>OU015766.1:44614898-44666381 GCA_907173295.1 Fagus sylvatica | reverse complement strand
TGATTCGGCGTGGGTTGAAGAGGTGGGTTTTCTGGTGGCTTGCCGTGCCCATTCCCACGGACTGGAGGTGACCCACGGACTGGCTGCCGGTCTGGAGGTGACCCACGGCCAAGGCTCCGTCCTGGGGTTGCCGTGCCTGATCCCGGCCGGTCTGGAGGTCACCCACGGCTTGGGCCTGCCGCCTGGGGTTGCTGTGCCCACCGGAATGAGTTTTGCAAATTAATTTGTTTGGGTTGCTGGAATTTTTGGGTTGGGTTGCTGGAATTTGGGTTGGGTTGCAGGAATTTTGGGTTGCTGGAATTTTTGGGTTGGGTTGCTGGAATTTGGGTTGGGTTGTTGGAATTTTTTTTTGTTTGGTTGCTTTGTTTGGTTGCTGTGAAAATGTTTGGTTGCTGTGATTAGAAATTAATTTGGGTGAGAGTTGGTTATTTTTGGTGGGAAGTAATGATAAAAAAGTAATTTTTAATAGAATAGAGATAAAGATAAAGAGTAGTGTTGGAGTGGATGTTTAAAAAAAAAATAGAGAGTTGTTAAAAAGTGTAATTTTAAAGATAAAGATAGAGATAAATTTAAAGTACTGCTGGAGATGGCCTAAGGCCATGGATAGCTAAGTTGAGTTGAGTCAGTGATGTGAATTATTCCACATTTTTTTTTCATAAGTAATCATTCAAGTTTGATTCAAAATCAGTAGCCATCTATGGATGGGGTTGGACATGCTCTAAAATCAAGAAAATAATTTAATATTTTTTATGGCCTTGTCTACAGCTACGATAGGTAGTGTCATGTCAGCAATGAACACATTTGATCCATGACCTCATTTATTGTTGCACGCTTGGATTTCTAGGCTATTTCCATGACCTATTTAAAATTAATTATTATTATTTGTTTCTAAAATAGTGTCTTTCTATCAATTTGTGCTGTTTTGCTTATCAAATATGGCAACCTCACTAACTTGCTATTGCCTAATATTGGTTCATATTACTGCCTTTGCCCTCAGGGTTGCTATGTCTGCATTGTTATTGGTTATTGTGAAGGAGGTGACATGTGAGTTTTCTTTCTTGTTGAATTAAGATTTGAGAAATGTAAGATTGTGCTTTGTCTTAAAGACTTGTATAACCTCAGATCACCCATGCTACTCTTTATGTGTGGTACAGGGCAGAAGCTATAAAGAAAGCTAATGGTGTTCTTTTCTCTGAAGAGGTTAAATTCATCTTGTTTGCGTTTTTATTTTCCTTCTCCTTTTGCTGAAAAGTTGATTTTGATTTTACATCCCTTGCACAGTATTCAACTATCATGTGTGTAAGTAGTTTATAATTCTGAGAGTCTTTGTCTGATACTTTTATCAGAAACTTTGTAAGTGGCTTGTTCAACTTCTGATGGCACTCGACTACTTGCACATGAATCATATTCTTCATCGTGATGTCAAGGTTAGTGGTGTTTCTATCTCTATCCATATACTCTGATGCTGTTTTATACTGATACTCTTCCATGATTCCTTCAGTGTTCGAATATATTCTTGACAAAGATCATGACATACGTCTTGGTAAGTGATCCTATAATTTCTATAGTTCTCAAAGGTGATCATGGTTTTGCTAACAAGAGATCAATGATGGAGCAGGTGATTTTGGACTTGCCAAAATGTTGACCTCAGATGATCTTGCTTCCTCTGTAAGTAATGTAATCTCTTTATATTGGTCAACTTATGAATGATTTTTTATATTTATCATTAATGAGAATTATTATCTTGTAAATCAGGTTGTGGGAACTCCTAGCTATATGTGTCCTGAGCTTCTTGCTGATATACCTTATGGTTCAAAATCAGATATTTGGTCTTTGGGTAAGCATTCTGTAGGAGTGTGTGAAAGTTATTTGACCTTGATTAATTTTATAGTTCTTTAGCTGAAACTGTTTATGTATCTTGAAATTCTGTTATCCAGGATGCTGTATATATGAAATGACTGCTCATAGGGCCGCATTTAAAGCATTTGTAAGTTGTTCGACCTTATCTTTTCCATTTTTAAGGCACACAGAGGTAGATTTCTGCATTGCCTTTTCTCTCAGAGTTTCAAGGGAAAACTTGAACCAGGATTCTGGGGAATGTGTAGGCATCACATTTTGTTATTTATTTGCTAATAACTAGACCACTCTGATTCTTCAAAATTTCATCATCATACATGTGACTGGTCAAACTATTGGATCCTAAAAATCCAATTTTAGTAAGCCTAATACAAAAAATGGCCAAATTTAAGATAATGCATATGAATGTACAAACTCTTGTGAGCGGATTTGGAAAATTAAATCTTCCCCAAGGTTCAGTTCTTCATATGGTTGTGTTGCATATAATAGTGTACTGGAAACTCTTGTGAACGCTTTCTCCTGCATGTCTAGCAATGGTTGTTTTTCATTATTATTTTAAGTTTACTTTCTTTTTATTGAGCAGGACATGCAAGCACTGATCAACAAAATTAATAAGTCTATAGTGGCTCCACTTCCAACAAAATATTCTGGTGCATTGTAAGTCTTTTGCCTTGCTTTGTATAATTGTTTTGGCTGTTCATGCCAGTCCCCATCTTACCTGTATGTATTGCTTTGTTTATTACAAAATCTAGTACCTATAGACATCCAAGATAGGCATTTGGCAGTGAGGTAGATTAGGTCTAAGTAACAAAACAAGGGCTAATAACTTTGATAGTCAGATTGTGATTACTTAAGGTTAATTTCTTAAGGTTCACTTGTAAAGTTCTATTTTAATAATTTTATTTATAGTATCTTAGCTTTTAGTTGGTGAGTGCTGTTGTTCTAAACCATATTGCTTATTTCTCTTTTCAGTCGAGGTCTTGTTAAAAGCATGCTGCGGAAAAACCCAGAACTTAGACCAAGTGTATGTATAATTCTTCTCTATACATCTTAGACAAATATGTGAAAAACATCTGTATTAATATAGGATAACTGACCCACATGGCAGATGATCTACAAAGTTCATTACAAAAGATTTGGTCATTCTGCACTTGCTTTTCTTAGTCATCAATGCTATATTTAACATGTTACCACTAAAATGTGCCACATGTTGGTTCGGTGAAATACATAAGTCAATGGAAAACAAGCCTAATAGAGTGGAATGTTTTCGCTTTTACGTTGCATACTCAACAGACTACCACAAGAAACTCACATTGATAACTTCTCTCTCTTCGCCCCCTTTCTCTCTACATAGACCGATCGTTGACTTTTTTCCAAATGACTTTTTTTTTTTCTCAAACCAGTTGTTACTCCACTTAGCTTATATTCTATTTGCGCCAAGTGGATACTTTCTCTTTATTATAGTTTATTTTTGAGTCTCCTTGGAGATCATATCATTTTTTTTATAAGTACCTTAAAGATCATATCATAATAGAACTATGTTGAAAAACCAAATCATAATGAACTAGGAGATCAAATCTTAAAAAAAAAAAAAAAAAAAAAAAAGCAATAGGAGCTAAGTGTATAGGAGCATCAAAAGCAATAATCCCTCTGTTCTAGAATGTTTGTCTACTTTAAAAATCCAAAATTTTAAAGGGGGATATTAATTAGTGCATTGTCTTTGAAATAAAGAAATACCAGTATTTTCTTTTCTAAAACATGCATAAGCTCAGTCTTTAAAATTAATCTGAAACTTAGGATATGCTCTATTACTCCTGCTCCCACATCAGTATTTGGGTAATTTGGCCCCTTCAATGTTTTATTGCAATGTCATACTTAAGATTTCCATGTTCTTCCAAGTGATTATGACCAGTGCTATCTAATTTAAGAGATCCTGTATCTGTCATTGTGATGCAGCTTTAGCTCATTAAATATGTGGTTAATTTGTTCTCTTCATGAAAGACATAGATTTACTTTTAATGTTGAACATTCTGCACCAGCAATCTCTGTCATGCTAAGCTTTTAGTGTTTGTTAAAGCCCTTCTATGATCACTTATAAAACAGGGAACCTTACTACTATGGTATTAATGTTTGTGGGTATCATGTTGAATGTTTTTCCAGCAATGGTATGTGCTTTCAAAGACATTGGCTGAAGATGCTGCGTGGAAGTTTGTAAAAGAGAAGGGTTCTGACATGGTTACAATTAACCCAGCAATGGTGATTGGTCCTCTCTTACAGCCAACACTTAATACAATTGCTGCTGCAATTTTGAACATAATAAGTGGTATTGTTCTTTGCTGAACTTTTGTACTGAATGTAAATCCATCTCAATAAGTATTTTATGTAGAAGTTGTAGTTATTAATATTGTGAAGTGTTATAAATTTTTTATCTTTTTGTAGATTTCTTGATTTTGTGAATGTTGCTCTTTATTTAGTTTTTATATTATTAAACAGGATCGATGACAAATAGAAATATCAACAATTAATGCTGATAAAAAAAAAAAAAATTATTGCAACGAAATGGTTGAAGCAATATCTTATCGCAACGAAATAATTGAGGCAATAAAAATGCTATATAACTTTATTGCAACGAAATGATTGAAGCAATACCTTATCGCAACGAACTAGTTGTGGTAATAAATGAAATTATCGCAACAAAAATCTTATTGCAATATATGATATTTATTGCAATGACATATTTTGTTGCAAAAACCTATTACCACAGAGTTTATTGCAACGGCTAAAACCTATTACCACAGAATTTATTGCAACGGCTTGCAACGACTAACTTTCGTTGCGATAAAAGTTTATTGCACCAAAATGAAAGTTATTGCAACAAAAAATTTTGTTGCAATTAACCTTTTTTCTTGTAGTGATTATTCTTCTAATTGATGTGGTATTCCACAATCAACAAAGATACCTTTAAACTTATTCGATATTGGGCTGAACTTAACAAATGTACTATTAAACTATCTTTTGAAGAAGCTTATCTCATTCTTGTAAGAGCACGTCTTATTCTTTTTGTAAATGGTAAGACCACTTGGGTCAAAGCTAACAAATCAATAATAATTGTGCCTATATTAATTTGATACTCTTAACTCTTTTTTGTAGATAAGGAATAACAAATAACTAAAAATTTACTTTTTTGACAAGGAAAAATATTAGTTTCCTTTAACACCAAAACAACTTCAAATAGATTATTATGTCAAAAGAAGAATTTTAGAAAACTTTCAACTCATACTTTTTATTTTCTTTAAATTAACATTTTCCTACATAAATAGATGTTCGTTTATTCTAAACACTAAACTTGTTATAATCTTTTCAGGTGTTAATTTCAAGTATTTTTTCAGAAATGAGCAGCACAAAATCTTCAAATAAAATATTACTGATGTACTTTGTTGTTCTCTTCCAATATGTGCCAAGATTTCTCCAAATCTACCAATCCTGGAAGGAACTCATGAGAAGTGACAAGAAATTTGAAAAAACCATATGGTTTAAAGCTGCATTAAATTTCTTTCTGTATCTCCTTGCTGGCCATGTAAGTTTGATTACGTACTGATTTCTTATAAATTTAACCTTGACAAGTGTCGAATTTATCAATGTTTTGTTGGTTCTTTTGATAAAATTAAGATTTTAAACAAGCGATCCTTGGCAAATCATAATCATATATTGCAGAAGTACAACGTAAATTATAAATGTCAAGTGCATTATCTTATTAGTTTTTACAATTACATGGATTATACCTCTTGTGCAAATGCCTCGAGAATTCTCTCACATCAATACCTGGAGCCTAATATAGGTAGAGCCTAATAGGTGTATTTTATGGTCTGCAACAATAAATGAGGTCATGGATCAAATGTGTTCACCGCTGACATGACACTACCCATCGTAGCTGTAGACAAGGCCATCAAAAATATTGAATTATTTTCTTGATTTTAGAGCATGTCCAACCCCATCCATAGATGGCTACTGATTTTGAATCAAACTTGAATGATTACTTATGAAAAAAAAATGTGGAATGATTCACATCACTGACTCAACTCAACTGGCTATCCATGGCCTTCCTCTCAACGAGCGGCGGATTGCTGGCATATATCATGTGAAAGTCATAATGGATGTGTCGGAGGTTCTTTTAACTGTGACCACACTTTAGGAGATCACTCATTTATTAATGATTTTTGCCCTATAAATACACCAAATACAACGCTATTTGATTTTGGAATATTTCTTCAAGCCCTTCAATCTGGAGTAGTAGATCAGTCCACAAATTTCCCACAAAAAATATTTTACTGTTTCTGGTGGGGCATGCAAAATCTGAGGTTTGCACACAAAGTAGACTCTGCTGTTTCATATTAAGCTCTTTCAAGCTGTTCTTAAATTTGAGGCTTGCACACATAGTTTAGTTTGTAAAATATTAGTTTCACCTAGTTTTTGTTACTTGAATCTATGATCTTGATTCTGTTTCCTTGTCTAGAAGCCCCAAGTATAAATCTTCACATATTCTCTTAACTTAGTGATCATTTCCGCTAAAGTTTTGTAGATTCATACTTTATGCCTTGTACTTATGATTTTTAAGATTAGCATCTCATATATTATAGTTGCACCATTTTTGCAGTTCACTTGGTCAAAACCTCCGAACGAGTAACAATCTATGGGAAATTTTCTTTGCACTTTGTATTTCTACCTCGGGCTTGTTACTATTTCTATATTTTATCGGAAATTTACAGGTTAGAACCCAATGATCAATTTTATTCTTTTTTCTTCTCTATTTTTGTTTTAAAAGGTTTAAGTCTCCTAGTTATACAATTATGAACTGGGAATACTATTGAGAGTAGAATATCTATTATTTTGAGAGAGAGAGAATCTTGCATCAAACTAAACAAAGTTCTTGCTATTTAGTAAAAAAAACCAATTAAGAATTGTACACGTAGTGGAAGAGTACGAACCCTGGTCTTTTCCACGTCCTCCAAGCCTCACTAATGAATACCACAGACTCCTTTTGCTTGTCAGTGCATAAGTACTACAATTTGAGTGTTTACTATCGTTCACAAACCAAATCCAATGCTGTATAATTGTAATTTATATATATAGTTTAATGCCTATATACATACTATATACTTGGCGAATAGAACTTTACGAGGACAATTGACACTCTGACAGTTCTATATGCTGTTGAAAACTTCACGATCGGAAGAGTTACGGTTGAGGATGAATTCGAAAAAACGAACAAAACAAAAAGAAAAAATAGATTTGTGGTGTTCCAAACACGCTGGTAAATTGAAAAGTTCGATTATGGACGACATGACTCAGAGATTAGTTCATATCTGCTTAGAGCGACTAAAAGATGTGAGTTTTTTTACCTCTATAAATTTGCTATATATAATATTTGCCCCATGCATGCATGATAACTAAAATTGTACTACAAATTTCATCCCACCAAATATATATTTATGGTTTCATCATCACACAAGCAGCTCCCATATGCCTTCATTTTGTACGAAAGTTAAAGAAAGTTTCTATCTAGTCTCCTGTATTGAAATTAATATAATTTAATCGAAGAGGTGTTTCACAAGTTTGAGACAAATTTCATTCAACATTTCAAGAAGTTTAAAATGCTTACTTCGATTAATAATTAAGTACTAAAAATATTTTAATTGTTGAATATGAATTTTTGTTTTCGCAAAAACTGTCTTACACTGTCACACAACGATAATGTTATTATTCAATGCTGATGGATTAGTGAAATCTTTTCTTTTATTTGCATATGATTCATAATTGATTACATGCATACTGTTAATATGAATTAAATTATTATATTATTAACAATCTGCCTCTTAATATAATTGAAACTAATTTTCAAAATGTAATATATATATATATATATACCACAATATAGGTATCATAATTGTGTGATATAGAAAATTTGGTACAAAATTATTTTATATATATAATTGGAATTAGAACCTTTTATTTTAGTACTAGTCCTCAAAAAGAACCTTTTAGTAGTATTTATTAGAATATTGGTTAAATGATTAAATTCACCATATCTTAATAGTTTAAGCTTTTGGGAAAATTGGTAATTTTTCATAAATTAAGAAATTTTAAATTCAAATTCAAATTCCATAAATAGGACAATAACTCAACAAGAAAAATTAAGATATATAGGTAGATTGAGAAATTTAGAATACAAATTCAAATTCCCCAAAATTAGGACACACATTTTATACTTAAATTATAGGAGAAAGTACACTTTCTCGAAGTACACACAATTTATATATGATGATGTGCAAAATCAGCACGGTCGTCCTACGATGCTTTCTCTGATGGAAGATCTGAAACAAGGAACAAACAATGACGACGGTAGGAAAACACCGGTGGGGTGCCGGCCAAAATTCCTCCGATGCCTTTGTCAGAGATTTGGTGGAGAATGGTTAACAAATAAGTAAAAGTGTTTAGGATAATAGTGTGCGTACCTGGTGTCTTTCTGATGTGAGGTTTATATACCCCCTCAGGGATTAGCCGTTGAGCCTTCTTTAATTTTTTCCTTAATGGGACTTGAATGGGGGTCTTTATGAAGACCGTTACAATATCTCGGGGATATTGTCATTAATGGGAACATAACGCTTTTGGCATTTAATTACGTTCATGGAGTGTGGTCTTCAATGGGCCGAGGGGGGAACGTGTCAAGGACGATGCATAAGGTCGTCCCCGCATATGCTCGTCGTAGAGCAAGGCGTGTGTATATTCGTCTGTTGGTTTGGTGGTATACCCGCCCACATCATTCTTTTAATGAACGAAGGACGAAGTTGTATGGTCGTCGTTGTATCAAGGTCGTCGAAACAGTCGTGGGAGATAGAGTCGTCCATCACTTTGGACGTTGACTCATCAGATGCCCCCTATTCCGTTGTGGTTCCATCATGGACGACGGGCGGAATATCTAGGGTTTTCGTCTTTATTGTTTTTGGCGCGTTTTTAGGGCGCGTCTTTTTCGAGAAGCGCGTAGCCGAAAAGAAATCAAGGCATTAAATGCTGAAGTGACCGAGTGAACTCCCCTTTCGACACGTGTTCTCCATTCGTTGGGCACGCGTCACGAAGGGGCGCTTCGTTTCGACTGCCGCGGTTTTGGAATGTTTAAAATGAAAAAATTCTTCGTTTTGTCTCATTTCGATTTCTCTGGTGTTTCTATCTCTGGTGCGCTTTTTATTCTCTCCGAGCCATTACTTCTCCGGTGAGTGTTTCTTGCCTGTTTACCTTTTCCGATTTAAGTTCTTTCTCTTGGTAAATCTGGATTCCTCGCATTTTTCGTTGAGGAGGCTTTTCGTAAGAGTGTGTCGCGTGGTTGAGGGTGAGGATAGGGTGTTAGATTTCGGTGAGTTGGTTCCCTCCGATTGTGTGCTCCGCCGTTTATCGGAGGAGTTCTTCGGTTTAGTCTCGCCGGCGTTAGACACGGGGAAAATAATTAGGGGGCTAATGGTATCTGGGGAGAGTAGTTGGCACGAGGTTCGGTCGGAGGAGTTGCCGGAGGGGCTTTCTGACCGGGACGAGGATAGTCGTTCCCAGGGGGAAGCCCCGTCTGTCTCTGGTTCGTCAAGGGTTGTTGGGCCCGGCGACTCGTGGACGGCGAGGATCTTATCTGTCCAAAGGTTGTGGATAGTGACGGGTTAGATGGTTATAGGCGGAAGTACCAGATTCCTGAGGACGTCGTCCTTCGGATACCGGAGTCGGACGAAGTAGCATGCTCGTCCAGGTATGGGGACGTGGCCTTTTATGAGGCCTGATTTTAATGCCTGGTATGACGGTTTCCCAATGCAGCCCCTGATGAGGGAGTTGCTTGGACCGTCTCAATCTAGCGCCTGGCCAATTGGCCCCCAATGCCTGGAGGACGGTGGTTCGGATCCATGGTGATGTGGAAGGTCTTAAGTGACGGGAAGGACGACCTTACCCATAGACGAGCTGCTATTTTGTTATAAGCCATGCCAGATACCGGCTTCCCCGGGCTTCTGGTCCTTGAACATGCGGCAACGGGGCTTGAAGTTGATAGTAGGGACCCCATCGTCCAACCGCGAATGGAAAGACAACTACGTTTTTGTCTGCGGAGACAACTGGGAGGGTCTCCAATGTGAGAAGGACGACAACTTTGTCCCATGTTCGTCGAGAGTGGGGCGTGCCCTCGTCTTCTGGTGTGTGTGTGTCCTTTTGCATGTCTTGAGTTTTAGTAATTTGATTTGTTTTCTGACGTCTTCCTTTATCTTCTTGGCAGCACTTAGACGACCGACGCTGAGCTCTGACGGTCATAATAGGGTTCTCCGGGCGTCTGCATCATAATCAGCACCACTACAAGCACTTCGTCCGTCCGAGCTTGCTAGCTCGATATTCGTTCGGCCCGGAACCGAGCGAGGACGTCATATCATTGCAGGAGATCAACGAAAAAAGTGAGTATCTTAACCGATTAAATTGCTTACTTAGGTCGGACGACTCTTATCTGATAGTTTCTTCCTGGTTTTTTGCAGGGATGGCGACTGCAAAGCTTAACAGGGAGAAGCTTAAGAAGATGATGATGAGCCAACAGGACGAAGCCCCGTTGGTAATTGGAAAGAAAAGAAAAGCTGACTCGTCTTCCAAGAAGGCGACTGACGAGAGGAATCTTCCACCTCCTCCTCCTGTCCAGAAACCGTCCGTCCCAGACCCTGTGCCCACATCGTCCGTCGAGGTGGTCGAGATCTCTGCCGAGCCATCGTCCAGCCGGTCTTTGGAGAAGGTGCCGACGCTGCCGCGCGACGCTTCCTTGGCTTGTCGTCGTGCCAAATCCGTGGTAACTAAGGACGACGTTGGTGAGTATGACAAAGTCAACACTGACGTCATCAAGGTGGCCGGCATTCATTCCCTTATGAAGGTACGTTCTTCTCTCTTTCGTTGTTCATGCCTTCGTGTGTAGAGATTTGACTTATCCGTTTTCGTATGTAGGGCCTGACTGAGCTGACAGTGATCGCCAACCGCTGTACGCAGTGGGAGGAGGCGCTGTTGAAGCAGAAAATTCAGATGTCTGAGGCTGCCCAGGCCAATCAAAGGTTGACGACGCTCGTCAATGAACTAACCCTTGACAGGGATAGGGTAGTTGGCGAGTTGTCGATACTCAAGACGGACCTGGCAAGGAGGGATGAAGAGCTGAAGAAAGCGTTGGACGGGGCTAGGAGGTCTGACGAGCAGGTTAAGACGTTAGCCTCGCAGCTGGAGGGGGCGAGGGTCTCAGCCGTGGAGGAATTCAAATCGTCAGAGGCTTATGACGACGTCAACACGAAGTATTTCCTTTCTGGTTTCAACCTTCTGAAGAAACAAGCAAAAGAGAAGTTTCCTGAGCTTGACTTTGATGGGTTCCAACCGTTTCGATGATGACGAGTCGACGATGCCTGCTGGCGAGGAGAATGTCGAGAAATTGGCTAGCGATCCACAGATGGACGACGATGCCACTTCATAATTTTTCGTTATATTTTGTAACTTTTTTAGACACATGTTGTTAATGGGGCCCGTTTTGAGGCTGTTTATATTTTTGAAACAATGTTAGGATGCTACAATACCCTGGTTTTGGGGGAATTTCGATGACATTGGGCTTTTCTTAATATAGTCTAACTGTTTTTTGATCGTATCTATCTGAGCACATTTATCTGAATGTTTTTCACTGCTCCCGTTTCGTGGGTGTGATTGTTGTTTGGTTGGTATACATGTATTGATGATTGAGGTACTCGTTATTTTGTTCAAGTATTTAGAGTCGTCCATGCATGTGCGTTCGTATACGTGCTTAGGGACTGTGACACTTATTGTTTTGTTCAAGTGTTTAGAGTCGTCCATACATGAGCGTTTGTACGCATGCTTAGGGACTGTGACACTTGTTGTTTTGTTCAAGTGTTTAGAGTCGTCCATGCATGTGCGTTTGTACACATGCTCAGGGACTATGACACTTGTTGTCTTGTTCAAGTGTTTAGAGTCGTCCATGCATGTGCGTTTGTACACGTGCTCAGGGACATGTGTGACACTTGTTGTTTTGTTTCAAGTGTTTAGAGTCGTCCATGCATGTGCGTTTGTACACATGCTCAGGGACTATGACACTTGTTGTCTTGTTCAAGTGTTTAGAGCCGTCCATGCATGTGCGTTTGTACACGTGCTCAGGGACTGTGACACTTGTTGTTTTGTTCAAGTGTTTAGAGTCGTCCTTACGCTTGTTGTTTTGTTCAAGCGGTTAAGGTTGTTTCGTGGACCTTTGGCTTGTTGTTTTGTTCAAGCGCTTAAGGTCGTCCTTATGCTTGTTGTTTTGTTCAAGCGGTTAAGGTTGTTTCGTGGACCTTTGGCTTGTTGTTTTGTTCAAGCGCTTAAGGTCGTCCTTATGCTTGTTGTTTTATTCAAGCAGTTAAGGTTGTTATGTGAACCTTTGGCTTGTTGTTTTGTTCAAGCGCTTAAGGTCGTCCTTATGCTTGTTGTTTTATTCAAGCGGTTAAGGTTGTTATCGTGGACCTTTGGCTTGTTGTTTTGTTCAAGCGCTTAAGGTCGTCCTTATGCTTGTTGTTTTATTCAAGCAGTTAAGGTTGTTTGAGCTTTCGGGAAGTAGAGACGGAGTCATGATGTTTGGATGACTTTGTATTCCGCTAGTTTATTTTAAAAACAAATACACTGGAGATTTCGAATCATATGAGCAAAAAGCAAAAAGGAATACATATGAATGTCGTTGTCTTACTGGTAATATTTCTTTAGATGCTCGGCGTTCCAGGGGTGAGGTAGTGCGTCCCCGTCTAACTTCTCCAGGTGGTAGGTGCCTCTCCTGTGGAACTTGACGACCCTGTATGGTCCTTCCCATGTGGGACCCAGTTTTCCCTGTGTTGGGTCCTTTGTTGCGAGGGTCACTTTTCTCAGCACTAAGTCTCCAACTTTGAATTCTCTGTGCTTCACTCGTCTATCGTAGTAGCGGGCCATCCTCTGTTGGTAGACCCTGGTTCTGGCTTCAGCTTGATCCCGAACTTCGTCCACCAGATCTAGGTTTGATCGTAGTTGAGCATCGTTGCTTTCCTCGTCATAGTTGTTCGTCCTCCATGTAGTGAGGCCGACTTCCACGGGTATGACGGCTTCGGTGCCATACGTCAGTCGAAAGGGGGTTTCTCCTGTGGGAGTTCTTGCTGTTGTCCTGTATGCCCACAAGATATTTGGGAGCTCTTCAGGCCATAGTCCCTTTGCCCCCTCAAGTCGAGTCTTGATCATCTTGAGCAAGGATCGATTTGTAACTTCCACCTGTCCGTTGGCCTGTGGGTGACCGGGGGACGAATAGTGGTTGTGTATGCCAAGCTCTTCACAAAATTCTCGGAAAGGCGAGTTGTCGAACTGTCGTCCGTTGTCCGATATAAAGGCTCTTGGTATCCCAAACCTGCATATGATTGCCTTCCATACGAATCCTCTTATGTTCTTCTCTGTGATCGTAGCAAGTGGTTCAGCTTCTACCCACTTTGTGAAATAGTCTATTCCCACTACTAGGAATTTTAGCTGTCTTCGTCCGACAGGGAGGAGGTCCCATGATGTCCAGTCCCCATTGGGCGAACGGCCAAGGTGCCGTCATTGGGGTCAGTGTCTCCGGTGGTGAGTGGATGAGGTTTCCAAATCTTTGGCACTTGTCGCATGCACGAACATAGGAGACCACGTCCTTTCTGCATCGTCGGCCAATAGTATCCAGCTCGGATGAGTTTGTGCACTAAGGAACGTGCACCTGAATGATTGCCGCAAATTCCTTCGTGTACCTCTCTCATCACGTAGTCGGCCTCTGCCTTATCTAGGCAACGTAGATATGGGAGGGAGAAGCCTCTTTTGTATAGAATGCCTTGTATCAGGGCAAATCTCGTGCACCGGACTTTCAGCTTTCTAGCCTCGACTGGGTCTGCAGGGAGTGTTTCGTCTTCTAGGTAGTTGATGATGGGTGTCATCCAGGAGTTACTGACGTTGATGGGACTTAGTTCTTCTTCCAGGTGGCTTGGCGAGTGTTGGACTTCGATGTACCGGTCTGTTGCTTCGTCAGAAGAGGCTAGCTTTGCCAAGGCGTCAGCCTCTGTGTTCTGTTCACGAGGTATTTGGACGAGCTTAACTTCGTCGAACCACTTTATGGCATTTCTGACGAGCTTGAGATATTTGGTCATTCTATCTTCTCTTGCTTCATACTCACCGTTGACCTGCCCTACTATCAGTTGTGAGTCGCTTCGGATCTTGAGTCTGTTTGCCCCCAGTTCTTTAGCTATACGTAGGCCGGTTAACAGGGCCTCGTATTCTGCCTCGTTGTTTGTGGTGGGATACTGGAGCCGGGTGGAGTGTTTGAGTAGATGCCCTTCAGGTGTCTTGAAGACTATTCCAACACCTCCTGCCCCCTTGACGGACGACCCGTCGATTTCAATTTCCCACCCTTCGTCCGGTTTCTCTTCTGATGGTTCGTCTTCAATCACTGTGAACTCAGCTATGAAGTCAGCTAGGGCTTGTGCCTTGATAGCCTGCCTTGGGTGGTACTCAATGTCGAACTCGCTCAACTCGACAGCCCATTGAATCAGTCGTCCAGCTGCGTCTGGCTTGTTCATCGCCTTACGGAGGGGATGGTTCGTAAGGACGATGATTTTGTGAGACTGGAAGTATGGTCGAAGTTTCCTGGCAGCGATTACAAGAGCTAGTGCCAGTTTCTCCATTGCTGGATATCTTTCCTTTCCTCAGCTCCTTGGAAAGCTCTACTGGTGTAGTACACTGGCAGTTGGGTGCCCCCGTCTTCCCTGATGAGGGCTGAGCTGACAGCTGTCGGGGAGACTGCTAGGTACAAGGAGAGGGTTTCGCCCTGTTGGGAAGGGCTCAGCAATGGTGGGGACGTCAGGTACCTCTTGAGCTCTTCGAAGGATTTCTGGCACTCGTCCGTCCAAACGAATGCTTTTCTCAGCGTCTTGAAGAAGGGGAGGCACTTGTCAGTAGCCCGCGAGACAAAGCGGTTAAGTGCCGCCACTCTTCCCGTGAGGCTTTGCACTTCTTTCGTTGACCTTGGGGGAGTCATCTCTAGCACGGCTTTTATTTTGTCTGGGTTGGCCTCTATTCCTCTCTGGGAGACCATGAACCCAAGGAATTTTCCGGACGAAACGCCGAAGACACATTTGCTCGGGTTGAGCTTCATGCGATATCGACGGAGGGTTTCGAACGTCTCTTTCAAATCCTCCAAGTGCTTTCTCTCGTCCTTCGTTTTCACCAGCATATCGTCGACATACACCTCCATGTTTCGTCCGATCTGGTGGTGGAACATCTTGTTCATCAGTCGCTGGTAGGTGGCTCCAGCGTTCTTCAATCCGAACGGCATGACTTTGTAGCAGAAGAGTCCTTTGCTTGTGATAAAGGAAGTTTTCTCTTGGTCAGATTCGTCCATCATGATCTGGTTGTACCCTGAGAAGGCGTCCATGAAGGTTAGCAACCGGTGTCCTGCTGTCGAGTCGACAAGTTGATCGATTCGAGGCAGGGGGAAGCTATCTTTTGGGCAGGCCCTGTTAAGGTCTGTGAAGTCTACGCACATTCTCCATTTGCCGTTGGCCTTTTTCACCATGACGACATTGGCTAGCCAGTCTGGATAGAAAACTTCTCTGATGAACCCGGCTGTCAGAAGCTTTTCTACTTCGTCAGAGATCGCTTGATTTCTGTCAGGGGCGAATACTCGTCTCTTCTGCTTAATGGGTCGAATGGACGGGTCTACGTTCAGCTTGTGGCAAATTGTTGCTGGGTCGATACCAGGCATGTCGTCGTGCGTCCAGGCAAAGACGTCCAGATTGCTCTTCAGGAAACTGATCATGGCCTCCCTTATTGTCCTGTCCATTTTTGTCCCAATGCTGGTGGTTTTGCTTGGCTCGTCGTCGTCCAACACTATCTCCTCCAACTCTTCTGTGGGTTCGACGAGCTTGTGTCCCTCGTCAATCTTCATTGTCTGGTGTGTTGCCTCTGGACCTAGGGATGCGAAAGTAGCACTCCCTCGCCTGTTGCCTGGTCTCCTTTGAGCTCTCCTATGCCATGTTCCGTGGGGAACCGGACGAGGAGATGGTAGGTCGAGGTGACTGCGCGAAGCTTGTTGAGGGTCGGACGACCGATTATGACGTTGTAGGCCGAGGGACAGTCTACCACAAGGAACTCTACCGAGGTTCTCACTTGTCTCGGGTACGTCCCTGCTTCAATAACGAGGGAAACTACTCCCAGGGGCTTAACTTTGTCACCTGTGAATCCCACAAGGGGAATATCAATAGGCTTCAATTGCTCCTTGTCTATCTTCATCTGCTGGTATGCTGGGAGGTATATGATGTCAGCAGAACTCCCATTATCGACAAGCACTCGTCTGGTGAGAAATCCTGCGATGGTTAATGTGACGACAAGTGCGTCGTCATGTGGATGATGGATGTTTCTTGCGTCGTCTTCACTGAACGAGATGACTTGGTCGTCCATCTTCAAACTCTTCCTTGACCTTTGAGTGACCAAGATATTGTGGGCCTGCCGAGCGTAAGCTTTTCTAGACGACCGTGAGGCACCTCCGGACGCTAGGCCTCCTACGATAGTACGTATCTCGCCTATGATATCCCGGGGGCGGTCTTCTTGGCGATCCTTATTCTCGTCCTGCCTGGGTGGACGAGGCTCGTGACGGACTTCTGGCTTGTCCTGTCGCACGAATTTCCCCAGCTTCCCTTGCCTAATCAGGGCCTCTATTTGTTGCTTTAGGGCAAAGCAGTCTTCGGTGGTGTGACCGTGGTCTCGGTGGAAGCGACAGTAGAGGTCCTTAGATCTCTTCGTCGGGTCTGAACGAAGCTTCCCTGGCCACTTGATATCTGGATTGTCCTGAATCTGTAGCAGGACCTGATCGATGGACATGTTCAAGGGTGTGAAGCTGCTAGGTCGTTCTTCCCGTCGGTTGGACGAGCTTATGTTCTTCCTCTCGGTCTTTGGATAGTCTTGCCTGGAAGACTTATTCCTGGACGAATCGAATCGTCGATCTTCCGGTTCTTTCCTCTTTCTGCTGAGGAACTCGTCTCGGGCTTGGAAGGCATCCTCCGCATTTATGAACTTCTGGGCCTCGTACATCAGTTCTGACATTGACTTCGGTGGGTCCTTGCACAGCTGGAAGAGGAAATCCCCTTTGAGGAGGCCAGCATTGAATGCAGTGAGAGCGACGTATTCATTCGGTTCGTCAATCTGGACTGCTTCCTTGTTGAACCGTTGTACATAGGACCTTAGGGATTCTCCTTCTCTCTGCCGTATGTTGAGAAGGTAGTTTGCTGGACGTACTGATCTTCGTCCTCCAATGAAGTTGTCAATGAAGGCCCTACTCAACTGGGCGAATGTGTCTATGGAGCCTGTCTCCAGTTGGTTGAACCAGGTCCTTGCCGAGCCTCTGAGGTTTGTTGGGAAAGTGCGGCACATGATCTCGTCCGACACGCCGTGAAGACGCATGATGGTTCTGAATGAGTCCAAGTAATCAAGTGGGTCTTTGAACCCGTCGAACGTCTCTAACTGGGGAACCTTGAACTTTGCTGGAAGAGGGTATTCGTCTATCCTCTTGGTGAAATGGAGATTCAGAGCGATGGACGAGCATATCGAGGTTTTTGGCTGCCTTTGCTTTGACCTGGCTCTTCATCTCTTTCATTTGTTCCTCTCATCTCTTTCAGCTCTTCCTCGAGCTTGGCTGCCCTGGCGTCTGCTGCGGATTTGGCGGGGTCCGCCACCTGACTTGGATGGGGGTGAGGATGAGGCTCTCGATTCTGGTTGGCAGAGCTGCCCTTCGTCATTCTGGTTATGATTCTGACTCTGGTTCCTTCCTGTCTCGTTGCGAGGAATCTCTTCACCGTTTTGGCCCTGTCCAGGGCTGGGAATTTCTCCCCTTGACCGGAGGAGGGCCATGAGTTCTTGGTTCTGCTTGGCCAGCTCTTGCATCTCCCTGCGATCGGCAGCACTCTGTCGTGCTAGTTCTTGAATGTTGGCTGTGAGAGCCTGCAGTTGTCTCTCCGAGGCGCTCAAAGGCGGGGCACTGTTATCTCCGGCTTCCATGAGAGAAAAAGGTTACTTTGGGCGACCGCTTTTAGTTTTCTGGTAAAGAAACGAAATGGCTGGAAGCAACTCGTTCCCACAGACGGCGCCAACTGATGATGTGCAAAATCAGCACGGTCGTCCTACGATGCTTTCTCTGATGGAAGACCTGAAACAAGGAACAAACAATGACGACGGTAGGAAAACACCGGTGGGGTGCCGGCCAAAATTCCTCCGATGCCTTTGTCAGAGATTTTGTGGAGAGTGATTAACAGGTAAGTAAAAGTGTTTAGGCTAATAGTGTGCGTACCTGGTGTCTTTCTGATGTGAGGTTTATATACCCCCTCAGGGATTAGCCGTTGAGCCTTCTTTAATTCTTTCCTTAATTGGGACTTGAATGGGGGTCTTTATGAAGACAGTTACAATATCTCGGGGATATTGTCATTAATGGGAACATAACGCTTTTGGCATTTAATTACGTTCATGGAGTGTGGTCTTCAATGGGCCGAGGGGGGAACGTGTCAAGGACGATGCATAAGGTCGTCCCCGCATATGCTCGTCGTAGAGCAAGGCGTGTGTATATTCGTCTGTTGGTTTGGTGGTATACCCGCCCACATCATTCTTTTAATGAATGAAGGACGAAGTTGTATGGTCGTCGTTGTATCAAGGTCGTCGAAACAGTCGTGGGAGATAGAGTCGTCCATCAGTTTGGACGTTGACTCATCAATATATACTAGTTGTGAACCCGTGCGATGCGCAGAATATGTAATTAATTTGTAACGGGATATAATCCATATTTTGCTATTCAAAATCTATGCAAGACACAATCAATTCGAAGGTAACATTTTTTTTTTTATTAGAGAAGTTTTTGAGAACCTCTTTAAAATGCAATAGAATTCAACGAAATAGTCAAGAAATAGTAAATATAAAATCTTGACAATATATAAGCGGAAACAAAAGACAAACAATATAAACTTAACTTGCAAAAGAGTTTTTCCTTTCTTTTCTTTTTTAGCCATGCCATGAGGATTTAATTAAGTTCCCAAGGCAAAATCATAATTAATCTTGACATTACCATGACAATACTATTAGGCTTTCTCAAAGGAAAAATTCTCACAATCATGGACAAAAACACTCATCTGCTAGGAAAAATTGATTGTTGATTTTGCATTACATTAGTTTTGTAGAAGAGATGACCGCAAACATAAAGTTCAAAAATGGGGAACAATTGTTGCATGAAAAAAAAAAAGTAATGTGGAGATGATTTGCAATTACTGTCTAAATATTCACAAATTACTAATACACATTTCAAGGTTCATAAATTATATGATACATCTATATCAACATGAAGGAAAACATACACAACCATTGAACTAAACTGATTTCAAATACCAACAGAAATTGTGTGAACTATGTTGGTCAGCAATGATCTTTCATCAAGAAGAGTAGTTGAAGCGTTTATCATTAGCAATGTATTTCCTTGCCCGATTGTGAAAAATTATTCTAGCAAAGCTGCACTAATGGCACTGTTAATGCAGTTTCACTGAGTTAGTTGAACCACCTTTAATATTAAATCGGCCTGGGTTGCTAATGATAAAGAACAACAACAAAAATCATACACAAAATCAAACACTCAATGTTTCAAGGATTGGATTTAATTTATGCTCTCAGACTAAAAATTAAACATCATTTAAACTTTTGAATTTAAAAACCTAAGTCTTTACATGCAATACATATATATTATGAAATTTCTAAAGAAAGTTCCAGTAACAAAACAATTACTTTAGTCTTCAATCACTTTAGTTTTCCCTTTCATGCAGCGAGCAGAAAAATACCCCAAAAAAATGCCAATAAATATTTGAAGGTATTTTATATGTAGAATTGTTTTTGAAATGAATAATTTCTTCTAAATTATAAACTAACTACCTCAAATGATATTTTAACAATGAAATCAAGAATATACTTTGATTGTGGAAGTTTAACCATTCTTGAATATATATTATGAAGCATGTATAAACTATCCCAACTGTGATTTTCCAAACTCTCTGATTTGAGAGGTAGAGAAATTCACGGAACCACATTGTACTCCATCAACATGAGCTGCATTTAAGGTTTTGGTGTAGATGAATAGCACCAAGGAAGAGATTGTAACATACTGTAGATTACCATTATCTCTAATATACAGTAGCCCACCTACAAACAAAACAGCAATCAATCTGTCTCAAAAACTTCTCAGCGGTTAGCACCATTGTAGTCATATATAGAATATACCCTGGTTCATGTAACAATATTATTCTAGGATGAATAATATATTGTAATAAGATGTAAAAAACTTAATGTGTACCATTTATCTGCATAGAGTACTCTGTGGCATATCACTGTGCATATAAATGACTCTGCATCACTCTTGAGCTGAGCCAAATATTCTTCCCACAATAAAATTCCTGAGCAAAATCAACTTCCACTGAAATGAACTGCATACCAACATTTTAAACAAAGAGTGCTAATCAGTAAGTCATGAAAAGAACATAGAAGCAAAGCAAGAAAACTCAAAAGGATTGTGAAATCCTAGATAGTCGCAAAATGAGTAACACACATTGTTTCCGCTTCCTTTCTCTTTGATATCAGTCAACATATATAGCAAAAGACATAACAAACCAAATTATAAGAGGCTTATTAATTTGGAAGATGAATAACTGAATTATCCTCCAAAAAATAACCCCCCATAAGCTAAAACTTCTTAATCTAACCCAAAACCAATGAAAACAAAAACACCCACATAACAAAGTAGCAAAAACACAAAACCCACATAAGTAATGGTTTACCAACTCATTAAGAAAATCTTTCAGAAATCTTGCTTCAGTCCCTATCTCTTCAGCAACCTTCACCTAAATACTTGAAACTCTAAGAGAACTTGGGGGGGGGGGGGGGGGGAATGAAATAAAATCTAGAAACTGACAATTGATTGCAATTAAGCAAAAAAAAATGCATATACGAACAATACGTTGCAAACAAATAAATCAACTAAATTAAGGAAGAACATGCAACCCAACCCACTTAAACAACAGGAAGAAGTTGTGGGATTATAAGATCTAAAACCTTGAAAGAAAATGCTAACCATCGTTTAACTAAACATAAATTCCAAGGGTATCTTAAAGTAAAATATAAGGCAATAACTTCAAAATTCACTAAAGTTGGTGTAATTCCACCATTCTAATTTTCAAAAACAGTTCCAGAGCATTACTACAATAAGTAAACCATTTAGCACACAAATTTCACATAACAAAATCTTTTTGAGGTATTTTATCAAACACACATCATGCATTATTGTTGCCTTAAATACATAAGGTACTTATCAGGAGAAGCTCCACAATCCAATATTTTAAAGTTGTACTTCCATTTTTCATAACAACATATTGATCATCGACAAATACTTTCATTACTTTTAGAAAGTAAATTTCCTAACATAATATGCTTTGTAAGCATTTAACTAAAATTAAATTACATCTACGACATTGTTTTCTTATCAAGTTTAATTTTGATGTATATCACTTACAACTTGAAAAAAGAATCTAGGCAGTAAGTGATATATTTTGAAAAAAAAAAAAAAGAAAAAAAGAAAAAAACATTAACCATAGGTGTGGGTTTAGGTTCACCCTCACCTTTCTCACCTTTAGATACTGAGATATATTGGTTGTTAATTTGAATCTTTTTTCTTTTTCTTTTCAAAATATATCACTTACTGAGAATGGCTTTAGAAAAACATTTATACTTTTCTCATATTCTGAATTAAATTGAATAGTACTTATGAATGTAGGTGCTGTCTTCAACATGTTACTTATAATGGATGATATTGACTGTGAGCATCCCTCTATAATTTCTTGCAAGACCTCTAGTTGTTTTCAAGCAAGGGTTTCAAAGCCGACAACACTGGTAACTTTTCTAATCTTAACATCCATTATTTACCAAATGACAGATTGTAGAAAGCCAAAGTAAATAAAGAAGTTTATAGTCTTTATGAACCATGACAAACTTCAAGAGAAAAAGAAAAAGTTTTTAAAGACTAAAGAGAGAGAAAGATAAGCATAGCAGCCCAATTGGAACAGAGAACATGCATCTATTAACAAAAAATTACCTTATATTTCCAAGCCCTCTTTGATGAATTTTGGTGATGGAAAGTTTGGTTTAGGAATTTCTTCGAACATTTGACAGACCCAACTAAAAATGTGTACTTCCTATACAACCAAACATTAATCAAAATCAAATCAAAGCCCAAAGATATCAAAATCAAATCAAGCACAAAAAAGCAAGACAGAGACCTGTAAATCAAAGGATCAATCTGATGAAGCTATTGATTTGAAGTGAATTATTGAGACTGGGGTCCGGATAGTTCTCTTTGTCGTCATCACCGAGACCAACATCGAGCCTAGCCATGGTCTTGAAGAGCTTTAGAAGTGCATGCTGAGTTGGCAAGCAGTGTTGCTCCTCCTCCTCTTCTCAGTGGTCTTCGATGATGTGGATTGTGGTGGAGGTGAGGGAGGAGGGACAGAGGACTTGAATTATATACTACTCTAAATCAGAGAAAATGAAGAGTTTTGGAAGAGGAAGAGATATCAGAAAAGTAAGTACTGAGTAGTGGGTATTGACTATACATATTCCTGGAGTGTAACGGATGGTGGGGAATCTTAGGGGCTTGCTAGGAATTAGAGGAAAAAGAAAGGGAAATTGAAGAAGAGAAGCCACTGTTGAGTAACTCCAAAAGCCCAAATTTAATAGTAAAAAAATTCGTAACTCCAACCTCCAAAGGGAGATGAGCAGTTTGTTGAGGAGGAATAGAATTCGTAACTCCAAAAGGCGAAGAGGCAAAAGAATTCTGAAACAAGGCAGTGGAGATAGAGAGTCTGAAGGACATGCATGTGAGAGAGAAGGTGGAAATTAAATGAGACATATGAGTGAGAGAGAGTAAAAATAAGGAAGGATGACATGGAAGTATGTGGGTGTAGGGATTATGATGTGGTGTTGTTTGGAGGAGGGAAAAAATTTTCTCTCTGCTTCAAGTTTTAATTTATAGACTTGAATTATATACTACTCTAAATCAGAGAAAATGAAGAGTTTTGGAAGAGGAAGAGATATCAGAAAAGTGAGTATTGAGTAGTGGGTATTGACTGTACATATTCCTGGAGTGTAACGGATGGTGGGGAATCTTAGGGGTTGCTAGGAATTAAAGGAAAAAGAAAGGGAAATTGAAGAAGAGAAGCCACTGTTGAGTAACTCCAAAAGCCCAAATTTAATAAGGAGTAAAAAAATAAAATAAAGTAAAAAGAACCTGTAGGAGGGAGATGAGCAGTCCAGATTTAATGAATCATGGAAAGAGGGAGAGAAGAAGGCGAGGAGGCAAAAGAATTCTGAAACAGGCGGTGGAGATAGAGAGTCTGAAGGACATGCATGTGAGAGAGAAGGTGGAAATTAAATGAGACATATGAGTGAGAGAGAGTAAAAATAAGGAAGGATGACATGGAAGTATGTGGGTGTAGGGATTATGATGTGGTGTTGTTTGGAGGAGGGAAAAAATTTTCTCTCTGCTTCGAGTTTTAATTTATATTATAGATTATAGATTATAGATTCATCTTGATTGTTTAAGATCTGTTTGAATTAGTAGAAGAGCTTCGAGATTTGAATCTATGATCTTGATTCTGTTTGCAACATATTAAATTCAATAAGGATTTCGTGTTAAACCTTATGTTTACACTCTTTAATTATACCAGCTTAATTATTATCTGTGCGAATGCATGGGATTTGGATATCTAATCTTATTTCATACAATAGGATCTAATTTTGCTTGATTCATTGTGTTACTATATATAGGGCTTTTTTTTCTTCTTTATTATAAATCGTCTATATTAAATGTTTAATTTTTATTTATATGAATTTTTGTCCAAATATGCTTGATTCATTTATATGAAATTTTTCTTTGGACCCAAATTGTTTCATGTCCTTTTGAAGTTTTGCTGAAGCCATAAGGTTTGGATCTGAGGTGTGTGGATTATCTCAATTATAGTCAGCACTGCAGCCTTGGCTAACTACTTGGTTAGGAAATGCTCAGTTTAAATCAGCTTTCAACAACCGATCTCCCTCCATTATCCTAGTCACTACTTTATGGGCCATCTGGTGGACCAATTAAGCTTGCATTAAAGGCAAGGAAGGTGATCATGTAGCCACTTTCGTGTTTAGCAAATGTCTAATTAGAAGAGGTATATACTAATACTATATACACATCAACTTTCTAAGGAGCAAGATGATCAACAATGTAGGTGGGTGAAATTTTGAAAGAACAATGGAACCGCAAGAAAGCTTTGGCCAACATTGCGGAATAGCGATAATCCTGGTTCACCGAGCTAAATACCCTACTAAGAAAGAAATTTCTCAGACAGCCTAGGTCACTCGGGGGTGATCAGAGACACTTTGACGCTTAAGTCAGACAACTAGTGGGAGAGAGATGAAACTAGTAGTCTTAACATATGAGATTGTATAACTTATTCAAAGGACAAATGGGGTATTTTATTGGTATAAGAAAGACTCGATATTTTTAGGGAAAACCCTCCCCCAAGATTACAGTTGTTTTTTCCTTTTTCAGCTGAGGAGACGTGTGTCACGGAAGCTATTTAATCTACAACTCGGATGAGACATTGATTAGAAACATTAAATACTTATGTGACAAGAGGGATAATTGGTAGACAGCTGAAGGGCACTGTTTTTTAAAATAGTTGTTCGGTCCAACCGATCAGGAAGAAGGAATCCTTAGCTTGGTCGTCCGAGAACACTCGTTTTGAGTCCAGTTAGACTAACTTCGGCCAACCCCCACAAATAGACTTCTTGGAATAACTTGCACCAAACTAAGGTTACTGATGTTGTGATCAATTGGAAAATTCTCCTACCGGTGGATGTGAGGAAAAAAAAAAAAAATTCAAAATCTAGTGGAGCCATCACTTAATTATATGGCAAAACGCAGAATTGGGAGAAGACTTTTTGCTGGGTGTGTCAGTCAAAATGTAATTAGCACAGCTGAAGCTAAGCTACTAAATGTTAGGGAAGTATAATGTCTTAATCGGGTCCGTTTGGCCCCCCGTTGTTACTAAACAAACGCACGTTATTGGTAGAAAACGCAAATATTTGTGTATTTGGCCCGACGATCTTAGAGAGATTGCGTTTTTAAAAATGCCAAAAAATGGCGTTTTAAAATCGAACCAGAAGTAGATATGGCTGCTAAGTCGTGCATGAATGTGTATTAGGTTAGGTAGCTAACTATATTTAACTTCTCCTCTACTTGTATGGTATCCAAAAAAAAAAATGACAGCGAAAAACTTCACACAATTTGACCCCTTTTTAAAAAGTAATTCTTATATGTTCATCAAGTATAAGAAAGATTCAACTAGATATCGTAAAAGCTAACTTGGGGTGCTCACCCACTGCCGACCTGAAGATTTTCTAAAGAAAATAAAGGATTCTAATGCCAGAGAGAGAGAACGAGATTCAAAGAGAGTTAAAGATTGGAATGGCTTTGACAAATGTCATTAAGCTCTTAATTCAATATATATAGTTTGCTTAACATTCTGTTTTCAATAAACAACTTCTTAACAAATTAACTAATTCTGTTTTGGCAAGTTCCACTATTTATGGAGAGCACGTGCCTCTCATGTGTTACTTAAAGATCAATATATAAAGTTAAGCTACAGTCGATTATACCAGAATACAAAGACCAGTATGTAAGTTACATGTAGTACACAGTAGCTTCAACATTCAATGCTAAACGACATGTAGCAGACTGCAGACTGTATCTTCATCAACGAATCGCACCCCACTTTTCTGGTAGGTGGTCAAGCCTCCAGCCGTGTATCAAGTATTAGAATATAACATCAAATAAAAATAACCAAAATTACAAATAAAGAAAAGTATTTGTTAGGTTCTTTATTTTATTTTATTTATCCTTGAACCAAATAGGAACAGAGCATATAGTCATACTGACAGAGCACAAAATAACCAAATAAAAAATACAAACTAAGTTCCATATGAAACTATTGTAGAGGCCCATTTTTTTCAGTCCACGGTGGACCAAACCCAACATCTCAGTAATCCACCAGGGGCCCAGAGCCCAACAAGCCCAGTGCTCCACAGTGGACAAAACATGAATAAAAGTGGCCCAAAAGCCATCCACCGGGCCCAAGCACCAAAAAGACCAACAAGAGCCTAGCCCATGTACTCCCCAAGCTCAAGTCTGCTGCACAAGAGAAATATGAACTAAATTCAAAAAAAGAGAGGGAAAATGGCTCTCAAACACCATTTTTTCCTCCTCTCTTGGCGCGGTGCTCGAGGCTCTGAAGGGAGACATTCCCAAAGCAAAATCAGAGTTCCAAAGCAACAATAATCATGACAAAAGATTGGTTTTCTTCATTAACCAACATACAAGCGTGGTCTATGGCAGCCCAGAAAAGAAGGAGGCTGGTTTTCCACACCACCCACTGGTCCACGGCGGATTACCCAACAGTCCACAGCAAGTTCAGGCAAAGAACAATCTGCGACGGCGGCACCAGCTGCAGCAGATGACAAAGAGGATGATACAAGGTCTGAAAAGACCAATAAATCTCTCATGGCCGCCCAAATCAGTACCATCTGAAATGGGTAATGATGAAAAGCCAGCTGGTTATTTCCTTTATCCACTGGTCACGGTGGACCTCAGCACAAAGCAGTCCACGGCAGCACCAGCTGGGACAAAATGATAATCAAGGCTAAAAAAGACTTGAGAAATCTGCCATGGCCACCACCACTCAAGGACAACGACCACCACAGCCCAGCACTCCGGTGGTCCTTGCTCCTCCACATCATGGAACTTAGGAAGCAAGGTTTGGAGGTAGGGGAACCAATTTACTCAAATTTCATTTGATCTGCCGCAACAGAAAAGGTATCAATTTGCTGGGAAATGATACCAAAAATGGTAAGATCAAATCTAATTAATGCAAAACGTATGTGGGTCAAGTCACCTTAATTGTTTCAGATCATTACCGAGCATTAAATGCTCGTCACTTCCTCCCTCATTAATGGCCTGAAATCCGCCGTTCACCGCAGACCAAATCAGATCTGCGGTAGATGAAAACCATCAGCTCAGCCCCAAAATTTAAACCTTGTCAAATCTCAGCCCCTTCTATCTCTTGGTTAAACAATGATTCTCATGATGAGGAGGATAACAAATAAAACCATTAGATACAAACGCCATTATAAATAGGGCTGAGAAGAAGGAAAAAGGGTTGGTCTTTGCTGATCAGAAATCCTTAGACTGGAATTTCTCCATTAGAGCTGATTTCAAAAGCTCCAGAAATACAAAGCCAACAGCAGTCCACGGGACACTTCCCGTAGGTCCACGGTGGACTAAAAACACTTTTAGTCTGCCACCACAGAAAATTCCCATCAAACACTTAACCAAATACTCAGTACTGACTCATGTACATTTTGCACAGTAAATGGTTCTCTTCCTACTCCCAAATCTCCTAAGTTCTATGATTATTACATTTCTTTGATCTGCTGCTACTTTTTGCAAGCCATAGAAGAAGTCAAGTGTATCATGTTCAGCCTCTTGGTCCACGGCACTAACTCTTGACTTTCTCTTTTACTACTTGTCATGTGCATGGCATTTGCTTTCACTGATTATGAATTCTTAAAGGGTTGAGTTTATTGTACTAAGTCTCAGCCCATGAGATTGATTCTATTTGTAAGTGAATCTGTAATATGCTCCACATTTATTATTACAACTGTATTTGTGGTTGCTGAATGTTCTGGTGGAAGTAAGATTATCAGCTCATTTTGATCTGCGGCATTGGTTTCATTGGTCCACCGTAACCCTTATGTAAGCATTGCAGCCTGGTGGATCAGGGAGCACTAGAGGGAAATGCACCATCAGCCATCAAGTGGTCTACCGCACTTGGTGTAGAGTTTTGGGCTCAACATCCCCCACACACACAAATTTGGCCCGTGTTCAACCTTCTTGCGGATTGGTACGTGGCCCACGCGGTGCTGAAATTTTTAGCATCCACATTTTGGCGACTCCACTGGGGAGTTGAGTTGCATTTTTCCCTCGCTTTATCTTTTGAAGCTGATCTACGGTATTTGGGCTGTAACCATGCCACATAAGAAACCTATCAGTCCACAGAACATGACCGCGCCATGGCCCTTCCACACTTGGGGGCTAGAATATGACCCTTCCACACTTGGGGGGCTAGTTCTTAACGCCATGACTCTTCCACACTTGGGGGCTAGAACATAGCTGGCCCAAGTTCGTAGTCCACGGCACCATCAAAAGCTTGCCAACGCCTATGAAAAGACGCTGTAGACCAGAATTTTGCTAAGGGCCAGATGGTCCTAAGAGCAGTTTTCCATGTGAGGAGAGGTCTCCCTTCGCCATCCAAGTCAGCACCAAACTGGGAGGAGCCATACCTAATCCGTAAAACATATGATAGTGGTTATTACAAATTAACCACGGCAGATGGTACCACCCTGGCAGACCCCATCAACGGGAAGTGGCTGAAGCTTATCACCCGTAAGATACACTTTTACTTGCTAAGTATTTTGTATCTTTTTTGTCTTAGAACAATTTGAATTCATGTGCTGTTTGAAGAATAATGATGCACAATATCTATATTTTGTCAAAAAAGCAAAATATTTCCACTTGATCATTTTAAAGAAAAAAGTCACACATGTGATAGACTAGCTAAACAATGGTCGAATTCACATGATTAATTTGACATAAACAAAATATGAACATAAATGTTCAAAAGAAAGACCGAAACTCGGTCACTGTGAAACATAAGTACAAATGTTCAAAAGACAAGGCTAGAATATAGTCATTACAAAAGAATGAAACAAGATCACTGGAATGATCAACTGAAAAGATTGTCAAAGGGTGATCTGTCGCGCTCAAATCCAAGAGCCATCCCTTCCGTAGATGTCATTTCTCCTTGATAAGCTGTCAACACAGCCAGAGAGCCTTGCAAAAGGGCAATCTGCCGCTGAAGAGCTTGGACTTCATCCGCAATCTCCTTGCAAAAAGACACTGGTTATCTGCCGCAGATACCCAATCAAAAAAAAATTCAAGTCAAACCCAACCTTCATGAGGTCTTGGATAATACATTTCCACGCTAAAAATCTGAACCTTCGTCACGCTGCCAAAATCAGATTTGTCCATGGCAGCTAACACATTGCCTAGGAGGGATAACATGGGTCCACCGAACCCAACACCAAACAAACGCATGACGTGATTAAGTCTACGGGATATCCAATACGACTTAGTCGAAACTAGAAAAATCTTTCATGAGACAACAATCAAGTCCATGGGAGCAGAAATTTTCCATAAGGCGACAATCAAGTCTATGGAAACAGAATTTTCCGTAGGACAACAACCAAGTCCACGGAAACAAAACTTTCCATAGGACAACAATCAAGTCCATGGGAGCAGAAATTTTCCATAAGGCGACAATCAAGTCTATGGAAACAGAATTTTCCGTAAGACAACAACCAAGTCTACGGAAACAAAACTTTCCATAGGACAACAATCAAGTCCATGGGAGCAGAAATTTTCCATAAGGCGACAATCAAGTCTATGGAAACAGAATTTTTCGTAAGACAACAACCAAGTCTACGGAAACAAAACTTTCCATAGGACAACAATCAAGTCCATGGGAGCAGAAATTTTCCATAAGGCGACAATCAAGTCTATGGAAACAGAATTTTCCGTAGGACAACAACCAAGTCCACGGAAACAAAACTTTCCATAGGACAACAATCAAGTCCATGGGAGCAGAAATTTTCCATAAGGCGACAATCAAGTCTATGGAAACAGAATTTTCCGTAAGACAACAACCAAGTCTACGGAAACAAAATTTTCCATAGGACAACAACCAAGTCCATGGGAACAGAAATTCTTCCATAGGACAACAACCAAGTCCATGGGAGCAGGAATTCTCCATAGGGCGACAACCAAGTCCATGGGAACAGAAACAACCATAAGACAACAATCAAGTCTATGGAAAAATATGTATATACAAATCCATAAGACAACTATCAAGTTTATGGTAACAAAGAAAAAAAAACTTTCATAGGACAACAATCAAGTCCATGGGAGCAGAAATTTTCCATAAGGCGACAATCAAGTCTATGGAAACAGAATTTTCCGTAGGACAACAACCAAGTCCACGGAAACAAAACTTTCATAGGACAACAATCAAGTCCATGGGAGCATAAATTTTCCATAAGGCGACAATCAAGTCTATGGAAACAGAATTTTTCGTGAGACAACAACCAAGTCTACGGAAACAGAACTTTCCATAAGATAACAATCAAGTCCACGGAAGCAAAATTTCTCATACCGTAAGACAACAGCCAAGTCTACGGAAGCAGAATTCTTCATACCGTAAGACAACAGCCAAGTCTACGGAAGCAGAATTTTTCATACCGTAAGACAACAGCCAAGTCTACGGAAACAAACTTTTTCATAAGACAATACCCAAGTCTATGGAAACGGAATCTCCCGTGAGGCAACAACCAAGTCTATGGCGGTAGAATATTTCATATGACAACAAACAAGTCTATGAAATCAAAATATTTCACATGACAACAACCAAGTCTGTGAAATCAGAATATTTCAAGCGACGACAACCAAGTCTATGGAACGAAAGTTTTCATAAGATGACAATCAAGTCTATGAAAGTAAAATTTTTCTGCAAGATGACAACCAAGTCTACGGAAATGAAATTTCCCGTAAAACAATCAAGTCCATGGAAACAGAATTCCTTCCATGAGATAGCAACAAAAAGTATATGGAACACAATACTTCATATGACAACAACCAAGTCTATGGAATAACGGAGTTATGACGACAATCAAGTCAATAGAACAACACTCCATACGATGTTAATCAAGTCTATGGAATGGCAAAAAAACATGACACAATCAAGTCTACCAAGACGTCTCATATAACACGGCCAAGTCCGTGGAACATCCGATGTGGTTGCCATGGGAAAGCTAATGCCCTCAGCCCGCATACCATGGCCAACGGCGCTATCAATATTACTACAGACTTCCGGAGCAACTTCCAAGTCTGCCACAAATTTATTCCTCACAAAGCCTTGAGTATGAATTAGCAACGGGGAACTCCTCAACTAAGGAAGCCTCCCACTGTAATATAGCTTGCCCGTATGATGATACCGCCAGCTGGAATGCTACCAAAACAAGGGGTAGCTCCAAAGAGAGAAGAATGAGACCTACCAGCAGTAGCAAACACAAGAAAGATCTCAAGTCTTGCCACCATAGATCTATTCGTCGTGCTACCGTAGACTACAAATTTCTCTCGGGAGGTCCACCATGGAATCCTATTTGGAACCTTAGAGCTCCCACAAGCTCAACAAAGAGTTCAATGAAATCTATTTTCAGGGCATGATAAAGGCAAAGTCATCACTCCTACAGTCGCTCATGGAAATGACAACAATATAGAATTGATGATACAAGGAGATCTACCGTAATGCCATATTGAATCAATCTGCTACAGGAGATCTACCGTAAAGCCAGATTGAATAAGTCCACTACAAGGGCATCTGCCATAACACCAGCAACCAATCCAATGGCCTTGGTGACATCAACCTCTTCATTCTCCTTCATCCTAATGTTATTACTAGCATCTACGAAAATGAGGAAGAAGGAAAGTTAACAAAGGCATGAATACACACCCAAGTAGTATCTACCGCAGACATCATTCCCCAAGCCGGAATTTCATCCGCGGTGGAACCAACACAATTAGCAGCCTTTGCTACAACACCCAAGTAGCATCTGCCGCAAACATCATTCTCCAAGTCGGAATCTCATCTGCGGTGAGAATAACAAAAAATTTAGTAATCTGCTACAACATCCAAGTAGCTTATACTACAACAAAATCATTCTCCACTCTGGAATTTCATCCACGGTGGACCAATATCAGTCATCATCATCCCACTCTGGAATTTCATCCACGGTGGACCAATATCAGTCATCATCATCCCACTATGGAATTTCATCCACGGTGGACCAATATCAATCATCATCATCTCACTCTGGAATTTCATCCACGGTGGACCAACATCAGTCATCATCATCCCACTCTGGAATTTCATCCACGGTGGACCAACATCAGTCATCATCATCCCACTCTAGAATTACATCCACGGTGGACCAACATCAGTCATTAGCAGCATCAATTTGTTGCTGCACTTTCAAAGTGTAAACTTGTTCAGCAACATCAATCATCTGCTGTAACAGAACATGAGCTTCTTCCATCAAAGAAGAAATACTCTCAACAATTTACCAAGATTCCTTAGCATCCAGGGGGTTGCCGAAATAGTAAGTGCAACTGAAATTTTGGAAATACTCTTCCTAAAGACAGCAGATGGCAAACTATCTCCGCAGACTTCAACAACAATTCTCATGACACATGACACTGGTGCCAAATGCAAGTCAGCCACCTCTAGAGCAATCTTAGTAGAGTCACTATCTTTAGGGGACTCACTTTGAGCATACTCAACTTCATCAACGAAGTCTGCTGTAACATTACAAGCAGCATCTGCTGCAACTTCATCAACAAAGTCTGCTGTAACATCACAAGCAGCATCTGCTGCAACTTCGTAAACAAAGTCTGCTGCAACATTACAAGCAGCATCTGCTGCAACTTCATCATCAAAGTCTGCTGTAACGTTATCAACAGATTCTACAGCAACTTCATCATCAATGTGTTTGATCTGCAGCAATCAAAAAATGAAATCATCATCCAACATATGGAGGTTTGTACCCATACTAGCATCTCTAACTTATGCTCTTATTTTGAAGAAATGAGTTTCTTTTTATTGGTCTACTGAATGCCAATATAACAAATCATGGCCAAGTTGCCCACTATATATACGCCAATATTTGGAAAGCCTTTATGAATATATTTCGCTTCAAATAATTGGGAAACAAGAGCTTTTGTACTCAAGAAGGCAACGATGGGCTTGAACAACCCATTCACAATGTCAACCATACATTTAAAGATGCCGAGGCTTGCTACTTGGGGGCTAATGACCATGACTAGCATTGATTTATGCCGTTCAATGGTTCCAACACTATTTCTTGGCTCATCAACTCTATTTGATGGAAAAATCTCATCTGACCAGTAGTCTGCTGCGATGTCTTTTTCGCTCTGGCAGACTCACATAGGGTCTGCTACAACCATCTAAATCCGAGACTATCTTCGAATCTCCAAGATTAGTAAAGAGCCAAGCCACAATTGCTCTCTTGATTTGATTTATTTGAAAAGCTTGCTCTTCTATTTCAAACAGGTGCCAAAATGTGAAGCATATCTCACCGATCTAGCCATCGCGCATGAGATCATCACAATGCATTGGAAGATTGAGGATGCACAAAGATATGAACACCGCTACACAAGAGGTCTTACGACCTTAGTTTCTCAAGTCATCAACCAATCAATAGATGCACCCATTACTGATTTGTTGAGGAAAGAATTTGAAGAATCCTCATCCTATCATGAAGACCGAAGAACACCATTGAAAGCTAAGTTTAAATCTCCCTAAGGTACGGCAGACTTGAAGGAACTCAAATATTATGTCTTGATATCTTGAGATCCTTATGGCAGACCACTAAGGGAGTCTTAGCAAGGTGTACAAGTATTCAAGAAGTATAGAATAAGTTGCTGGAAGTACATAAACAAACTTGCAAATTTCACCGAAGGAACATGTCTCTACGGCAGACACCAGCTGTTGGTTACTTTTAGCCCAACATGAGCAAAGAAGCAGTAGACTTCTAAAGCAAATGTCCAACTTTCAGCACCAACATGATTTTGAAGAAATTTCTTGCAACTTTTGCCTCAAATAATTGGCAAATCATTTTCTCTAGAGTATCTATTGGAAGCATCGTGTTGCAAGCCCACAAAGAGACTCTACCAACAACTCTCATCACTTGGCTATTATTGGCAACTATGAGGAACGCTACAGCAGACTACATCAAAGTGTGTCACACTCTTTACAAGCACAAGCCAACTTGATCCACACATCTAGCAAGTCTCCAAAACATGATTATCTCAAAGTCTCTTCATACATGGGGGCTAGGTCTTGATAATTCCATCAATTCATCATTCAAGAGCTCGCCAAAGTCTACCGCTGAATATCAAGCTACTGAGTCTAACCACAGACTAGTAAACAACATTACTCTACAATAAGGTGAATAAAGTTACCACAGATCAGTTAGCAACGTTACTGCATATCAGTCAACGACATTGCTACAGAATCAGTGAACAACGTTATTGCAGAATGTATTAGTAATCTTTTGGTCTGCCAGAAGCAAAGCTATTGCAAGATGTATTAGCAATCTTTTGGTCTGCCAGAAGCAAAGCTGTCAAAAGCTTGGAGCCATCATCATGATTTGTTTGCTGCCAAATCACAACTGGTACGGCAGACCACTGAATGTCATCCAAATGTATTCACTTGCAACCCGAGGGGTCAAACTACCACAAAAAGATTATCACAATGATAAATCAAGTACATATCATTGAGCTTTGAATTCGTCTGAATCAAAGAAGGTGCTTGGGAGCTTCTATCACTTGGAGATCCGTCAAGGCACATGCCTTTTACTTACCATTGAACAAATAAATGAGTCTGCTGAAGAAACCGCATACCGTAGACACGACACCAGTGGTTTCTCTACATTCCTTCACCAACTCAGCCACACGGCTTATACTAGTATCAATGCATAAAGTTGCTTCTTCAATGTCATCTCTCACACTTTGAAGATCCATAAGGGCATTCTTAAGTTCCCAAACACTTGAGTCATGCATTCAAACACTCACCACTCACAAAGAAGCACTAGTAGCCCAAGATTCTTCACATCTTACTACAAGCATTGCTGTGGTAGACTTCATTCATAAGCAAATCATACGATTTGGCGTACTCCACAAGATCATATTCAAGCATCACTTCTCCACGCTTCTATGTCTGCGAGATAATAGGAAAATGGATGCTACGAACCAAATACACATCCTAAGCATCATCCTATGGCAGAAGTGGGAGCTCTCATGAGACAAATGCTTTATGGGCTTACCATAGTCTACTGAAGACAACAACAGGTTTTGTTCACTTCCTCGCTTATATGTGGAACTAACACTGTTGGTCTTACAAAAAACACATCACAATCAAAGTCGTGGTAGACCCACGCATGACATCTCACTTAAAGTCGTGGTAGACCCACGCACCCTACATTTACTCAAAGTCGTGGTAGACCCACGCATGACATCTCACTTAAAGTCGTGGCAGACCCACGCACCTTACATTTACTTAAAGTCGTGGCAGACCCACGCACACTATATCTCACTCAAAGTCGTGGTAGACCCATGCAACTCATATTTCACTCAAAGTTGTGGCACGCACTTCACATCTCACTTAAAGTCGTGGTAGACCCATACAACTCATATTTCACTCAAAGTCGTGGCAGACCCATGCATCATACATCTCCCTTCAAAGTCGTAGTAGATCTACGAACCCAAGTCCATGGAATCTTAAGAACCAACAAAATTGCAATCAGCAGCATTAACAACAGATGCCAAACACGTATGGCAGATACAAGAGGCAATTGTGTTTTCGGTAGATTGGAGTAAAAACATTCCCGCAGACCTGAGTTGTTCATCTCAAAGGCAGCAAAGGATCTCCGCGGATTAACAACTTGTTGATTCATTACATCCATATTTGCTGAAGCACTTCTTGTCAAAAGAATTTATGAAGCACATAATGCAAATGATTTGCTATTGATCAGACTTCTCCAACGATCCAAAAGTATGGCTAATTCAGAAGCCGTAGACTCAAAAGGAGCAATGGCCTCCGTATACACAAACCAATCAAAACTTTGTGATCTGCGGACTGAGTTACACTACTCACCCGCACCTCACATCACGTGAGGCACGGGCTCGGGGGGCTAAATGTAGAGGCCCATTTTTTCAGTCCACGGTGGACCAAATCCAACACCTCAGTGATCCACCAGGGGTCCAAAGCCCAACAAGCCCAGTGCTCCACGGTGGACAAAACATGAAAAAATGGCCCAAAAGCCATCCACCGAGCCCAAAGCACCAAAAAGAGAAGGGAAAGCCCAGCCCATGGTATCCCCAAGCTTCAAGTCTGCGCAGGGCAAGGAAATTCTGAACTAAATTCAAAAAAAGAGAGGGAAAATGGCTCTCAAACAGCCATTTTTTCCCTCCTCTCTTGGCGCGGTGCTCGAGGCACTGAAGGGAGACATTTCCAAAGAAGAATCAGAGTTCCAAAGCAACAATAATCATGACAAAAGATTGGTCTTCTTCATTAACCATCAGACATACAAGCAAAGAAAATGGTCTATGTAGCAGCCCAGAAAAGAAGGAGGCTGGTCCTCCACACCACCCAGTGGTCCACGGCGGATTACCCAGCGGTCCACAGCAAACTCAGTCACAAGAACAATCTGCGGCGGCGGCACCAGCTGCAGCAGATGACAAAGAGGATGATACAAGGTCTGAAAAGACCAAGAAATCTCCCATGGCCGCCCAAATCAGTACCATCTGAAATGGGTAATGATGAAAAGCCAGCTGGTTATTTCCTTTATCCACTGGTCACGGTGGACCTCAGCACAAAGCAGTCCACGGCAGCACCAGCTGGGAACAAAATGATAATCAAGGCTAAAAAAGACTTGAGAAATCTGCCATGGCCACCACCACTCAAGGACAACGACCACCACAGCCCAGCACTCCGGTGGTCCTTGCTCCTCCACATCATGGAACTTAGGAAGCAAGGTTTGGAGGTAGGGGAATCAATTTACTCAAATTTTCATTTGATCTGCCGCAACAGAAAATGGTATCAATCTGCTGGGAAATGATACCAAAAATGGTAAGATCAAATCTAATTAATGCAAAACGTATGTGGGTCAAGTCATCTTAAATTGTTTCAGCCATCATTACCGAGCATTAAATGCTTCGTCACTTCCATCCCTCATAAATGGCCTGAAAATCCGCCATTCACCGCAGATCAAATCAGATCTGCGGCAGATGAAAACCATCAGCTCAACCCCAAAAATTAAACCTTGTCAAATCTCCGCCCCTTTATCTCTTGGTTAAACAATGATTCTCATGATGAAGGAGGATAACAAATCAAACCATTAGATATAAACACCATTATAAATAGGGGCTGAGAAGAAGGAAAAGGGGTTGGTCTTTTGCTGATCAGAAATCCTTAGACTGGAATTTCTCCATTAGAGCTGACTTCAAAAGCTCCAGAAATACAAAGCCAACAGCAGTCCACGGGACACTTCCCGTAGGTCCACGGTAGACTAAAAACACTTTTAGTCTGCCACAACAGAAAATTCCCATCAAACACTCAACCAAATACTCAAGTACTGACTCATGTACGTTTTGCACAGTAAATGGTTCTCTTCCTACTCCCAAATCTCCTAAGTTCTATGATTATTACATTTCTTTGATCTGCTGCTACTTTTTGCAAGCCATAGAAGAAGTCAAGTGTATCATGTTCAGCCTCTTGGTCCACGGCACTAACTCTTGACTTTCTCTTTTACTACTTGTCATGTGCATGGCATTTGCTTTCACTGATTATGAATTCTTAAAGGGTTGAGTTTATTGTACTAAGTCTCAGCCCATGAGATTGATTCTATTTGTAAGTGAATCTGTAATATGCTCCACATTTATTATTACAACTGTATTTGTGGTTGCTAAATGTTCTGGTGGAAGTAAGATTATCAGCTCATTTTGATCTGCGGCATTGGTTTCATTGGTCCACCGTAACCCTTATGTAAGCATTGCAGCCTGGTGGATCAGGGAGCACTAGAGGGAAATGCACCATCAGCCATCAAGTGGTCTACCGCACTTGGTGTAGAGTTTTGGGCTCAACATCCCCCACACACACAAATTTGGCCCGTGTTCAACCTTCTTGCGGATTGGTACATGGCCCACGCGGTGCTGAAATTTTTAGCATCCACAACTATATATATAGTTTATAAATCCAAAAAACACCTGAAATTTTCTTTCCATTTCTATATTCTTGTAACAACCAAACAAAATTTTAAAGACACAACAAGTTGTCCATTGAGCAACAATTCATATTTGGCTTCATCTCTGTTGAGAATAAAAAGGTCTCACATTGAGCATTTAAAATCTTTTATCTCTACATATATGATCTTGGGTCTCTCAACCTATTGTCAATTAGTTTTGGGTTGGATGTTTCATCCTTAATATGATATCAAGGCATATTATTTTCTTGGGAAAATTACACTTTACCACCCTGAACTATCACCCGTTTTTCACTTTACCCCCTAAACTTTAAAAAATATCAATTGACCCCCTAAACTAATTTAATTGCACGGCCGTTACCCCCTGAGCCCAAAATCGAGTTAAAATTGACGGAATTGAGCAACACGTGACACGCACGTGACCAAAACAACTTTACCAATTTTATTTTTTGATAAACCCCGAAATGCCCTTATCCCCACTTTTAACCAATAAACACTCAAGTGACTTAACCCGTGACAAAGTGCCCCCAAACTGAAACACTCCAGCACCAGCACCCCCAAACCACCAGCGTTGACCCGATCATCAAACCCCCCAAACCACCGGCACTTGACCCGATCATCAAAGCCCCCAACACGGCGTTGACCCGGTCATCAAAACCCCCAAACCACCGGCTCTTAACCCGATCAATCGAACCCCCAAACCCCGGCGTTGACCCACTGAACCCAACCCCAAGCCTCGGCGTTGACCCACTAAACCCAACCCCAAGCACCGGCGTTGACCCACTCAGTCGAACCCCCAACCACCGGCACTGACTTCACTTCACCATTCAATCCCAAACCCAGCACTGACTTCTCGGTAAGCTCTTTTTTTTTTTTTTAAAGATTGTTGGAAAAATGATGTATTATGGTTGTTGTGATGGGTTTTGGTAGAAGGGAAGTCAAAAGGCAAAGATGTTGGTTGTTGTGATGGGTTTTTGTTGTGATGGGTTTTTGTGGTGAAAGTTTGAAATATGTTTGTGGAATCTGTGTGCTGGGTCCCTAGGGGTTGGTTATTGTGTTGAATGTTTGTCTTTTTTAGTACATTTTTGTTGAATGTGTTGTCCTTTTTGCATGATTTGTTGAATCTGTGTTCTGGGTCCCTGTAGGAGTGCCTCTTTGGTCCCCACATGGTCATAATTTAGTGCTTTGTGTGTGCCATAATTTAATATGGGTATCAACGTGTGTGCATGTGCTTTGTGTGTGTTTGTGGAATCTCTGTACTGGGTCCCTGTAGGGTTTGATTATTGTGTCATTTAGTTTGACAAAGTCTATTATTTTTGTGCTCAGATTCTGTGCTTTATTCCAAAAATGGATGATGATGAATTTTTTATATTTGAGATTCACTTTGGGGGAAGATTCAAGAATTTAAATGGGCTGGTATATGTTAATGGTGATGTTACTGCACATGATGAGCCTTTTGATAGTGACTGTTTGTCCATTTTTGAGTTGGAGTCAATTTTAGAGAAATATGGGTATCAACGTGGGGACCTTATTTACTACAAACTTACTGACATGAGCCTTGACAATGGTTTAGTGCTACTAAAAACAGATGCTGATGTGTTGAAAATGGTGGATGCTCATAAGACAGAGAAGTTTGTTGTATTATATACAGTAAGTGCTGCTGATGTTGATGACTGTATACCATTAACCCCTGCACTTCCTGAAGTTTTAGTGGTTGATAAGAGTAAAGGAAAAGGGAAAGGAAAAGGGAAAGAGAGTGGGACTAGCAATAAGAGAGACAAGTTGCCAATAATTGGTGGAAAAAACAAAAACAAAGGTATTAAAATTTCTGATAGGCAACCACCAGTCAAAGGGAAAGAGAAGAAAGTGGTAGATAGGAGTAAAGGCAAAGGGAAGGAGAAGATTTTTGAGAAAGAGTATGATGCAGATGATGATGTTGACTGTGCTAGATTGGAGGTGGAGGATGAGGGTTCTGAGCTGGATTTTTGGGATGGCTTACTTAGTGGTGATGAGGACTTACTTGATGCTGCTGTTGATGCCTATAGTCAACGAATGGCAAGCCAACCAGCAAGTCAACCAGCCAGCCAAAGAGTAACAGAACCAGCTGAAACTGTTACAGCTGAAGTTAGAGAGCCAGAAAATGAAAAGGATTGGGATTCTGAAATGCCTAATAGTGATGAGTTGATAACTCCATTGGCCACAAGTGATGAAGACAATGTTCCAAAGGGTTCAAAACCTAAGAGTGTAGAGTTTGATGTGATTGATATGAGTAGTCCAATGTTGGAAAATGGAATGAAGTTTGCTGATGTGTATCAGTTTAGAGAAGCTGTGAGAGAGTACAATTTGAAAATAGGGAAGGATTTATCATTTGTGAAGAATGATAAAGACAAGGTAATTATAGTGTGTAAGGATGAGCATTGTAATTATAGAGTTTATGGTTCTCAGGTTAGGGATGAGATGACCTTCCAGATTAAGACTTATAATCCCAATCATACCTGCACAAGAGCATACAAGAATAGTGCAATGAATTCAAAGTGGATATCTAAGAGGTATATGGAGACTTTTAGACATGACATCAAAAAACCGACCCTTGCATTGCAGCAAGAGATCAAGAGTAAATGGAATGCTGAAGTTAGCAGGATGCAAGTGTATAGGGCAAGAAGAAGGGCTGCTGAAAATATTCAAGGGAGTCATAAGGAACAATACAAAAAAATTTGGGATTATTGTGAGACTTTGAAGGAGACAAATGTGGGGACCACTACATTACTAGATGTAGAAAGACCTTGTCTTGATGTGGCAGCCACTTTTCAGAGGTTATATGTTTGCTTGGCAGCTACAAAGACTGGTTTTAAAGAAGGGTGTAGACCATTGATTGGATTGGATGGGTGCTTTTTAAAGGGGTCATATAAAGGGCATCTATTAAGTGCTGTTTCTAGAGATGCTAATGATAACATGTACCCTATTTGTGTGGCTGTTGTGGAATCTGAGTGCAAGGCAAGCTGGTCTTGGTTTCTTTCTACATTGTTGAAGGACCTTGGGGAGGTGGCAGGTGGATGGACCTTTATTTCTGACAGACAAAAGGTAATTTGTTAACCTTTTGTGTTTCTTTAATTGTGTTTATTATTTATTATTGTTATATTTTTGTTTAAAGTTCTAACAATGTTTGTCATTATTTGCTAATATTTGTAGGGCTTGACTGAAAGCTTTAAAGATGTTTGTCCTGATATGGACCATAGGGCATGTGTTAGGCATATATATGCCAATTTTAGAGATAGTGGTCATAGAGGGAAAGCATTAAAAGATAAGTTGTGGGGTGCTGCATCAGCCTATACAGAGTTTGAATTTGATGCCCATATGGCTGAATTGAAGAAGTTGTCACCTCCAGCATATGAATATCTTTCTAAGATTCCTGTAGCCACGTGGTCTAGGTCTAAATTTACCAAAAATCCCAAGAGTGATCTTATTGTGAACAATTTGTCAGAGTGTTTCAACTCTTATATATTAGATGCTAGGGACAAGCCTATTTTAACCATGCTTGACACAATTAGAAGGAAGTTGATGAGAAGGTTCCAAGTGAATAGGGCATCCATTGCAAAGATGAGTGGGAAATTATGTCCTAAGATTCAGGTTAAGGTGGAGAAGGCAGGGGTTAAAGCAAGTGAATGCTTGCTTATGTTTGCTGGAGAAGGGAAGTATGAGGTTGACTATAGACAACAAAAGTTTGTAGTGAACTTGAGAGAGAAGACTTGTGGTTGTAAGAAGTGGGACATAACTGGCATTCCATGTCACCATGCCATCTCTGCCATTCTCCATCAGGGAAGTAAAATTGAGGATTATGTGGACCATTGCTATACGATTGAGAAGTACAAAAAGTCATATGAGCCCATAATTTATCCTATGCCTAGTATGGAACAATGGGCTCAGACTCAATATGATCCTGTTGACCCACCACTTGAGAGATGCCACCCTGGCAGACCCAAAAGAATGAGAAGAAGAGACCCTACTGAACCTACCAACCCATATAGGTTTAGTAAAGTTGGAACAAACATTAAATGTTCAAGTTGCAAGAAACTTGGGCATAACAGCAGAACATGCCCACTAGCCAAAAAGAAAAAGAGTAAAACTAGTTCTAAGGTATTATATTTAATTATTACCTTGTTTTTATTTACTTTATTTAATTATTTATACACTTGTTGCATAATATTGATGTATTATATGTTATTGCACAAGGGTAAGAAGAAGTCTAGAGGTGCTGCTGGTGCTGGAACTGCTGGTGCTGGAGGTGCTGGAACTGCTGGAATTGCTGCTGAAGGTGCTGGAACTTCTGCTGGAACTGCTGGTGCTGGAGGTGCTGGAACTGCTGCTGGAGGTGCTGGAACTGCTGCTGGAACTGCTGGAGGTGTTGCTGGAACTGCTGGAACTACTGCTGATGCTGGAGGTGCTGCAAGTAAAAAAGCCAAAGTGATGGTGGTGCCAACAGTTGAAAAAGCCATGACAAGAATTGCAGCCAAGAAGCAGAAAAAACAATAGTTAATATGTATTTATTATAAAACAACTTAGTTGGTATGGAATTTAGTTAGAATAGTTAGTATTTTTGCTCATTACCCAAGCTGGAAGTATGATGTTGAATATGGCTAATAGTTTGTTAGGATTATTTTGCTCATTACCCAACTTAGTTGGTATGGAACTTACTTAAAACAACTGTGATGGCATGGGATTATTAATTTTGGAAACTGTGATGTTATGGATTTGTAATTGAAAAGAAATTTAGGAATATTTTGGTATCTATTGTAAATGTGTTGTTTTTCAGATTTATGCACAACGTGCATTGTTGCATGGTTGCAGGTTGTTTTTATTTATGCACAACGTGCATGGTTGCATGTTGTTTTTCAGATTTATGCACAACGTGCATGGTTGCATGGTTGCAGGTTGTTTTTATTTATGCACAACGTGCATGGTTGCATGTTATTTTTCAGATTTATGCACAACGTGCATGGTTGCATGCATAGTTCTAAAGTATTATTATTTCACTTTAACATCTCACGTTCACTTGCATGGTTGCTAACACAACTGCTTTTTAAAGTAGTTCTCCTTATATTATAAAAGACTAACATAACTACACTTTTAGGCAGCCAATCAACATCTCACATCATTTTCACAAGTACAAATGTGCAGCCCAAGCCAATTCACAATATAACTTTACAAGTCAGTTTTTATTAATACATACTAAACACAAATACAAAAAACACCCATGACCCTAATAAAGCTAACTTCAACTTCAACAACAAGGTTTTGCATTTGTCAATTTCATCTTGAAGAAGAGCTTCATACTTCTTTGCAGTATTTTCCCTTTCCACTTCAAGCAGTGCTTCATACTTCATTGCATCAATCTCTCTAATTGCATCATGTTTAGCAGCCTGAATTTTCATCAATTCCTCATGGCAGCCAACTTGTATCTCTGAGTTTTCTTTTGACTCTTCTTCAAGTGTGGCTCCTTCCAGTGGGAGGGTCAACCCAAACAAAGAATCTACAAGAACGGTTCACCTACAACACAATTCCAACAGCCAATACCAATAACATTAGAAGTAGACATGGTGAATTACCAAACACCTAATACTGCATATGTCACTATGATTTTGCAGTTTCATGATATTGAATTCTGTTGCTTATATATATGTTAGCACTTAGCAACGATTATTGTCAGTTGAAATTTTTGGTTTTGCTTTACTTCCTCATAATCCATTTATGATTTAACCCTTAACTTTGTAAATAAATTATAGTTACAACTACAGCTACTGAATGAACTTTAGGAAGACTTAAAAGTAAAAGGTGAATAATTACATTACTTCCCTGCAAGCCTTTATGCTTTAACATAGGAAGTTGCACTGAACTTTATACTATTTTCCCATTATCATCCATGACAAGATAATGCGAGATATCAGATAATGCTGTATCACTTGGTTGGAAGAGTGTGAATTCAATTTGAGAAGATATAATAGGAAGGTATCAAGTATTAAAAAAAAATTAATGTCACTCATCAGTCATCACACTATAAAGAATATTTAAAAAAGCAGATGTTTTTCAAGTAATTGTTGCAATGACCTTTGTCTCTTTACTAATTTAGAAGGGAATTCAAGCTCAAGTTTTCTTCATAGAAATATTCAAACAGTACCTATCACAAAACACTAGCCAAAATGATATTAATATGCATCTAAATCTTGCAATTTTATAATATCCTCTAGTAATAATGCCCAGCCCATTAATCCGTTCAAACTAGAATGATAAAAGGACATGGATAAGGTTTTTTTTTTTTTTAAAAAAAACCTGAATTTGGAATTTACAGTGTCACACTAGCTACAAATATTGGTGGCTACCAATATTTGGAATTTTTTTTTTTTGATATATGATAGAAATTCTAATCTAAACTCACACACACGTATATTTGAACCTATGGCGTCCGCTCATGATGGTTGCTCTTACCATCAGGCCAAGACACCAATTGGTTTTTGGTGTAGGCGGGATTTGAACCCAGGTCCCTTACTCGACAACAAGAGACTTTACCAGTTGAGCTAACTGGAACCCACACCAATATTTAGAATTTAGGAGTCACATTAACCCAAAAAAAATATAAAATACAAAACCAAACCCTACATTCACCTACTATAAGCTTCTACATTGCTTGGCATTGTTGAATGAATCTGATGTTTATCTAAACAATCAATTTATATGGTCCCACCTCATAATTGTTGATGAATGAAGACGGAACATTCTTAATTACATACAGTCATGCAGCATAGCCCAAATTAGATACCATCACATAGCAATGATGGAATGAGAGAAACCATTCGAAGCACTGCCCTTCTTTATTCTGTTGTTCTTATCCAAGTTGAGTAATATTGTACATAACACTCACACAGAAACATAACCCCTCTAGTCTATACTTCAATTAAACCAAAGTGGAGTTGAGATCAGGTTATGACTCAAAATGCTACAAATCCATGGCCTAAAAATCCCATTCCTTGTGGACCCGTATACAATTAAACCAAAGTGGAGTTGAGATCAGGTTATGACTCAGTACATACCTTAAAATTTTCACACCATTATTTTTAGGAGTGCGAGAGATTTTCACCGGAGCTGGAATACCACAGTAGCAAAATAGCTCCGCCGTGGCTGGGAGATTTTCACGGCATCTCCAAGAATTTGCTGACTGTGCACTCCCGGAATTTCCACCACCGTGTGATCGGGATCCCTGCATCGTCGTCGTGGGTCAACGCCGGTGTTCTACTACGGTTTTGATTTTGGGGGTTCGACGTCGTGGGTCAACGCCGGTGTTCTACAGTTTTGATTTTGAGGGTTCTACGTCGTGGGTCAAGTGCCGGTGGTTTGGGGCTTTTGATGATCGGGTCAACGCCGTGTTGGGGGCTTTGATGATCGGGTCAAGTGCCGGTGGTTTGGGGGGTTTGATGATCGGGTCAACGCTGGTGGTTTGGGGGTGGCTGGTGCTGGTGCGGGTGAAGTCACTTATTGGGGGCAATTTACGGGTTAAGTGTTTATTGGTTAAAAGGGGGATAAGGGTATTTCGGGGTTTATCAAAAAATAAAATTGGTAAAGTTGTTTTGGTCACGTGCGTGTCACGTTTTGCTCAATTCCGTCAATTTTAACTCGATTTTGGGCTCAGGGGGTAACGGCCGTGCAATTGGATTAGTTTGGGGGTCAATTGATATTTTTTAAAGCTTAGGGGGTAAAGTGAAAACGGGTGATAGTTTAGGGTGGTAAAGTGTAATTTTCCCTATTTTCTTAATGTCAAGCAGGTGTTTGGTTGGTCTCGACACATGAAGAGACGTGTTGAGAATCAAAAAGTCTCATATTTGACGTTAAAAACCTTGTATTTGTACATATAAGATCCTACGCCTATCACGATGATGAGAGCTTATGAGAGTTTGAGAGGAGAATTTTGGTCTTTTTAATCTTACATAATCCTTCATATGCACCGAATAATTCTTCAGAACATTTACCAATTTTCCTTAATATTGATGAAGTTTATCAAAATAGTAAAAAGGTTCTTTGTTTCTTATTTTATTTTTCCTTTCAAAAAGTATTAAAATAAGTAGTCATTGAGAAGTTTCAAAAGTTCCCAATTTTCAAATCAGATGGAATTTCCTATACTAAAATGGAACAACACTCTCTCTCTATTTCAAAATTCCTTTATTTCGTCCATTTTATGATTTAGAATAAATATTATAAATCTAATAATTTATAGAGTACCACGTAATTTAAAATTTTTAATTTAACATAGCGCTTATATTAATAATTCTAAAAGATAAATTTGAATCATGGACAAATAGAGAGATTTTAAAATTGAAAAAATCTTTTTTCTAACAAAATAGGGACACGTTAATTACGTGGTGTTGACCATAAGTCCACTAATTAGTACCGTCTGGGTCTGAAAAGTTGAAATAAGGGAATGAGACTTAACACCACAGGATGCAGTCCCACCACCTTGGAGCCATAGAACATTAATTGTTGTTTTCCTTCAGATGATTTCGCTGCTATTACTTGAAATAAAAAGCCATGGTTCATGAACTTGTAAAAGAATGAGCATGTTATTAATGCCATAGGAACGTTGGCGGGGTCCTCTTGTTTGAACTACAATGCTACTTACCAATGTAAAATCTAAATGTCTACATAGCCAGTCTTGTTTGCCTTATGTAGAGGCCCGTTTTTTCTCAGTCCACCGTGGATCAAACCCCACACTTCGGTGGTCCACCAGGACCCAAAGCCCAATAACACCAGTGATCCACGGTAGACAACACATGAGGAGAAATGGCCCAAGAAAGGCCATCCACCGGACCCAAGTATCAAGTCAGCTGATAAAGGCCCAGCCCACTTACTCTTTAAACACAAGTCCAGCCCATTACTCCACAAACCTCAGTCTGCCGCACAAAGAAGCAGCCTGGAACATTTGAAAAGGAGAGGGAAAAGTGGCTTTCAAGCACCATTTTCCCTCCCACTTGGCACGATGCTCAAGGCATTGAAGAGGAAACATTTCCAAAGCAAAGATCAAGTTTCCAAAGCAGCAATAATCATGACAAGAGCTGATTTTCTGCATTAACCCACAACATGAGCAATGTGGTTCCAGAAAACATGGCCCACGGCAGCCCAGAAAAGAGAAAGGAACTGGTCCTTCACGCCACCCAGTGGTCCACCGCGGATTACCCAGCAGTTCACAACCAAACCCAGCCACAAAAACAGTCTGCGGTGGCGCCAGCCGTAATGGGTGATGAAGGGGATGACGACGAGGATGATGCAAGGTCTGAAAAGACCAAGAAATCTTCCAAGGCAGCCCAAAATCAGTATCAACTGAAACCAGCAATGATGAAACACCTGCTGGTCACTTTCTTTACCCACTGGTCGCGGTGGACTGCATTACAGACTGGTCCACGGCAGCACCAACTGAAACAAAGAAATCACAACCAAGGCTGCCATGGCCACCACCACTCGAGAGCAATGACCACCCCAGCCCAGCACTCCGGTGGTCCTTGCTCCTCCACATCACAGAACTTAGGAAGCACGGTTTGGAGGTAGGGGAATCAATTTACTCAAATTATACTTGATCTGCCGCAACAAAAAGGGTATGAATTTGCTGGGAAATGATGCCCAAAAATGGTAAGATTGAGTATAATTAATGCAAAACGTATATGGGTCAAGTCACCATAATTATTTCAGGTCATTACCGAGCATTAAATGCTCGTCACTTCCTCCCTCATAAATGGCCTGAAAATCGCCGCCCACCGCAGATCAAATCAGATCTACGGCGGATCAAAACCATCAGCTCAGCCCCAAAACATAAAACCTTGTCAAATCTCAACCCTTCTATCCCTTTTGGTTAAGCAATAATCCTCATGATGAGGAGGATAACAAGCAAGACCATTGGATACAAACACCATTATAAATAGGGGTGGGAAGAAGGAATAGGGGTTGGTTGGCTGGTCTGAGAATCCACACACTGAACTCTCTCCATTAGAGCTGTCTTCAAAGCTCCAGAAATACACTTAGCCAACACCAGTCCACGGGACACTTCCCGTAGGTCCACGGTGGACTAAAAAGCACTCTTTTAGTCTGCCACAACAGAAAACTCTCATCAAACACTTAACCAAACACCAAGTACTGACTCATGTACGTTATTGCACAGTAAATGATTCTCTTCCTACACCAAATCACCTAAGTTCTGTGATTTGCTCTGATTTGTTATGCTTCTTTGCTCTGATCCTGCCTTTCTTACAAGTTATGGAGAAAATCAAGTGTTTTGTGCTCAGTACCCTAGTCCACGGGACTGACTTTTGATTTTTATGGCTTACCTTGCACTTTGTATTTTCTGCCATTGATTATTGCTTCTTGAAAAGGCTGAGTTCATTGTATTAAATCTCAGCCTATGAGATTGATTTTCTTTATCATGCGTGAGTTTGTAATACATTTCTCAAGTGTTATTAACATCATGTTGTAATTGCTGAATGTTCTGGTCTGGTGGAAGTAAGTTTAAGATTATTAGCTCATTTTGATCTGCGGCATTGGCTACACTAGTCCACCGTAACCCTTGTACGAGCATTGCATCACGGTGGATCAGAGAGTGTTAGAGGGAAATGCACCATCAGCCTCTGAGTGGTCTACCGCACTTGGAGTAGAGTTTTGGGCTCAACATCCCCCACACACAAAACCGGCCCGTATTCACCCTTCTCGCGGATTGGTACGCGGCCTATACGGTGCTGAAATTTTTGGCATCCACACCTTACTTCCTCTATACAAGGGAGAAAAAAAGGCATGAACAACCGATTAAAAAAGAGAGACGATTTCACGAAAGTTACGAAGCCACAAAGGTGTAATTAACACACAAAAGGAAGTCAAGAATTTTCTAAAAATAACCTTGTAATCTTTTTTTTTTTTTTGGCTAAACAAAAATAACCTTGTAATCTTATTTTACAGACAGTGCACATTTCTTATACTGATTTATGGCCACGGTTTTTCTTTTGTCCTGGAAGGTTTTCATGTAAAAAGTCCTGTGTCCATTGCAATTTTTCTTATTGTCCACATGTTACATAACTAGCTATAAATGCTAGAGTCACAACAAAATTCATAACACAAAACTAAATTTATCTATCATCTCACTCATGGATCCACCACAATCTCTAACTTAATCTTTGACAAACTGGTTTATGTTGTGAAATTATTGTAGTTTTTGTTGGGGGTGTAGCTTTATTGATAATTAATAAATCAATGTTCAAGCTACCTCAGGTGGTGACTAGCCATCAACAGCTGTCCTTGTCCTTTCCTAGCCCATTTAACTCACGTACATATACATTAACTCATGGATGACAAACATTAATTATTTGCTATAACCGTTAGGTGATTTAGGTATAGTTTAAATTATAGGTTATGTTAATGAATGCCCTTAGGGCAATGGTTAAGGAAGCATTTAATACTTTCATTTTATAGGAAGTAGTGAAGTTTTAATGCTTTTAAGGGTATTTTAGTCTTTCTATATATTATTTTAATATTAAAAATTTGTTATTTCCCATAAAGTGTAAGCATTTAATGCTCCTTAACCATTACCCTAAGGGCACTGATTAACAAAATCCTTAAATTATTAAGGGTGACGTGTGAGGCTGGCCTCATTGGAATATCTATGGTTCAAGAATCTTTATGATAAACTGTCCTACCAATTTCCCTAGACATCGTAAATGAGACATATTTTTTGGATTGAGATCATGGGCATTGCACCCATGCAATTGGTTTGAAATATTGAAATTAAAAATTGAAACATTCACTTTTAATCTTAAGTCTTAAATAAAAAAAAATTAAACTAATTTTATCACTTTTTGATATTTTACATTTTTATTTTATATATTTTTTGCATTTTGAATTAAACTATTAGGACAATTACGCATTATCTCAATCTATACTTTTTCATGTTGCTGACTTTTCCTTATCAACCTCGTATTTTGAGGAGCAGGATTAATTCCTAGAAAATATACATATTTTGCCAATCTCGAAAAGTAATAATCAACATTTTTGTCTCATCCGGTGGACTGAATAATTTCTCCTGTCCAAGTAAAAGGTTGTTTTGTGGACCATATAATTAATCCATACTTTTTCATGTTGACTTTTCCTTATCAATCTCGCATATTGAGGAGCAGGATTAATTCTTAGAAAATATACATATTTTGCCAATCCCTGAAAAGTAGTGATTGACATCCCTGTCCAAGTGAATGCTGAGGTTGTTTTGTGGACCATATAATTTGGCTTGCAGTATGAATTGTCATCAATATTGATGACAGAGGGCGATGCCAAGAGCAGTAAAGAGGCTATCAGTCAGTTTGAAAAATAAGTGTTGGAACATTATTACTCACCAACAACAAGTTTAATCAGATTGTGTTTAGTTGGGTGTTGACTGTTGAGGGAGGCCAACATGGCCGCTCATGTTCTAGCTGACTAGCTCGGTGGTCCCTACTTTGCTCTTTTCTTGATTTTTTTTGTTGAAGGACTTGGTCCCCTCGGTTTGCTCATGCAATTTTGAATGAACTTTTGTTTCTTTTCCTTTCCGTTTTTCGATAAAAGTTTGACATTCATCAATTAAAAGGAAAAAATAAAAAATTATATTGTCATCTTCGGTGACATTTTTTTGTTGTTGTTCTTGATAGAGAAATTTAATATATATATATATATATATATGATGATGATGATGAAGCTAAGATTTTAAAATTTGTTTTCTTTTTTTTTTTTTTTTTAGAGGACAATGTATGAAGTGCGAACCTATAATTATATTCAATGTTATCTTCAAATGTAAAGAAGTAAATTAACTTTTATATATATTAGCCAGCCACCACATAGCATTTCAAACAAAATTTTAAGATCCATTTCGTACGGATCAGAATGACTGAAATTGTTTGTATTGGTGCATAAACCATAAACAACCTACCTAATTATTTCGTCTCAATCAAAGTTCTAGACTGTATTGGACTATATCGACAAAATTTTAATAACCAATCCCCTAACACCTTATGGGTGGCTTTGATACCAAGTTAAAGTTCAATGGACACATGGACTAATTATATTAGGTGACGGTGAGGAAATAATTAACTAGCTCTGATACCATATTAAATTTGGACCATCCAACCTCAAAACCAATTGGACAATAGATCGAGATTTGAGAAGCTCAAGATCTTATATGTTGAGATGCAAAATTTTAATTGTCCTAAATGTGGAACTTTTGAGTTTTGGACTTCTCAATATCTATAAAAAGAGATAAACATCAAACAAAGGCATGAACAAAAACAGTTTAAGAAAAACAAGAGACAAAACCGCAATAAGTGTAGTACTACTGTACTAGTTGTCTAGTAGAGAGGAAGAAACACCATTTCCCTTCTTGTATAAGAATACCTTGAAATCTTA
>OU015766.1:44592565-44614798 GCA_907173295.1 Fagus sylvatica | reverse complement strand
GAACTCAAAGCTGCCACAAACTAGAGGTGAAAAGAGAAAAATGACGAAGGTAATAATATAGTATTTTATTTTTATCAAAAAAAAAATATTATAGCATGTTATTGTATTTTAAGTATTCTTGTCCAATGTTATAAGTATTTAAGTATTCATAGTATTGAATTAAGTTGAGTTGAGTTGAGTTTGAGTTTGATTTGATGGTTGTGTTGAATTGAATTGAGTTGAGTTGAGTTTGAATTTAGTTGAGTTGAGTTGAGTTTGAGTTTGATTTGATGGTTGTGTTGAATTGAATTGAGTTGAGTTGAGTTTGAATTTAGTTGAGTTGAGTTGAGTTTGAGTTTGATTTAATGGTTGTGTTGAATTGATTTAACCATAGTGTTGAGAATATTGTTTAAATCAGGAAGGTTGTGTTGATTTGATTTAACCATAGTGTTGAGAATATTGTTTAAATTAGGGAGGTTGTGTTGATTTGATTTAACCATAGTGTTGAAAATATTTTTTAAATCAGGGAGGTTCAATGGCACCTGCTGCATCTTCAGTGGCAGCAGCACCTGCTGGAAGTTCAGTGGCAGCACATGCACCTGCTGCATCTTCAGTGGCAGCAACAGGGGCAGCAGCATCACCTAGTGCAGCAGCAGGGGCAGCAGCATCCTCAAGCAATACCAAAGCTAAAAAAAAGCAGAAAAAGGGAACATCTACAACAATCACAGCAGAAACATTGAGAGCTAGTAAGAATGCATCTAGGTATATGGGTGCATTCAAAGTTGTTGGCAGCCAAGAATCAGTGCATGGACCAATTGCAAAACAGTAGCTTACTGTTTTGTAGTTAATATTTTGTAAAGATATATAGAAATATTTTATATGGATATTTTGTAATTATAATATACCATGAACAATTATGGTAGTATATTTTGTATTGGTACAATTTGGTACTTGATATTTTGTCATTGTAATGTACCAAGAACAGTTATGGTACTTGATATTTTGTTATTGTAATGTACCAAGAACAGTTATGGTACTTGATATTTTGTAATGGTACCAGGAACAATTATGGATACATATTGTATTATATTTGTCATTTAGATGATACCAATTTATTGTCTCATGTGAACACTTTTTTAGATGCATAATGTATTGAGCATTCACATTTGTAAGGCAGGGATTTGAATTATGCTAGATTTGAACCTCCTTGGAGGCTAGTGATACAAGTATTCCTCAAGTTTGGTAATAGCATATTTTCCTAATGAAATAACTAATTATGCCTAGTTCCAACATGTCATTCTCAAATAGCCTGAAAAAGCTCACAGCACACCTCTTTTCTAGAAGGGAATTTGCAACAGATATTTAATATTTTTCCTAACTTAAATTTGTGATATCTCTAATAATTATTTTTCAATTTTTTCGCACTTTAGATGACTTAGTAATTTTCTATATGCATTAGGAGTTCTAAATTTCAAACAAGCTATTCAGTTGTAAGTGTTTAATGACAGGTATGTTGTAGTAGGAAATGAGCCCTTCCTTGACAGGTTCTCCATTTGTAGTCAATATTTACCCATTTCTAAGCCTCTAGGGAAACCCTGACTTTCCCCAAGACTATGCATTTTTTGAAGGGACTACTCATGCTGTTATAGGTGCATAATAAGTCAAATGTAAATACATTGTCAATGTCACAAACGTGTAATAATGTAAATACATTGAAAAACATTTAGGCAAAAAGTACATTTCTTTCATTGATTAAGAGTACTAATACATTGTCACTGCCAAAACCTACACTGACTTAATACATTGTCAAAATTTACATTTCTTTCATCTCCTAGGCTACTACATTCCATTCCAAACTACACTAGGCTAATTCAGGTACAATCTTACCCCCCTTGTTTGAAGATACTACAATAGCAACAATTATAAGTATGTACAACCCAATTAGCACCCAAGACAATGCCAAACACACTGAAACCACATTCAGTTTCATCTTCAGTTTCTCTGCCTTCACAGAAGCTGCCTTCTCCTTGCTCTTGGACTTGGCAAGCTCAACGGAAAGTGAAGCAATCTTTTCCATCTGCTCACGGATAACCTCCTTACCACGCTCACAAATGACCTCATCAGCCCATTCAAAATAATTACACCCGTTGCCAGTCTACACACAAAATGTATAAAACACATTACCAGACTGCACACAAAAGAAAATGATAATAAACACTTTGCCCATCCCCCATCCAATGAGTTACTAAATAGGTTCAAGGGGTGTTCCTAACAAAGATGTCAAATTCCATAGAAAAAAGGAAATGGGGCACTATAATTCCATAATATTATCTGTTAGCCTCAAGGTTTCAATAATTATTAATTGGCTAATTAATCCAAGGACACTCATGTAGTTTTGATGATAACCATGATTTTAAATTGTTCATTAATGATATTTTCATATGAACTAATGATTTATGTTTTAAAGCTTAATTTTGACTATTGATTTAATTGGACCAAGATGGCCAATTCAAATATCAAGCAAATGCAAAGTTGATAAGTTGCAAACACATTGAAGATCAAAGTCATCAAGACTCAAGACAAAGAAATCAAGCTCAAAGACAATGATCCGAGACATATGAGAAGTAAGAGTTAGGTTTTGTAAAGTTTATTAAGATTTGATCTTTAAGGCTCAACTTTAAAACCAACTTCAATTGAAAAATCTCTTAAAGTTTTCAAAGACAACTTGATTGGTTGAAATTCAAATATAAGACAACCATATCAATTGAAAAATGTCTTAAAGTTTTCAAAGACAAACTTGATTGGTTGAAATTCAAATATAAGACAACCATATCAATTGAAAAATCTCTTAAAGTTTTCAAAGACAACTTGATTGGTTGAAATTCAAATATAAGACAACCATATCAATTGAAAAATCTCTTAAAGTTTTCAAAGACAAACTTGATTGGTTGAAATTCAAATATAAGACAACCATATCAATTGAAAAATCTCTTAAAGTTTTCAAAGACAACTTGATTGGTTGAAATTCAAATATAAGGAAGATTTGTGGGTCTTGGTATAAATCCTAAGAGTGAAAAGGATTTTTCACTCGGTGGTTACTCTTCACCGTGTAAAGAAGATTTGTAACGGTCTTGATCTTCACCCGAAAGAAGATTATCAAATTAGTGAATTTGGGAATCCTCGAGAAGTGATCTTGAGGCGGGGACGTAGGCGGGGAAGCCGAACCTCGATAACAATCACTGTGTTTGATTTTCTCTATCTCTATCTCTTACTTATTCAATTGCTTATATATGCTTGTGTTTGATCTCTATCTTTTCTTATCATATCTTCAATTGCTTATATATTGAATTGTGTTCTTAAATTTGATTGTTTTTGCTAATCTTGAATTGCAATAGTTTTTAATTGAATTGTGTTCATTTAAATCGAAAAAGTTTGCCTCAACCTAAATCACATTTTTAACCCCCCATTCTTAGGTTGATATTTGGGTCAACAATTGGTATCAGAGCCAAGGCTCTTACATATAGATTTAACAATCTTAGATTGGTTCAGAGCCAAGAGCTCATACATATAGCAAACACATTTAGACCTCAATCATGGTTGAAGGTCAATCTACAAATAGAAGGTCAATCCCTTGTTACCAATAGTAGTGATTATAGTTATTGTGAAAACTAGTTATAAAATGGACTACTAGAATACATTAAAGGTCAAGATTATCTAAAGACCCATATCAAGGAAAATCATTGTAAATGGTCCTCATGTTCCTACTAAAATGTTCCTACTAAATATAGTAGAAGAACAAGAAATACCCAAACAAGAAACTGAATGGGATGAAAATGATGTCAAACTCATTGAATTAAATTATAAAGCTATGAATTGTTTATATTGTGCGTTTGACTCAAAGGAATTTGATGAAATTTCAAGTTGTAATTCAGCTAAAGAAATTTGGGAAAGACTTGAAGCTACATATGAAGAAGCAAGTCAAGAATCAAAGATGAACATGCTTGTTCATGATCACAAATTGCCTCAAATAGAGAAAGATGAATGTACAAGCATTAGCCCTCAAACATCCAACGATGAAGAAGATTCTACCGAAGCTTTTTGCTTAATGGCATATGAAGATGAGGTAACTTCTAAACTTAATTCTTTAGAAGATGAATCTTATAGCTATGATGAATTACAAAATGCTTTTGAAGAATTGGTTGAAGAATTTGAGAAGAATGTTTTGAAAAATAAAGTTTTTAAAAAGAAAGTCACATCTCTTTCAAACGAATTAGATGATTTCAAAAGCAAAAATGAAATTTTAGAAAAACAAATTATTTCTTTAAATGATAAAAATCTATCTTTAGAAAAAGAAATAATTAAGTTGAAAATTGAATCACAAAGCTTCATTGAGAAAATGAAAGCAAAAGATGTGGAAACATCATCACAAATAGCTTATGATTCAAATCTCTTAGTAAATGAAAATAAAGAATTAAAACTCAAAGTTGAAAACTTAAACAAAATTTTGACTAACTTTACAAATGGAAAGAAAAATTTGGATAATTTGTTAGGTAGTCAAAGATGTGTTTTTGACAAAGCGGGTATTGGATATAACCCGAAAATAAAAGAAAAACACTATCAAAAATTTTTCATTAATGAAAACTTCTTGAAATCTCCCATATGTAAACATTGTGGAAAATTATGGCATAATATTCATACATGTCCCATGAAAAATATGATTTGGGTAGTCAAAGGAACTACTCCTCCAAAAGCTAACCCTAGTGGACCCAAGAAAATTTGGGTACCAAAGAAGGTTATTTGAAGTTGTTTTGTAGGTATGCTTGATATCCAAATCTACCAAGGATAAGTAGTTTCTTGACAGTGGATGTTCAATGTTCATAGGCATGACAGGTGACAAAAACAAGTTCACTTCTCTTACTCTAAAAGATGGAGGAAATGTCAAATTCGGTGATAACTCAAAAGGTCAAAAAGTGATAACATCATCGGTATAGGTAATATTGGTAAAACACATTCTCTTGTTATTGAAGATGTTCTCTTGGTTAATGGTTTGAAACATAACTTGCTAAGTATTAGCCAATTGTGTGATAAAGGCTATAATGTAATATTTAAATCAATCATGTGCATTATAGTAAATGAAATTGATAATCAAGTTTTGTTTGTGGCATTTAGAAATGAAAATGTCTACACTATTGTAATTTTGACAATATGACTTCAAAAGAATCAATTTGCCTTGCTGCCATAAATGAAAATAGTTGGTTGTGGCATAGAAGATTAGAAAGGACATGCCAATATGGAATTACTCTCAAAATTGTCTAAACTTGATTTAGTAAAAGGCTTGCCAGTTACTAAATTTGTTAAAGATAAAATATGCCTTGATGCATGTCAACTAGGTAAACAAACTAAGTCATCTTTTAAGAAAAAGAAAGTTATTTCTACATTCAAGACCTCTAGAATTGGAATTACTCTCAAATTGTCTAAACTTGATATAAAAGGGATTTATTGTTAAAGATAAAATATGGATGCATGTCAACTAGGTAAACAAACTAAGTCCTATTAGAACCGCTAGTTATTTCTACTTCAAGACCTCTAGAAGTGGCAAATTATTTGGTATGAACCGCTAGCATGGCAAATTGTATGCATTTGTAATTGTTGATGATTACTCTCGCTATACATGGGTATTATTTCTTGCTCACAAAAATGAAGCTCATAAAGCATTTGTTAAACATTGTAGAAGAATTCAAAATGAAAAAGGTTATACAATTAACAATGTTAGAAGTGATAGAGGTAGAGAATTTGATAATCAAGATATTGAACTATATTGTGATCAAAATGGTTTTGGACACAATTTCTCGGCACCTCGTACTCCTCAACAAAATGGAGTAGTAGAACGTAAAAAAAAATAGATCACTTCAAGAAATGTCTAGAACTATGCTTAATGAACATAATTTACCTCAATACTTTTGGGCTGAAGTTGTTAACACTGCTTGCTATGTTATAAATAGAACCATCATTAGAAACACTTTAAATAAAACTCCTTATGAACTATGGAATAATCGAAAACCTAACATTGGATATTTCAAAGTTTTTGGATGTAAGTGCTTTGTATTGAATGATAGAGATAATCTTGGTAAATTCGATGCTAAATCCGATGAAGGTATATTCCTTGGTTATTCTACAAATAGTAAAGCATATAGAGTGTTCAATAAACGAACTATGATTGTTGATGAATCTATGCATGTTGTTTTTTATGAAACTAATCCATTCCATATCAAAAGTAATTGTGATGATGAGCCAATTTCTCTTGAAAATAAAGCTAGTTCATCTAACCAAGTTGATTTAAGTGAAAAAGTCAAAGATCAAGTAGATGAACCAAAAGATGAAGAAAAAGCACTTCCTCCAACCAAAAATGAAGAATTACCAAAAAGTTGGAACGTAGTCCATAGTCATCCTAAAGAATTAATCATTGGTGAAGTTGAACGTGGAGTAAGCACAAGATCAAAGCTCAAGAACATCTGCAACAACATGGCGTTTCTCTCACAAATTGAACCAAAGAACATAAATGAAGCTATTGAAGATGAATCATAGATCTTGGCAATGCAAGAAGAGCTAAACCAATTTGAAAGAAACAAGGTATGGACTCTTGCACCTAGACCCAAGGACCATTCCGTCATTGGTACAAAATGGGTATTCCGAAACAAAAAGGATGAAGAAGGTATAATAGTAAGGAACAAAGCAAGGTTAGTCGCTCAAGGTTATAATCAAGAGGAAGGTATTGATTATGGAGAGACTTATGCTCCAGTTGCTAGATTAGAAGCTATACGCATGTTACTTGCTTTTGCATGTTTTAAAAATTTTAAATTATTTCAAATGGATGTCAAAAGTGCCTTTTTAAATGGTTTTATTGCCGAAGAAGTTTATGTAGAACAACCTCCTGGATTTGAAAATCATGAATTTCCAAACCACGTTTTTAAATTATCAAAAGCTTTATATGGTTTAAAACAAGCTCCAAGAGCTTGGTATGAACGACTAAGTGGTTTCCTTATTGAAAAGGGTTTTACACGTGGAAAACTTGACACAACATTATTTCTAATGTTTGATGGAAAAGACATGCTTATTGTGCAAATCTATGTTGATGATATTATATTTGGTTCTACTAATGAAAACTTGTGCAAAGAATTCTCTAAGACTATGCAGGATGAATTCGAAATAAGTATGATGGGTGAGCTAAAATTCTTTCTCGGACTTCAAATAAAGCAAACCGAAGATGGGATATTCTTAAATCAATCCAAATATGTCATAGACTTACTAAAAAGATTTGGATTAACAAATGCTAAAGCATATGGAACTCCCATGAGTCCTTCAACAAAGCTTGACAAAGATGAGAAAGGTAAACCGGTAGACGTTAAGCTATATCGAGGTATGATTGGTAGTTTACTTTATTTAACCGCAAGTAGACCCGATATAATGTTTAGTGTATGTCTTTGCGCCCGATTTCAATCCTGTCCTAAAGAATCACACTTAATTGCAGTCAAACGAATATTTCGATATTTGCTTGGAACCATTGATTTAGGATTATGGTACCCTAAGTCAAATTCATTTGACTTAATAAGCTACACGGATGCAGATTTTGCTGGTTACAAAATTGATCGCAAAAGCACTAGTGGTACTTGTCACTTTCTAGGACACTCACTAGTATCATGGTTTAGTAAAAAGCAAAATTCTGTGGCCTTACCAACGGCGGAAGCCGAATATGTAGCGGTCGGTAGTTGTTGTGCTCAATCTCTCTACATAAAACAACAACTAGAGGATTTTAAAATTCTTTTTGATCATATTCCCATAAGGTGTGATAACACAAGTGCTATAAGTTTAAGTAAAAATCATATCCAACACTCTCGCACAAAGCACATTGAAATTAGATACCATTTTATAAGAGATCATGTGCAAAAAGGGGACATTGAACTTGAATTTGTGAGCACCGATAGTCAATGGGCAGATATTCTCACGAAACCTCTCATTGAAGAACGATTTTGCACAATTCGACGTGAAATAGGTATGGCTAGATACGTTGATATCAAATAAGCTTAAATTTATTATCCTTCTCTTTGATTCAACTATGTTAAATCTATATATACCTTAAGAATTGAATATAAAATGATTTTATGCATATCATGTTCATAAAATTGTTCATTTTATATCTTCCTAGTTATATTGTTTGAACATTCAATTATATGCCCAGTTCTATGTATATTTGCGTATATGTTCATGCATAAAATAAGAAATAAAACTCATCATTTAAACAAACTTGAGTTTATTAAAAAGAAAGCCATAAAGGAGAAGTCACCACAAAAGGAAAAACCACTACACTTCCCACTACATTTATTTGGGGATAGAGCGAGAAGTCAATTCCTTCACCTCAGCTAGTAGCTTCTCGTACTGCTTCTGCAGCTTATTAGTGGTCTTGCTCTGCTCTGTGGACCGGATTACCAAATCATCGGCATAAGAATCCACGAGCGCCTTCAGCCTTTTGTTCTCCTCCTTGACCTCCCCTACTTTTTTCTTATTCTCCTTCAGCAACCTTTGTAAAATGGTGACTTGAGAACGCAACGCTTTCACTTCCATATTCCTAACATGAAGACGACGTCCCATGTTAGAAACAGTGGCAGTACACTGAATCGTGAGTGCCAATGATTCATTTATTATTTGTGGGTCTGTCTTCCCAGCTAAAACCTTTGCATCCTCCGGAGTACAAAGACCGGCAGCTACTGCGGTGGCAGTCTCACCATTCAATATCACTGAATCAGTTACTGACACAGGGCCATTAATCGAAAGGAAGTAAGGACGCCAGACTTCTGGCATCACACTAGGTGTATCATTTAGATTAATTGTTTCTGGTTTGTTTTGAGAAGAAGAGGAAGCCATTCTAGAAAATCTAATAAGAGATTAAGCTAAGAGTTTGAAAATGATGAAGTTCATCGAAAATTAGTGTGTGTTAAATAAACCTCAGATTTTTGAACAACAGCCTGTACCTATCACCCGACTCCCGAGATTTTTCTTCAAAATTCAACGTTCAAATCTCGAGATTTAACGTATACGGAAATATCACTGACTCAGAACTCGATGCGTCGACAAGATCTGTTTTCTGAAAAAGCAAAATTTTTTTTTCAAACTTCCTGATTTATCGGTGTCTATGGCGTGCGTAATTGGATAAGTCTGACACATAGCAAAATCTGAACCCTTCATTCACACTTACGACACGTAGCAAAATCTGAACCATTCATTCACACTTATGACACATAGCAAAATCTGAACCATTCATTCACACTTATGACACGTAACAAAATCTGAACCATTCTTTCAAACAGCGCGTCTGTCCTATAAATTCGCTTCACCTCTCCACTACATACTCACACCTCTCAGATAATATTTTCTCTCATTCTTTAGATAAAACTCTAAGAGGATGCAGCATCATTTAGAGATTCATAAAATCAAATACTTGATCTTCTCAGAAAGAAGCAAAATTATTATTGATCAAGTTTCCACGAAGCAAGATTATTATTGATCATGCTTCTCGGTTGAAGTACCTCTCTCATACACCAGGTTGATGGGAAGATCTTTAGCATACACTCCAAATATATCTTCCTCATCCGAATCATCCCGTTCATACAACTGTTGATACACCTGAAACTTTGTATGACAGAAGAGAGAGAGTACATAATATATGGGCTTCATCCCATGTCCTTTCCAGATTGCTTAAATCATCAGCATTTTAGGCATATGGCAAGGGACATCATATCCTTTCCTGAAGCATCTTCAACCGAACCCTCAATCCAACCAAACCACTAGGATGAAGAATCTTACAAATATGAATGTATTTGTTTTATTTCTTTGTACCAAATAGGAGAAATATGTTATATTAGTTAGTTGTTCTATGTTTGAACTAAATCAAAGGAGAAATAAATTTTTTTTGGTTGTTTAAAATGTTGAATGATGCTTGGAGATATTGAATATAATATTTATTTTTGATGATGCCAAGGGGGAGAAAGATATGACATTTTTGAATGTATTGGTGAATTATCATATCTGGCAAAAATACGCATATATATTGATTGCTTGATAATACTTAGATGACAAATTGATCTATGCATAAAGATAGGGGGAGATTTAAAAATCTCTAATATAAAGATATGCATTATTTTAGGGGGAGCTTTTCAAGAAAAGCTTCAAAATCATAAATCGTATAAAAATATCATATCATATGTGTCATCATCAAAAAGGGGGAGATTGTTAGCCTCAAGGTTTCAATAATTATTAATTGGCTAATTAATCCAAGGACACTCATGTAGTTTTGATGATAACCATGATTTTAAATTGTTCATTAATGATATTTTCATATGAACTAATGATTTATGTTTTAAAGCTTAATTTTGACTATTGATTTAATTGGACCAAGATGGCCAATTCAAATATCAAGCAAATGCAAAGTTGATAAGTTGCAAACACATTGAAGATCAAAGTCATCAAGACTCAAGACAAAGAAATCAAGCTCAAAGACAATGATCCGAGACATATGAGAAGTAAGAGTTAGGTTTTGTAAAGTTTATTAAGATTTGATCTTTAAGGCTCAACTTTAAAACCAACTTCAATTAAAAAAAAAATCTCTTAAAGTTTTCAAAGACAACTTGATTGGTTGAAATTCAAATATAAGACAACCATATCAATTGAAAAATCTCTTAAAGTTTTCAAAGACAAACTTGATTGGTTGAAATTCAAATATAAGACAACCATATCAATTGAAAAATCTCTTAAAGTTTTCAAAGACAACTTGATTGGTTGAAATTCAAATATAGGACAACCATATCAATTGAAAAATCTCTTAAAGTTTTCAAAGACAACTTGATTGGTTGAAATTCAAATATAAGACAACCATATCAATTGAAAAATCTCTTAAAGTTTTCAAAGACAAACTTGATTGGTTGAAATTCAAATATAAGACAACCATATCAATTGAAAAATCTCTTAAAGTCTTCAAAGACAACTTGATTGGTTGAAATTCAAATATAAGACAACCATATCAATTGAAAAATCTCTTAAAGTCTTCAAAGACAAATTTGATTGATTGAAATTCACATGCAAGACAATCATATCAATTATGGTTGAAAAATCTTAAGAAGAAAAGTTTTCAAAGAAAACAAATTGATTGATTGAAAATCAAGAAGAATGCAAGACAACATGATGGCTATAAATACTACCCTTTCTTCATTTCTAAATATCAAGCATACAAGAGAAATCAAAGATAGAAAAGATATCATCTTATACATCAATCCATCCTTCTCAAGCTTATATTTTCATATCATTCAAAATCCTTGATTGAAAATTTCTCTAAACACTTTTTGAGCCATATTGATCAAATCCTTGATATACTATTAGAGTGAGCATATTGTGTACAATTACTCTTTGAGAGAGCCTTATCTTGTACAACAAATACTTTGTTGAAACCATTGAGTGTTTTTGTTAGGGTTTTGGTATAAATCCTAAGTAGTGAAAAGGATTTTTCACTGGGTGGTTACTCTTCACCTTGTAAGGAAGATTTGTGGGTCTTGGTATAAATCCTAAGAGTGAAAAGGATTTTTCACTCGGTGGTTACTCTTCACCGTGTAAAGAAGATTTGTAACGGTCTTGATCTTCACCCGAAAGAAGATTATCAAATTAGTGAATTTGGGAATCCTCGAGAAGTGATCTTGAGGCGGGGACGTAGGCGGGGAAGCCGAACCTCGATAACAATCACTGTGTTTGATTTTCTCTATCTCTATCTCTTACTTATTCAATTGCTTATATATGCTTGTGTTTGATTTTCTATCATATCTTATTGCAATTGAATTGTGTTCTTAAATTTGTTTTTGCTAATTGAAAATAGTTTTTAATTCCGCATTTAAATCGAAAAAGTTTGCCTCAACCTAAATCACCCCCCCTCTTAGGTTGATATTTGGGTAACATTATCAATCTATTAGTTACTGTGAAAGTCATGCAAATAGGTAGAACTGGTGTTCAAAAAATGATTTGTCATAACTGAGTGAGTGAAAAGCACAAATTAAATATAAACTAATTACATGACAGTTAGAACCTAATCATAACTGATGTACACCTTGAAACATGGTAGACATTTTGACAGGAACAAACCATAATTAGACAAATTGGGACAACCATGCATTTTACATGGGATATGTATGAGATCTCTATATCAATCAGAAAGGGCTATTGGACCACTGCATCTTTTAGCTATGGTTCATAAGAGAGTAATATACTAAAATACGTGCAAGGTAATACTGCATAATGCAATACAAACATACAAATCATGGTATCATACTGACTATTTTTGTAAGGAGTAAATTTGCATTGCAGCCACTAGATCCAATGTAGTACATGTTATAGGATAGATGATGCTTTAGGGGCTTTAGCCATCTTATCGATCTTATCGATCTTATCCTATCCCAAACCAATAATTGAACCCCTTTCAACCACTTAGACCTCAATAATTCACCATTACTGTAAGGCACTGACAAAATAAAATTACAAAACTAGCTTCTTCAACATGGTTATCTTGAACACAATGATATATCTATCTCCAAATACTTGGTTTTGGTCCTTAATTTGATTTCAAAATATATGGGCTTGACCATGAAATACTAAGCAAAAAAAAAAAAAACAGGTGCAGTATCAATGATCTTCACAAACAGTTGCAGTATCAATTAGAAATACTAAGCACATGCTAGCAATTGGTCCTTAATATGATTTCAAAATATACGGGCTTGAATTGAAAAAAAAAAAAAAAAAACAGGTGCAGTATCAATGATCTTCACAAACAGTTGCAGTATCAATTAGAAATACTAAGCACATGCTAGCAATTGGTCCTTAATATGATTTCAAAATATACGGGCTTGAATTGAAAAAAAAATATAAAAAAAAACAGGTGCAGTATCAATGATCTTCACAAACAGGTGCAGTATCAATGATCTTCAAAAACAGGTGCAGTATCAATGATCTTCACAACACAACCTCCCTAGCAATGGTAACAGACGTGCTCAAATTTTATTCCAACAGTTTATAATCTTAACAAACAGGTGCAGTATCAATGATCTTGAATTGAAAAAAAAAAAAAAAAAAAATTTCTTTAACACCAAACTCCAGAGATCCCTCTACAACTCTTTAACAAAACAAAGAGAGAAAGAGAGAGAGAGACTTACCCAGTAATTCACGCACCCATAGAACCTTCTTCCAGGATTCTGTGCAGTCCATGAGGTTACCTTCACCAATTTTTCCCTACAATGGCAGAGCCGTATCCTCGAACTAAGACTGGAGGATGTCGAGCTGGAAGGCATCAGTCCACGAAGAGGGGAAATCAGATTGGAAGAAAGGTGATTTAGGGATTTGATTTGAAGAAAAGAGATTTGGGAGATTTGGGAGATTTAGGGATTTCAGATTTCAGATTTAGGGATTTAGGAGATTTGCGAAGCTCCTCACCGTGATTGCGAAGCTTCTCACGGTCAGCTTCTCACCGTCGTCGCACGATTGCAAAGCTTCTCACGGGTCAACTTCAACAGCAAAGCAAAGCTTCAACAGCAAAGCTCCTCACGGTGATTGATTGCGAAGCTTCTCACGGTCAGCTTCTCACCGTCGTCGCACGATTGCAAAGCTTCTCACGGTGGCACGATCGCACGATCGCACGATTGCGAAGCTCGTACCAGGTTCGGTTCTCACTGATTTCGGTTTCGTCTTTCTTCTTCACTGTATAAATCCTCTCTTTCTCACTGACTTCGGCTTCTCTCTCTCTCTAACTTTACTCTTTCCTTTTTTGTATTATTACCGTTGGCAAATGAGGCAAATTACAAAGAGCAGACCAGAGGCACGTGTGGGTGTCACTGCACACGCACGTGAGAGGCACGTGCCTCTCAAATGGGCGGGAAAGGTGAGTTGGCAAATGAGGGAAGCTGAGTTGGCCAAATAGTGTTGGCCAGCTCAGCTTTCCGTCTGCCACGTCAGATTAAACCTAACGGCGTTAGCATTAAGGGTAAAATTGAAAACGGATTAAAAAAAAAGGGACCCAATTGAATGAAATTAAAACACTAGGACCAAATCGAAAACACCCCCTAAACACAGGGACCAAAAGTGTATTTCTGCCAAAATTGTTTCAGGTTGTTTTTTAATTTATTGGCTTTTGTTTAGATGTTCAGCCACTCTTGAGGCATGTTAATGGTTGACTCTAGTGAATGCAACATTTTGCAGTTCTCACCAATTGTTTATATTATCTACGTCACATACATCTCATACTTTTTTTTGGTGAAACACATACATCTCATGACTGCAACAATTTGCAGCTTCCAAATTTGTTTATCAACGTCATACATACGTGGACCACAGATTCTCTCATCATAAATAATTGATGAATTTATGTGATTAAGTTTAAATTTTCAATTTATAGTCACTGAAATTGATGATAAAAGTATGTATGATAGATAAAAATCATTACGTGCCATCCAATGGAGTCAATTCGAAAATATTGGCATTTTTTCACTTCTGTATGAATTATGATTAACCTATGAATGCTTACACGTTGAACGAGCCTGTGTTTCATCTGGTTCCAATCTGGTGGGTCTAGATCACTCATACTGAGAAAAAAAAGATAGGACCCTCTCTCAAGTAACAACTGGATGTATTTGTATTTTAAACATCAAGTTGTATTTTTTTATTTTTTATTTTTATTTTTTTCAAATAGCTTGCATTTATACTATCTCATTTCAACTCTAGCTTATCTTGTATTGGTTCAATAAGCATTGACCTTTATTTAAAGGCTACTACATTAATGAGATTGCCCAAGTTTTCACAAAGAATATTGGGTCGTTATTTTCTTTATGTTACCAGAGCAATAAAAACTCTAACGAGTTCGATAAAAAAAAATGGCTACACTTTACCTACCAAAATATCTTTCACATCTCAATCTAGCAAATTTTGTGTCTCCAGAGCTCACCTTTACCAACTATCTCTTGTGGGAAACACATGAACCATGCCACCTCATAAAAGTGAGATTATTGGTTCCAATGAAGATGGTAAAGTCCCTAAACCAGACCAGACGGCATGAACACGCACAAATAGGCAGGTTAAAGCTTAGATTACAACCACCTTTGATGCATTCAAGACCAAACTTGGCCTTTGGGTACAACCCACGCCAAGTTTGACCGAGAGTAATAGAGAACATAAGAACTTAGTTTGATTTGATCACTTTGTAACAATTGGATGTTTATGAATTTTAAACATCCAGTTGCATTTGTTTTTCAAATAGCTTGCATTTATTCTATTTTATCTCAACATTAGCTTATCTTGTATTAGTTCAATAAGCACAGACCTTTATTTAAAGGTTGCTACATTAATGAGAAAGATTGCCCAAGTTTTCACAGAGAATATTGGGTCGTTATTTTCTTTATGGTATTAGAGCAATAAAAACTCTAACGAGTTCGATCCAACAAAAAAAAAAGGCTACACCATCCCTACCAAAATATCTTTAACATCTCAATCTAGCAAATTTTGTGTCTATAAAGCTCACCTCTACCATCTATCTCTTGTGGGAAACACATGAACCATACCACTTGATGAATGTGAGATTACTGATTCCAATGAAGATGGCAAAGTCCCTAAACCAGACCAGGCGACATGGACACGCACAAATAGGCGGGTTAAAGCTTGGATTACATCCACCTTTGATGCATTCAAGACCAAACTTGGCCTTTCGGTATAACTCACGCCAAGTTTGATAGAGTAATAGAGCACATAAGAAATTAGTTTGATCTTATCACTTTGTAACAACTAGATGTATATGTATTTTAAACATCTAGTTTTATTTTATTTTTGCATTTATTCTATCTTATCTTGTATTGGTTCAATAAGCATATACCTTTATTTAAAGGCTGTTATATTAATGAGAAAAATTGCCCAAGTTTTCACTGAGAATATTGGGTCATGATTTTCTTTAGGTGGCGGCTCCAAAAATTTTTTTTTTTTTAGGGGGTTAGTTTAAAAACTTGAATATATTAACATCACAAAAAAAAAAAAAAGAAGTAAATACATGAAATTTTATAATTTCCTTCTACGAGTTTTCATATTTAAAACCAACATCAAATCATTGCAATATCAAATGTAGAAACCAAAAAGTACACCTACTAATTCTTTCATTGAGACATTTTGTCAAACAAATAAAGTATAAATAAAAAAGGACAAGATTGTAAAGTATTTAACTTCAGCCCAATCTATCAAATACAAAATAAATTTAATCCAAATCATTCTCATCAAATACTAACTATGATCATCAAAGAATCACCATGGACATTAGAGAAAGAAATGAAAAACAAAAAAACAAAAAATATCTTCCAAGGAGATGCTAATGGCAGAACTTCAATTGTCCAAAAGTCTAGAATTTTTCTCCTAAAAAGAAAGTAAAAGGTGCTCTAAAAAAAGAAAAAAAAGAAAAGGAAGACTACGCATTTATTTAAAAACAAAAAAACTTATCTTATAAAATAATCAAGTGACTAATGCCTACCCCATAAAACAAATTGAAAAATTTTCTCATAAAAATTAAATAGTTCAACGATAGAGAGAAAACTGTGAGATTTTTTTAGAGGTTTTTGCTCCAATCTATCTTTCTTAGTCTTGTGAGAGCCACATTTGCTTCGTAGGGAAGTCATAGAGGAAGAGGATTTCACTTAGAGAAAGATTAAAAGGGAAAAAAAATAAAGAAAGGGACATTGAGTAGAGAGATTTTTTGTTTTGTTAGACTAAATCTGATTGGGCTATTTGTGGTAGCTGTTATCCAGTTTAGATTTTGTTGTTATTCATTTTTTTTAAAGGTTTAATGGATTGAGTTTATTGGAATCTCAACTGAGGGTGTTCAAAATTTGGGATCTCAAGTAATAAGGTGTTCAAAATTTTTTTTGAGGGTTTTAATATATATATAAATTTTTATTTTCAAAGTCAAGGGGGTTCAAATGAACCCCTTGAACTCTATGTAAAGCCGCCACTAATAATGACGACGTCAAAATGTTTTTGGATTGGATTCAGGTCGAAGGTTTCGACTTTCATGTGGGAATGACCTACCCACATGGTTCTTTTTTGAAAGATGGAGGGCTCGCATTTTGTAAAGCATCATTTTCCTATTATCTTCGTGATATGCTTGTTGACATTTGGTCTATTGTTATGGCTAAGACTAAAATCTATTCTCGGATCTTTTTGTACTTTATTTTTATTGTGCAATAACATAATCCTAAATTATGTATGAGCTATGGATTCAAAAAAGAAATATAAACCATGAAATTGAGGCTGATCTGGCTTAAAAATGTGACAAGGATTATCTCCATTTGAAATGAAATGGAAAGTCTCCATTTCATAGTTCAGATTTTATTTTACAAATCTAACGGTGTATAGACTGCCACATCATTTAAAATTTTAAATGACGAGACACTCTGTACACCGTTAGATTTGTGAAATAAAATCTGAACCATGAAATGGACAAATGGAGAGATTTCCAAATGAAAATGATCATATTCCTTAAAAATGAGTCTGCTATGCAATTTCAAATATGAAAATATCAAATCTATTACAATCCTTATATTAATTTAAAATATGCAATTAATTACCGATAAATATCAAGAAATAAACGCACTTTATGTATGAATCTGATGAAGAAAAACAAAAACAAAAACAAAAAAGTACCATTATATTCTGCAAATTGAACTATATTTGAAGATCAAAAAACATAAAAAATACTGTTACATTAATTTTGCAAAGAAAATGCTAAATTTGTGGAATTACAACCAAATTAAAGGAAATACTAATACAAAGAAAGGCAATGGCATAAAAAATCAAAACAAATCCTTCAAGGATGCTGAGGAGTGGCTGTCCCTTCTAGCTCCGTCAATGGATGAATGGATTTTCGAAATCTTCATCACTATCCAAGACTTTACCTGCAAAATTTATGCAAAAGCATAATTTAGATCTTGCACAGGAGCTACTCCACCCAAAACCTGATATAAGATAATAAGATTATAGTCTGTTCTCTGTTCTACTATATTTATCTATAATCATCATAGCATTAACAGGAAAAGAATCTAGTTCCTTATAATTTATCTAACATATAAGATTCTAGCTTTTTTCTTCTATTATCTCCGAATTATTTTGATCATCGGGAAAGAATAATAACTACAAAGAGAGTCCTCGAAATTATGCCAAAATATCTCTCAATTTTTGTCATGCGAATATCTTCCCATTTACCGCACAACAAGTGCTCCTGACCTCCTGTGTAGGAACAAATAAAACAAGACAGTTATGTTGAAGATGGTGTTAAGCTACTGTCGTTTAAGCTCATTCAAGATTCAAGCAAGCACTAAACTGCAGTAGCTTAAGCTTTACATCATTTAACTTAAAAGTCACGTGACATGTGCCCAAAATTAGTGTTTTCTGTTATAACAGATTAGACATGTGTAGAGGTGTGTTATATTGTTATTAACTGAGTTAGTTACTAACTAACTCAGCCTAATCTTTGTATAAATACTCTTTGGAGGTTAATGAAAGTTTAAGGCATTTCAAACCAATTACATCTCTGTCAAGCATATCTCTCGGATAAGCTTCATATAGTTTCTGCATCTTTTAATTCTTTCATGGTATCAGAGCTCTAAGATTCATAGCTATGGCTTCTGCAAATCCTTCATCTCCTTTACTTCTACTAAACAATATGTCTAACCTCATGTCCACAAAGCTAGATAGCTCAAACTATATGATATGGAAGCTTCAAATCACTGCTGTTTTGGATGCCTATTCCATGCTAGACCACCTAGATGGATCTGTTCCTAAACCAAGTCAATTCTTGACTACAGAAACTGGAATTCAAGCTGTGAATCCAGATTTTCTAATATGGAACAAGAAAGATAAGGCACTACTGACCTTACTCTACTCCACTTGTTCTTCCTCTGTCCTTGCCATGGTTGTGGGGAAGAGTTCATCTCAAGAGGTTTGGAACACACTAGAAGAGAGGTTTACCTCTACTGCTAGATCCAATGTTCTTAATCTCAAGCTCGAGCTTCAATCAATCAAGAAAGCAGGTAATGAAACTGTTAGTTCATACCTTCAGAGAATCAAGACTGTGAGAGACAAACTCTCTGCAGTTGGAGTACATTCAGATCATGAAGAACTCACCCATGTGATTCTCAAAGGCTTACCAAAGGAGTTTGCTCCTTTTGCTTCAGCCATAAGAACCCGAGACACAATCCTTTCCTTGGAGAAGCTCACTGTTCTGCTTCAGACTGAAGAGCAGTCCATGAATGAAGCTACTGAATCTCTGTCCAACTCAGCCTTGGCCATGTTTGTTTCTCATAACAAACCCAATTTTAATGGCAATCAAGGTTTCAATAGAGGTAGAGGCAGGAACTCTTACTCTAGAGGCAGAGGTGGAGGTGGAAGAAACTCAAGCTTTCATCAAGGCTTTAGCTCTCCAAATGCCTCAACTCAGTATCATCCACAGTACCAGCAACAGCAGATTAACTCTTCTGCACCACAAGGATCTCAGACTACATTTCAAGGCAAGAGTGAAAGGCCTACATGTCAGATCTGCTGGAAAATAGGGCATTATGCCATTGACTGCTATCACAGGATGAACTTTGCTTATCAAGGCAAAAATCCTACCACCAAGCTTGCTGCAATGGCCAGTGCCTCTAACCTGCATTACACACAGAATACAGAATCCTGGCTCACTGACACAGGAGCCACAGACCACATTACAGCCAATGCTAATAACCTCAGCCCTCAAGCTCCTTACCAAGGTCAGGAACAAGTATCAGTAGGTAATGGACAAAATCTCCCTATTCAAAACATAGGTAATTCTCAATTGCACACTAAATATTATCAATTCCAACTCAAAAATGTGCTTCATGTACCTAGAATAGCATCAAACCTTCTTTCTGTGCATAAGCTATGTCTAGATAACAATTGTAGTTGCTATTTTGATGCTAAGAAATTCTCAATTCAGGATTTACCTACGGGGAGGATTCTCTACAAAGGTCTGAGTAACAATGGTGTCTATCCCATTCAGTCTCCTATGTTCATACCAGCTGCTAATAAAACTGCTTGTGCTGCACACTCTATCTCATCAGATAAGTGGCACTTATGGCATTCTAGACTAGGGCATCCTAGTGATAAAGTTCTTGCTAATGTCTTTCCTTGCTTTAGTCCTAATTCTAGTTCCAAAGATGTAAAAGTACACTGTCATCACTGCCTAGCAGGCAAGATGCATCAGTTACCTTTCCCTACTTCTAATAAAACTATTACCTCTCCATTTGAGTTGGTACATGCAGATTTATGGGGTCCTGCACCTGTTGTTGCTTCTAATTCCTTCAGGTTTTATCTTGTGTTTGTGGATGAATTTACCAAGTTCACTTGGGTTTACTTACTCAAAAATAAATCTGATACTTTTCAAGTGTTTACTCAATTTAGATCTATGATAGACACTCAATTCTCTTTACCTATCAAAATTTTAAGAACAGACTGTGGGGGTGAATTTCTTTCCACTCCTTTCACTCAATTCTGTTTGTCTAAAGGAATTCTTCATCATTTGTCTTGTCCTCACACCCCACAGCAGAATGGGGCTGCAGAAAGGAAACACAGACATCTAGTGCAGTGTGCACTGGCTTTGCTTTCTCAATCCAAATTGCCAATGTCATACTGGTCTTATGCTATCTCCACAGCAGCTCATCTCATCAATAAATTACCTACTCCTAATCTAGGTAATCAATCTCCATGGGAAACTCTTTACCATGTTTCCCCTGATTTAACACACTTGAAAACATTTGGTTGTGAGTGTTTCCCATTGCTAACACCCTACACTTCACACAAACTGTTTCCTAAAACCACCCCGTGTGTCTTTATTGGTTATCCTCTTAATACTAAAGGCTATTACTGCCTTAACCCAACTACCAATCGAATCTATACCTCTAGACATGTTCTTTTCAATGAAACAGTCTTCCCTAGTCTCAAACACTCCAATACTAATTCTGCAGATTCTGCAGCTTCTGCAAATTCTGCATCTGCTGACTCTTGGCTCCAATTCCTCCTTTTACAGCATACTTGCAGTCATAACACAGTGGATATCTCCCCATCTACTCATGAGTCTAGTGCAATACCCTCTGGTCAATGTCCAAATCTTACTGTTTCTGCTCCAGACCTTGCTGCACCCTGCATCAACCCCACAGAACCCAATGCTGTCTCTGTTACAGACCTTACAGACTTTACTGCTTCCTCTACCAATCCCACAGAACCCAATGTGCCTTCTTTATCCACTATGCCTTTGCCCACTGGGTTCACTGATAACCCTGCACCTACACCTACTGCACATGCCTCTCCTTTGCCTGCTAATACAGTTCCCAATACCATACCCGATAACACCACATCCACAGATATACCTATACCCACAGTTGTGTCTCATCCTATGCAAACTAGAAGCAAAAGTGGCATTTACAAACCCAAACTCACTTATGCAGCCATAATAGACTATGCAGTAACAGAACCTACTTCCTATACAGTGGCTTCTAAACACTCTAGCTGGTGTACAGCCATGGATGAGGAATTTCAGGCTCTTCAAAAACAAGACACTTGGTCTTTGGTTCCTTTACCATCTTCCAAGAATGTGGTTGGATGTAAGTGGGTTTACAAACTCAAGACTCACAGTGATGGTACAATAGCAAGATATAAGGCTAGACTAGTTGCCAAAGGGTTTCATCAGCAACATGGTATTGACTTCAATGAGACTTTTAGTCCTGTTATCAAACCTCCAACAGTCAGACTAGTCCTATCTCTTGCAGTCTCTCTCAACTGGCCTCTCAGGCAACTAGATGTCAAGAATGCCTTTCTACATGGCACTCTCAATGAGGAAGTTTACATGATTCAACCACAGGGGTACATTGATCCTATACATCCCCACTATGTCTGCAAGCTACAGAAATCTATCTATGGTCTGAAACAGGCTCCAAGGGCCTGGTTTGAGAGTTTTACAACTCAGCTCTTTCATTTGGGGTTCATAGCATCTAATGCAGATTCTTCCTTATTCATCTACACAGAAAACAAGATTATTGCCTATCTCCTACTTTATGTGGATGATATAGTACTCACCAGCAATACACCTGCCTTTTTGGATACTCTCATTCACAAGCTCAGTTCAGTGTTTGA
>OU015766.1:44541657-44592465 GCA_907173295.1 Fagus sylvatica | reverse complement strand
TAAAGTGATATATTGTGATTAGTGATGGACCAATATAAATATAAACCTAATGTTACACAAATAATAACTTATCAGTTTCATAAACCAGGTCTGCAGTACTCTACTCCTCTAGAATAAAGATACCATCATAATAGTACAAGAAACCCGGATTCCACTATCTCAAGGGGGTCTGGGTCCTTTGGGAGGAAAAGTAAAGATAAAAAAAGCACCCATCAGAACTACAAAGCAAGCTGAGGCTCTGAGCTCATCTCTGGCCTCTATATCTCTCAATTTGAACATGACACATGTACTCAGACAAAAACAAAATGACAAATACAACCTTCTATGATATCACTCCAAGTTTCAGTAGAGCACTAGATTACAAAAGAGGATTGCTATATCCACTTCCAAATTTTACAGCTTCATACAATCACATGGCACTTTTTTTTATGTGGAGACAGCAAAACCAAAGGTGCATGGACCAAACAAGATTTGAATTTAATTTGATAACTAAAAATGAGAAGGGCACTGACATTCTTGACAAATGAACTCAATCCTTTTTAAAGAAAAAAGAAAAACCAAATCAAAAGCCACAAATTTCCCAACAAATCAAAACCCATGTAAACAAGAACCTTATAGAGTTACAGGGAAAAAATAAAATCCGTAATTTAACAATGAGAGTAGTCATCATACTTGGAGATGCATGGAAACGAATAATTAACGGAAAAGAAAGAATTTTTACCAGTTCTCTTGTAGGGTACTTGAAGAGGCGCTCTTGTAGGCTATTGTTTCTAAGCTCGTTCTTGATTGAATGATTTCAAAGCTTCAACAGTAAAAATGAAAGGAGAAGTTCTGAGAACTTCTTTACAAGAACTCAGAAATCAGTAAAAATGTTGCAGTGAACAATTTATTGCAATTCTGCTGCAGGCACAGATTTTGTCACTCAATAATTCACACCTTTCCCATCCTCACAATTTATTGCAATTCTGCTGCGATCGCTTACTTCTTTTATATCTTTTTTTTTGTTTCTTTGATAATGTTCTTTTATATCTTTTTAGTAAGACGTGTGCTGTACTAGTGCATGGCATCGGAAACATTCCGTTATGGGCGAATGGGTCACACGGATCGAATATTAAATTGATAGCCACATAGACATGCTACAATTTTTTTCTATATAAAAAGCCATTCTTCCCTTCATTATTTCTCATTCAAGTTTCAACCACCACAATACCTTCCATTCCATTATTGCATACCGTTTGTCTCCTTTATCATAGTGCACCTTTTAGTTCACAAAAAACACCAACTCAAACATTCAAACATCATGGGTAGCCTCGAGCTCGATCATGATCATGATCATGAAAACAATTCTCAATTTATCATTAACCCTCTCGACCCAACTGAATTCAGGAGACAAGGCCACATGGTCATTGACTTCATTGCAGATTATTACCAAAACATTGAGAAATACCAAGTCCTAAGCCAAGTTGAGCCTGGTTACCTTAGAAAACTCTTGCCAGAATCTGCCCCCAACAATCCTGAATCAATTGACACCATCCTCCAAGACGTGCACAAACATATTATACCCGGGATCACTCATTGGCAGAGTCCTAACTACTTTGCCTACTTCCCTTCAAGTGGTAGCATTGCTGGTTTTCTTGGAGAAATGCTTAGCACTGGCTTCAATGTAGTGGGATTCAATTGGATGTCATCACCAGCTGCAACTGAGCTAGAGTGCATTGTCATGGATTGGCTTGGAGAAATGCTTAAACTACCCAAGTCTTTTCTCTTCTCTGGCAATGGTGGGGGTGTATTGCAAGGGACTACTTGTGAAGCAATTTTGTGTACACTAACTGCAGCGAGGGATCAAATGCTAAGCCGAATTGGGAGAGAGAAGATGGAAACTTTGGTAGTTTATGGGTCTGATCAAACACATAGTGCAATACAAAAGGCAGCCAAAATTGCTGGAATCAACCCGATGAATTTCCGAGCTATCAAGACAACGAAATCAACTTCATTTGGGTTATGCCCAAAGTCTCTAAGAGCTGCAATTGATGCAGATGTTGAGGCTGGTTTAGTCCCATTTTTTCTTTGTGCCACAGTCGGTACAACTTCAACAAATGCCATTGACCCAATTGGGCCATTATGCGAAGTAGCCAAAGATTATAGCATATGGGTTCATGTTGATGCTGCATATGCTGGAAGCGCTTGCATTTGTCCAGAGTTTCGGCATTTCATTGATGGCGTTGAAGGTGCAAACTCATTCACTTTGAATGCACATAAATGGTTCTTTACAACTTTAGATTGTTGTTGCCTTTGGGTTAAAGATCCAAGCGCCTTGATAAAATCACTCTCAACAAATCCAGCGTATTTGAGAAACAAGGCCACCGATTCAAAGCAAGTGGTGGACTACAAAGACTGGCAAATAACGCTAAGTCGAAGATTCCGAGCCATGAAACTTTGGCTTGTGCTTCGAAGCTACGGTGTGGCTAACCTCAGGAACTTCTTAAGAAGCCATGTCAAAATGGCCAAGCTTTTTGAACAACTTGTAAGCCTTGATAATAGGTTTGAGATTGTGGCACCTAGATATTTTGCTTTGGTCTGCTTTAGGGTTTTGGCTAGGCCAAATGTTAACAAGGTTTATGAGAATGGCACCGTGGCTAATCATGACGTGGAACGTGAAAATGAGCTAAATCAGAAGCTGCTAGAGTCGATCAATAGTTCAGGGCATGTATACATGACTCCTACTGTGGTTGATGGGGTATACATTATAAGGTGTGCTATAGGTTCGACCTTGACAGAGGAAAGACATGTGATCATGGCTTGGAAGGTTGTCCAGGAGCATGCAAATGCTTTACTCAGCAAATTCTAAACGTATCAACAAAACCTTTGTGTTTAGTTTGCTTTACTTAGTACCTACTAAAAGTGTTAGTAGGTGATTTTCTTTCAAACGTGCATTTAAAAATAAGTGTGCATGGGAAATGGCAATATGATTGCATGCACAATCTATGTCTAGTATTTAAAAATAAGTGTGCATGTGAAGTGGCATTATGATTGCATGCACAATCTTTGTCTTGTGTTAAGTCTTAATCGGTCTATTCATGTGTAAGACATTATTTTCATGTCGTTCTATTTCAACAAATTAAAATATAACGTGTCTACGATTATAATTTTGTGCATAATTTGTGGTCAGGACATCTTGTGAGTGGTTAACACTCATTCCATCAGGATCCACAGACCCATCTGTATTTTTCACAAACCAGTACAACAGACTTCAACAAATTGTGCCAATGTTATAGAAAATTATATGATCCTAAACTTATTCTTAAAATATATATTACAGTTTACTTGAGTATATGGTTATACAATAGGTATAAGTAAGATGCATGTTCACCATTTTATATTTTTAGCAACAAAAAAAAAAATATTCACCATTTTATAATCATTCTTCAATATCGTAGAGACCTTTTCAAGTAGACCGTTATGAGATTTCCACCATTTTTTCCCATATTGGATGGATTGGGATGTTCATGGGCCCTCTTGCCAGCATGCCAGTCCAACCAAGGTTCCATTTATGAGAATATGTAACATGAATTACGAATTTTTATAGGGTTTCTAGGAAAAATTTATCATAAAGGATTTTATCCATTCATTTTTATACGTCTGTTTTACATTTTGACCACTTAATTTATAGCTTAAATAGTTTCCAAAATTATATTAGTCAATATTTTATTAAACATTGATGTTGTGGTCAAATCTAAACATCTCATTTATAATAATGAATTGTTAGAAGGTGGAATTAACTAAGAACTCTACATGATATCAATCCCTCCAACATGAGGGTTGCACTTAGGTCCTGCTACGGGATTGGTGTTGATTTTGATAAAATATATATGTTTTGTAGTAAATGTTGTGTCTGTAGTGATAAATGTGTCTATTGTTATAAAAATAAAATGCGTGAATTCCGGTAACATTAGTGATATTTGTGTGTTAAACTTAACTTTACTACAAACTATATACATTTACAACAAATGACACACATTTTATCAAAATATACACAAATTTTATAATTTTTGACACCTTCGGCAGGACGGTCCCGCTGCGGGACCTAAGTATTTCCGCCAACATGATAAGTTGTCTGTTTTAAATAAGGATCGAGCCAAGAGGTCAAGAGAGGGTGACTGCCCCCATGGACTCTAGTTTCTAAAAGCAATAAGTCCTCCCTTGAGGTCTTTCTACTGAACCATTTGTTCTTCTTGCGGTGGCTATGAGTTCAACAAAAGTGGTGAGGTGGAGATTTTATTGGCCAATGCTATGTTTTATGCTGAAACAAATGCATACTAAGTAATTAGTCTTTTATGATATCAGTACAGATTGAAGGCTAGACAATTTGGAATTTAAACTAATTTAAGCCTTTTTATGATATCAGGATTAGTAAAGCAATATTATCCAAGGAACAAAGTTCTTTAGTCACACACCAAAATATGAGGAATGATAGAGATACAATTTGTAAATGTGATATGTTGTAATTGGAGCAACATTACTTTTACATAAACTCCACTACTAAAATTACTTCTATTATGTGTCAATTACAACAAGTTATATTAAAATTGTGAAACAAATTGTGAATATGTCTCTAGATTTATTGGGCACAATATTGCTAAGTAAAATGTTCCAAGAATATATTTTCAAATTCGAAGCTTATGTCAAATCCACACCTTCCTTTATAGTCAAAGTTTTTATTACAGAATATATGTTATTTTATTTTTTATTTTTGATAATCTACCGACGGTCATTGAGCTGCCAAATGCCTCTTTTACCAATTAAGGACATTAACTCAGGCACTTCGAGGTATAGTAAGACAAAGAATTTTGGATAAAGTTATATTACATTCATTTTTTTTTGTTAAGTATCTAGATCTCTTCGAACACCTAACTATTTCCTTGAATGTGTGTAGTCCGCTTGTCTTTCACACATCATATAATTATATGGAGGAACTTCTTGGGAGTAAGATTATAATATCATTAATATGTGATTATTAGATTTGATATTTGAACTACAATTAAGCGTTAATTGGTAAAACTTGTGGAAAAAAAGCACGTTTTTTGTCAATTGAACGTTTGGATAATTTTAATCTAAAAACTCTTGTTTCTAGTATAAATGAACAAAAATAACTTAATTATTAAAGTTATTTTAAAAATAAATATATACTTAATAAAATGTTTATTTTACAGACTAAATTATTATTGTATGCCTAATGTATATATATTGGTTGTGAGGCAACCACTACTTCAACTATTATGAACTTTATTTTTTCCACGTCTCATGTCAACATCAACTCTTCCCCATCATATAATGATTTTTAGTTTCTACTTCCCATGACTTCACAATGACAATACCTACGTTATAATTATAGTACACTTCACATCAATTTGTCCAATAAAGAGGAGAGAAACTTAAAATGGTGGATGAGGATTCTTGGAGATAAAGATAAGAGGCTGAAATCTTGAAATTTGTTTTCGAGATAAAGATAACAGATATGCAAAACTGTGAGTTTTGCAGTGGCCAAATCGACACTGGTTCCAAAGGCACCTGTTTCAAAGCATATTCCTTTAGGTCCCATTAATTTAGAAGATCTCAAATAAATATGAATCCAGTCCAGATATGGGATTTGTTCCTTTTTGTTTTCCTTTTTATGTCTTCAAGCCAGTTGGCTTCCTTATATTTGGTTCTGATTCTTTATATTATTTGTTGATTCATAAAAAATAAAAAACCATTGGAAGATACATCACAACGTCGATTGCAAGATACATCACAATGCTGATTCACTCTTCGTAGCGTTTCTTTTTAATTGGTTCATTCCATTGCCATGTATAAAATTCCTCCATGTCCGATTTTGGTCTATAAAGTTAAGACACACTCAATAATTCTTCAATTAATTGTGTGTTTCGTTCGTTAAGGAATCTCACATAAGTTAGATATGAGAGTTGTGTTAGTAGTCCTATGTATAAATAGGACACCTTACAACACATTGTAATCATCCAAAATATCATACAGAGAGAATATAATAAAGATGTAATTCATTGGCTACATCCTGTGGACGTAGGCTCACATAGCTGAACCGCGGAGCCCCCAAGAATAGAGAGAAAATACCAAGCAATGCTGGTATAGTAGAATTTAGGAGAATAGTTAAGTAGTGAAGCTCTGCTTAGTTAATAAGAATAAGGTAGTGAGGAAGAGTTCTTGAGCAAGTAGTCAAAGAACTAGAAGACGAACTCATTTCTCACGAAACTCCAATCATTAACCAAGGCATTCAGAGCCTTTTCCTTTGGTGATTAATAGACAACTCTGTTAGAGAGATCAGTTTGAGAGACCATTGATAAATTGTTAGCTTGCAACAAGCTCTTTAGAGGCTAGGTATAGATCTTCTCAATAGTCCATATTAACCTCCATGAATGATTTATAATCATGACACTTATTAGGTTTAGTTTGCATGTCTAAATCTCTATTTTATGTTTATTTTGTTTTCATGTCCTTTTTATGTTTCAATGAATTATGGCATGTCTATTTGATCGTGAGAACATGTTTCTCACTTTACCATATGCCTATTGCTGAAATTATGATATATGATTATTGTGGGGATTATTCCATATAAATTGGTGATAAACTTGGATTAAGGTGAGAACTCTTCTTTTCAATGAATGTTGTGCTCTAATTTCCTTATTCTAATTGCTCCTTGATTGTCATAGTTTTAGGTGTTTTTTGTTTGGTGTTTTTTGTTTGTTTGTTTGTTTGTTTGTTTGTTTGTTTGTTTGTTTGTATGTTTAGAGATTTATTTTATAAACTCTTTCAAGAATATCAAGTAATATAGAGGAAAGTCATCATTAGGCTGGGCGTTTTTGGGTGTCTAACACCTTCCCAAGATATACCTTAGCTCCGGACCTAGTAAAGACTAATCATTTTGTGCATTAAGTCATATTTATGGTTCCTGAACCTATAAACTAGATGGCGACTTCTTGTTTATCTGCTTACAACCCTAAAAAGGTTCAATAGTACGAACGACCCCCTTGAGGTGCCCCGACGGTATCTCACAGCCTCCTTTACCTAATTAAGGACATTAACTCAGACATTTTGAGGTTTAATAAGACGGAGAATTTTGGATAAAGTTATATTACATTCATATTTTGCTAGCATATGTATTCAAATCTTTTCGAACATCTGACTATTACCTTGAGTGTGTTTAGTTTGCTCATCTTTCACACACCATATAATTATATGGAGGAACCTCTTGGGAGTACGGTTATAATACGTGATTATTAGATTTGATATTTGAACTACAAAAAATTATAATCACGTATTAAAAGTTTATGTTAATTACAGTAAACCCTCCTTGTGGTTAGGTCGAGTTTCATTTTGCCTACCCGTGGTTTAAAAATGCCACTTTACCCACCTGAGGTTTAAAACGTTAGCGGCCGTTACCCACCTAGCCCCTTTCCATTAATAAAAACAAGTAAAAAAAAAAAATGGATCAAACTTCACATTAAAACAATTTTTTTCCAAAAATTGAAGAACATCTAGGGTTTCTAAAGAATGCATCACTGATTCAACACTGAAGAATGCAATCAATGTGGGGAGGTCAGGCTTGGTACAATCTGCCAAGACTCAAATGAAAGGAGGTGTATGTTGTTTGTTGAATCTAAATGCAAAACATGTATACATATATCACAAAAGATTTCATGGCTTTAAGTTCACAGATCATTAAGCCCAGTACATTTAACACCTGAATATGTCATATAAATAAACTCAACTAATCATCCTGTTCTTAAGTAGTGAAAATAAAATGGCCGACTTTTACAAATTGGAGAAGAAACATTGTTCTGCCTATTCAAAAGACACCCAAATTTTACTTGAAGAATTGTGATAAAAAAGAATAGGAGTCTATTTGTTTCGCCGTAAAATATTTTATGGTGTTTGGTTGCATTTTTGGGAAACAAAAAATTCCGAAAAACATTTTCCAATATTTTTCGGTGTTTGTTTCGTACGTAAATTTTTTTCCAGAAAAAAAAAATAAAAAAAAACTTTTTAACTTTTTAATTTTTTATCTTTTCCAAAGTAATTCATTCCATGGCTTCTTCTTTTTTCCAACAATTCATTTATGTATACAACATCCATATCCCAAATTTTAAAGGTGACCAAATCAGGGTTCCATGTTGAAGAAATTTTCCAACCAAAACTTTCGAAGCCTATCATTCTTTGTCATAGGTTGTATACATCCATATTTCTATAGTGTGAAATCATAAGTATCCTTTTTTGTTATTTTGAAGGTTTTAGGGTTATTTTAGAGGTTTCAGTATTATTTTAGTCATTTTAGAGGTTTCAGTGTTATTTTAGTCATTTTAGAGGTTTCAAAGTTATTTTGGAGGTTTCAGGTTATTTTTGTAATTTTGGTGGTTCCTGGGGGTATTTTGGGTATTTTATGAGTTCCAGGGGGTATTTGGATCATTTTGGTGTTTTCAGGATATTTTAGTCATTTTGGTATTTTGGAGATTCTGGAATTATTTTGATTATTTTAGAAGTTTTGGGGTTATTTGGATTATTTTTTAGGTTTCGGGATTATTTTGGTCATTTTGGTGTTTCCGGTGTATTTTGGTCATTTTAATATGTCCGAGTATTTTTGTCATTTTTTAGGTTCTGAGGTTATTTTGATCATTTTGGTGTTTTCGAGGTTATTTTGGTCATCTTAGGGGTTTGTTGTTATTTTGGTCATTATGGTGTTTCCGGGGTTATTTTGGTCATTTTGGAGTTTTCGAGGTTATTTTGGTCATTTTTGGGGTTCAAAGAGTATTTTGGTCTTTATGGTATTTTCGAGGTTATTTTGGTTATATTGAAGTTTTCAGAGTTATTTTTATCATATTAGAATTTTCGAGGTTATTTTGGTGTTTTCGGTGTATTTTGGTCATTTTGATATTTCAGGGTATTTTAATCATTTTGGAGGTTCCAGAGTTATTTTAATCATTTTAAAGGTTTCCGGGTTATTTTGGTCATTTTGGAGATTTTTTAGGTTTTTTTGATTATTTTAGAGGTTTTAGGGTTATTTTGGTCATTTTGGAATTTTCAGGGTTATTTTGGTCATTTTGGTGTTTTCGGTGTATTTTGGTCATTTTGATATTTTCAAGGTATTTTGGTCATTTTGAAGGTTTCGGGGTTATTTTGATCATTTTAAAGGTTTTCGGGTTATTATTTTGGTCATTTTTGAGAGATTTTTTCATTTTGAGTTTGGTTATTTTGGTCATTTTCAAGGTCATTTTGGTGTTTCAAGGTCATTTTGAGTTTCCAGAGCATTTTAGTTATTTTTTATATTTTCGGGGGTATTTTGGTCATTTTGGTGGTTCTGGTGTTATTTGGAGGTTTCGGAGTTATTTTGATAGTTTTATGGGTATTTTGGTAATTTTGGAGTTGATGGACTAATATACTCAATATTTTCCGAAAATTGGTTTACAGAAAAAATTTTCGAAAACCAATTTACGGTTGAGGAGAGTAAAATTTTACGGTTAAAATAAGTTATTTTCCATTGATCTAATTTTCAGGTGTGGCCAAACACCTGAGAATAAATTATTTTCCGAAAAATATTTTACGGCGAAACAAACACACCCTTGAATACAAAAGGCACAACAAGAAACTCGTAGAAGCACTTTGCCTACGTGCACTTGGTTTCATCCCACGCTTGACAAACGGGGAGTTAGAAATTTCTGCCCCGTTCCTGCTTCTTCTCTTGATTATCACAGATGAGCAAGATGATATTATACTGCTCTCAGAATCACTATCTTTGTTAACCAAACCTGATCTTATTTTTCGAGATGCCTTCACTACATCAGAATGTTCCCTTTCAATGTCAGAATTCCTAGACCTGCGGGATCATCTACTTTTTTCCTCATTTGGCCGGACTTTTGAATTACTTAAAGAACGATACCTTTCCTCCAGATTCTTCTGCACATCATTATCCTTTTCTATTGAAGACACGGAATCAGACACCCCACAAACATTCACCAAATTATTGATAACAACAAGATTTTTAGGACTTCCAACACAGGGATGCCTACCAAGGAGAGGCTTTACACCTTTTAAAAAAATTGTTTTAATGTGAAGTTTGATCTAAATTTTTATTTTTATTTTAAGTTTTTAGTTGTTTTTACTAACGGAAAAGGACTAGGTGGGTAACGGCTGCTAACGTTTTAAACCTTAGATGGGTGAAATAATACTTTTTAAACCACGGGTAGACAAAGTGAAACTCGGCCTAACCACAACGAGATTTACTGAAATTAACCCTAAAAGTTTATAACCTTACTCCCTAGAGGTTCGTTTGGTGAGCTATTTGAAAAAATGTGTTTTTTAAAAACATCAATTTTATAATGTGCGTTTTAAAGATACGATTTCGAAATTCACATTTAAACGTTTGGTAAAACTTGTAAAAATGCATTGTTTCTAAAAATTAAGTGTTTAGATAATTCTAAATCTAAAACTGTTGTTTTTGATACAAATGACAATAATGACTTATCTATATTGTTAAAGTTATTTTAATAATAAATATATACTGAAATGTTTATTTAGCACACTAAACTACTAATGTACCGTACATAGAGCCTAACATATATTGGTTGTGACTTGTGAGGTGTGGATGCTAAAAAATTTCTGTACCGTATGGGCCGCGTACCAATCCACGAACGGGCTGACACAGGTTGGATTTGTGTGTAAGGATGTTGAGCCCAAAACTCTACACCAAGTGCGGTAGATCACTTGATGGATGATGGTGCATTCCCCCTGGTACTCTTTGATCCACTAGGCTGCAATGCTCACATAAGAGGTTACGGTGGACTAATGAAACCAATGCCACAGATCAAAATAAACTAATAATTTTGGATTTTGCTTCCACCAGAACATTCAGTAATCACAACATAGTGGTAACAACACATGATGAATATATTACAGACTTCTTTACAGACAAATGAAATCGGTCTCATAGACTGAGATTTAGTACAATACACTTAACTCTTCAAGAATCTGTAATCAGTGACAATAAATGCCATACATATGACAAGTAGTAGAAAAAAGTTAGGAATCAGTGCCGTGGACCAAGAGGCTGGGCACAATGTACTTGGCTTTCTCCGTGACTTGCAAAGAAATAGGAGCAGATAATAGAAATGTAATAAATCATGGAACTTGGGAGATTTGGGAGTAGGAAGAGAATCATTTATTGTGCAAAACGTACATGAGTCAGTACTATGAGTTGGGTTAAGTGTTTGGTGTAAGTTTTCTGTTGTGGCAGACTAAAAGTGCTTTTAGTCTACCGTGGACCTACGGGAAGTGTCCCGTGGACTGTTGTTGGTTAACTGTCTCCTTCAAGCTCTTGAATTTAGCTTCTTATGGAGGAGTTAATTTCAATCTGAGAATTTTCTGATCAGCTAACCAACCCCATATCTCTTCTTCTCACCCCTATTTATAGTGGTGTTTATGTCTAAAGGTCTGGTTTGTTATCCCCTTAATCATGAGAATCACTGTTTACCCGAGAAATAAAGGGGCGGAGATTTGACAAAGTTTGGTTTTGAGATTGAGCTGATGGTTTTCATCTGCCGCAGATCTGATTTGATCTGTGGTGAACGGCTGATTTTCAGGCCATTTATGAGGAGGGAAGTGATGAGCATTTAATGCTTGGTAACGGGCTGAAGTAATTAAGATGACTTGACTCATATACGTTTTGCATTAATTAAATTTGATCTTACCATTTTCGGCATTTTTCCCCCAGCAGATTAATACCTTTTCTGTTGCGGCAGATCAAATAAAACTTGAGTAAATTGATTCCCCTACCTCCAAACCGTGTTTCCTAAGTTCCATTATGGGGAGGAACAAGGACCACCGGAGTGCTGGGCTATGGTGGTCGCTGCTCTTGAGTGGTGGCAGCCTTGGTGGCCATGGCAGATCTCTCAAGTCTTCTCAGCCCTTGATTATTACTTTTGTTCCAGCTGGTGCTGCCGTGGACTATTTTGTGACGAAATCCACTGTGACCAGTGGACAAAGGAAATGACCAGCTTGCCTTTCATCATTTCTTATTTCAGCTGGTACTGATTTAGGCGGCCATGGTAGATCTCTTGGTCTTTTCGGCCATTGTCTCATCTTCTCCGTCACTTGCTGCAGCTGGTGCCGCCGCAGATCGTTTTGAGATTGAGTTTGCTGTGGACTGCTGGGTAATTCACCGTGGACCACTGGGCGGTGTGGAGGACCAGCCTCCTTCATCTTTTCTTGTTCTTGGTTGGTGCTACCGCAGACCATTTTCCTTGGTGTATTTTCCATGTCTGATGGCTAATGAAGAAAGCCAATTCTTGACCATAATCATCAAACTTTGGAAGTCTGATGGTGTCTTGGAAATGCCTCCCTTCAGCGCCAAGAGAGGAGGGAAAATGGCTTTTCCAAGATAACCATTTTCCCTCTGCTTTTTGAATCATTTTTGAATTTTCTGGTGTTGTCTTGCCAGACCTAAGCTTGAGGATTAAATGGGTTGGACTTCCCTTTTTCTTTTAAGCCTTGGACTTCGTTGATGGCTGAAAGCCATTTCTTCTTGTATTTTTTTTGGCCCCCATGGACCACTGGGCTTTAGACCCCTGGTGGATCACTGAAGTGTTGGACTCGGTCTACCGTGGACTGGAAAAAATGGGCCTCTACATTTAGCCCCCCGAGCCCAAATCGCATGTGATATGTGATTTGGGTGAGTATTCGGTGGAATATATGCACCCATACACGTTGTAGTATTTCTTTTCCCACTCTTTTTCTTTTGTATGTGGGTTCCTCATTTTATGGGAGTTGTGGCAGATGGGAATGTCAGTTACTGGAATTGATATTCTCTTTAACTCTTTCTCTCCCTAGTATTTCTTATCAAGGCCATCATTAAATCCTCTTAAGATTTCGTGAATTAAAGTCCCAACCACCAGCCCCCTGAATATTTATCGCAGCCTTTATATATTTGGGTTAAGAAAGAAGAGTTTAGAAATCTCTCTCTCCGATCTTCCTCTTCTCCTCCATTCTTTGTGCTGTAAAAATTTTTTTTTTTTTGTTGGTTCTTCGCTGCAACCATGGCTTCTTCCTTCTCCACGATTCCGGTTAGCCCTCCCCCTCAACCCAATGCAGGCGAGGGGTTGGAGACCCCGCTGGTGGTACCAACGGCGTCCACCGAGGTAATGGTGGACGCCCCAGTGGCTCCTTCGGCCGTTCCAGGTGAGGCCACATCGGTAGCTCCCTCCTCCGTTTCTGGTGATGCTGAGGATCTGAGGGAGGGGTTCATCTTCCCTTTGATTGACCCCTGGTATGCGAGTTCCCCTTTATTTCCTCCTAGGTATGTGGATTTTTCTTTCCCTATGGAGGATTGGGATTAGACAGTGTCAGGGTTGAAGCTCACGATGGATCAAGCTTGGGTCCCAAATCTTGATGAAATCTCTGAATTACTGATTCAAAAGGGAGACATCCAGGCAGTCCCCATCAATTTCGACTTCCTCTGTGCCGCCTCCAAGGATTGGTCCCATTGGGTGGACCGGGAAATCCTTGATTCTGATTTCTGGGACAGTCTGCTGGATGTTGGTGTCCATTGGTCCATCTTGATCTCCAGGAGTTACAATATGTTTAGGGATACTGAGTCACTCCGTGAATTATTGAGGAGATGGTGCCCTTCAACACACACCTTCTTTTTCTCTTGGGGGGAGCTTACACCAACTCTGGAAGATGTGGCTAACCATTGGATGCTCCCCATCCTTGGTGAGCATTCGTTATCCAATATCAGCTGTCTGCGGAGGAGGAGGAGATTGCAGCAGCTTTGAGGAAGCAATCATCCACCAGACTGAGTGGTTGGCCTTCACACTTTATCCACCACAAGGGGGTTTCAGTCCGCCGTGCTGCTTTTGTGCTATATTGGCTTTGTAAGTGCACTTTTGGTAACTTCCCTTGCTATTCAGTAAATACTGCTTTTATTCTTTTGGCTATTAGAATATCCATCGGACATTGTTTTCCCCTCGCCCCCTTGTTCTTGGGTCACTTGTATTCGCAATTGGACTTGCTCCATGATTGCGAGGTCGAGGGTGATTCTTGTTATATTTTGTCTGCTGCCTTCAATACCTCGGCGTTGCAGACCTTCTTTTGGGAGCATTCAGTCAGTTATCTCTTTACTGTGAAAGACAAATCAGCTGCTTGGGGTAGGTTTTCTGATCTACCACGGGAGTTCTTAGACTGTTTCCCAGATTTTAGGAATAACTTGCCACTGGTCTACCGTTGGGTGGGTTTGAAGACCCGTGATTATGATCTGGTGGACACTCTGGATCATGAGGAAAATGTATTGTTCAGGCCGTATGGTGATGATTACGCCGGTTTCACTTGTGTCTTTGTTTTCAGCCAGTTCTACTAGCCATCTCCTTTGATTTGTGATTTGAAGGTTGATGATTATCGAAGTTTGTCATACTTGTCCACCGTGAACCCGGGTTTTCTGCCAATTTTGTCTGCCGCAGGTGTTTCTTTCATCCCTTATTGTGCACAGCGAGTGCAGAGACAGTTTGGGCTTGATCAAGGTATACCTGTTGGTCCACAGGAGACTGCGACCTGTGTTGCTGATTTGACAGCTTTTATTAAGAGTCGTGCATTTGCCCGTTGGGGAGGTGAGACCAACCGTGTAATGATCCCTGGTGGACACAGACTCTGCTTCAATACTCCATCCATGGGTGCTTATTGGCAGCGATTCACTCAATCTATGGTGGAATTTGTGATTGTTGGTAGGAGTGACAAGACTCCTATGTCTGTCCACCGTAAACCATTGGTTTCTAACCCTTATCTCACTCCTCCTTCCCAGTTCGCCATATCTTATGCCAATAATCAAAAACTTGGATTTACTGAATGGGATGGAGTCAGAGGAGGTTGGATCGCATACACTATACATCTGCCAGAAAGCTGGAGGAATTCCGTTAATGTTGTGGAGGACCGACTTATAATGCCTTCTAAGCGTGGCAAAGGGAGCAAGAGGGACGCTCCCATGGACCTGGCCGTTGAGAAGACATCTAAGAAGCCAACTCCTTCCATTCCTTCCTCTAAGAAAGCTCCTTCTAAGATGACAAAGGCTGGTAAGAAAGGTAAGTCCCCCACTTTAGTGTCATCTGCTGCAAAGGAGTCTACAACAGCCCCCGTGGAAGAACCAGCTGAGTCCACCGTGGCTCCTTCTAAGCCCAAGAGCGTGAGTGCAAGTCCTTCTAAGAAGTCAGGCAAGAAGAGTGTTGCTTCTCGTCCATCGAAGGGTCAGAAGAAGACCAACGTCTCTTCTTCCTCTCCGGATGAGGAACAACCATCCACGGTATCGACTCCTTCGCTTTCTAAGAAAAAGAAGTTCGTTGCTCCCCTCTTTTCTCTTGGTGCTGCTGGCCGTACAAGGAGTAGGAGTGGTTCCAAGGTGAGTTTTTGTTGCTTTTTTATTTTTTATTTTTTTTTTATATAGCCTTCACTCCACCTTTTCTTGTATTTTCTCATATTTTAGTCTGTGGCAGATAACACATGGGTCTGGTAGATCTGGTGGTGGTGTGGTCGTTGTTGAGGTTACCTTTTCCTCTTTTTTCGTATTTTCTTTGAAGTTGTGTTCATACTTTCTGACTTTTATCATTTGTTTTTCCTCCAAGATTCAAATGTGGCTGCTGATGATGTTATTGCAAGTCCTTTGGGGAAGGATGCTCCATAGACTGCTGCCATGGGTCAGGACGAAGATTTAAGGAAAAGTGCGGCAGACAGTTCTGAAGTTGGTGCTGAGTCCACGGGAGAGGATCATTCTTCTTCCAGTGACTCCTTCTTTGATAGTACTCCAGGTTCTGTACCTGAAGAACAAATAATGTCTGCGGGGTCCACCGCAGATGATGATGATATGCCTGGAGCTGATGATTCAAGTATGGGACCTGCTAACCCAATGGAGGGTGACTTAGCTATCGTTCCCCATGCTGGCCATGGACGTGATGATGACAGCACCGTGGACGCTGACATTGACCCTATATCTTTTTCAGTGCCGTAGATGATTTTGACCAGCAGAGTCATAGGTATGCTTCATCCTGTCCTTATTTCTTTGAGTTGTGTAAATGAGGAGTATACTCATGTATATTACGTGTGTTGCACATTGATCTGTCGCAGGTTCTGATGTCTCCATGGCTTACATCATGGAAGGGATTTCTCTTTTTGGCACTACTCCTAGCTTTAGAGCTATTCCGGCTGGCGACTTTGTCATATCAGCTAGTCGTATTGTTGGCGAGACCCCTCCAATTGTTGGTGGTGCCTTTATACCTGAGGAAACCCATGCACAAGGCCCTGTAGAAAGTGAGTCCGTGGTGGACCTGGGAGTTAGTACCGCAGATCATGATGCTTTAGTTGAGGATGCTGGTGTTTCTGCGGCAGACACGCTTGCTGGTAGTGAGCATTTGGAGAATATAGGTGGGTTTGAATTTCTAACCTCTTCTCTCTTCTTTTAGTAGTTGAGTGCTATATATGGACAGGATTCCATTTCATATGGGAATTTCTGTTCCGTAGACTTGATTGTCATTTTTTGAAAAATCATATTTTTCATAGACTTGGTTGTCGTCTTATGAAAATTTTTGTTCCATTGACTTGGTTGTTGTCACTTGAAATATTTTGACTTCATAGACTTGGGTGTTGTCTTATGAAAGATTTTATTCCCATAGACTTGATTATTGTCTGATGGAAGATTTCTGCTGCCATAGACTTGGTTATTGTCTTGGTGGAAAATTTTTGTTTCCATAGACCTGATTGCTGCCTTATGGAAAATTCTGCCTCCATGGACTTGGTTGTCGTCTTATGGAAAGTTTCTGTCCCCATGGACTTGATTGTTGTCCTATGGAGAACTCTTTTCTTTTTGTTACCATAGACTTGATTGTTGTCTTATGGATATATATATTTTTTTGCCATAGACTTGATTATTGTCTTATGGTAGTTTCCGTTCCCATGGACTTGGTTGTTGCCCTATGGAAAGTTTCTGCTCCCATGGAATTGGTTGTTGTCCTATGGAAGATTTTTTCTACTCCCATGGACTTGGTTGTTGCCCTATGGAAAGTTTCTGCTCCCATGGACTTGGTTGTTGTCCTATGGAAGATTTTTTCTACTCCCATGGACTTGGTTGTTGTCCTATGGAAGATTTTTCTAGATTTGATTAAGTCGTGAGAGATGTCCCATAGACTTAATCGCATCATATGTTTGTTTGGCGTGATCCCATTGATTGATTTGATTTTCTTTTGTGCTTCTTCCTTTTGTAGGCATGGATGATACCGTACGTATGTCGGAAGATGCTAGTGAAGTGGTAATCACCGGTGAGATCACGGCTGTTAGTCCACCGCCAAGACCGACTGCTGAAGCTGGTTCAAGTGTTGGTGCTAGCGGTTTGTCCAGTGAAGTTGCTGACTTTTTAAAAGAGTTTGATAGGAAGGCACCCAATCCTCACCCTGAGCAGTTCTTTTGGCGTTTCAATGGGCCTTTGGTGCCCTTTGGCAGTTTCTGGATTCCAAACGATTGCTCGCCTTATTTGTTGCGGTTGTCTGCGGGACGTAGTGATTTTACTGCAGACTTCAAGCTTAGCACTGGCCTTGGTGGACCCATGCTATCCCTTCTTGGCATTGTGTTGGCTGCAATGAGCGAATCTAGCCTTGAAGATGTGACCAAAACTCAGATTCTTGCATGGAGGAGTGTCATTCAAGATCTCATGGAAGTGGGCTTCGACTTGGGATTCTTGATTGAGCGTCTGCGGCAGACTGCCTAGTATTTCTTTGGCAAAAGGATTTCAAATGAGGTGGAAGCACTCAAGAACCAGATTGCCCTTTTACAAGACTCCTTGGCTGCGCTGACTGCATATCAAAATGAGATGGTGTCCACGGGAAGGATGATTCTTGGGACTGAGCGCGGCGGATCATTCCTCGACAGCCTTCTCGATTGACCGTTATAGTTTTCATGTTTATCCTTTTGTGGTGACTATGTTCTAGTCTCATTTTCAGACATTTGTATTTATGTTTTGTGGTGGCCAAGTTTTGGTCTTTCTTTTGAACAAATGACCAAGTTTTGGTCTCTTTGAATGCTCACATTCATACTTTACTTGTGCCAAGCTAAATTTGTGAATTTGATCATGATATATCTAATCTATCGCTTGTTTTTTAAAAAATCTTGAGATGAGAGGAGGGTTCTCCCCTCTTTCTTTTTTGTAAGAAGCATGTGGAATTCTTTGATTTCTTAGCAAAACATGGGCGTTGCATGATTCTTTAATAATACAACATGGTTCAAATTGTTCCAAGACAAAAGATTCAAAATACTTGGCTAATAAAGGTGTAGTCTTACGAGTAATAATACTTCAGCCATTTTCCATTGATGGGATCCATTAGAGTCGCGCCATCTGCGGTAGATAGTTTGTAGTAGCCACTATCATATGCTTCACGGATCAAGTATGGCCCTTCCCAATTTGGTGCAAATTTAGACGGTGAGGGGAGACCTTTTCTCACGTGATCCACTGTTCTCAGAACCATTTGACCCTTAGCAAAAATTCTAGTCTTGAGCGTTTTCTCATAAGCATCAGCAAGCTTCTGGTGGTACCGTAGACTACGAATTTGGGCCAGCTCTCTTGCTTCTTCCAAACCTTCCAAGTCTGCCACTCTTGCTTCAGCGCAAATGTCAGCATCAGCTTCTAGATCCATCCCATGCAAAATCCTTAGGCTAGGCACTAATAATTCTGTGGGGGAAATAGCATCAGTGTCGTAGACTAGGGAAAATGGGGTGAAACCTGTTGCTGTTTTGGTTGATCCACGGTAGGCCCATAATGTATCTGCCAGATGAGAACTCCAGCCTTTTTCGTAGTCAAAAACCATTTTACTCAAAATACGCAACAACATGCGATTAGTTGCCTCCGCTTGTCCATTGCCTTGAGGATAATAGGGCTTAGATCTGCGGTGCTTGATTCGATAATGCTCCAAAACTTCTCTAACATTCTTATTAACAAAAGGGGTACCATTATCACTAATAATTTTGTGAGGGATGCCAAACCTTGTGATAATGTGTTTGCGGATGAAATTAGTCACTGCTGCACCAGTTGCCTTGCGAAGGGGAATGGCTTCAACCCACTTTGAAAAGTACTCGGTGGCCACTAAGATCCAGATGTATCCACCAGAAGATGGATTGATTGGTCCATTGAGGTCTAGCCCTCAAGTGTGAAAAGGTCATGGTGTTGCCATGTTCTGCAGACTAGTTGGATGTGTGTGAATGAGATTAGCTTGAAGTTGGCAAGTGTGACAAGATTTCACGAAGTCTGCCTTATCTTTCTTCATGGTTGGCCAATAATAGCCAAGAGTCAACAGCAACTGGTATAATCTTTTCTTGCCTTGATGTTCTCCACACTCTCCGAAATGGGCTTCTTTCATCACGGTTTGAGATTCTGCCAGACTGAGGCATCTTAAGGGATCACCGTGGAACCCCTTTCGAAACAATATGCCTCTCTCCACAAAGTACCTTGTGGCTAACTTCTTGAGTCTAATTGCTGCTTAGCTGGTCTGCGGTAGAATATTCTCAATGAGGTATTCGAGAAAAGGGGTGTGCCAATCACTAGAAATAAATGTTGCATAAATCTGATCGGACTCATGCTGGTGCTGACAGAATGAGCACTGTTCCTGTAGACTGGCTGCCTTCTTACTCATGCTGGGCCAGAAATAACCCAGGCGCTGGAGTCTACGGTAGAGACTTACCCCATCTCTGAATTCACAGCACTTCTCGTGGACTTCTATTAATTTTTTTGCTGCCTTTTGGAGGTTCACACATTTTGCTAAGACTCCTCCAGGCAGTCTACGGTAGAGATCACCAGCAATCAGCACATAATCTTTGAGCACTTTCAGGTCTGCCACACCTTCAGGTGATATAAGCTTGGCTTTTATAGGCGTCCGCCAGTCTTCAGCATCAAGGTTTTGTTCTTTGAATTTCTCTCTCAGCAGATCAATGATAGGCATACTCCTCTTATCAATTGTGACATTTACTTTTGATCCTTCAAATGAGACTTGGGAACCCAAGGTTGCAAGAGCATCGGCGTACCGGTTTTCGCACCTCATGGCATGAGAGATTTCAAAAGTGTCAAACTTTTCCTCTAATTTCTGGGCTAAGGCACGGTATAGTGCTAATGATGGTTCTTTGAGGGAGAACTCACCCTTGGTCTGGCAGATTATAAGGTTGGAGTCCCCAATCACCCATAGATGCTTTATTCCCATTTCGTGGGCAATGGCCAGCCTGGTTATGTAGGCTTCATATTCTGAGGCGTTGTTGGAGCATGAGAAATCAAGTTTGAAAGACTTAGCTATAGTCTCTCCATCTTCTCTTATCAGCACAATTCCAGCCCCACTTAAGTTAGATGTTGAAGAACTATCGAATTTCAGCATCCATGTTGAGTCCACCAGATCTGCCAACAGAGCTTCTCCCATTCCCCCCGGCACTTCATGTGAGATCGATGAGCTATCTTCTCCCAGGAATTGTGCAAGGAGGTCTTCTATGGCTTGACTCTTGATTGCTGTAGGCGTTTCAGTGATTATCTCGTATTGAGACAATTGCAAGAGCCACTGAGCTAATCTGCTAGATAGAATCGGTCTGTGCAGTAGACTTCTAATTGGATGTGACTTAGTCATCAACTGAATTTTGTGGGCCAAGAATTAGTGCCGTAGACGCTGTGATGCATATATTAAGGCTAAACATGCCCGTTCAGCCCCCGAGTATCTTGTCTCAGCATCTCTAAGTGCACGGCTGACATAGTAGATTGGCTTTTCAGTCCCATTTTCATCTTCTTGTGCCACTAATCCCCCAATTGCTTCATTATTGGAAGCCAAGTACAATCGTAATGGTCTACCAGGGACTGGAGCACATACGGTGGGGAGCTTGGTCATGATTACTTGGATCTTCTCAAACGCTTGCTGGCACGCCGTGGACCAAACAAAGGGAACTCCTTTCTTCATCAAGGGCATGAATACGGCTGTCACTGCTGCCAAACCAGGGATGAATCTCCTAATGTAGGACAATCTCCCTAAAAAGCTCTTCAATTCCTTGTGAGAGGTTGGTGCCTTCATGGTTGCTATGGCAGATGCCTTGGCTGGATCAACATCAATTCCACGGTTGTGGACCAAGAAGCCCAGAAATTTTCTAACAGACACCCCAAAGGCGCATTTAAGGGGGTTCATCTTGAGTTTGTAAAGTCGGCATCTGTCAAACACCTTTCTCAAGATTCCAAGATGATCTTCCCTTTTCTTAAACTTCACCACAATGTCATCCACATAATTTTCAATTTATTTGTGCATCATATCATGAAACATGACTGTCATAGTTCTTTGGTAGGTGGCACCGGCATTTTTGAGACCGAAGGGCATAACGGTGTAATAAAAATTATCAATCGGTGTACGGAAGGCAGTTTTTTCAGAATCTTCGGTGGACATGCGGATTTGATTGTAGTCACTAAACCCGTCCATGAAGGAAAACATGGCATGACCGGCGGCTGAATCGATTAACAAGTCCATGTTTGGAAGAGGAAACTCATCCTTTGGACATGCTTTGTTAAGATTCCGAAAGTCAACACAACATCTGATCTGCCCGTTCTTCTTTTTGACCGGTACGATGTTTGACAGCCACCGTGGATGCTGTATCGGCTTGATAAATCCAGCAGTAAGTAACTTCTTCACTTCTTGTGTGATTTGTGCTTCTACTTCCGAATGGAAGGTTCTCATGGGCTGCACCACTGGTCTGGTTCCGGGCTCCACATTCAAAGAATGAGCCACTAACCCCGGGTCTATCCCCAGCATCTCGTCATAATCCCAAGCAAATACATCTTTATACTCATGCAGCAGATCAATCAAGCATTTTATTTCTTTGGCAGACAAAGACTTGCTAATTGATATAGGCTTACTAATATTAGGATCATCACTTAAATTAATTACCTCAAGCACTTCTTTGGAAGTCATGTTTGGTTCAGCTGTGGTGGACTTCTTTTCCTTCATCACCGTAGACTCTGTCTGGTCTACCATAGCTTCTTCAGAACTCATTGCCATAGACTCTGTCTGATCTACCGCAACTTCTTGGGGATTCATTACCGTAGACTGTGCATGGTCTACCGTAACTTCTTTAGAACTCATCGCCGTAGACTCTGTTTGATCCACCGCAACTTCTTGGGGATTCATTACCATAGACTGTGCATGGTCTACCGTAACTTCTTCAGAGCTCATTGCTGTAGACTGTAGTTGATCCACCACAACTTTTCCAGAATTTTCAGTCTGTTGTATCAGATGGCATGAGGGCTGCAGACCACCCTCTTCAGGTGTGGGACCCTCTTGCTGTGGGCAATCAGGTCCCACGCACCTTCATAAGCGATAGACAATGCGTCCATTGGGGAGTTGGACACGCACACATTGTGGTGGACTCCCATGTTCGACTTCACGTTCCTTCCTTTTCTTCTTTCGTTCAAGCAGCTCCCGTAAATCAATTTCAAGATCATCTTTAATATCTTCCCATGCAGGGAGTGGTGTTCCACATGGTCTCACAATGGATGGTTCTCCCATTGATGCTAAGTCATCATAAAGAGCTGCTTCAACGAAATGAGCTTTAATATGATCGAAGGGGCAAGAATTTGCAGCTATGCGGATTGGTTTGCCATTGAGTCTTCCCTTGACACATTGATGGTAGGTGGATGACACCAATTTATGTTTGTGCAGCCAAGGTCTACCGAGGAGCACATGGTAAGGAGCTTCTGCATTCACTACATGGAATCGTGTGAGTGCCACAATCGACCCCACTCTCAATACAAGTTGTACATGCCCCATTGTATACTCGGTCACTCCCCCAAATCCGGTCACTTCCATGGGAGAGCCTTGGATCTTCTGCTGTGACACATTGGCAGCTTGAAGAATGCTTAATGGAATGAGGTTTAGGCAAGAACCAATGTCCACTAGAGCACGTCTGACTTGAACATCTTTTACTACCGCAGATAGGTAGAGTGGGCGTCTATGGTCTGGGTATTGAACCTCCATGTCTTCATCCGTGAAGATTATGGCATTTGTGGTTTCCAAGAAAGCACGGCTGGCATAAGCTTCTGCCATGAAGCAAGTGGCTCCTGATTCTGCCGCTATTGTGATAAGTGCTTCTGTTGCTGCATTTCTTGCCTCAGGTCCAAATCCCAGCTGGTTGAATAATGACTTGAACTTGGGGCTCTTTTGTAGAGTCCTAACAGCTGCTGGTACCAAAGAGGAACTTGCTGCGGCAGACTCTTCTACCTCCATGTCACTCACGTTCCCGTGGATCACTACTAATACTACAACCTTGCCCTTACCCTTGTTGTAGTTAGGAAAAGGTGTCTGGTGGACCTTCTATTGTTCTTCTAAGAGTTGTAAGGTACCATTTTGGATTTTACGGTTGACCTCCCATCTAAGGGTTCGGCAGTCCACCGTGAGGTGATTTACGTATCTATGGTAGCGGCAATACTTGGGATCTTTCTGTTCTTCTGCAGTGGGTTGCTTGCTGATCTTTGGAAGCTTGATCACTTGATCTTGGACCCATTTATCAAAAATGGCTATCATTTCTTCGGCTGTAAAAGGAAACAGAGGCGGCTCCTCATAGACCTTTTCTGTTGAGTTCTTCCGTTTGGTACCGCTAGGTGTGGTTGCGGTGGACACTGTGAGAGTCTGTGGTAGACTCTTTTTATCTCTACTTCTCTCAACTTGGGGTTTAACAGAGAAGACAGTTTTTCTGGCCTTTTGGATTAGTGGGGCAAACAGTGAGATATCCAAATTCTCCAAGTGAGCGTGAAACTCGGGGAGCATGTTGTCAATGCATACTTCAACTAGCTCCCCTTCTTGGTATTTGACATGACAATCTAAAGACACATCACGAAAGCGGTGGATATACTTTACCAGATCTTCCCCGGTCTGCTGCTTTGTGCTGTGCAAGTTGACAAGAGTGATCTTTTCTTCAACATGGAAGTATTTGTTGCAGAAGCTTTCTACCATGTCTTCCCATGTTCTGATGGACCCAGCAGGCAGTACCGTGTACCAAGTGTATGCTCTATCCACCAGAGATTTTGAGAACTCCCGCAGACAGAGATCACCATGTGCAGCAAAGGATCCCATGGAATTCAGAAACTTACTGATATGTTCCATGGCACTCCCTTTTCTTCCGTCAAACAATGCAAAAACGGGTGTGTCATATTTCTCCGGGTATGGCTCTTTCAAGAGCTCGATGGGATAAGGGGGTCTCCTCACAAAGTGTCTAGGCTCCTTCGGGGGCCTTTCTCTTTCTTGTTTGAGTAAGTTTGCCACATCAAACATGGTGACAAACGGTGTGTCATTCTTGTTGTGAGACTCCCTTTCTTCATGATTGCGGTTGTCATTCTTGTTTTGGTGGTCCTCCTTGTTGCCGTTGGCTTCTCTCAGCTGTCTCAAGGATTCAGCAAGTTCCACTTGGTTCTGCTGCATTCCTTTGATCATTTCAAACATCAATGCCATTTGCTGTGGTCTACCAACAAGAATTTCTCCACCACCAAGGACTTGTCCGCCACCAAGAGCTTGTCCACCACCCAAGGGATTTTCTCCCCCAAGTGTCTGTCCACCACCCTAGGCGTGTGTCTCTCCCATGGCATGGTTATGGCCTTGAGATTCTACTTCAACATGAGAATTAGCTACTGAGTTTTGTTTGGTGGACTTTTTAGGCGGCATGGTTGTAGCCCCCAAGTACTGTGGATCAGCTTTCAGAATGATGAAACAAGGGAAGATTGCAACTCAACTCTCCAATGGAGTCGCCAAAATGTGGATGCTAAAAAATTTCTGCACCGTATGGGCCGCGTACCAATCCACAAACCGGCTGACACGGGCTGGATTTGTGTGTGGAGATGTTGAGCCCAAAACTCTACACCAAGTGCGGTAAATCACTTGATGGCTGATGGCGCATTCCCCCTGGTACTCTTTGATCCACCAGGCTGCAATGCTCACATAAGAGGTTACGGTGGACTAATGAAACTAATGCCGCAGATCAAAATAAACTAATAATTTTGGATTTTGCTTCCACTAGAACATTCAGTAATCACAACATAGTGGTAACAACACATGATGAATATATTACAAACTTCTTTACAAACAAATGAAATCGGTCTCATAGACTGAGATTTAGTACAATAGACCCAACTCTTCAAGAATCTATAATCAGTGACAATAAATGCCATACATATGACAAGTAGTAGAAAAAAGTCAGGAATCAATGTCGTGGACCAAGAGGCTGGGCACAATGCACTTGGCTTTCTCCGTAACTTGCAAAGAAATAGGAGCAAATAATAGAAATGTAATAAATCATGGAACTTGGGAGATTTGGGAGTAGGAAGAGAATCATTTACTGTGCAAAACGTACATGAGTCAGTACTATGAGTTGGGTTAAGTGTTTGGTGTAAGTTTTCTATTGTGACAGACTAAAGTGTTTTTAGTCTACTGTGGACCTACGAGAAGTGTCCCGTGGACTGTTGTTGGTTAACTGTCTCCTTCAAGCTCTTGAAGTCAGCTTCTTATGGAGGAGTTAATTTCAATTTGAGAATTTTCTGATTAGCCAACCAACCCCGTATCTCTTCTTCTCACCCCTATTTATAGTGGTGTTTATGTCTAAGGGTCTGGTTTGTTATCCCCTTAATCATGAGAATCACTATTTACCCGAGAAATAAAGGGGCGAAGATTTGACAAAGTTTGGTTTTGAGATTGAGCTGATGGTTTTCATCTGCCGCAGATCTGATTTGATCTGCGGTGAACGGCGGATTTTCAGGCCATTTATGAGGAGGGAAGTGATGAGCATTTAATGTTTGGTAACAGGCTGAAGTAATTAAGATGACTTGACTCATATACGTTTTGCATTAATTAAATTTGATCTTACCATTTTCGGCATTTTTCCCCTAGCAGATTAATACCTTTTCTGTTGCGGCAGATCAAATAAAACTTGAGTAAATTGATTCCCTTACCTCCAAACCGTGCTTCCTAAGTTCCATGATGGGGAGGAGCAAGGACCACCGGAGTGCTGGGCTGTGGTGGTCGCTGCTCTTGAGTGGTGGCAACCTTGGTGGCCATGGCAGATCTCTCAAGTCTTCTCAGCCCTTGATTATTACTTTTGTTCCAACTGGTGCTGCCGTGGACTACTTTGTGACGAAATCCACCGTGACCAGTGGACAAAGGAAATGACCAGCTTGCCTTTCATCATTTCTTATTTCAGCTGGTACTGATTTGGGCGGCCATGGTAGATCTCTTGGTCTTTTAGGCCATTGTCTCATCTTCTCCGTCATTTGCTGCAGCTGGCGCCGCCGCAAATCGTTTTGAGATTGAGTTTGCTGTGGACCGCTGGGTAATTCACCGTGGACCACTGGGCGGTGTGGAGGACCAGCCTCCTTCATCTTTTCTTGTTCTTGGTTGGTGCTACCGCAAACCATTTTCCTTGGTGTATTTTCCATGTCTGATGGCTAATGAAGAAAGCCAATTCTTGACCATAATCATCAAACTTTGGAAATCTGATGGTGTCTTGGAAATGCCTCCCTTCAACGCCTCGAGCACCGCGCCAAGAGAGGACGGAAAAATGGCTTTTCCAAGACAACCATTTCCCCTCTTCTTTTTGAATCATTTTTGGATTTTCTGGTGTTGTCCTGGCAGACCTAAGCTTGAGGATTAAATGGGCTGGGCTTCCCTTTTAGGCCTTGGACTTGGTTGATGGCTGAAAGTCATTTCTTCTTGTATTTTTTTTTGCCCCCGTGGACCACTGGGCTTGCTGGGCTTTGGACCCCTGGTGGATCACTGAGGTGTTGGACTCGGTCTACCGTGGACCGGAAAAAATGGGCCTCTACATGAGGCAACCACTAGTTCAACTATTATTAACTTTATTTTTTCCCCAATTCCGCCTTCATTCAAAGACTGCCCCATCTATGAAGAGGGAAAGGGAAGTTGTAGCAGTGCTGTCAAGTTTGCGATGGAGATTGGTCAGATAAACGTTGATTTGAGGGTGAAGCTCTTCTGATGATATCAATATCAACGACAAACAAGAGTCCTTTGCCCACTATGGTCACATCATTGCTCAGGCAAAGATTCGGCCACTCTTGTTCCTTTTCGCATGTTTTCAGCTGTATTGATAGTTGTCTTGTGGTTGGAGAGTGCCCCACTGTTTCTTGTAAATTTGATCCACAAAGATGATTGAGATTTGGTGTAATTGTTAGGTTAATTATAATTATGTAATTGTTTTCAATAGTTGAAATTAAAAGTTAAAATATTCACTTTTAATCTCAACCTTTTGAATAAAAAAAAAAACTTAAACTTAACTTTTTCACTTTTTGATCTTTTATCATTTTATTCTTATACTTTTTGAATTTTAAAAATAACAATTACATAATACAATTATCTAACAATTGCACCAAATCTCAATCCCACAAAGATTAGTCCTTTATTTCATTTTAATGAAAGTTCGTATTAGTTTTTCTCCCAAAAAAAAAAACTTCATTTTTTCCAAGTCTCACGTCAACATCAACTCTTCCACATCAAATATTGGAGCAAATATTTGATATATCCACTATATATGACTTCTCTCTTACAAGCAAATGAGACCCAAAGCATAAAATCCTTTTTCCAAATATTGTAGTTTCTGCTTTCCATGACTTCACAATCCTATGTACCTACACGTAAATAGTGCAACTATTATGATATAATTAGGAAAATTATATTTTCACACTAATCTTTATAACAAAAATTAGTGTGAAATTTTGGATTGAGATTTCATATAATTGGTATTGCATGCAATACCAATTAAGTGGTTGAGATTAAAAGTTAAGAAATACTTTCAATCTCAACCACTTAATAAAAAATTATTAAAAAATTTAAAAAACAAAAAGTGATAAAATTAAGAAATTATGAGAAGGAAAAAGAAATTACACTCATGCAATACTTTTTAATTATTGCATGAAATGACAATCCTGAAATTTTGTTTAAGGCCTATAATTATTACACTTCACATCAATGGTCTAATAGAATTGGTGGATGACAATTATTATTGAAGACAAAGATAAAAGGCTGAAATCTTGAAATGTATTTTCACTTCACGTGAGGTCAAAACAATATCACAAAACAATGTCTTTTTGTTGAACCCACTTATTCGAAACGTCTCCAAATTCTTCTCACTCCCCCACCTCACTTGTATAAACATTTTCCATGAAGTGAACCTACCATGTCTTCTCATGAACTATTCACAAATGAACCCCGTGAAAATCATTTTAAGTGACTAACATGCACGGATGCACCCCATTAAACAAACATATATATATATATATACATCTTAAAATATCACCGTTAACAATAATATAATGGTGGAGTCCAGATTTGGGATTAGAGTAACAGACAACAATTAGCCACTTTTACAGCTCACTCAGCTACAACAATTAAATACAATTTTTTTTTTTTTTTTTGCAATTTTTTGCAATTATAGTATATGATATATGGCCCTAATCAATTTAAGTAGCTCTAATACTTTATGATCATTTGAATAGATTTATTTGTATTATTGTATAGTATTATTGGAGTTAAAAAATAAATTAGTCTTAGGCTTTGTCGCACTACAAAAAAAAAATCACTTTTAGTGTCAACCTTTGTTGACGCTAAAGATAAAAAGTTATTGCAAAAAACATTTTTTGCGTCAACCTTTTGATTGACGCATAGTGATGCAATAACTTGTATTGCTTAAAATCATTGCGTCAACGATGAGTTGACGTAAAAAATAACACCTTTTTGCGGCAACAAATATCTTTTAACGTCAACCTTTTGTTAACGCCAAATCTTATATAACATCTTTTAGCGTCAACATTATGCTGACGCCAAAAACTCATATAACATTTTTTGCGTCAACATTTTGTTAACGCCAAAAACTCATATAACATTTTTTGCGTCAACAAAATGTTGACACAAAAAACCTATATAACTCTAATGGGATGTACCTACAAACAATGAAAACATGTACCAGTAATAAGAATATTTCCATTAATCTACTTCACAATTGTCAAACAATGCAAAGTAACCATAAAAAAAATTCAACTTCTAAACAATGGGCTTCCTTCAACCTCCAAAACATCCTCATTCAAGTTCACCAAAAAAACAATGGCAACGAATATTAAACTCTTATTTGTCTTCCAGCAAAGAACAAGTTGTTTCTTGTTATTGAATAAGAAACAAAACTCATATAGAGGAATAGACATTGACATACACAATTAAAAGGTGTATACAATTAAACACATAGACAAGAACACATGTTTCCAGCATGTAAAGTTTTATTTTTTGTATCTTCTTCATTTCATTCTAATGGAGTGTTCCATGGCTTTGGATGAAGGTGTTGTTCCCAAATAAGGAGAGCATTTTCACGTGTTAAACCTCAGTAGCCATCTTCTTCCCTTTATTCTCTGCAGGTTTTACAAATATATAAATAAGCACCAACATGTGTCAATAAATATTTAAAGGCTTTTTTTTTTTTTCATGTCAACATACATGCTCCAAAGTCAAAACGGAAACCATAATTAGACTAATATTTAAATCTTAAAGTCATTGTTGTATATTCAAAATAAATAAACAAAGTACTATGCAAAATAAGGAAATTTCAAAATTATCAACTATAGAGGATTTGCAATCAAACAAACCAGAGTTCCTCTACACTCCATTTCTTTTCCTTTGCCATGCATTGGTTTCCATCTTCCCTACCCTTATACACAACCATTTGAACCAATCTCAACCATTTCTTCCTATTTTAAACCCACATGGCACACATTTTAACAAATCTCTATCCTTTGCTTCCACCATAACTCTACAATGAAAAATATCATTTTTTTTACCAATCATAACCATTTCCTCCCATCACAAACCCACCTAACACACATTTTAACAAACCTCCATCCTTTACTCTCACCATAACTCCACAATGAAAAGTAAAGGCAAACTTGAATTAGCTTTGAAACAAAAATTCACAAGGGTACCTATAACTATAAACATAAAAATATGTTCTATTTCCAATATTCTATTAACATGGGTACCTATAACTATAAACATAAAAATATGTTCTATTCATAAGGGTACCTATATCTTTATTCACAAATATCAGCACATGATCTTTTTAAGCACAAACATGATTTTTAAGAACCATTTCAAGAGAAACAAGTTTACAAATCATTTCAATTGCAAGAATGTCTACTAGAAAAAATTAAAGCATACAAGCCAGATTGCATGTCTACATTGGTGGACTTCAATCTTTGGTCTGCACATGAGTGGTGATATATTTGCAATTCAAATGAGTGGTGATATATTTGCAATTTTTGAATAGTCTACAATGCACATGACATGACCAAGCCATTTTACGCATTTACTGATATTTTTCACAACAACAAGACTTTAAATATATGAATTCTCACTCAAGCTATATAATTTATTAGTTTGACAAAGATCTCCATAACTAGAGATTCACAAAAATCTTACAATTTGAAACTGAGAAAAATAAAATAAAGAGTCAATAGCATCCTAAGTGAAATGGCACAAAAAATAATCTAACGTTTTAAATATAGAGGATCAGAAACAATTGTGTCATATGTACTGCAACATAATTCACTCTTGATCCTCCAGAGAGGACAAAATTTTATTTAGCCTTACATCAAATTATTCCTTATATAACACAGACATTCTTGGCCTACATATTATGTAATGCAATAGGTCTAGTTACTATCTACAAATGTGTTTACCTCAATGATTTGAAAGAGCGGTAAAAGTTTCAGAGTTTTAAAGTACATTAGTAGAGGCCAATAAATCAGCAAGAAACTTATCAGAATGTGGTCCAATAGCACATGGGAAGAAAGAGAGGAATCACATAATCAGACAATTTGACTGCTAAAAGCAGTTAGTATCCAACTATCCATAAGTCTTGTTGTCCTTCAAATAGCAACCAAGGAAGTAAAGTGTGGATTGTAGGAATTCCCCTACTAAAATTTCTGGCAATAGCATGCTGCATGAATCAAATTGTTAGAAGAATGTCTTGCTAATACTTCTGCATATATTTAAAATCCACCAAATCTCCAATACTCTAGTAGATAGTGATTGGACGAAAATGCCCAAATTATTGAACTCTGGCCCAATATCAATCTCATACTATTCATCTAAAGTTTTGGCATTGACATCTCCTTAGTGTGACCCTATCTTATAGTGAGTCATGCATTTTTTAAATTAGGCAATGAGGATCTTACTTCATTAAAGAGACAACACAACAGGTTTCAAGAGTTGGCGTAACTTATCAATCAAAAAAAGAAATGAATGCTCTAGAAACAAAATGAGCATTAGCCTAATGTTTTTTGAAAAATTATAAATATTTAGTAATTCTTAAAAAATGTATAGGACAAATGATCTGCTGCTCTGCTATCAAGTAAGAGTAAAATGTTTGTGATTTAGTGATTTTTTGTATTTGTGAATTCCATAAAAGGAAGGGAGTTGATAACCATGATGGTCAATTATCCAAAGTTGGTGGACAGTTAGGTTTCCTTTTCAGAACTTTTATTGCAAGTACTTCAAATTAGAAAGCATTTATTCATTTAAAAAAATTAGAAAGCATTTAAGACTGCATCACTCCTGGAAGGGGTGCTGATCTTAAGTGGTACATCATTTATGAACTTACAATATTATCAAACCAATATGTACTACTAGATCACAGACATGATATGTCTGAACATAATGATAGGTGCAACAATGTTGCTGCACTCTACATGGGTTTTTCACCCTACTCTTAAAACCACTGGGAACTTGTTCTCAGCTCCTAGATGAGTGGTTAAAGGTTGTTGTTAGTTGTTATACAGCCATCTCCTTTCCATTGTTCATAGCAAAATGGCTGATTGGCTAATCACACCCCTGATCACATATATAATAATAGATATATAAGATTTGATAGGATAGGATAGCATGCCAGCAAGTTCTTTTCTTCTTTTTCCTTTTTTGGTCATGGGCTCCTAGCATCATGACTTCATGAGTAAGAACCACAAGCATATGCAAAAACTAATATGGACAAAAAAAATTTTCCTGATAAATGTATGAATTTTATTGAAACAAAAAGCTGCAGAATTACATAGCTAATTACATCAGAGCAGAACCTGCTAGCAACCCCCTACAAGCAAATTGACAACAAGCTGCAAGATATCAATTTATGAAAGATAGAAAACATTTAAAAATTAATCCTGTACACATAACAAAAGTACTGTATAAGTTACCAGGAACTAAAGCACTTTTTACTACAAAAAGAAAAAAGAAAGAAAAGAAAAAGAATCTTAAAGCACATATTATGTTGCAGTCTTTTATTTTAGCCAAGCCCACCCCCTTTTTATATCTCATTTTGTTTAAGCATGATCCAAAAGCAAACCCCATAGAGTCACACAAATATGTCACTGACTCACTGCTCTAGTCAAAACCATCTCAGGTGAACTTTAGACCTCCAGTGTAAAACTGCACCCAGTCTGCCAATAAATGCTTCACAAGGAAAGATGACTATGACTAACAAGGAAAGAGATGTGCTCAAAGGAAAGATAGCTGTGGATATTTTGGGTTAATGAATGTAAGGCTGAGTTAGTTGAGGCAAAATAAAGAAGTAGGGCATGTGTTCTGCTGCAAAGTTACAGAGTGGGAACAGTCCTCAGTCTTCACCTCAGAGTGCACTTGCCTGACACATCCTGCCAACTTTCAAGAAAGGAAGAAAAGTGCTTTCAATTGCAAACAAACAAATCCAAACCTCTATCTAACCAATAGTCTCTCACTTGCACCGTCCTAACATCATCAGTGGGCTCAGAAAATACATATATGAATAACTAAATTGCCCTTCCAAGTTCCCCCTCATTGTCCTTTTCCTTTTGAAAAGGGTAAACTTTCTTAAGAAGAATAATATATACTATTCTATTTATCACTTTCTTAAAATTTTTGTGGTTGGTAAATTTAGAAGGTAAAAATGGTATAAATAGTCAATTCTCCAAGAAATAGAATTTCATACCAACTGGTCTTTGGTGGATTTAAATTAGAATATGTATCTCATACATTGTCATAACTGAAGGTTTAAGAATCCAGTTTCTCTTCTTAAGCATGTTAACAGTCTTCCTCTCCTTCCATTCCTTTTCTCCATGATCCAAACCAATGGGTAATGTCTCATCACTCATCAGACAGTACCTAACTATCTCGAGTTCAAAGTTCAAACACACAAAGATTGAATAGAATTATTCAGGGTAATTATGAATTGATAAAATTACAAATTGAATTACTATCATGTTCTTGTTAATTCCATGATAACCGGTAATTATATCTAAAACAATAAGTCTAATGACAAAAAAAAATTATAAATTTTGTTATAATTATTAAAGTGATATATTGTGATTAGTGATGGACCAATATAAATATAAACCTAATGTTACACAAATGGTAACTTATCAGCTTCATAAACCAGGTCTGCAGTACTCTACTCCTCTAGAATAAAGATACCATCATAATATTACAAGAAACCCGGATTCCACTATCTCAAGGGGTCTGGGTCCTTTGGGAGGAAAAGTAAAGATAAAAAAAAAGCACCCATCAGAACTACAAAGCAAGCTGAGGCTCTGAGCTCATCTCTGGCCTCTATTTCTCTCAATTTGAACATGACACATGTACTCAGACAAAAACAAAATGACAAATGCAACCTTCTATGATATCACTCCAAGTTTCAGTAGAGCACTAGATTACAAAAGAGGATTGCTATATCCACTTCCAAATTTTACAGCTTCATACAATCACATGGCACTTTTTTTTATGTGGAGACAGCAAAACCAAAGGTGCATGGACCAAACAAGATTTGAATTTAATTTGATAACTAAAAATGAGAAGGGCACTGACATTCTTGACAAATGAACTCAATCCTTTTTAAAGAAAAAAGAAAAACCAAATCAAAAGCCACAAATTTCCCAACAAATCAAAACCCATGTAAACAAGAACCTTACAGAGTTACAGGGAAAAAATAAAATCCGTAATTTAACAATGAGAGTAGTCATCATACTTGGAGATGCATGGAAAGCGAATCAATTAATGGAAAAGAAAGAATTTTTACCGGTTCTCTTGTAGGGTACTTGAAGAGGCGCTCTTGTAGGCTATTGTTTCTAAGCTCGTTCTTGATTGAATGATTTCAAAGCTTCAACAGTAAAAATGAAAGGAGAAGTTCTGAGAACTTCTTTACAAGAACTCAGAAATCAGTAAAAATGTTGCAGTGAACAATTTATTGCAATTCTGCTGCAGGCACAGATTTTGTCACTCAATAATTCACACCTTTCCCATCCTCACAATTTATTGCAATTCTGCTGCGATCGCTTACTTCTTTTATATCTTTTTTTTTGTTTCTTTGATAATGTTCTTTTATATCTTTTTAGTAAGACGTGTGCTGTACTAGTGCATGGCATCGGAAACGTTCCATTATGGGCGAATGGGTCACACGGATCGAATATTAAATTGATAGCCACATAGACATGCTACAATTTTTTTCTATATAAAAAGCCATTCTTCCCTTCATTATTTCTCATTCAAGTTTCAACCACCACAATACCTTCCATTCCATTATTGCATACCGTTTGTCTCCTTTATCATAGTGCACCTTTTAGTTCACAAAAAACACCAACTCAAACATTCAAACATCATGGGTAGCCTCGAGCTCGATCATGATCATGATCATGAAAACAATTCTCAATTTATCATTAACCCTCTCGACCCAACTGAATTCAGGAGACAAGGCCACATGGTCATTGACTTCATTGCAGATTATTACCAAAACATTGAGAAATACCAAGTCCTAAGCCAAGTTGAGCCTGGTTACCTTAGAAAACTCTTGCCAGAATCTGCCCCCAACAATCCTGAATCAATTGACACCATCCTCCAAGACGTGCACAAACATATTATACCCGGGATCACTCATTGGCAGAGTCCTAACTACTTTGCCTACTTCCCTTCAAGTGGTAGCATTGCTGGTTTTCTTGGAGAAATGCTTAGCACTGGCTTCAATGTAGTGGGATTCAATTGGATGTCATCACCAGCTGCAACTGAGCTAGAGTGCATTGTCATGGATTGGCTTGGAGAAATGCTTAAACTACCCAAGTCTTTTCTCTTCTCTGGCAATGGTGGGGGTGTATTGCAAGGGACTACTTGTGAAGCAATTTTGTGTACACTAACTGCAGCGAGGGATCAAATGCTAAGCCGAATTGGGAGAGAGAAGATGGAAACTTTGGTAGTTTATGGGTCTGATCAAACACATAGTGCAATACAAAAGGCAGCCAAAATTGCTGGAATCAACCCGATGAATTTCCGAGCTATCAAGACAACGAAATCAACTTCATTTGGGTTATGCCCAAAGTCTCTAAGAGCTGCAATTGATGCAGATGTTGAGGCTGGTTTAGTCCCATTTTTTCTTTGTGCCACAGTCGGTACAACTTCAACAAATGCCATTGACCCAATTGGGCCATTATGCGAAGTAGCCAAAGATTATAGCATATGGGTTCATGTTGATGCTGCATATGCTGGAAGCGCTTGCATTTGTCCAGAGTTTCGGCATTTCATTGATGGCGTTGAAGGTGCAAACTCATTCACTTTGAATGCACATAAATGGTTCTTTACAACTTTAGATTGTTGTTGCCTTTGGGTTAAAGATCCAAGCGCCTTGATAAAATCACTCTCAACAAATCCAGCGTATTTGAGAAACAAGGCCACCGATTCAAAGCAAGTGGTGGACTACAAAGACTGGCAAATAACCCTAAGTCGAAGATTCCGAGCCATGAAACTTTGGCTTGTGCTTCGAAGCTACGGTGTGGCTAACCTCAGGAACTTCTTAAGAAGCCATGTCAAAATGGCCAAGCTTTTTGAACAACTTGTAAGCCTTGATAATAGGTTTGAGATTGTGGCACCTAGATATTTTGCTTTGGTCTGCTTTAGGGTTTTGGCTAGGCCAAATGTTAGCAAGGTTTATGAGAATGGCACCGTGGCTAATCATGACGTGGAACGTGAAAATGAGCTAAATCAGAAGCTGCTAGAGTCGATCAATAGTTCAGGGCATGTATACATGACTCCTACTGTGGTTGATGGGGTATACATTATAAGGTGTGCTATAGGTTCGACCTTGACAGAGGAAAGACATGTGATCATGGCTTGGAAGGTTGTCCAGGAGCATGCAAATGCTTTACTCAGCAAATTCTAAACGTATCAACAAAACCTTTGTGTTTAGTTTGCTTTACTTAGTACCTACTAAAAGTGTTAGTAGGTGATTTTCTTTCAAACGTGCATTTAAAAATAAGTGTGCATGGGAAATGGCAATATGATTGCATGCACAATCTATGTCTAGTATTTAAAAATAAGTGTGCATGTGAAGTGGCATTATGATTGCATGCACAATCTTTGTCTTGTGTTAAGTCTTAATCGGTCTATTCATGTGTAAGACATTATTTTCATGTCGTTCTATTTCAACAAATTAAAATATAACGTGTCTACGATTATAATTTTGTGCATAATTTGTGGTCAGGACATCTTGTGAGTGGTTAACACTCATTCCATCAGGATCCACAGACCCATCTGTATTTTTCACAAACCAGTACAACAGACTTCAACAAATTGTGCCAATGTTATAGAAAATTATATGATCCTAAACTTATTCTTAAAATATATATTACAGTTTACTTGAGTATATGGTTATACAATAGGTATAAGTAAGATGCATGTTCACCATTTTATATTTTTAGCAACAAAAAAAAAAATATTCACCATTTTATAATCATTCTTCAATATCGTAGAGACCTTTTCAAGTAGACCGTTATGAGATTTCCACCATTTTTTCCCATATTGGATGGATTGGGATGTTCATGGGCCCTCTTGCCAGCATGCCAGTCCAACCAAGGTTCCATTTATGAGAATATGTAACATGAATTACGAATTTTTATAGGGTTTCTAGGAAAAATTTATCATAAAGGATTTTATCCATTCATTTTTATACGTCTGTTTTACATTTTGACCACTTAATTTATAGCTTAAATAGTTTCCAAAATTATATTAGTCAATATTTTATTAAACATTGATGTTGTGGTCAAATCTAAACATCTCATTTATAATAATGAATTGTTAGAAGGTGGAATTAACTAAGAACTCTACATGATATCAATCCCTCCAACATGAGGGTTGCACTTAGGTCCTGCTACGGGATTGGTGTTGATTTTGATAAAATATATATGTTTTGTAGTAAATGTTGTGTCTGTAGTGATAAATGTGTCTATTGTTATAAAAATAAAATGCGTGAATTCCGGTAACATTAGTGATATTTGTGTGTTAAACTTAACTTTACTACAAACTATATACATTTACAACAAATGACACACCTTTATCAAAATATACACAAATTTTATAATTTTTGACACCTTCGGCAGGACGGTCCCACTGCGGGACCTAAGTATTTCCGCCAACATGATAAGTTGTCTGTTTTAAATAAGGATCGAGCCAAGAGGTCAAGAGAGGGTGACTGCCCCCATGGACTCTAGTTTCTAAAAGCAATAAGTCCTCCCTTGAGGTCTTTCTACTGAACCATTTGTTCTTCTTGCGGTGCCTATGAGTTCAACAAAAGTGGTGAAGTGGAGATTTATTGGCCAATGCTATGTTTTATGCTGAAACAAACATATACTAAGTAATTAGTCTTTTTATTATATAAGTACAGATTGAAGGCTAGACAATTTGGAATTTAAACTAATTTAAGCCTTTTTATGATATCAGGATTAGTAAAGCAATATTATCCAAGGAACAAAGTTCTTTAGTCACACACCAAAATATGAGGAATGATAGAGATACAATTTGTAAATGTGATATGTTGTAATTGGAGCAACATTACTTTTACATAAACTCCACTACTAAAATTACTTCTATTATGTGTCAATTACAACAAGTTATATTAAAATTGTGAAACAAATTGTGAATATGTCTCTAGATTTATTGGGCACAATATTGCTAAGTAAAATGTTCCAAGAATATATTTTCAAATTCGAAGCTTATGTCAAATCCACACCTTCCTTTATAGTCAAAGTTTTTATTACAGAATATATGTTATTTTATTTTTTATTTTTGATAATCTACCGACGGTCATTGAGCTGCCAAATGCCTCTTTTACCAATTAAGGACATTAACTCAGGCACTTCGAGGTATAGTAAGACAAAGAATTTTGGATAAAGTTATATTACATTCATTTTTTTTTGTTAAGTATCTAGATCTCTTCGAACACCTAACTATTTCCTTGAATGTGTGTAGTCCGCTTGTCTTTCACACATCATATAATTATATGGAGGAACTTCTTGGGAGTAAGATTATAATATCATTAATATGTGATTATTAGATTTGATATTTGAACTACAATTAAGCGTTAATTGGTAAAACTTGTGGAAAAAAAGCACGTTTTTTGTCAATTGAACGTTTGGATAATTTTAATCTAAAAACTCTTGTTTCTAGTATAAATGAACAAAAATAACTTAATTATTAAAGTTATTTTAAAAATAAATATATACTTAATAAAATGTTTATTTTACAGACTAAATTATTATTGTATGCCTAATGTATATATATTGGTTGTGAGGCAACCACTACTTCAACTATTATGAACTTTATTTTTTCCACGTCTCATGTCAACATCAACTCTTCCCCATCATATAATGATTTTTAGTTTCTACTTCCCATGACTTCACAATGACAATACCTACGTTATAATTATAGTACACTTCACATCAATTTGTCCAATAAAGAGGAGAGAAACTTAAAATGGTGGATGAGGATTCTTGGAGATAAAGATAAGAGGCTGAAATCTTGAAATTTGTTTTCGAGATAAAGATAACAGATATGCAAAACTGTGAGTTTTGCAGTGGCCAAATCGACACTGGTTCCAAAGGCACCTGTTTCAAAGCATATTCCTTTAGGTCCCATTAATTTAGAAGATCTCAAATAAATATGAATCCAGTCCAGATATGGGATTTGTTCCTTTTTGTTTTCCTTTTTATGTCTTCAAGCCAGTTGGCTTCCTTATATTTGGTTCTGATTCTTTATATTATTTGTTTATTCATAAAAAATAAAAAACCATTGGAAGATACATCACAATGCTGATTCACTCTTCGTAGCGTTTCTTTTTAATTGGTTCATTCCATTGCCATGTATAAAATTCCTCCATGTCCGATTTTGGTCTATAAAGTTAAGACAAACTCAATAATTCTTCAATTAATTGTGTGTTTCGTTCATTAAGAAATCTCACATAACAGATATGAGAGTTGTGTAAGTAGTCCTATGTATAAATAGGACACCTTACAACAATTGTAATCATCCAAAATATCATACAGAGAGAATATAATAAAGATGTAATTCATTGGCTACATCCTGTGGACGTAGGCTCACATAGCTGAACCGCGGAGCCCCCAAGAATAGAGAGAAAATACCAAGCAATGCTGGTATAGTAGAATTTAGAAGAATAGTTAAGTAGTGAAGCTCTGCTTAGTTAATAAGAATAAGGTAGTGAGGAAGAGTTCTTGAGCAAGTAGTCAAAGAACTAGAAGACGAACTCATTTCTCACGAAACTCCAATCATTAACTAAGGCATCACGACCAATCATTAACCAAGGCATTCAGAGCCTTTTCCTTTGGTGATTAATAGACAACTCTGTTAGAGAGATCAGTTTGAGAGACCATTGATAAATTGTTAGCTTGCAACAAGCTCTTTAGAGGCTAGGTATAGATCTTCTCAATAGTCCATATTAACCTCTATGAATGATCTTTAGAGGCTAGGTATAGATCTTCTCAATAGTCCATATTAACCTCCATGAATGATTTATAATCATGACACTTATTAGGTTTAGTTTGCATGTCTAAATCTCTATTTTATGTTTATTTTGTTTTCATGTCCTTTTTATGTTTCAATGAATTATGGCATGTCTATTTGATCGTGAGAACCATGTCATATATTTGTCCCTGCCCCCTGCTTCTTCAATCTCTGTAAAAAAAAAAATTTCAATTTTTTGGAATTTTTTTTGTTTATTTTAAAATTATTATTTTCTTGGTTTCCGTTTTCGAAAGCAAGCTCTGGAAGTGTACGGACATGGACGGTGGAGGACAGTACAACCCTCGCACAGTCGAGGAGGTTTTCAGAGACTTCAAAGGCCGTAGAGCCGGCATGATCAAAGCCCTCACTACTGGTTCTCGCTCTTACTCTAATTTTCTTTCTTTCTCCTTTTTTTTTTTTTTTTTTAAAAAAAAAAAATTCAGACTTTAGTTTGTAATGGCTCTGAATTTTTTGTGTTTTGTGATTTTGCAGACGTTGAAGAATTTTATCAGCAGTGTGATCCTGGTTAGGGTTTCTATCTTAGCTTTTGTTGCTTGAGATTTGTCTTTGCAAAATTTTTTTTTTTAATTATTGCGGTAATATTGCAAGTGTTTGAGAAATAATAAAACTGATGGTTAATTAGTAATTTTTCTTTTTGGTTGGTAAAAAGTGTTTTAAACTTTAAAAGTTACATGGGTAGAAAGTTGGGTTTTTTTAGCTAGAGTTAATTACTCTTTTCTCCTTCCTTTATTTGAAAAAAATAATAATAATAATAATAATAATAATAGCAAATCTTCTTATATTTATTGCTTTAACATTGTGATTATTTAATTTAAGATAGTTTGCCCGATTTGTTAAGTTGCTGAATTTGTTTATATAGTAAATGAATTGTGCCAAAGATACAATTTTTTTTTTTGGAATGAATTATGGTAAATGCTTGAGTTGCTTTATATGAAGCACATATGTGTGGACCTGATTTTTATGCCCTTTACTTTGATTATTCACTTAATGTGCTTAACAATTGAGAGCTTGAACTTCGTGTAATGTAAGAATTTGACGTGCTTGGTTCTATATTCCTGATTTCAATACTGTTTTGGGTTTTGCATTTTACTTGGTATTACAAAGTATGAGCTTTTTATTTAACTTTCTTGTAGTAGTTCTCATGAGAGATTGGCTGTTTGAATAAGTTTTGCCAAGAAAAAAGTGAGCTTTAAAAAAGCTGTACTTTGAAAAAGTGTGTTGCGGTTTCACGAGTTGTTTTGGCTAAGAAATTAAACAATGCAAAACGGAGTTCTGGGACGGAAGACTTTAAATGTGTGTATCTTTTTAAGCATTTTTTTTTTTTTAAATGTAAGATTAAGGTACTTGTTATTTGGACCTGGCGTCTTTAGTATTGAACGACCTGGATCAATAGATAATTGTGTATTGAGTCTCTGAGTGAGGTGATCAGCAGCTACAATTCTTTCAGTTATACAATTAGGTTGACCATGTTTGGGACATTGAGTGAGCACCATGTCATTCACTGCATCCCACTTGACATTTCTTATGGCAATCTTGTTTGCAGACATATGGGATATATTAGATTCGGTTATGGCTTTGTATTGTAAGCGTGATATGTAGAATATGCTAATTAAAACATCCCTTTTCATTACTTTCTGTGGCTACTTACTGACAGTTACTGATGCCTATTGTATTTGACTGACCGGTACCTGTCAGAGAAGGAGAACCTTTGCCTTTATGGATTCCCTAATGAACAATGGGAAGTTAATTTACCTGCGGAAGAAGTGCCTCCGGAGCTCCCAGAGCCTGCATTAGGAATCAACTTTGCCAGAGATGGCATGCAAGAAAAGGACTGGCTGTCTCTGGTTGCTGTTCACAGCGATGCGTGGTTACTTTCAGTGGCATTTTATTTTGGTGCCAGATTTGGTTTTGATAAAGCTGACAGGTATATATGGAAGCTCTTGAATTGTTGTATATATAGTAATTATGAATGATCAATAAAATATCACTTATTCAATACAGTTGTTTATAAATCTGTTTCCTCTATTAAAGTATGCCTTTTACAACTTCTGATGTTATATTTTATTCATGAAGCCTTTATCAAATAGTTTTCCCTTCTGTTGTGATTATGCTTTGCTCAACTTGAAAAATACAGAGTAAAGAATATCAAAGAAAACAAATTTATCATTAACTAACGGCTTCATCAGCCTCCATGATATGGATTTCTTTTGTTTTTGCAATCTTCCTATATATGTTTGTAATTTTGAATTTTAAATTTTCAGGCGTTCAGTTTCTCATTTATGTATAAGTGTTAGTGTGTGTGGATTTTGCATTCCTTGTGGTTGAGCTTTGTGTTTGTTAAATCAGTGCATGTGTGTCTATTTAGAGCCCAAATCCTGTGGGACTTGGTAACAATGGACAATGGAAGCTTTGTATTTTGGGTAATGTTTGGCATAAATTTTTAGGTTATTCCTAATATTTCCTTGTTTACCAATAAAAATGCACTTCTGATGCAGGAAACGTCTCTTCATTATGATAAATGATTTGCCCACAATATTTGAGGTTGTGACCGGAACTGCAAAGAAACAGTCAAAGGAGAAGTCATCAGTTTCAAATCACAGCAGCAACAAATCCAAGTCTGGCTCAAAAGGGGTAAAATAAAGATATACTTTCTTCTCATTTCTTATTTGTAGGTTTCATGTTTGTCATGTGTGTATAAGTCTATTTGACTTCTATGCTGTCTTTGTTGATAAAAGGTGAACATTTCAGGGTTCTTATTCTAGTGTTAATTTTGAATTTAGAAAATGCTTGACAGTTGGTACGTGTTAATGACATGTTAGTGTCATACTTCCCCTTGTTTGGGGAGGGCTTGTTTGGTAAAAGAAAATTTAAGAATGATGAAAACCTGTTCGGAAGTTGTATGAATCTGAACTCTATTTGTGCATATATTGATGCTTAGAATGCCAGATCCTGGGCTAGTTTCCTTTTGCTGTTTGTGCCATGAGAGACTGGATAAGGTAAAGTGGATCTTTGGCTAGATGATGAATTGTAATTTTAAAGTGATTTAATAATAAAAAAGACTATTAAATTTGCTCCTGTATTGTATGTGCTTTACATGTTGCATAAAGTGTCTTTGTGCAATAAATGAACACATTCAACGAATTAGTGTCATAGACACTTGTGACTTGCAACTTTTGTGATCGGAGACATATCTCATCATTGTTCCAATATATGTTTTAAGTGATTTGTTTCTACTTTTGGGTTTAATTTTGATCTCAGTCATATAATTAGGTTTAGTTGATTTAAGTTGATTTTTAAATGAACTGTAGCTAATATAAATGTGTTGACTAATTCTCAATAATATTTCCAATAGGTGGTGTTACTTAAAATAAATTCTCTCATGTTGTTCCTGCTGAACAATGATACCTGTTTGCATTGAATACTTTCTAATTTTTATGTAATTTTTGTGTTAAGTTTATAATCTGTGACTTATTAATATATTTATTGTGCTTCCTTGATAGTTGATATGGTCTCAAATGCTATTCTTTATTTTTTATAATATTATTATTATTGGTATATCGTTTATTTATAAGTCTCTGTTGCACTATTTGCTTTAATTGGCAACAAAAACAGCGAGTATCCGAACCAGTCAAGTTTTCAAAGCCGGCAAAGGATGAGGATGAGGTAGTGGATGAGGAAGATGAGGAAGAGCATGGGGAGACCTTGTGCGGTGCTTGTGGAGAGAACTACGCTGCAGATGAGTTCTGGATATGCTGTGACATATGTGAGAAATGGTTCCATGGCAAGTGCGTGAAGATCACCCCTGCAAGGGCTGAGCACATCAAGCAGTACAAGTGCCCCTCATGCAGCAACAAGAGAGCGCGTCCTTGATATTAAAGGGAGGTGGGGTAATTCTCACCCCTTGTAATTGTCTTAAGTTGGACTCCGCTAACTATTTAGTTGGTCAGGTTTTGTGTTGTGCCATTTTAGCACAGCATGTGTATTCAGTACTTTGGTCTTGTGGATCTTGTTGGACATGTTAAATATTTGGTAGTTTGCAGGTTCTGAACATTGTCTTCTATTTATTCTAAACCGGGATACATATTTTCAACTGTGTAAGAAAAGCATGTTCCCGGTTTAATTGCAGAAGGTTTTAATTTATCTTCACCTTATTTCTAATTTTAATTTTTGGTAGTATGATTTCATTCTCATGTGACACATACAATGTGCTTTGCAGCTTTTGGTGATACGAAAGAGTACAACTTTACCAGGGCTGTGCTTATTTTCCTTGGAACTCTCATACGCACTTAGGAATGCTTTTGTGACTTGGAAATCGTTCTAATAAGGCTCCACTAATTTAAAAATTGACCTTCAGTTGCACTGAGATTGACATGCGAGTTCAATGGATTCCTTTCTCTTTTTTTCCTTTTGTTTTTTTGGGATGTAGTAAGTTACATACGCACCCTAATGGTTCTTAAATCTTGAACCCACAACTCCACCATCCATCATACTCTTACAAAAGTGGGAGGTATCATTTCTTCGTTGGCATTTAAATTGACACCTCCCTTGTAGGGCCTGTGTAGACAATTTGTTAGGCATAGAGAGTTGCCTATGAGCTCTAGCTCAACAGGCACCTCCTCCCTCAAGTCCTAGGTGATGGGTGAGGCCATTGTGTGCGTGTGTAACTTTATCAATAAAAATAGTTGTTGAGTGTGAATGAAGTGGATCTAAGTTAGAACTGTGGCTAAAAAGTCGGAATCTTGTCTTTTAGAGAAGAAAAAGAAAAAGAATTTCGAGTAGTGAAATTTCCATGTACTTCGTCATAAAAGGTTTTATCATATTTGGATTAGTTGTTGAGTGTCTAGATGAAGTGGATCTAAGTTAGAACTGTGGCTAAAAAGTTAGATTCTTGTTTGTTAGAGAAGAAAAAGAAAAAGAATTTCAAGTAGTGAAATTTCCATGTATTTCGTCAATCGTCAGTCTTTGTGAATCCATTGATTTGATAATAGGCTAATAGGAATAGCTAGAAGACATCCGAGGGTTGGTTGAGGTAAAAGACATCCAAGGGTTGGTTGAGAGTTGAGACAAATCATGACTCATGAGTTCACCGGTTTTTGTTTGTTACATGTCCTTTTTTTTATTTATTTCTATATGTGGTCATTTGTTTGTATGACATAGTGCACGTGATAATCCTGTTAAGGTTGCTAATAATGTCAGGAAAATGTGAGTGGTATTTCCCCGGGGTCAATAGTCTTTATTGGAGTACTGGCTAGGAAGTTACATGTTGAAAGTTGAAACCCACCATCAAATAGCAAATTTTTCTGGCCATAAAACACCCACTTTCCTTCCATGCAAGTTCCAAGTTCTGTGTCTCCACCAACCCACCCTCTTTCAACAAAAACTTGACCATTGACGCAGGCCTTTTCCGACTCAACTATCACTTATCACCTACTCACTTGTCACTACTATAAATAGATGATACTAGTTCCCTCTCAAACTCAAAAACAACATCCACTGCCAATAACTTACCACTCCCATCTCTCCTTCTCCCTTTGAAATCTCTGCTCAATTCTAGCAATGGCAACCAATGGATTTGCCCGCCCAATTGAGCATTGCCGTCCTTCAGCTCTCCCTCTCCCAAAAGACACTGCAAATCTCATTTGTGTATCAGATAATTCTCACATGTCAGCCCCACTACACTGGAAGAAAGCTGCAGAGGCCCTCCAATGCACTCATTTTAATGAAGTCTGTCAAATGGTGTCACAATTTGCAGGAGTAGAAAACGTTGACATCCAAGGTACAAGCCTCACTGTTGCTCAAGTCACTGCTATTGCACGCCGTGGTGAAGTAAAGGTTAACCTTGATGAAGCTGTGGCTCGTGATCGTGTGGCCAGAAGTGCCAACTGGGTTGCTGATAATATCTCCCGTGGAACAGACACATATGGTGTTACCACTGGTTTTGGAGCCACTTCACACCGGCGCACCCACAAAACTTCTGACCTCCAAACGGAGCTCATTCGATTCCTTAATGCTGGAGTTATTGGGAGAGAGAATCTTCCATCTAGTTATTCAAAGGCGGCTATGCTTGTTCGCACAAACACACTCATGCAAGGCTATTCCGGTATTCGATGGGAGATACTTGAAGCTATGGCCAAGCTTATGAACAAAAACTTGATCCCTAAACTCCCTCTAAGGGGGACTATCACTGCTTCAGGTGATCTTGTACCATTATCTTATATTGCTGGATTACTAACTGGCCGACATAATTCCAAAGTTGTCACCTTTGAAGGTGAAGAAATCACAGCCATGGAAGCTCTAACAAGAGCTGGAATTTCAGCTCCTTTTGAGCTTCAAGCTAAGGAAGGTTTAGCTCTTGTTAATGGAACAGCTGTTGGCTCAGCTGTGGCTGCAACAGTTTGTTTTGATGCCAACATTTTGGCTTTACTCTCAGAGGTTCTCTCTGGTTTGTTTTGTGAAGTTATGCTTGGCAAGCCTGAGTTCACAGACCCACTGACACATGAGCTCAAGCACCACCCTGGCCAGATTGAATCAGCTGCTATCATGGAGTTCCTTCTGGATGAAAGTGACTACATGAAAGAAGCAAAGCTTCGTAATGAGAAAGATCCACTTACAAAGCCAAAAACAGGACAGGTATGCACTCAGAACCTCTCCACAATGGCTCGGGCCGCAGATTGAAGTTATTCGCATGGCAACACATTCAATCGAAAGGGAAATCAATTCTGTCAATGACAACCCGTTGATCGATGTTGCTCGAGACATTGCTCTCCATGGAGGGAATTTCCAAGGTACACCAATTGGTGTCTCCATGGACAATCTCCGAATTGCCATTGCAGCGATTGGGAAGCTCATGTTTGCTCAATTTTCTGAACTGGTATGTGACTACTACAACAATGGCTTGCCATCCAACTTAAGCGGAGGGCCCAATCCAAGCTTGGACTATGGCTTCAAAGGTGCTGAGATAGCCATGGCTGCATATTGCTCTGAGCTTCAGTACCTTGCAAACCCTGTAACTACACATGTACAAAGTGCTGAACAACACAATCAAGATGTGAATTCTCTTGGTTTGATTTCAGCCAGAAAAAGTGCAGAAGCCATTGAGATTCTAAAGCTTATGTCTGCCACTTACATGGTGGCACTTTGCCAGGCAATTGATCTTAGACATTTGGAGGAAAACATGAGGGAAGTTGTGAAACATGTTCTCCTCCAAGTTGTGAGGAAGACCCTTTACACTGCTGAAGATGGATTACTACTTGAATCTCGTTTCTGTGAGAAAGAACTCTTGCAAGTTATTGAGCACCAGCCAGTTTTCTCTTATCTTGATGACCCCACTAATCCTTCTTATGCCCTCTTGCCTAAGCTGCGAGAAGTACTTGTAGAAAGAGCACTCAAAGATCCTAAAGCTGATCATGCAAATGACAAGGGCTACTCAATTTTCAAGAGGATACCAATATTCCTAGAGGAATTGAATACAAGGCTTGGAGAAGAGGTAGTGAAAGCGCGGGAGAGGTTTGAGAATGAAGATTTTCCAATAGGTAACAGAATCAAGAAATGTAGGACTTATCCAATCTACAGGTTTGTGAGGACTGAAGTGGGGACTGAGCTTCTTAGTGGTGCAAAGAAGGTGAGTCCAGGGGAGCATATAGAGAAGGTTTATGAGGCTATCAATGAAGGGAAACTAGGAAATGTCTTGATGAAGTGCTTGACAAATTGGAAAGGGTCTGCTGGTCCATTTACTCCAAGGCCTATTGTGTTGTCCTCTCCAGCACCTTGTAATCCTCAGTATTGGGTTTGATTTGACACCTCTATTCTAAGTATTGTAGGGGTGTAAAAAAAAACCCAAACCCATTAGCCCACCCAAACCCACCCACTAATTGCCCACCCAAACCCACTTATTTAATAAATGGGCAAATGGGTGCTAGCCCAATTAGACCCAATTAAGTTGAGTTTAATTGGCTTTAATTGGGTTGCTTATTGGGCATCAACAAAAGGCCCAAACCCAAAAAAAAAAAAAAGCCCAAACCAAAATAAATAAATAAATAAAAATAAATAAATAAATAAACAAAAAAAAAAAAAAAAAAAAAAAATGAAAAAATAAAAAGCCCAAACCCGAAAAAAAAAAATAAAAAAAAAAAAAAAAAAAAAAAAAAAAAAAAAAAAAAAAAAAAAAAAAAAAAGATTCTAAGAGGTTTTGGTCATTTTGGAGGTTCCAAGGGTATTTCAGTAATTTTTCTAAGTTTTAATTGTTTTTTCATCATTTTATAGGCTTTAAGGGTATTTTGGTAAATATCTACTTTATTAAATGGGTTTAAATGGGTGGGTTGGGTTTTAGCTTAGATAATTGGGTTGGGTTGGGTTTGGGTAATATCTATTTTATTAAATGGGTTTAAATGGGCTATTGGGTTTTAAAGGCCCAGCCCATTTAATGCCCACCCAAACCCACCCAAACCCACCCATTTGACACCCCTATTCTAAGTATTGCTTTCTTTTCTTAATAAGAATTGTATGAGGAATTGAGGATGTAAGGAAACTTAGAATAACTCCAACTGTTTTGATTTTTGTGTAAGATTGTATAAAGACTTGAAGGTTGAACCACTCTCTCTTTAGTATTTGATCCTTTCTCTTTTGATAATATAATATTCCCACAATCCTAGAACTGGTTTTGCTTGAATCTTGATACTATAATAAACTTCTTATGTCTGACTTTCAGGCCAATCCCATAAGACTCCGTTAGGGGAAAAAAAAAGAAAGGGAAAAGATGAGCTAGGATAAACATAAATATATATATCAAAATGTCACATGGGCAAAATTGGCCTCTCATTGAACATGTGGATTAGCTGATTAGAGGCATTAAACATCAACTTGTATTATCTTTTTCCTAATGTCTATTCCGATCCCGAGGTTCGTTGATGCATAGGGTCCTGGCTTATTTTATTTTATTTTATTTTTTATAAAATAAATAAATAAACGAGCCACTAACATGATTCATATCATCATATGCAAGAAATGTCATGTATTTTATTTTTATCACGTTATTACAAGGTCAACTAATGCATTCCCATAAATTAGCGATTTAGCCTTGGCTGAGGTGACAAAAAATAGTGAATATCGCTATTTGAGTAATTGAGTCTTGGATTCTCATTTGCTCTCTCTCTCTCTCTCTATTTTCTTCTTAATAAATAGCTTTCTTAACGGATGCTGCAGCTTCATTACAAAGACATTATCCTTGCCTAAACAAGTCTAATTTATGAAGATCGCTATTTGAGTAATTGAGTTGTGATAACCAAATATGTAAGCTTCAATAAAGATGAAAGTATTTTTTTTTAAATTAGCATTGCCTTTTAACAAGAGCACCTTCAAGTCATGTGCTATCTCATGTAATTATCCAATGTGCGAGGTGGGAGGATTACACACGTCCGTGGGATTATTGAGATGCTCTAAAAGCTCAAGAAATCCAATCCAAAAAAAAAAAGAAAAAAAGATTGGACTTAAGAGATCAGTCGTTCTTCAAGTCTCGAACTCGCTGATGGTTGTATTGAGAGCGACAAATCAAATCATGTTGATCAAATTCATCCCCTCTGCCCAACAACATTTTGTCATGAAATTAATCTTTGAATAACATATAAATAAATTGGGTCCAAGGATTATAGATAATATCTCTATTGAAATTTCATATGCTTTTACATTTTGACTGCCAACTAAAGTTGATTACAAATCAGTCTATTTTTTCTTCAACCAGCTACAAAAATGGAAAAATAGTTGACAATCAATTGCCACAGAATCCTTTTCTCCAGTGTAAGAAATTTTGAAACTTTTGAATTAGTAAAATCAGAGAAGAAACACGCATACTTGCAGCAGAGTATTTTTGTGCAAAGAAGAGAGACTGTCACAGCTAAGGTTGAAATGCTGGAGGTGTTGACCCAACATATCTGAGATGAACTTCTTGAGGCAGCAGTTGATATTTAATACCTAGCTCTTCAAAAATTTTCTTCAGCTCTAAGATTAGTTCAGATCTCCGGCTATTTCTGTCCCCATAGTTCTGAAAGTTTATGGTGTGTGTAACAATCAAAGCCATTTTCATCTTGTTCACATTTTCAATCTCCTTAACTACCACATTGTGACCAGGACACCAGTGTTGAGGCTTGCTCTCCAAGTACCTAAAGATTTTGAAGAGGACCATCTCTATTAAACAAAGTATTTTATGATTCCAAATATAGGAAAGAAAGGGAATATGACACAGAAATTTAGTAGTATAAACAGTACTTGGAAATCATTAGTTCATCATTATGTTTACCATGATTACCAAATCTATGTTTGTTAAAACTATGCGCTCATCATTGGTTTCACCATAAGAGAATATAGATATACCCAACTTAACAAGTTCTAACAGAACATTGTTTGGCTCTATGCATCAAGCACAGACAATTAGTTTGTTGCTTTTCTTGCATCAAGCAAAAAGAGATCAACTTCTTGCTACTATGCTCAGTGGCAAACTCCAAAACAGAAGTCAACAGAGGCCACTCATTTCCACAAATTCGAAACCCCACAACATAAGTACAAGAAACAATCATGGTCAAGAGAGGCTAAAAAATGTTGACACTTAATTTTCAACTATTAGCAACTGATGATGAAGAACCATGGAAAGTTAACATAGGTTTTTATTCTGGCTTTTAGAGCTTTAATACTCTCTATTGAAGTAGAAACATCAACTGCAAATTCAATAGAATCACTCATTTCCGGACTCCTATAAAAGTTGTTGATGGGCTTCGTAGACAGAACTGAATTTGGATAGAATATTTTCTCATTGTCATATCTCAAGAAGATTGTCGTCAAAATGTTCATCTCTTCAACAGTCATC
>OU015766.1:44526687-44541557 GCA_907173295.1 Fagus sylvatica | reverse complement strand
CTGAAATGGATTGTCAGTGGGTCTCCTTTTTTGGGTGCAAATACAAATACACAACCTCCCAGTGAGGCGTATGAATCATGAAACCGCATCGGCATTGGGTGGTACTCTGGGGGTGGTTGAGAAGGTGGTGGAAAGTGAGGAGGAAAGGGGTCGTGAGGGCTGCATGAGAGTCCGTGTTAAGGTGGACATCTCAAAACCCCTATGCCGTGGGAAGGAAAGCTCGGTTATTGGCAGGGAAAGAGACATGGATCTTCATTCAAATACGAACGCCTTCCAAATTTCTGCTACTGGTGTGGATTACTCACACACGGTGATAGAGATTGTGAGAAATGGTTACGAAGCAAAGGCACTTTACGCAGGGAGGATCAACAATATGGAGCTTGGCTTCGAGCTTCTGTGGAAAGACCAATACGACGTGTGGAGGTCAAGGTGATAGGACGGTCGGATGTTCCTCGATGGGGGAAATCACATCAGAAAAATGAAGAGCACGGCGGACAAAACCTCCACACACGGCGGCAATGGGAGTCCTAAGGTGGTGAAGTCCATTTATGGACTTTACACAACTTAAGGAAAACCTCCCCAATCCTTTCGGGGATGATTCTGCTACAGCGGTAAATGCGGAGCAAATTCTGCCCACAAATCCTGCTGCATCCATACTATCTACTGACCCAAGTACAGCTGTAAATGTGGAGCAGATTTTGTCCACAAATTCTGCTGCATCCATGCAGTATTCTGACCCAAATACAGCTGTAAATGTGGAGAAAACTTTGCCCAAAAAGTCTACAGCATCCATACCATCCTTTGACCCAAGTATAGCAGCAAATCACGTGGAGAAAGATGTGCACTCATGTGCAAAATCCCCACCAAATGATTCTGCTACAGCTGTAAATATGGAGCAGATTTTGTCCACAAATTCTGCTGCCTCCATGCAGTATTCTGACCAAAATACAGCAGTAAATGTGGAGAAAATCTTGCCCAAAAAGTCCACAAATTCTGCTGCCTCCATGCAGTATTTTGACCAAAATACAGCTGTAAATGTGGAGAAAACCTTGTCCAAAAAGTCCACAAATTCTGCTGCCTCCATGCAGTATTCTGACCAAAATACAGCTGTAAATGTGGAGAAAACCTTGCCCAAAACGTCTACAGCATCCATACCATCTTTTGACCCAAGTATAGCAGCAAATCGCGTGGAGAAAGATGTGCACTCATGTGCAAAATCCCCACCAGATTTTCTGCAACAAAATGCAGTGCACTCATGTGTAAAATCTTCACCACATTTTCCGCAAAAAAATGACGTGGGCAAGAAAGGTGATAAGATCAATCCAGAGTGGTATTCTCCGAGACATTTCGGGATCCATTAGGAAGGGCAAAGAGAGTCAACTACGCAAGAAGAAAAGCATGGGTGGGCCCAAAAATTTACCAAATGGCAAGGAAAATATCCTAAAGAACACGTGTGGAGTCCAAAGCAACCCAAATGGTCAGGAAAAAAATTCCACCAACACGTGTGATCTTAGTGGTTTGCATGAAGTGAAAATTCAAACAGAGCCTAGTGGTTTGCATGAAGTGACAATTCAAACAGAGCCTCGAGGCTTTTGGAAACGTGTACTTCGGGATAAGGACTTATCACAAGAGTCAGTTGAGTGCTCTCAATTTTTTGAAGGAAATCAAATACAAAAATTATCAGGAGTGAAAAGGAGTGGAGCTTTATCTGATGGGGATTCAAACTATTCAGGTTGGCAGAAGAAGGTGCGAGGAAATGAAGGGAATCAATCTACAACGTTGGATGGGGATGAGGCGGAGGCTGTGGTACAGCCCCGCCGTACCCAATGAATCTATTAAGTTGGAACTGCCGGGGGCTTGGGAACCTCCAGGCAGTTCTGGTACTTCACAATCTAGTGAAGTCTGAAGGGCCCACGGTTTTGTTTCTAATGGAAACGAAACTGGACGTTCGTGGTATGGAATCAATCCGAGTCAAACTGGGTTTCAAGTTTTGCTTCTCAGTTCCTTGCTTAGGAAGGAGTGGGGGGTTGGCTTTATTGTGGAATGATCCTGCTCAAGTTACAATTCAGAATTTCTCACAAAACCATGTTGATTCTCATGTTCAGTTGGCAGAGGGAGCTAAATGGAGGTTCACAGGTTTTTATGGCCATCCTGAGGGGCATAGGAAATGGGAATCTTGGGTTCTTTTGGATAAGCTTCACAGTCTTGATAATACTCCATGGTTGTGCATGGGGGATTTTAATGAAATCTTGTCAATATCAGAACGGTCTGGTGAGGTTTTGGGGTCCACGAGGCGGATGCAAGATTTCAGTGATGTGGTTAATCGGTGTGGTTTGATTGACTTAGGATTTAGAGGAATCCCATTCACCTGGGAGAATAGAAGAGACGGTGAAGCTCTAATCCAGAAGAGATTGGACCGTGCCTTGGCAAATGCTGCATGGTTAGATTGTTTTAATCTTTGCTCGGTATCTCATGTGGTTTGTTCATATTCAGATCATGTACCCCTTCTCCTTCATATGGACACCAGCACCAGACACTGTCAACCAAAAAGAAGACCTCGTAAATTTGAAGAGAAGTGGTCTCTCCATCCTGAATGTGAAGCTATTATACAGGATGTGTGGTCTCGTGAGGAAGCAATTGGAAGCCCTATGTTTATCCTCTGTGAGAAAATCAAGCATTGCCGAGAAGCTTTATATAGATGGTACAAGGATGTTTCAGGCGAATTCCAAAATAAGATAAAGGTACACACAGCTTCTCTTACTTCACTCATCAGCTCTAATTTTGCAGGACAGAATAATTCAGCTATAGCTTCCCTTAAAGCTGAAATTAATAAGCTGCTTTTGAGTGAGGAGTTGCATTGGCGTCAACGGTCACGGATGACTTGGTTAGCTGCAGGAGACAGTAATACTAAGTTTTTTCACAGCCAAGCAAATCAAAGACGCCGAACAAATTGTCTTTCGGGGCTTTGGAATTCGGATAACGTGTGGTGTACTGATGAAAGTCAAATTGAGGATATTGCAGTCTCCTATTTTGATGATATTTTTCCACACATCAACCCCTGTGAATTTGGAGGATACTCCTCACTGCTGTAAATAGCAGAGTCACTCCGGAAGCTTAATCAGCGACTCCTCCAACCTTTCACAGCTGATGAAGTCCGAATAGGCTTTATTTCCAAATGCACCCCTCAAAGGCTCCGGGGCCTGATGGTATGTCCAGTTTCTTTTTTCAAAAGTATTGGAATATTGTTGGTGCGGATGTTGTTGCAGCAGTTCTTTCAGTCCTCAATTCTGGGAAGATATTACGTAAAATAAATCTTACTCATATCTCTCTAATCCCTAAGAAGAAAAATCCTGAAAGAATGAGTGAGTACAGACCTATCAGTTTGTGTAATGTGGTTTACAAGATCATATCAAAGGTTTTGGCTAACAGACTGAAAGTGGTCCTCCCCTGCATTATCTTCGGATTCCCAGAGTGCTTTCGTTCCTGGGAGATTAATTACGGATAATGTCTCAGTAGCCTTTGAATTCATCCATAAAATGAAGGCAAAACGAAGAAGGAAAAAAGGGAGAGATGGCGCTCAAGCTGGATATGAGTAAGGCTTATGATAGAGTTGAATGGGCTTTTATTGAGGGTATTATGCGAAAGTTGGGTTTTGCTGAAAGATGGATTTCTCTCTTAATGGAGTGCATATGTACAGTCCAATATTCGGTTCTCATTGATGGAGTTCCGAAAGGATACATCAACCCAACTCGAGGCATTCGTCAAGGAGACCCTTTGTCTCCCTATGTGTTTCTCCTCTGTGCTGAAGGCCTCTCTGCACTCTTCCAGCAAGCCAGTGCCATGGGTCATCTCAAAGGGATTCAATCATGTCGTGGTGGTCCTTGGGTGTCACATTTATTTTTTGCTGATGATAGCTTATTATTCGGGCAAGCTAATATTTCTGAATGCAGGAAAATTTTGGAGATTTTGAATCTCTATGAAGGCAGCTCTGGTCAAAAAATTAACAGGGAGAAGACAGCTATTTATTTTAGCTCCAATACTTCTCAAGTCACCCGTCAGCTAATTCCTAGAGTTTTGGGGCTCTCAGGGAGCCAGTATTTTTGATAAATACCTAGGTCTCCCTGCTATGATTGGTAGATCAAAAAAGTCCATTTTTAATGGTCTTAAGGAGCGGATTGTTCAACGTCTCCAGGGGTGGAAGGAGAAATTTTTATCAAAAGCAGGGCGGGAGGTCTTAATCAAAGCTGTCGCCCAAGCTATCCCTACATATGCTATGAATTGCTTCCGTCTTCCAAAAGCTTGGTGTGAAGAAGTAAATGGTCTCATTGCTCGTTACTGGTGGGGACAGAAAAAAGATGAACGTAAACTGCATTGGATCAAATGGGATAAGTTATGCACGGCCAAAGCTGAGGGTGGTTTGGGTTTCAGAAATCTACATTCTTTCAATACTGCTCTCCTTGCAAAGCAGTGCTGGCGGCTTATTCACAATACTCAGTCTTTGTTCTACAGAGTGTTTAAGGCTCGTTATTTCCCTTCGTGCTCCTTTACTGAGGCTCAAATGGGGTCAAATCCGTCATTCTTATGGCGAAGCATTCTATCAGGCAGGGGAGTTCTCAATAAAGGTCTAAGATGGCATCATGAGGAGGGGCAGTTATCTCGGCCTCTTTGGAGTGAAACAAAGACAGGGGTTTTCTCAGTGAAATCTGCCTATGAGATGTTGGAGAGAGAGCGCATCAGATCGATTACAGGGGAATGTTCTTATTCAGCTCAGCTTAGATGGTTATGGAGGAAAACTTTGGAAGCTGGCTATCCCAGGAAAAATCAAACATTTCCTCTGGAGAGCATACCACGAGACTCTCCCCACAAACCATCAACTTCATAGGAGGAAGATCCGTAGTAGCTCGCTTTGCTCTATCTGTGATCAGAAAGAAGAAACTACTTACCACGCTATTTGGCAGTGCCCCCTAGCTAGAAATACGTGGGCTTTGATCCATGGCCGGTTGCAAAAGCTATCGAACCAGGATGGGGAATTCTCTAGATTTCTGCAATGGATCTTTAAAGCTTTACCCAAGGAGGAGGTGGAAGACTGGGCTGTCACTGCTTGGTCCATATGGAATGCTCGTAATCGCTTTGTTCATGAAGATTGTCAAGTACCTCCTCAAACCATTAGAGCAAACGCTTTGGCTATTCGTTCTGAGTTCAATCAGGCACGGCTCTCCTTCCAGCATTAATGCGCAGGATTTTGCCTTTACCGTGTCATGGTTAGATGTTTCTAAAGCTTTGTTGTTTTCTTTTGTGTTGGTTGTTTAGTCTATGTGTTGGTTCACTTGTTATCTGCTTGTGAAGACGGTCTAAACCGTTCCTAGCTTGATACGAGGCTCCTGTTACTGGGAGTCCTCTTTTATACTTGTAAGTTTTCTGGTTTTCTTCAATAAAGATTCTCTATCTTCAAATCAAAAAAAAAAAAAAAAACATTACACTGCCTATTTCACATTAGTCAGTCGCAACTCAATAGAAAGGAATTAAATTATACTTTAAACATTTTGCCTTTCCTTTCCATACACCTATAGTGAAAAGACTCAAAAATGCCATATCTACAGCCTGTCCTAACCTAAACCTCACTTTGTACAACCATTCAAAACTAAATCAAAATGACAGAATTTTCCAAACCGGTTTGGAGGAAAGTATATCCAACCTACCACGTGGTGACTCAAATGAGTATTCAAGTATAATTTCAATCACATAACCCATTTACTGGTACTGCGACTTCTTTAAATCATTTAGTGTCATATCATTCAAATACACGAGGATGATCTTATGAACCGCCACATAAAACAGTAACACAGTAACGTGTCTTAAATCAAAGAATGCTAAAAATTAAAAGATACACATAAAAATTTTACCTCCATAACTATCCCTCTCAAATTCTCTGAATGAGTAGGAGAAACTTTTCCCACTCTCAATTGAAAGTCACCAAGTTGATACTGAAAGCCCTACACATATTCATTTATTTAAAAATAAATCAATTATCACGAAAAAATCGAAATTCGCAATAAATTAAATTTCAAAAAAGAAAGTACAAACATCGAAATTAAGAGCGATCCGAGTTTTGTAAGACTGAAGCTTCTCCATAATAGTCTGAATAGACGAATCGGCCTCAAGAACAATGCGCTGGCCTCGGATTATGAAGTAGTACTTGTTTGGTTGCTCAGGCAGCGAAACACCTAGAAAATCGCGCGGGAACTCGGCCGCTTGCGATGGCTCTGGTGGTGGAAGAGGTTAATTTTGTAATTTCACAAATAGAATGAAGAGGAAGGGTAGAATTGGAAAAAAAGGGAAAATACCTCGGGTATGGGGCTTGTACAAGGTGAGAGTGGCTTTCCATCGGCCTTCTTTGACGCCGTTGATGCTTTCCACGCACTGTGACACTTCGTTTAGGATTTGGCTGTTCACTGTGCTTCCTGCGTTGGGCTGCCAGTGCAAAACCCTGCAATGCACAACTTATTATTTTCCATTTCTCAACAACAAAAACGAATTTCAGAGGGAGATTTTCATTCTTTTACCATCTGAGTGTCATATTTTGTGATGTGAAGACTCTGTGAGACAAGGTGAGGACTTGTGAAGGAGGTTTTAAATAGGCAGTGAAGACGATGTCGTTTTTTTTTATTGTTGTATTTGGATAGTGCCTGAAACTTAGGTGTTGTTTGGTAAGAGCTTTTAAAATGTGTTTCCACTTCCACCACTAAAAAAAAATTAAAAATCAATGAGTTATTATCAATTTATCATACACCATTAAATACCAATCACTGCAAATCATCACCATTTAGTAAAAGATACGATTGTAGCATTTTATTTCATGATGATTATTACTATCAAGTCAAAATAATAATTGGTTTCTTTTTTGTATATGTATGATTTGGTTATAAGTCTCTTATTCTATAATAAAAAAACTTTACTTGGGAAGCTAAAACATACTTTTTTTTTTCAAACTTGCTACCTGTTAGGTATTTTCTTAAAGATGGGTACCTTTAGGTAGTGTTGTAAATGAACCAAGCAGTATATAAACAATTCAGAAAAAAAAAAAATGTTTATATTCATTTTTTTTTTGCAAACAGTCAAGTTCAAGCTCAAGTTTAAACTCAAAAGTAAACAAAAAATTATAATATATATATATATAATATATATATATATAATATATATATATATATATATATATATATAACTTAATATGGGATGGTATAAGTTTATGAATAAATTTATAAGATGATAAATTATTATTAGTAATTTATTAATAATATAAAAAATTATATATAAGTTTTCAAAATATAAGGTTGACAAATGTAATGTTTATGAGTTCATAAACAAAATTCGTGATATATAATTAACTCATAATATAATTTCAACCATAATTTATTAATTAATTATCATAATGGATTTGTGAAGGAGTATAAAATTATAGTCGTTGTGTTTACTATATATATGGGAAAACAATAAGTTAATAAAGTAGTCCGTAAACAAGTTTCGAACTAATTTATTTGTTTGACAATGAAATAAACCAAACATAAATATATAATCCAGTTCGATGATAAACTTCAAGTTAAAATAAAATTAAATGAACAATTTTGAACATTTAATACTATTCCCTATCTTCTTGGAGCTAAAATTGTCATCCCAAACAAACAAAAGAAAAAGAATAAAAAGGAATACATATTCTTATATTGAATACCTTAAAAAAAAAAAAAAAAAAAAAAAAAAAACCTTACAAAAAAAAAAAAGAGAGAGCAAGTGAAAACTAAATACAACTGATGAAATAATACTATCCTCGTTGACAACAAAAACAATCCAACAAAGAAAATTTTGCTTACATACCCGGCCAGGACGGAAAAGTTTCAAATCCCTTAAATACCCTCTCACTTCATCAATCTGTTTATTTCGGAGCCAAACAGTTCTTACACTGAAAACCTTTCTTTTAAGAACCTGTGAATTCAAAGCAGTGAGTGCTGTTTTCGTTTAGTTCTCCTAATTTTGTTCGAAATTCCGAAAAAGCCCTCACCGCCATTGGAAATCAATGGCGTGCGTGTACATTCCGGTGCAGAACTCGGAGGAGGAGGTGAGGGTCGCTCTGGACCAGCTGCCCCGAGACGCGGCCGATATTCTTGATATTCTCAAGGCCGAGCAAGCTCCGCTTGATCTCTGGCTAATTATCGCGGTTCGTTTTTGTAAATTTTTCGAATTATATTTGTTTTTATTTTTTGATTGAGTCTGTGATATCCGATGAATTTCGCGCAATTGAAACGCCGTGGTTTTAGTCGAATTAGCTGAATTTGGCACAATTGAAAGTTGAAACGTTGTAGTTTTAGTCAATTGAGCTGAGTATTTTGATAATGGTGGTGATTATGAGTTTGTGCATACTGTGATTTCTAAATATTCAATAATATTTCTTAGCTCTATTTTTGAGTTTTGATTTTTGATTGCTAATGTTGCAGAGGGAGTACTTCAAACAAGGAAAAGTTGAACAATTCCGACAAATTTTGGAGGAAGGATCAGGCCCTGGTAATTTATTATTATTTATTTATTTTTGTTTTAAGTTGCTAATTTTAGTGTAATTTAACTTTTACATACTCGTATAATGATTTTTAAGTTGCTAGTGTTAGTTTAATTTAATCTTCTAATTTATCTTAAAAAAAAAAAACTTTGATAATGCTTTTTTCTTTATTGGTAAGTTACACTCACATTCAGTGGATTTTAAACTCACGACCTCACTCTCGAAGTGTTGTTTGAGCTAGAGCTCATTGGCTACATATTCTGATAATGATATTAGCTCATGATTTGATATGGTTGTATAATTGGTTTTTTTTTTTTTTGGGTGCAGAAATTGATGAGTATTATTCCGATGTTAGATATGAGAGGATTGCTATCTTAAATGCTTTAGGGGCTTACTATAGCTACCTTGGAAAGATCGAGACGAAACAAAGAGAAAAGGAGGAACATTTCATTTTGGCCACTCAATACTATAACAAAGCATCTAGGATCGACATGCACGAGCCTTCTACTTGGGTTGGGAAAGGTGTAGTGTTTGGTGCTCCTTTGTGTTATTGTATATCTAATGAAAGATTCAATTGGCTGGCTATTTGATACTTGTGGATATGTTCATAATGACCTCTTGAACGAAGCTAATAGTACTATATGGACATCTAAAATGTGTTGTTCTGTTGGATGGTGGGAATCCTCTCTTTTGAAGAATGCTTGGTCTTGTTTAATCTCTCCATCATGACTGATTCTTGTCACTATTTATAATAATGCTTCAAATTAGATTGTGATAAGAAGTGTAGGCTTATTTTCATCTATAAGAGATCTTAAAATGTGTTTCTTTGTTTTGTTTTTTTTTTGAATTTTAGCTATGGAAGATGCTGGTTTTCAGTATATGATTTACTTGCAATTACTTGTACTCTTATTGTTCTTGAATGAGTGTCTAAGGATCTTAATTCTAAAAACTAGGTGGTATGTTGCTTCTCACTGAAAGGGTGAGCCATATTTTAGATTAGTCACTGCAGGAATACTTAACAATTCGGTACATATATGCTGCTTACAGGTCAGCTTTTACTGGCTAAGGGTGACGTAGAACAGGCATTTGCTGCTTTTAAGATTGTATTAGATGGAGATCGCGATAATGTTCCAGCTCTTCTGGGCCAGGTATGTTAAATGTGGCTATTCCTTTGTTGTTTGAGGATCTGAGGATTAGCTAAGTGAAGATATGATCAATATTTTGGAAAACTTGGTCTGCCCTTAATTGTAAATTTTGTAACAGTATTGTCCTGTTGGTCAAATTGTAAATTTTTTGTTTCCATGCATTCTAGAGGATAATGTGATGCTGACTTTGCCAACAAAGCCTTATCTTTTTTACTTGGGGTTGGCAGTGCAAAATTCTTTTCACTATTTTAGTCTGTTAGGAATTTATTGTCTTTTGAATAACTCCTTAAAGATATGTCAATTACAGGCATATCTTTTAGCTAAATCTTATTAGTTGAGCTTGAGGCTGACTCGAATAAATGATAGGCATAATTCATGTGCCATGCGCATGGGCCTGTCACTATCAAAAAAGGTGACAGTCACAGTGGAAGTGAGAACATTGGGTTTGGGGTGGAAGGGTGACCTTAATGGTAGATAACACCATTAAAGTTAAATTTCACTTAAGGACTGGGAGCTTCTTCAACTATTTATGAAGAAAAACCAGGTCAGCCTGGAGAGACCAAATAGGGGCATGGCTTGATATGTTGGTGTACACATATTTCCTTTGTTGTATATAACTTTGCTTGGATATTTGCAATTTTTCAGGCATGTGTTGAGTTCAATCGTGGACGCTACAGTGAGTCTTTGGAGTTGTACAAGGTTTGTTATTTTCATCTTATATTGTCAATGGAAACAATCTGCACCTTAACAGGCTCTGATTTTATGTACATATATAGATACACATATACACACAAAGATACATACGTACATACATACCTACCAATGTAGGAAAAATTGGGGAATTTGTCTACTTGTTTATGTGGTGGGTTAAGGTTTAGGAGGACTCAAAATTGGTTAGGGTTTGATTTTTTATTTTTTATTTTATTATTTTATGGCTATTTGATAGGAAGTACATGGGGTTTTATGATTTTGATATGTAAGAGGAAGAGCATGACTTGGGGTTGTAAGGAAGAAGGAAAAGAAAGAAATTTATACTGTTCGGGCTGTATGAACAATACACGTGAACTACTCGAGAACGAGAGAAATAAAAAAAGAGAAAAGAAAGGAAGAAAAAGAACAATAAGGCTAACATGTCTCAATACTAACATCCTAATAAGGTAATAACTAATAAAAGGCTTACTTGGACTCAAAGAAAATAAAACCCAAGATCCTTAGGATCTCCTAAAAAATTCTAAAATCAACTAGATTACCAAAATAAGCTTATTTGTAGAGATTGCAGTTTTTCCCCTGAATACAAAATTGACCGTACGATTAAAAACTGTTTTAATCCCAAAACATATATAACTAGACTTTTAAAACCACACGATTTTTACTTCAATTGCACTTCACACATGGGCCTCAAAAAATAAATCTTGAATAGACAAATTTGCGAAGTAACAACAAATTAATCTTCCATGACTGCATCACATACATAAATACACACCATACGCCAAGTAGATATACATACATACCACAAAGATACATGCATATAAATTGGTAGGGATCATCACTAGCCCTCTACATTACATTATATTGATGTTATTTGTACTTTGGAGACCTGTTCTCAGCTATGTACATGAGTTTGATGTTGCTTTTTGCTTGTTGGAACTCTTGTAAGAGGGCCTTGATAGTGCATCCCAGATGTCCTGCAGCTGTAAGACTTGGCATAGGTCTCTGTCGCTACAAATTAGGTCAATTTGATAAAGCTCGACAGGCATTTACGAGGGTTTTACAGGCATGTAGTATCTTTGATATACAAATTGATTTTATAATAGTCGACAGAACATGCTGCAAGATTTCACTAGTTCTGTCGTCTATATATGTTTCATGATTATATATGTGCAGTTGGATCCAGAAAATGCTGAGGCTCTTGTTGCACTTGCAATCACGGATCTACATAAAAACGAAGGTAAGCTATGTCAGCAAATATTATTTTCCTTGTGTCAAATACTTATATGGTCTGCTCATTAGCTGTCCATATTAATTTTTCATTCTGTGTAGACTAATTCTGCTGCTCTATAATATGTCCACAGCTGCTGGAATTAGGAAAGGAATGGAAAAAATGCAGAGAGCTTTTGAGATATACCCTTACTGTGCAATGGCACTGAATTATCTAGCAAATCACTTCTTCTTCACTGGTCAACATTTTTTAGTTGAGCAGTTGACTGAAACTGCACTTGCTGTTACCAATCATGGACAAACGAAGGCACATTCTTACTACAATTTAGCACGGTCTTACCATAGCAAGGTTGGAAACAATACCCTCTTTCTGGATATCATTTAATGAGGTGTGCAAAGTTTTTACTTACTTAAAAAAGGTGGAAGGAGATGGGAAATAAAGCAAACTGTTTGACATGTTCAAGTGACGCTTCGTCTTCTTTTTGTATTCAACCACCCGTATCCATCATTTATTATGACAATTGACTTACCTTTACTACTAAAAAACCCTCTCTCTCTCTCTCTCTCTTCCCTTGACTTTCATTCTTTCCTCCTCTTTCCCTTTGTTAGCATACATCTGAAGTTAACTTTTTTGATTAAAAGCTTACTTTACAGTCTCCTACGGTCTTTCTGATCACTGATAATATTGATGTTCTGTATCTTAACTGTAGGGTGACTATGAAAAAGCTGGGCTGTACTACATGGCATCTGTCAAGGAAATCAATAAGCCCTACGAATTTATATTTCCATATTATGGTCAGTAACCATGTGCCATTGTCATATCATAATGGTCTTAAGCTGTCTATAATCATTTTTCATATGTTGGCATAATATTATCAAGCTTTCATTTTAATCATTCCTCTTTACCACAATTCCTGATTGTCTTGTTTGGGAGCTAATTCCTGCGTTGTATTGGCTCTTGTTGTCATCAATTTGATTTGCATTGGAGGTGTAAAAAGGGTTAAGAGGAGACCAAAAATGATATAGGCCGAAGTTTTGGGGAACATGTAATTTTTTTTTTACATATATGGCCTTGGATATGGTTGATTGGCAAAAAGAGATACCTTCAGCCAACTCCAATTAATAGGAATTAATGCTTGATTGAGTTGAGTTAATTTGATTATTGATATTAAAAAAATATATAGGATTCAGATTTAACGGTTCAAATGCATTTGGGTTTTATTATCACTTTTCAACATGCATAATGGGATGACTACTGTATTGTTCAACATTGTACCCTAGTGGAAGAAATTTTTGCAGAATTGTTATAATTGGGCTTCATAGTTATTTTCTTTTGACCTATAACTTCTTGTTCAACCCACCCTCCCCCTCTTTTTTTTTGAAATGCTGGAAAATTGATGACAGGTTTGGTTCAACATTGTACCCTAGTGGAAGAAATTTTTGCAGAATTGTTATAATTGGGCTTCATAGTTATTTTCTTTTGACCTATAACTTCTTGTTCAACCCACCCTCCCCCTCTTTTTTTTTGAAATGCTGGAAAATTGATGACAGGTTTGGGACAAGTACAATTGAAGTTGGGGGATTTGAGAAGTGCACAGTCAAACTTCGAAAAGGTTTTGGAGGTTTACCCTGATAATTGCGAGACAATGAAAGTAAGTTAGTTAATTAAAAGTGTATTGGTGTTCTTGTTTCATGATTTTTAGGATTTATATGTTTTGTGAATGTAGCTTGCGTGAAAATCGTTTCCACATCTCATATTGCAAGAATATATATATATATAATTTTTTTTCTGTGTATGCCAAGCAAGAAGATTACAAGAAAACAAATCATTTGTACTGCAAATATATTTGAAGATCTTGTGAGATGCAATGTCCAAACCAATCAGAAATCTGTTTTTAGTGCTCCAACTTTGTCCTTATGATTCATGTTGAATTGATGTTTCTCTTTTTGCTATAGGCTCTTGGGCACATTTATGTTCAGCTTGGCCAGACTGAGAAGGCCCAGGAATTTATGAGGAAGGCTACAAAAATCGACCCACGCGATTCTCAGGTAGGCGATCTTGTTAGTGTTATCTATCGATTCTTAATATTTTATTGAACAAGTCTCCCCACTAAGGACTGGTTTGTTGCAACACTGTCACCTGTGTCCTGCATTTGTTTGGACACATATGGAGGAGTTTTATTTGCTGATATAATTTATTAAACTATAGAGTTATTTGTGCTTTTGGCTACGGTTATAGCCAATATTTCATCATTTTGAAAAAGTGATAACAGTTATAGGATGTTCTCTGTATCCCTTTATTTTGTTTTTAACATGTAAAGTACCAGGTCCTCCAAGTTGCATGCTTTCAATTAAATAACCAAACTTAATTCAGTTTGCTACATTCTACTTTTAGCTTCTAGTTTCACATCTTAAGATTCATCTAACTATGATATAGGCATTTCTTGAGCTGGGGGAATTGTTAATTTCATCTGACACAGGAGCAGCTCTGGATTCCTCTCAAAACTGTAAGGGCTTCCTATTTGTTACTCCAACTTGGGGATAGCAAGTGCTTCCTATTCCTCACTCCTTTGGAGTTCTGAAGTGTTTATTCCTCATTGGAGTTCTGACTTTTTCTTGACATAATATAATGTACATAATATACATGTTACACGGCACGTGGTCTTTTGAAAAAAGGGAGGTCAAGAAGTACCAATTGAATTGCTTAACAATATATTGGAGTTCTTCATTTTGAAAGGGGAGAGTTTGAGGTTTGTACAATTATCAAATGATTAGATAAGAAATTACAATCGATTTGCACTTCCATTGTTATTGTGTGGGTTTACACTTTTTTCCTTGAAGAAAGAAAATTTATTGGTGCAACCAGCAGTAATAACTTTGATGTCTTCTTATTTGATAGCTTGCTGAACAATCTTTCAAGGAGGCTCTAGGTGATGGAATTTGGCTTGCTTTCCTTGAGGGAAGAGAGAAGTCTCAAGAGATTGATGCTAGTGCATCTATTCTTCAATACAAGGACATGCAATTATTTCATCGACTTGAAGATGGTGGTCGCCATGTGGAATTACCTTGGAATAAAGTCACACCACTATTTAATCTTGCCAGATTACAAGAGCAGTTAAACAATGCTGAAACTGCAAGCATTTTGTACCGACTAATCTTATTTAAGGTATGTGGAGTGTCTGTATGTGTGCACACACATGAATCTTGACTACGTTCTTTTTATACATAAAATATCACTAAGG
>OU015766.1:44508668-44526587 GCA_907173295.1 Fagus sylvatica | reverse complement strand
TTGTCTGCCTACCATCTTCTTTCTACAATTAGCTTGGAATTGCCGAATGTTAACCATTTTATAGCAAGAGAATGAAGTTTCTTCTTATTGATGCAGGAAGGTGCCAAAGTTGATTTGAGTAAAACAGAGACTCATACTTATGAGTTAGCTGAAGAGTGCCTGAAAACAAACTACTATGGCGCCAAAGGAATGATTGAAGCACTTCTTCCAATCCTCCACTTGTCCAATTCACCAAGGATTGTTAATGTTTCCTCTTCCATGGGGCACTTAGAGGTATGAAACTATAGATAAAATATTAGGAACCCTAGTTAGAACTTAATTAGACGTATGTTTTGTACACGGCTGTTCTAGATTCTGTCTGTGATACTGTCCATACATATCTTCCTAATCATACCAAGCACACTTTTCAGTGGTTAGGGTGTTTCAGTTCCAAGCTCCAGCATACTAAACAATAATCTTTCATTTCTTAGCCAGTCAATTGAGAAAAGTAGGAGAAGACTAATATATTAAATTTAATGATATATCTTGTAATGAAAACTGGCACTCACTAAAAAAAATCCTAAATAGGCCTTCCACAGGCTTTAACCATTAAACCATTTGAACAAAGTATATCATATAGAGATCGAAAGTCGTAGCAAGCGAGCCTCCCTCACAGTGTTAATAAAAGCATGCTTAATGAGCAAAGTGCCTAGCCTAAGTGTTTTTGGCACCTAAAGTGAAGCGCCTTCAGAATAGGCAAACTAATGAAGATAAAATCGACCCAAAAGGAAAAGGGGATTTATAAAAGGAAAAGGAAAAGGAAAATAAAATTTAAATTTACCATTTTAACATGATGATTTATTGCCTAACCTGCTTCTTTTTGTTGTGCATTTATTATAATTATTTATTATTTTGTGTATGGTTTTGTTTTGACATACCTTTGTGTCATGTAAATGCTCTTCAAATATCTTTGCAACTGTGTAATTTTCAAATCCATCCTTTAGATTGAATTCATTCAAAAGGAGTTGGAACATGTATCTTCTTTGTAGAAGTTTTTTCAGATTCTTTGGCATGTCTTCTCCAATATCAATCTGCATATCAACAATTAATTTTATATCATAATCAATAATTCACAATATTTATATGACTTATTTGATGAGTACCTCTTGATTTTCAGCAAGATTTTTGGCAGATTTGTTTAGAATCTTCTCAGCATCGCGATCAAAGATGACAAAAGTTGTTTTGTCCGTAGCATCTGAAACTTCTATTTTAATCTTGTATCTGTTTTTTTTTTTTTTCCAATTCAAGATAGTTGTTGTGAGATGAATATGGTACGCATTAACTAAAAATGTAAAGAAATCTATGCGAGTTTTAGTGTATGTTATTTTACCTTGGGATTGGGTCTTTTGTTTCAGTTTGGCATTTAGCACACCAAAAAGATCCAGATTGCGGTTTCACTTTCTTTCCACAACGCACACATGCAAATATAATACCATCCAAATTTTGTATCAATGTTATTTATGGTTGCAATACAGTTGCAGTACACTTCCTGTGATGAACTCTTCAGTTAATATGTTGGACAAATTGTTTTAATATTTTCAAATAAATATATATATATATATGAAATAATGAACAAACCTTTTTTTCAGGATCCCATTCAATGCCCTTGATCTCAGCTATTGTCTTCATAGACTTTGTAGATGAGTCCTCCTCTAGTATATTTTTTGCACGCTTGGTTGGTATTTCTTGGACTGAATCTTGTATTTGGTCATTTCTAATAAATTTAACAATATTGTTTAGATAACTTCTGTGTACTTATTATTTATATGTTTTTCTTACAAATTACAAAATACATACCTGGCTATTAATTCAGCAACCTCTGGAATTTCTAGATTTACATATATTTTTGTTCCGCTTGTTGATGATAAACAGAATTGGCCTGCATAGAAAATTATATGTGCAATATTAAATTTTTTTTTTAAAAATAAACATATTGATATGATTAGAAAAGAATATAATGATTTGGAAATTGTATAGAGTAGCATAGTTTAATACATCATTTACTTATGTTTACCATTAAAAGTCTTCACAATAGTTGAAGTGACAACCAATACAAAAGGTCCTGGATTGTTCTTGTATAAATCTTCATCAATTTTCCATACTGTTGTTCCCCATAGTGACAGCCTAATTTCCTTTCCCCTGGTAGATGGAAAATAATTGGCAGTTAGTCTTGTTAGTATGCAATATTTATTGTATAAATCATTTGTAAATGTCAATATATAATTATAGTTGTATTATAATAATATTTGTAGTTTTTCTTACTCTTTTAAAAGAAGTTGTAGGTTTCGCACAATTTTTTTAGTGCCATTAACTTGAACATCCTCAACATTTCCAACTGCTGTCAACCTTCCAACAACATCTGTTTATGTGCATTTATATAGTTAGTGTATTTTGCAACATTAAAGTAGGAAGCAACTATGATGGAAGAATTGTGATTTTTTCTTAAGAAAGATTTAGTACCTGTTAAATATGTGAAGTTATAACTTCGACTTGCTATTCCTTCATAGTCCGCAAAATCAAAGTAGTATTGTTGGATGGAAGCAATATTTTCCTTGTACTCAATGATTGTTGTAATGGTCATGAAGAAAATTCTGAAATCATTTCTTACCGCCCGAAATTCTCCTTTAGTAGCATCCACTCTGAAATTCTTGATTGTATAAACATGACTCTCAAGTAGTTGTTTTCTAAAACGTACTACCTGATTTTGCCGAACAGTTGCATGGATCGGGGTTCCCTAATAAGAATAAGAATGTCAAATTGTTGTCCATGTAGTGTTGGTGAAAAAACTCTTCAAAGATCATCAGATAATATACATAGGAAAATGGTATTCGGTGTGAACATTCTATAACATAATAAAAGAAAATAATAATAATTGTATTATTGTTATATACTTACTTCTTCGTCGATTAATATCATATCAAGGCTTATAAACTCATTTGTCTTTGTGTTGATTGCATCCCACATACGAACAACTCTTACCATAATTGTCCAATTGTCTTTGTCCGGTGAGATTTGGCTTAAATGGGTGTAAGACATTGCCATCATTGCTCAATAAAATTAGTATAGCACCTGCTTGCAGTTTGAAAATAAGGAAAAAGACATTAGTTCCTATTCAATCAAATAACAGTGCAAATGAAGACCTCTTTTATGAAGTCGAGCTGATTGACTTCATCAAGGTTCTCCATTATTATTTCTCCTATTCCATTTCCATTAGAAAACTGAACTCGCAATCACTTTTTGAAACATCGACCATTCGTTCCTCTAATTCATTCAAGCACAAACTCATAAAAGAAAGTAGGCAATGTCATTGAGCTAAAGGCTCTTGGTTTTTTTGGTCAATATTCTAACAGGGTGTGCTGATGCCTGTTCACTGACATCTTATGACAAGACTTATTAGACCTTGTGATGCCAAATATAACTTGATATGTAATGAAAATCATAAAACAAAAGGTTTATGGTAGCTCCAGCTACTGCAAGTACAGTTAAAGGTTCTTAATGGGCAATGAAATGAAAATCTGAATCTTTTATTTTGAAATTATCTTTCGATATTATCTGCTGTAATCTAACAAATGTTCCTATGAGATGTTTTAAGTGCTCCCATATAATTAGTGCTAAACTCCTGCTAAAAATTAACCCAAGTGTCTCCTCTTTCTAGATATGCTAAAAAATGCACCTCCTAAAAGAACCAGAAATGAAAATGGCTCAGTGGTCCCCATACAAGTGTAGAATTTTCTAGTACAATATGGCACTGATTCTGCTCCTCCCTCTTCTATCTCTCGCAACCCCAAAGAAAGAAGACCAAAGAATACCTATATGAACTTACTTGACCACACAGCTTTGCTTCCAAAACTATGCCCTCAGACACACAATTCCTTAACTGGAACGACTTGGTGTTGGTACTGACTCAAAGGGAGGCCAATTGAACAGTTCAATTACTTTACCAGCCAGTCCTGTCTGGTAATAGAAACTCTTATTCTTTGAGACTGCAACTCAGTGAAGAGGCAAATCATAAAGATTTCATAGCTACTTTCGAGTATTTCTTAAATACTTTCATGGAAACAAAACTCCAAGCAGGAATTTACTTACAGACCCTACATAAAGAAATCTTTAATAAAAATTCAGCCCAAACAGTTATATTACCCACCAAGGACTATCATATCTGCATGACCAACATGCCAGAATATTCATCTACTAACATGCCAGAATATGCATCTACTAATAAAAAAATACCACCTGTCATTCAAAATTTACAACAGGCTGCAAGAGTCCCTTAAAATTCATAAAGATAATGGTAAAAAGACTTATACCCCCTGTGGCTGGATTCAGTTCTACTGACCTTTCCTATTGGTTTCCTATTTTCTAATCACACCCTCTTCTAGTATCCAATTCTTCTAATCAACCACTCTGATCCACTTCCTGTTAAAATCATTAAACAAAATAGCCACATGAGACGCATGTGACCCCACATACTCACGTACATCTCTCTCTCTAATTACACTTCCTGTGATGTCCAATTATTCTCATGTGACTAATTTTCATTAATGAATTTAATGTAAGTAGTTTATTAGAACTGGATACCATCGAATATGTGATTAGAAAAATTTAAAACTGCGGGAGTGTCAATAAACCTGCACCAAACCACAGGGGGTACATGTATTTTACCCAACAGGAAAACAAAAGTGAAGAAAAATAAAGATTTTTCTAACCTTTGAAATTTCTTCAGTAATTCTGCTTGTCACTGTTATTGCTTCGCCAGGGAAAAAAGAGAAAGTTGAAATGCACAATAAAGTAATGACAGTTGAAGGAAATATGATAACTACCCCAAAAAAAATTAGAAAAGCCAAACGTTGTTACCGGTGAATCATGTAAATGAGTTTGTCTTACAAAGCACTGCATACTAACACATCAGAAATTAAAATACCCAAAAATAAAATGAAAAACCCAAACGTTTGTTACTGGTAATATATATATATTAAAAAATACTGCATACTAACAATCAAAATTAAACACTACCCTTCCCTGCCTGGCCGTTTCATCGAAATCTTCAAACATCTTCTCTCAGCGAAAATGGGGCTCTCAAGAACCGTGGACGACGTCGTTTCCATGTCGCTGAACCACCTGAACTCGTCGTTTGTGGAGATGATCAACTGAAGACTCATTGTTGCCTAGATCTGCGAAAGTCTCCTCGGTTACGGGTTTCGGGGCGGTGGAGGTGGGTTTTGATGAAATCGGGGTCGGAGATGAGTGAGCGCCATGGCTTTGACACGCACTTGAATTCGGCGCGGTGGAGGTGGGTTTTGACGAAATTGGGGTCGGAGATGAGTGAGCGCCGTTCATGGTGATTACTTGACCGCCGGTTTTGTCGAGGACGTCGCCGACCTGAACCACGGTGGTGGACCAGAGATTAGTCGGCTTGGTTCACCAATCAAGGTCAGATGGTTTTTCTTTTTTCTTTTGGGGAGGGCCAGCGTTGGGTTTAAGGGTTTGTTTTTTTTAATTTTAATTATTTTATATAATTAATGGACAGCGGTTAATTAGTTTTTTTAATGGCTGATGTGGCAGCCACATCAGTTTTTAATACACTTGGCAGAACCTCAGTTAGAGGTCTCTGCTTTTATATATATATTGATTGATGATTGGTTTTGAGATTGGATGCTCCAAAATTTAATATATTTTGTAATACTTACCTCTCATATGGTTTGCTCCGTTAAAACATTTATATTAATTTTAATGAAATTTGATGATATGACGAGTGACAACATCATTTATTATAAAAGAATTAAAATCTTAAAAATAAATAGTCACATCTAAGTGTAATTTAGAAAATTGAATTGAAATTTGACCAAAATTATAAGATTTAATTTCTAATTTAGCCCATATAAAATCCCAAAAATTCACATCTGACTGTGTTAGTGTGACTTGTACACATATGAGAAGGGAACCAAAAAAAGCCAGTAGTATATGGAGAATGATATATCCTGCAACATCTTCTCAAATGAAAGGCCAGGGTAAGTGCCCACAATGGACAATAAGTTGAATTTGATAGCCCAAATGGCCTTCGATGTCCAAAAGTGTGGGTGCTGAGAAATTTCTTACCAACCGAGAAAGTTACTAAGAAGAAAGTGATCAATTTCCTGGTGGTCCAGTCCAAATGTCCAAGTCCAACAACATTTTGGCTGGCTTGCATGTATCTGTGCTCTCACTCAGTAATCAGTAAAACTATTGGATGGATGTGAGGTCAATTTTTTTTTTTTTTTTTTTTTTTTTTTTTTTTTTTTTTTTTTAGATTCAGAAGAAAGTTGATGAATTGATGGCCTGTAATATTAGCCATCTAAACATAGTCAAAGGTAATACACTCAAAAATCTTTGATCCATTCTATTATGACGATTCTGTATTGAAAGGTTGAAGTACGCGTTTGAATGCAGTTTTTTGGCTAATGGTTGATTTGTTTATTTTTTTTAAATTGGTTAAACAAAATAGCTATACTTAGAAAAATTTGAGGTTTTGAAAAACTGTACAAAAGCAAACAAAACAATAAAAGTATTAAAAGAAAAAGTTAATCTTAAATTGATTTAAGCGTGATCTCAACAACACCCAAAACTCTAATATTTGAGTCATTTTTTTTTTAATAACTTGATAATTGGGAATGGAGATTCTTCATAAATGAAACTAGTTTATATTTGTTGAACTACAAAAATTCTTGGTAAGTAGACCATCTTATAATCCATTCAAACCCAATTGGGAACTATATAAAACGGTAAAAGAAAAAGTTAAAAGTTTTTAGGTGTTGTTTGTGATTTCTCCTAAATTTAGAGAATCAAATAGGAAATGGTACATGATTTGTTCGGATTAAAACAACCTCACTTTCACTATATCTACCACAACATTTATTACTAGAGTTTCGAGTTTCGACAGTACAATACTCGAGGCACCAGCAAGTAATTTCCCAACGCGAATAAGGATGTAAAACCTTGGTTTTACACCCACCAATAAGAACATGCCACATCACTCTTTTCACATTTCTACCCAATTCAAAATGAACTCACCCACACACGATAATTCCACTTAAAACTATCAAAAACCGAAAGAACAAAAAAATAAAAAACCGATAACAACCGGATTGAGAGAGAAAAAGACAGAGAAGCGAGGGAGAGAGAGACCGGCGTTGGATCCTGAAGAGAGAGATTCACGGCGGTCTGGAGAGAAAGAAGATCGGTCTCTCTCCCTCTCTCGCCCCTTAGTCTTTTTCTCTCTCTAGATCCGGTTGTTATCGGGTCTTTTTTTTTTTTGTTCTTTCCGTTTTTGATAGTTTTAAGAGGAATTATCGTGTGTGTAGCTCATTTTGAGCTGGGTAACAAAGTGGGAAAAAGTGACGTGTCATGTTCTTATTGATGGGTGTAAAAGCGGGGATTTACAGCGGCTCCAAAGCCAACAATTTATATAAACCTGGGGAAGTCTCCACTTGAGATCTGGTTCAAAGTGAGTGCTGAAAAGAGTCAAAGCTTCAATAATCTCACTTCTTCATCAGGTAACTCAATTTTATTTATCCACTTCATGTTTTTGTTACTTCTTGTTCCCGCATTTTCTGATCAGCTTTCGTTTTTCTCTGAACCCAACCACTAGTTTCCATTCTCCCCTTTTTATACTTGGATTTTGATGAATACTATAAAGATTTAAACTTCTACTGTGTTCTCTCTAATAAATAAAAAAATTGGATTTTTTTTTTTATTATTGTTCTATATAATCAGGAGATCTACTGAGAGTGCAGCATTCACCTGCCTTAGCTTTTAATTAATTTGAATCTTGTAATGTGCTTTGAACTGTTTGTTTTTTCTCAGTCTGGAATTCCAATTCCGTGGGGATTCTGCTAGTGGATTTTTTATTCTGGGTTCAATGATTTAGAACATGAGTTGAGCAGACAAACCTTGGATTTGCTATTGCAGCCTTGAATTCCAGTCCCAGCTTTTTAAGTAACAGCTGCGGATTTGAATTTGGATTTGGATTTGGAATTGGATTTCATTATGACTTTCAAATTGATTTTAAAGTCCTTCAAGATTTCCTTTTTCTTTCTGGGTATTGGAAATGTTGAGTTATTTTCCCAGAAAATTTTGGGAGGAACTAAATTTGTTAAGTTTTTGTTGGATGCATTGTAATATTGTTGTGGATTTGGTGTGGCAGAAAAATTACATTGAGTGCAATGGCTGTGAGGAAGCCTGGTTTAATTGCTTTGTTTGATGTTGATGGGACCCTTACTGCTCCAAGAAAGGTATCCATTTTCTTTATTTATTTTTACTAGATTTGTATATTGTTCCATTATATTGTTTTTATATGAATATGGTGACAGCAGCATAGGATCTATATTGCAAATTGTTTTTTCATAGATTTATTGCGTAAAAGTCATTTACAAGCATATTTATATTAAACTACTTATTATATATGGGCTTTAAATTGTCTTTGTTGCAATGTTTTCTGCATTCAAATTCTAGGATGTCACTCCAAAGATGTTAGAGTTCATGCGGGAGCTCCGTAAGGTACTTTATTGATTAGCATTTAGATTGGATTTTGTGGGACTTTATTATCGACTTCATATAACGCATGAGATAACAATTTTCTCTGAGGTGCAGGTTATGACAGTCGGCATAGTGGGAGGATCTGATCATAGTAAAATATCAGAGCAGCTTGGTAAGACAGGTTTGTTCTATCTTTGCTTATAAGAGAAAGTATTGGAAACGGGCTAGGAACCAAAAATCTGTTTGATTATTCCATTTGTTTCAGCATGATCTGAAAATAGAATTTGGTGCTTAGCTTTCAACCATTTTTTTTCATGTGGATCAGAGGTTCGTCATGAACCTCGACAGTCAAAGCATTTTCTTTTTCATGGATTAGAAATTGGCTTCTAGTCTAACCTTCGTAAGGTAATGTTCTTTTATTATGTAATGTTTGAAGGGTTTGGTATCATTTTATGGGCTATTTAAACTGTCTGCATTCTATATCTGAACAGTTCTCAATAGTTCTCAAATCTGAGGCCAAATGCAGTCGTCCGTTTCACTATGTTTAATATTTATGTGATGTGTCTTTTAAGTATCTCTTATTTAATTCAATTCAAGGAAACAGAAAAAGGTTGTGGAAGACCTAAAATAACATTGGTAGAAATGATATTTTAATTATATAGGTGACAGGAAGCATAATTTGGATAAGGTAGAATGGTGGAAGAGAATACATGTGGCGAATCTCAATTAGTTTATTGAGGATCCTTAGAGATCTTAAAGTTTGGGGACTAAGTATACATGTTGATGTTGTTGTCTATTAAGCATCTCTTTTTTCCATGCAGTTATTGATGACTATGATTATGTATTTTCTGAGAATGGCCTTGTGGCTCACAAAGATGGAAAGCTTATTGGCACCCAGGTATTGATTACAGCATAAGCCCGAAATACAAGAATGCAGTCATTTGTAATTGATGTTAATAACTTTAAATATACAAAAAACACTTGAGCTAGCAGCATAAAGATGGTTTTACTTCAGTTGGTATACTTAACCTCAAATTGGCATTGATGCTTATATACTACATTCCCTATGGCCTTTTGCTGACCCTCTATGTACATTCCTTCATGATAGTGTTTGTTGTTCTGGAAAATTATGTATCACTTCCTAGTCACATTGTTTCTAGTACATTAAGTTTGAAAGTGTCTTTGGGTACCAATGAAATCTAGGTCAAATGCACTTCCTTCATAAAAATGGAATGGAGGCTGAGGATGTGGGTTCGTGACCCACTAGATGCATGTGTAACTTACCAATATAAAATAAGCAAGAAAATACCTTTAGGTTGGTTATGGCCTTATAGCTGCTTACCGACTATAATTTGTATCCTTAAGATCCATGATGAAACTTTATTATATTTCGCATATTCCCTATTTAATGTTTATTTAATTTGATACTTATTTCTTTGATGGGTTATATTTCCTCCTTTGTCCAGAGCTTAAAGTCATATCTTGGAGAAGAGAAACTCAAGGTAAGACTTTGTGCTAAACTCACAAACTGTTTAGTTACTTATTTGGAAAATGCTCAACCTATTATACTGTTAGGACACCTAGAATGGCCCTCTTGCAGCATGTTCTTACATTTTCAGGGGCTAGAACAATTAATTTCCCCCATGTATGTTTGCTTGCATACCAAAGAACTAATCAATGATGACCAGAAGCATCTGGTCAATATACCAAAATTGTTCTTCTGTAAGGCTATAATAATGATGGATAGTGAGAACGACTGTTGGGTCTGTACATCATAGGGTTATATGGTAGCAAAAATTATTTATGCACTATTAGGTTTATCAATTTGTTGTCCTCATGGATTGCACATGTGCAGGAAATTATCAATTTTACGCTTCATTATCTTGCTGACTTGGATATCCCCATAAAAAGGTTAGTGGAACAAAAGCCTAAATATGTTGTTATTTGTGTATGTCAAGCTTAGCAAGATTTTTTCTTATAATATCTTTAGGGGAACATTTATAGAGTTCCGAAGCGGCATGCTGAATATATCACCTATTGGGCGAAACTGCAGCCAAGAAGAAAGGGATGATTTTGAAAAGTATGATAAGGTAAAGATAGTTTTGGTTCTTCTCTCATTTCTTTTTCTTTCCTTTTCCCCCAAAATATTAAATTTTAAGTTTTTTTTGTAATCATAGTATAGCTTTTATGTGTTTTAGTATGTAATATGGAAAAAAAAACATGCAAATGAGGTTTCAGGTTCACAATGTTCGGCCAAAAATGGTTTCCGTGTTTCGTGAGAAGTTTGCACACCTTAATCTGACATTTTCCATAGGAGGACAAATAAGTTTTGATGTGAGTATTACTTCAGGCTAAAGTTCATTATGCTGTGATGATTCTTGGATTGGTAGTAAATTTAGAAGGCAAGTGTAAGTGCCATCATATCTAATTTTGGTGCAAAATTCTTGTAACAGGTTTTCCCTCAAGGTTGGGACAAGACCTACTGCTTGAGATACCTAGATGATTTTAATGAAATCCATTTCTTTGGTGACAAAACTTACAAGGTCAGCCCTTTGGTCTCATCATTTATCTGTTTCGATTATTTTGATAAATAATTTGGCTGATTTTCAATATTGAGTAATGGTTCAATCTTGTCATATTGGAAAAATTACTCCTTAGTTTCTCATGTAATAGTATTTTTGGTTTTGGTTAGAAATGATTATGGCAGTGGGCAAGCTGACTGGTTTAGAGGACGAAGGGAAAAACATAAGACAGATATAGAGATACATCTCACACAACATAGGATTTGATGCATTTTATTTCTAATTTATTAATATACAAATATCCTTTAAATCAAAATTGTTGATGATCTTATTGTGAAACTTGATGGTGTTCTCATACTCTAAACAAATTTTGGCCCTTAAGTTTAGGTCAGTAACTCTTTGTGGAATTTACATGTGTTGTTTTTTGTACTTGTCTACCTACAATCTTAGCTTCCATATGACTGTAGTGCTTTATTCCTATAACATTTATAGTGCTTCATCTTATTCTTCTTCTATTCATATTAATGGAAGGGTTCTGGTTTTTCTTGTTTGGGCAGGGAGGAAATGACCATGAAATTTATGAATCAGAACGAACAATTGGACACACAGGTCAGCTCACATTTCAACTTATATACAAGTTCCTTTGGAAGTGAAAAATCATCCCATTTTGCGTTTTAATTGCATAATTCCACCATACGGTGGAGTAATTACAGGACATAAGTGGTGCTGACACCAATATTAACAATAGAAGATGTAATATAGCATTATTTTCAAAATCTTATATATTTTCTTATGCATGAAATTTCAAAAACTTTTTTAAAATGCCAAGCACAACAAAATGGATTGATTTCAAATGCAGATTAGAATGGTTTGATTCATGACTGCTGATTATCCAAAGAAAAGTTGTTTCTATTGTAGCATCCTATTGATGTTGACTATATGTCTTTTCTTTCCTCAGTTACCAGCCCTGAAGATACAATTGAGCAGTGTAAAGCTCTCTTCCTTGCAAACCCCTGAGCATCTACCAACTTTTTGATCTTCAAATGTATGCTATTTGTAATTTACATGTATGAATAAAAACTCTAAGTAGAGATACTGTAATTCATTTTTGAACTTGGGTTCCTATATATATGTTTTTATCTGATAGACGATTTAAATTGTGATTGCTTATTATTTTACTAAAGTAAAACCTGTTAAACATATGGGATTCATAAAATTCTAATTACCAAAACAAAGGTGGAATTTTTTTATAAAAAAAAATTAAAATGCAAATTGCATCTTCTAAGTTTGGAAATTTTTTTATTTAAATCCTCAATGTTTGAGAATGTTTGCAATGTTGCCCTTCAATCCATTCTATGATTCTATCCATTCTCGTTGATGACGTGACTATTAAAAAAGACTCAAAACAACATTGTTTTCGTATTAAAAACTACGTGGTTTTGAATCTAGTAATCCATATTAGCATTAATTTGTTTATGAATTCACATAATTCATTTTTTAATTCTCTTTCTTTTTTCTTTCTTATTCTATTCCCTTTATCTTATTCTATTCTTCATCCCTTTATAGTTAGTTCAATGAAGAGTTTATTACTTATCTAAAAAAAAAAAATAGTTAGAAGAATGAAGAGTCATCCATCCCCATGAATCCCACATTCACAAAGCTAGAAAAGTATTGTTAATTGTTATACTACAACATCCTTCGTCTTTGTTTCCTTCAGCTAAATGGTAACACTTCAAATGTCATTCTTCTAAGATAAAACATGTACTCTCTACCTCTAAGCAATAAGATCTAATTGTCATTTCCTTCATTCCTATTTCTTGCTCAAATGGTAGATTTGTAGACCTTGTCTTCTTCCTTATAATGGTCAATCCTCTCCATCCAGGGGTGGCCCTGGGCAAGGACGAGGTGGGCAATCGCCCTAGGCCTCACCTCAAAATTATGTCTCATCCTAAAAATTTTTAAGGCCCTTATTGAAAGGTCTTAATATATTTTATATATACAAAAATTAATAGGCCCATATATTTAAAACAAACCTTTAAATTAAGTCTAATAATAATTTATTTCTTTAACCCAAATATGTATGAGAATAATTTTTGGTATTTATTTAATGTGAAGAAGCTAACTTCACTAAATTATGATAATTTGAAAAAATATTATGTTAATCTTGAAAGTTTTTTTAAAACCTGATAATTTTTTTGATCTTGATAGTATTAATTTATTTTCAGACTTAAAAGTCTTACAATAGATTTTACCAAAAGAAAAAAAGACAGCAACAAATATACTTAATTTTATCAAGGAATTGAATTGTTCCAAATGCATTTATTGCATATAGAATATTATTGACTATACTTGTCACAGTCGCATCCGTTGAAACAAGTTTTTCAAAGTTAAAATTATAAAAATCTTACTTGCGATCAACTATGTCACAAGAAAGATTAAATGGATTAGCCATATTATTTATTGAACAAGATTTGTTAGAAAATATTTAATATAAAAATTTAATTAGTAATTTTGTAACAAAAACCGTATGTAGAGTAATTTTTCAATGATTTTTTTTTTTAAAGATAGAATGTCTTATTTTTTTTGCACCGCCCCAAGCCTCATAATTCTCAGGACCGGCCCTGTCTCCATCTAACACTGTTTGTATGAGAAGAAATAGGAGAGAAATGAAATACAAGGAAGGAAAGTGATAGGTGGAAGAGAAAAGTCCTCTATTTGGTTAAGTTATGGTTGTAAGCAAAGTGAATCAAGCTAAGTATTAAAAATTTGGGATATTTGTCGAGTTAGAGGTTTTTTTTTTTTTTTTAAATAATTTGACAATTACAACAATTCTAGAGGGGATTTGAACCTTGATTCTCTGTATAAAAGAAATCAATCAATGCTACTGAGTTATAAGGTTCTTGACGAGTTTGAGCTTATTATCAATCTATATTACATATTCAAGCTTGGCTCATTATTGTCCAACAAGGCTGGGCTTGTTCATAAGCTACTTGATTAACTTATTATTTTCTCATATATAGTAAACATCACGACGAAGTTTTTTCCCCTTTCACAACGCTATGCTAATAATTAATAACTAAATTAGAGTAAAAATTATATTATTTGAGATACAATGGTTTTTGTTTACAAACATACATAAATTAAATTTACCAATCTTGTATTTTTAAAGATTATATTTAATATTTACTATGAAATATAGTATTTATATGATCAATAAATTACAAAATAGCAATTTGATATCTTATTAACTTATTTCAAATTTACACAATAAAAAAGACAAGTCAATACCAATTGAACTATAAAGTTTTTGGCAATACAAATATAACAAGGTTTTTTTATCAGTCAAGCATGAGCAATTCATAACCCTAGTTAATACGATAAAAAAAATAATAATAATAAATAAATCAAATTAGAGGAAGTAGGAAGAAAACTTTTCTATTCGGGCTCACCCATTTTTGTCCACTTAAGGGGAATTTTTTTTATTTTTTTATTTTTTAAAAAAAAAAAAAAAAAATAACATTATACTCTCCATTGAAAAGATAGAGAGAGGTCTCAAATTACCATTATACTCTCTATTTCTCATCACAAATTAATACCTCAAAATTTCTATAAACTTGTCATCTTCATATGCATGCCCATTTATCCGAGTATTCTCATCTTTCTTGCCCAAACTCAAGAACTAATTTCAATCCAGAAACTTTCGTCAATTATGTATATTTCTTTTTTTAACCTCTAAACTCTTCTTAGTATTTAGTATTCATTATATAATTAATCTTTTCTATTGTACTGAAACCAAACATGGCTGTCGTTTAATGGTTTTATTAAAATGTCATTCTTCTTTCATCAAAACGGCAGCCTCTATCTAATAGAAATCAGCTAAAGCATTTCTTCTTCTTTCGTCTAGCTCTTTGCTCTCTCGCTCTCTTTTTGAGTCTTGTATACAATAACAATAAAATCCAATGGCTTGCGAGGCAGAGGATGAAACCCCCAGATTCTTTGTAGCAGTGCACGTAGGCGCGGGATATCACTCGCCTTCCAATGAGAAATCCCTCAGGTTCGCCATGAAACGCGCTTGCCTCGCCGCCGCCTCTCTTCTCCGCCAGGTCTCTTTCTCTTACTCTTGAAACAGCCATAATTCGGAGTTTAGTCGAGTATTTAATTGTAAAGTCGTTAAAAGCTATGAATATATATTTCGCTCTCTTTGGAATAGGGCTCTGGCAGATCCTTAGACGCTGTTTCCGCAGCTATTCAAGTGTTAGAGGTATGTATTTATGTCGTTATTTATTTTTCTAAGGTTGGAGGAATCTTCCTCCAACCCAATTATATGGCGACTCATAAGACTATCCACGTGTGCTTTTAGTCAATAATACAAGTGAATGTTCTTATGAGTTGTCACACAGTAGGTTGAAGGAAGATTCCTTTAAACTGGTTTGCAAGTAAACTCTATTTATTTTTATTATTATGTTTTAGGAGGTAAAAATTTATTATTTGTAATATATTTCAAAATGTTGGATTGTTAGTGTATAAGGATAACAATTATTTGGGGGGCTTAACCGCTTATACTTGTTAGAAAGAATTATTTTGTGGTGGTGTACATGGAGCAAGATATGTCAAGAGGAGAATAATTTGATGCGGTGTAAGTTTTCATGTAGATTGATTATATTATGTTTGATGAGTTTTAATGATACGGCTATTTCGTTAAAGGATGATCCTTGTACAAATGCGGGTCGAGGCTCCAATTTGACAGAAGATGGTCGTGTAGAATGTGATGCCAGTATTATGGATGGTGATTCTGGGGCATTTGGAGCTGTTGGAGCAGTGCCAGGTATTCTTAATGCTGAGCTTTGCATGTTTTATTTGAATTAGCCAATGAGATAATGCGTCATCAGCAATTTCTTTGGTTTATATGATTCTTTTGACAAATTGGAGTTTGTATTTTTATTTACAATCTACATTTCCTATGAATTTACCGAATGTTACCTGTGGAAAAGGGAAAGAAATTTTAAGTTATGAATGTCTGTTCCGTATGTTGTAGACCAGGCGTTCGAAATGCGATCCAGATTGCTGCTTTATTGGCCAAGGAGCAAATGATGGGATCTCCTTTGTTGGGTCGAATACCTCCCATGTAATGATTACACTGCCTTGCTTCTCCTCTAACCTATTGGACAACTCTGTCTTGCTTCTCCTTTTACTCCCTTTTCCTTATACAAAATAAGATATTTTTGTGTGCAATTATGGAAGAATGATCATGCAACCTGGTCCATAATGGAGCAGGCATTATGTTTATTTGTAATACTTGACTTCATATCTGCCTTTCTGGACATTCTGAATTCTAAAGAATGAAATCCTTGTTCTGTATACTCACAGCATGTCACTATACAATTACTTTTGTTTAGCTGCTTGCTCTATATGTATGAACTAATAATATTGCATTCTTGAAAATGACCAATCATTGTTACTTATCAAAAAAAAAAAAATGACCAATCATTGTCATAGACCCATTTTATAAATCTGTTTTATTGTATTTCTAGACATCTATATTCTGGTATATAATATCAATCTCCATGAAATAGTAATTTCTAAATTTTTGGATACATCAGTTTGCCAATAGTTCAATATCAAATGATTTTATCAAAAGAAAAATAGTTCAATACTGTTGAAAATCAGTTATGTTCTACTCAGATGTGGAGTAAATGTGCCTTATGATTTTTTATTTTCTCTTTTACTTCAAACTTACTCTTGCAAAAAAAATATTATTTTGCACAGCTTCTTGGTTGGTGAAGGAGCCCGAACATGGGCAAAGTCCAAGGGCATTGCTTTGCCAGCAACTACAGCAGAGGCGGATGAGGTCAATATCTTTTAGTTGTCACCCTACTTTAATATTTCATGTTACCCCAAACCGCAAATGAGAATAGAGAATAGTTATCTTGTTGAATATGTCAACTATAAATTTTTAAGTTCACTGATCTTTTGGCTGTCGAATTCTTTTTTACTTCTAAGGATGGGTAAATTGATCTTGTGCATTTTGAAACAGTGGCTGGTTACAGAAAGGGCAAAAGTACTCTGGAAAAAATATAAAGCAATGGTTGATGATGCCAAAGCTAAGACAGAAATTTCTGCCATTGGAATTTCTTGCAGTCCTCAAGAGGCTACTGCTGTATTGGGTATTTCATCTATTTTTGATGGTGCATAGATCAATCCATTCCATTTCAAAACAAATAATGTCTATAGTGCAAGCATTTTCTGCTTGTTTCTGATCAGGGAAGTATATAATACCATCCAATTTTCACTTTCCACATGGTATGTTATCCTAAGAAACATGAACACAGACACGCCACAACATGGAACACAGTGACATGACAATTTTTGAAAAAAGTATGGGAAGTGACTTTGAGACTGGGCACGTGTGATAAGTAATAAAGAAAGCAAAGAAATTTGGATTGGGGACATGCCAATTAATTGATTAATATATATTTTTGGTATATTTTATGTATAAAATAAAGTTTATATATTTTGAGGGATATGAGAAGACTAGTCATGAACTACGACTCTTATTCCTTCGCACCTTATTTGAATGGGTGAACGCGTTTTGTTTTCATTCTTTGTTAGATCTGATTGAGAATTGTTCTTTCACTCTGTAATACTGGCAGACCTGATGTACAAACCTTGTGTACTTGGTCTTTTCTCTTTCCTTAAATGAAATTTTATTTTAACAAAAAAAAACTGTTATGAATGCAAGGTCCACATTAACTATGATGATTGCAAAGCTTGAAAGATGAAATTGGCAAAATTGAGAGACATTAAGGACCAAAATGACACTCATCCCAAACTTAGAAGTTGCAATTTG
>OU015766.1:44272173-44508568 GCA_907173295.1 Fagus sylvatica | reverse complement strand
AGAGAGAGAGAGAGATAAATTTAATCAAAAAAGAAAGGAAATGGGTCTTTAAGGGCTGAACCTGTAAGCTGAGAATAGTGAGACTTAAGAGGTGGGATAAGAGAGAGAGAGAGAGTGAGAGAGTTCAAGGGCAGTTGGTGAGCATTAAAACACTTATCTTTAAGCTTTGTCTTTCTGTTTCATGGTGTTTCATGGTTTTTTGAACTTTATTTTAACATGTTAGTTGCTCAAGCTACAAGAAATATCTTATAGTATATATAAACAATTGGAAATGGTTTTGCTGGACATTACTTTTTGGCTTAAAGTGGTTCATAGCCTAACTTGGCAATAAGGAAAGACATAATTTCCATAAATTATGTTGATCAATGCTGATTTTTATGTACTTTTGCCTCAATTTTTCCAGTTCCGACTGTGGCATTTTTATGTTGACATTCATGGAATCCTTGATTTTTACAAACAAGATAGTACAGTTCAAAGAGGTATGATTTCCACACCTTCATTTCATGATGCATTAATGCATTCATTTTAAGTCAAAACAACTAACCAATAATTTCTAAATCTCTTTTATGTTTTGTAGGCTGATTGCCCAAGAATAAGGGAACGCATTCTCCTAGAATTGTATTACACTTCCTTGCTGCCCAAAGCTGTACAAAGCTGAAACTGTGCTTGCGGCTGCCCAATTCTTTACCGGCATATAGTTGTTATGTTTTGACACATTTGTTATTTTTGTATTTACGTTTATACTTTTTGTATTTAAAACTCTATTCTTCCTATACTTGAGATTCTATTAAAGGTAGTGAACAGAAACAATATCTTTTTTTTTTTTTTTTGTAAATGGAGTAAATAAATAAATGAAATGGTGGAATTGGTTGGATATTTTAGGTTACCCATGAGTTTCTTTTATATTTAATGTTACCAGGAGCAACCTATTGCCATTGGAATCTTCACATTACTTGTTGTGAAAGATATAAAAAAAGGATGTCTAAAAATGTTTCCCAAATTGTGGTGAAACTACATATGTTCAAACAAATACCCAGGAGCAAACTATTGCCATGTCTACATTGGAAATAATAAAGTTTGGTTTTTTTTATTTTGAAGTGATTTTGGTTGGTTGAGATAGAAAATGACAAAATTGTTACAAAGATGCTAAGAAACATGTTTAATAGATGCCAAGAAACATGACCAATTCATATGAACATGTTTAAACCCAGAAATGTTCATACAATTTTCTGGAAAATGTGGACAAAAACATGAAATTATGGACAAAAACATGACATTGTGGACAAAAATTTCGAATCTACTTATGAACATTTAAGTGAACCAGAAATGTTCATACAATTTTCTGGAAAATGTGGACAAAAACATGAAATTATGGACAAAAATATGAAATTGTGGACAAAAATTTCGAGTCTACTTATGAACATTTAAGTGAACCCAGAAATGTTCATACAATTTTCTGGAAAATGTGGACAAAAACATGAAATTGTGGACAAACATTTCGAGTCTACTTATGAACATTCAAGTGAACTCAGAAAGTGTATTTCATGTTTTTGTCCATAATTTCATTTTTTTTGTCCATAATTTCATGTTTTTGTCCACATTTTCCAGAAAATTGTATGAACATTTCTGGGTTCACTTAAAGTGTTCATAAGTAGACTCGAAATTTTTGTCCACAATGTCATGTTTTTGTCCATAATTCCATGTTTTTGTCCACATTTTCCAGAAAATTACATGAACATTTAAACATGTTCATACGAATTGGTCATGTTTCTTGCCATCTATTAAACATGTTTCTTGGCATTTTTGTAACAATTTTATTAATTTTTATCTCAACCAACCAAAATCACTTCAAAATCAAAAAACCAAACTTTATTATTTCCAATCTCAACCAAAATCAAAACCCTCAAAAAAATAAAAAACCTCCAAACTTTATTATTTCCAATCTCAACCAAAATCAACCAAACCCTCAAAAAAATATTGAACCCGACCAAACCTTTAACTTTTATTATTTCAAACCCTAACAAAATCATCCAAACCCATAAATCAATCAAACCCCAACTTCAAACATCAAAACTTCGTTATTCCCAAACCCAAATAAAACCCAAATCAGATCTCAAATCAACACTTTCAAACCCCAAATCTTTCAAACGTCAAACTGAAATAGAGAACCCAAATCTTAAAATCCAAATCAGATCACGTCAAATCAACACTTTCAAACCCCAAATCTTTCAAACTTCAAACTTCAATACATGAAAAACCTTCGGGGGAGAGAGATCCATGGCTTCATGAGGACAGATCGGGGAGAGGAGGAGCAGAAAATTCGGGAGGAGAGAGCAGAGCAGAGCAGAGCAGAGCATTCGGGAGGAGAGAGAAAATTTCAGAAAAAATGAGGAAAAATGGGTGTTTGGTTACACGGATAGTGGAACTTGGAATAGCAAACCGGGGATAGCGGGTTTGTCTTTTAGTGGGGGTGTGAAACAGTGTCTTTCACACCCTGTGTGAAAGAAACATTTCCGTTATACTTAAGGCCTTGACGGTTGCTTGTAACTTATCTCTAACTTCATAAGACACTTGTCCATTAAATTCCCATTAGGCGTTAAACTTATATTTTAAATTTTTAGTAACCATTTGAATGGCAAGCCCCATTCTTTAGATTTTAAATAAAGTTCTTACTAACGACTAACGAATGCTCAATGGGCATAAGTTAAAGAATAATAAATATACAATCATGAAGGGTAATGCATGTTTTTTAAAAAATAAAGGTATACATGTCAATAATTTATTAGTTTGCATGCACAAATTTTTGTGATGTTTTTACTTTTCTTAATATGTGTGTACAATTTAACTTTATTTTTTTGAAAAATGTATAAAAATATTACTTAATTTATCATTAAATGTACCTTAACTTATGCTCTTATAGCATTCGTTAGCAAAACCCTTTAAATAATGGGTTGCCACCTCATCATTCATGTTTTAAATATGCTGCATCACAATATGTTGACATGCTTTACACATGTCATCTCCCTATGGAGCCACTTTTTTTATTTATTTATTTAATTACAATACTAACATCTACTGTTGAATTACATAGCAAAATACCATACCTTCCTAATGGAATGAAAATCTTCTATCTCATTTTTTATATTCCACTTTATACTCCACCGATCATAAATAGTGTTTGAATTCAAATTGTATAAATAATTAGTGTTTTTTTTCTTCTTTAAAGATTGTAGAAGAAATAAAAAGCCCAAGGAAGGGAAAACCCTACAGGCTACAGTGTTTGATAAATCCGATAGAAGGTCATCAAATTTAAAAAAATATACACTTATGTCTCTGCAATTATTAAAAACTTATGGCAGGTTAGTGTTATCTGGCTTCAAAAGGAATAAGAAAACAGGAAGAAATAGGAAAATTCAATCATGCCACGATAGGGACATTCCTTTTTATGGTGGGAAAGAGATTATTTGATCATGACAAGTGCTCCTCCTCTCTCCCTATAGGTCATATCATGTTTTTCTTTTTTTATTTTATCATTTTGATTTTATCTGATTGAAAGTTATGGAGGATCTGAAGAATCATTTTATTGAGTCATGAAGAGATATTGAGAAAGATTGAAATTCCACACAGAATATCAATTATCATGCAGTCACAATCTCAAAAGCAAAAGAAGCATGTATGCTGTAAGCCTATAAGTGATACCCTAACTGATGCTTTCTCCCACAAAGTTTAGAGATTGCTTTAGTGATAGACCAACCTTAAATAAAGTTCCTTTAGTGCTTGTTTGGCATCCTGTTTTGAAACCGTGTTTTTTTTTTTTAAAGGACCTTTTTTAAATCACACTTTTTTTTTTTCTAGGTACAGTTTTTTCAAACAACTTATTTTCAAAAGGCTAAAAAAATAAATAAATAGATATGAAGAAAGCAGTGAATGTTTTATTCCTATTCATTGATGAAAGGAAGTGCACAATACATGCGAATATATTTCCACCATACTATATATTTTTAACTCGAAGTTAATAAATAAATATTGAAAATGAATAATATAAATACAAGAAAATGATAGATAGTAGTATCCTATCATTGTTCAAAAGTACATACTGTGAATACAACAAGATGTATTATCATATGCTAATACTCTCTCTTTGTGGGAAAACAAGTTCTTTCACAATCTGCCATTTTCGGCACCAACCTTATCTTCAGTATCTCTTTCTATTGAGGATGAAACTTCCACTCTGAGTTTGTCAACCTTTTCCTTCAGTGCTGTGACATCCATAGCAGCAAGAATTTCCTCCTTGATCTCTGCTTGCACTTTTTCTATATCTTTTGAACTTGAGCCTTTTGCTGTCTCTGCCTTCAACTCCTTAATTTTGCCTCTAAGACCTGCTTCATTTATTACTCTCTCAATCTCCTGGCCAATCTCTTTGTTCACATCCACTATCTTCTTTGCTAAATCTGGAGAAGGACTAGCTACCTTTCTCTTTGTCACCCCAACAATTTCCAAGTTAGCTGACTTGAGAACCTCCGCTAGCTCTTTCTTTGCTCTCTCTACTTCTTCTACCAAATCTTTGTTCATGGAATCCCCATTTGATAAGTTTTCCTTAGCATTCTTCAGAAGTTCCATCTTTGCTTTAACCTCAGCTGGAATTTTCTGATTAATCTCTGCCTTTAGTTTCTCACTTTTTTCCTTAATCTCAATGAGCCTGCTAGCCAATTGTAACTTTCCAAGCTTGTACTTTAACCCAAGATAGGCCCCCGGCCGTGACAATTTGTGTTTAAATTCCTGCATTATTTCATCCACATCCTCCTTTAAATTACCATTAGGAGGCTGATCAGGTGGATTTGGAGCTTTAGATAACTCTGACTTAATTGATTCAAGCTTCTCTTGCAAGCCCATTGAAGTGAATGCTCTGCCAATCTCCTGGTTTACATCTTGCTTGAGTTTCTCAATTACTTCAATGGTAGTAGGATCAGATGGTCCTGCTTCAAGAATCTTCTTTAGATTCTCAAGCTCTGACTCCATATCAGCAATCTTTGGCACGGTGTTATCTGATGGCTTCATTTTGCGTTTCCTCTCTGGGTCCACCGCAATGCCTTCTTGGAAGCCTCCAATTGAACGGAATTTGAGCCTGCGGTGGTTGAGCAACTCTTTCTTATCCATATTTGCCAATTCCTATGTACATTTAGTGTTATAAGTGGTGGATTACTAGGAAATCAACACAGCCAAAGATGAAAAGTTGAAGTGGCTAAACCAAATATGCATAGACAAAAGTTATAGATGGACATTTCCTTTTATCAATTGGATATGGAATTTAACTACCACTTTCACAAAACATACCACTTGTTGACTGGAAAGTCACTTAATGGGGGAAAATAATTATGCTTTACAAGAATAGAAACAACAACTCTCTCTCTCTGCTATGAAGAAGAAACTTTTGATTTGCTGTTACAAGTTTTCAATAAATTAATGGAGGAAAAAAATTTTCTTGGAAAACATTACTGCTTAAAACTCCATTTTCTTGGAATAAGAAAATTAAATAAGAGAAATGACTCCCCAGAAACATATCTAGTAACATGATTACATGAAAATTTATAATGACAAATATTTCTTTTATTCTAAAAGTTGTAAATTATGTTTGGGACTAAGATATTACAGTACTTTGTTACATACAATTTTCTTCATATCTGTGCATAATCTTAATATCACTTACCTTCATAGCCTGGGTGATTGCAAGCTTAATTTGTTGAGAAGTCCAGACAGGATCTGTGTGTGCACCGCCAAGAGGCTCCTGCAAATAATAGTAAGAGCTTCAACAATGATGAAGCCTACCAGCTGATTTGATCATCAGTCAATAATAACAGAATGCAAAATTTTGGTTGCTTTTTGTGTGATATATACAACAATGAGTTAAATTCAGTCAAACAGTTTTGAGCTTGGTTTTAGTTATTTTTGTTTTTACAGTGATAAGATTCCATAAATCTTGCCTGTGGATTATCAGAAATTTGACATTTTAGGCAATCATCATGCAAGTTAGCATTAAATTTCACATTGCTAGAGTACCCTTGAACTTCAATCCATCACTGACTCAATTTTTATAGTTTAAAAGAAAAATTAGTCACTGGAACTGTAAGCTTTTATACATATATATACATATATATAAACTAGAATCAATCAATGTGGTAGGTCGACGAATCCTCAAAACCCTGAGAGATTCTATATTACAGTTATCTTTGAATATGAACAAGTATTACCGCAATTTGAAGCACTTTCATGTCTTTCCAAACTCTTAGGGATTCTATTGTGCTCAAATGCTATGGAAATCAAAAGTAATTTCTCTAATTTTATGTGTTGTCTTGCTTCCACTTGACACAAGATATAACTGAAGATGGGCAGAACTGGCAGAATGAGATTCGTGCACTTAAGCTCCACAAAATGGAAAAGAAATTCATTATTGAAGACAAAGCACTTGATATTTGTCTTTTCACCTGGAGGCTCCCCTTAGAAAAGGTAAGGGGCATCCCAAATAACTTAGTGGGTTGAAAACTTAGCATAAAGCATAATGTTAGGTTTTAGATATTGGCTAATTCCACGTGACAAACTTGTGTCAAAGAGGGTTATATTTGACAAAGGTTAAAATTCTGTCATGAGTTGATGAAGATATCTGTTTGCACTATCTATGTGGAATAATTTGTTCAGTTAACTCAATTAATCCACTGCATAAGAGTTTGGGGTCTAAATAAATTTTTACATATTAGAAAAATGTGATGTTAAAGCAAAACCAAATGACAAAAGCCATTTCCCATGAAACTCAAAAAGCCTCATGAGATTACTAGCATTTTAAATCTTTGATTTCTGAAAGTGAAAGGAAAACTTTATAACAATGGAAAAAGGCACAAACGATGTTCACTTTGATTGCTAAGATGATGAATGCCTACCAGAAAAAGAATATGGAATCTCATAACTGTTGTTCCCAGACCAAATTGCTGTAAGACAAAGGAACCTTAGAAATAACAATGAAAAATATATTATGGATCCAAATGCTTACAGGAATTACGCCATCGGCAATTTTAAGCTTGTAGTGTTCTTGAGCTGTTATCTTCAGTCTTTCAGCTGCCTGTCAAAATTTTAACACTAACTTGATCAATTAAAATGGCCCAAATTGCAATTAACTGCAATCATCATATCATTCAACTACCTTAGGAGCTGCTTGGGAAGATTTCCACAATATAGCAGCAGCTGCCTCAGGACTGGTCAGAGAAACAAAGACACGAGAAACATTAGAACCACTGAGGCTGTGAGAAAAGCTTTAGAGTTATAACCATGAGAGGCAAACCAGTGAGAAGGTATAATCATGGCATTAAAGACCCATGAGAGCTATAACAAGGATTATAACTTTCACAAAAGGTGGTTTGATATATGTATGTGTGTAAGCTATATGTTGAGTTCTAAAGGGGAATGCATAATTCAAATTGGTTCAATATAAGCAACTTTCTTTGTTTTTATTTTGTTGATAAGATGGGTTCAATATAACCATGAAAATAAGCAATAAATTAGTAAAATGGTGTTTTAAGTATGAGTATCTTCGTAATCATTATTTGTTGCTTCATCAACTTAGGCAACTAAAGAGGAATGAGAATTCAATTTTATCTACAAACTAAAGACTTCAACTGTCCAAATGTACTTTCTTTTTGGTGGCTTTTAACGATAATACTAAAAAGAATGAAGAAAAAAATAATATTATCACCTCGCAACATAGAAAGCAGAGTTCTCTAGCATAAATAATTTATTGGCACAAGCAATGGCAAGAGCTCCACCAGAGCCACCTTCACCTGTTACAACTGTTACAATGGGCACTTTCAGGCCAAACATAGTCCTCAAGTTATGTGCTATTGCTTCACCCTGCATAAATGCAGACCAATTTCATTGTTGAAGTGTATCAGACAGTACAACTTGCAAAGTGAGAAGAAAAGTCATAGACACACTTGACCGAGTTCCTCAGACTTTAGATCAGCGAAGGCCCCAGGAGTGTCAACCAATGTTACAATAGGAAAACCATGATGATCTGCATATTTCATCATACGCAAAGCTTTCCGATAACTGTTAGCAGAAAATGGTTTCACAGAACTCAGCCATTATTTATTAAAAAAAGAAGATCATGTTTAAAGTAGAGAATCAGTTTTCTCTATTAGCAAAGGCCATTGTCACATCTCAAAAACATCCCAATTGTCCCCCCCACCCACCCACCCACCCCCCAGCAAAAAAATGCTGCAAAATAGACTATGAAAAGGGCTGATACAACTCGAATTCCAAGAAATGTAGTTGAAATGTGTACCCATGAGGAGTTGGCATTGCGAAGTTGCGTGTAATGTTCTCCTTTGTGTTCCTACCCTTCTGTTGACCTATAAACATGTAGCTCTTACCATCAATGCTGCCAATACCAGTCACAATAGCGGGGTCATCATAGCCTGCACGATCTCCATGGAGTTCCACCCACTATAAGATAAAGGAATATCGGTAAGAACTTACTCTTTTTATTATGGTAAAATAAAATATAAAATGTAAGTGATAAGCTACCTTCTCTGTGATATTTAATATATAATCAAGAACTGTTGGTCTGTTGGGATGTCGAGCAATAGTAAGGCGTTGGATGGGTGTCAAATGTCTGTATAAATCTCTAAGAGCCTGAAAAAAAGAGTAAGATAAGAATGTGGATTGCAATCTACTCAGAATAAGCAAACAAATAACTAAATAACTGTCAGAAAAGAAGCTAGCAATTGGCTAGGGCTTCTGGTTGTAATTATTTTCAATAAATGAACTGGGTGTTAAGGAGATCCAGACTTCACTTTGAGCAGACGTTTATTTTTTTGTCCTCCCATTATTACCATTGGACAATTAAACTAATGCCTCAAAAGTATGTTTCCTTTTTCCACATTAATGTGACAAATAGGAAGGATGCTTGTAGAATTTTGTTAGATAGCCCCTCCACTTTTCGCTTGCTCTTCCTCTTCTATGTTTGTCCATCTTCATATCCTTTCATTACTTGACAGTAATAGAGGCATGGGTAGAAAGCATTAATCAATGTTATTTCTTGAACTTTGGAGCTGGCATGTAACACCGTAATTAAATCGAAGTGTTTTTTGGGATTTATTTTTTTACCACCCTAACTGACAAGGGAACCTTAGCATCATAGTGTGGTACATGCTGTAACTTCCATGCCATAAAATAGCGTACTTGAAAGGAAGAGCTCAGTAAACCTCATCTTAGTTCATAACTATGTACTATTGGTTACAAGGATCTTCTTTTCCCTGATTAAGATGTCTATGCGCATGCGTAATATTAAATTAAAGCCAAACATTTCCCACTTTCTCCAACTACATCCTCTTCGTTATGTCCCCCTCATCCCCACAAACCTTCAAGTTGAATGAGTCCTGCTCACTGCTCCAAACAGTGGTTTCAGGAGTTCCCCTTTCACTTCATCCATTGCACTAATTTTATGGGCAACATAATATTCAACCTCTCCTCTTGCTACTCATATTACTCAGAAAATAGAAACTTTTGTATGCTTTACCATATGAAAAATTTGACTATGGGTTATGAAAATCCAACTTGGATTGACTGAAAGTAAAGGTAATTCTGTGGATGTTGCTTATGTAGTTTAACTAGTCAGAATCTTCAGAGCAGATGCCAGAAGAACATATGAATAGAGATTCTGAGCTGAAATTATTTGCATAGACTAAAACAATGGCAAATGATCATCATCCATTTCTCTCATGCAATTAATTTTAGCAACTCTTTTAGAACTAGAAGGCCCATCTTAGAATTAGTTGCAATCATTTTTTGAAGTTATAACCCAAAATGAGCAGCTTCAACATGATAATAGAAGCAACTGACATGATAGAAATTAAGCACTTTTGAAAGTCACCTGTTCATACTTTCTTTCCAAAGCACCAATTTGATCACTAAAATCTAGACCAGTTTCATCAGCCATCTTATGCACCTGCAAGAAAGATATTAAGTTAAGCACCAGATATAGGAAGGGGATGCAATATTTGGTCTGTGACTTGTGAAGGCCTCACATGTCAAGGGGTAAACGGTAAGAAATTATGGCTCTATTTTGGTAGTTTAAGAATGAAACTTTAATTAACAGCAACATTTAGAAGACAAACCATACTGAATGGCTCTTCATGAATACTTAATTACCAAATTTTTCTTAGCCCTAATGCCAATTGTCATTGTTAGTGAACTTGTTTAATAAAAATACAAACTCATTAACATGAAGTTCCTAAGATGAACATCTCACCTCAATAATCTTTTGCTCCAAATCAACTAGTGGCTTCTCGAAAGGAAGTGTCACTGGCTTTGGTTTCTCAGATAGAGGCTTGAAGTGAGACAGGTAAGTCAAGGGACCGCCAGGGATATTTGGATCAATATCATCTGGCCATGGGTAATCATGTTTCTTACCCTTTTTAACTTTTGCAGTGATGCGAAATCCGTTCCTGCTTCTAATCCTAGAACCTTCAAAACCCTTTAACCAATTTCTGTTTGCTCCTCTACATGAAGTTCTAAATAAATTGCTACCAAAAAAGTCCTTTCCAAAATCTAGATGAGACCTGGACTCAAAGCCCTGATCTTTGCCTTCACTTCCTCCTCCACACTTTCCAGTTACTATTGATAAGGTAGCCATCTCAACATTGAAATCTCTCTGCAGATATGCAAAGTTAATACACTGATGATTCACCTGTGCTGCATTCCTGCAATTACATTTACATCCCTATAAAAGGTTAAATTCTTTTCTCAAAAATAATTCAGAATTTCCCTGTTTGGAGCCAAAGATTTAAAATTGAAGCAATATATCTTTTCTCCTCTCGGAATTGGTAGGCGCTTCCCCGACTTTACTTTCCACCCATACAAAACAATGGGAAGAAAGGTTTAACTTCTATATTCTTTCATTTCAGTTCAGTTCCATGGTTCCTAAACCGTGATGATTTTATTATCGTTTTTATCTGAATCACAATTGATTAACCCCACAAATTGAGAAACTTGGGAAAAGAAGCTCTGTCAAGTCAATCACTTGATTCATAACTTCCTTAATATGATAAAATTTGATTTACCAAAGCAATAAAATGTATTCCATAGCATCAAAATGCCCTAATAACCAAGAGCTTGAGGAGCTTCAATGACACAATTCTTAACAGTCATATTTAGAAAAATACATAACTAATATTAGTACCCTCCAATACACTTACTAACATAAATATATTCAACAATCAAATTTCAAAGTAGTCTTTGGAAAATGGAAACTGTTAGCTATGCATTGCTTTTATATGTAAAAATTCAAGCTCATGATCTCATAGCAAAAACTACATAAATCACCAAGAACTCAGATAGAATTATACAGCTTAAAGTGTCAAATATAAAATATTTGAGAGCATTAGTACAATTATTGAACTTAATGGAGGCGAATTGTTTTTTTTCTTTAGAAACACGTAATAAATAAACTGTATATATGAAGTATAATTTTGTTTCTTATTCTTTTCTTTTGTTTTGCTATGTTGTCTGAGCGAGCAAAGGGAGAGTGAGAGAATTGGATACCTCAATATTATAAACTCAAGGCTTTAGGACTTGGCGAAGCTAAGCAGCACTCAGTAGAAACAAAACACCTCCTATGAATAAAGCAAACTATCAAATACTAGTTATATGGCTAAAGGCTAAGATGTTTGTAGACCAATGGTTCTGGTCATTTTACTGCACAAAAGCGTTTTCAGAAAACAAAAGCAGTGGCAACAGCATGTTTTTTGTTCTTCTTTCTTCTTTTAGTTTCGCATTTGGTGGAACTTTGGTTGCCTTAAAAACACGCATGAAGTGTGTTTTATGTTTTATGCTGAATGGGAATTATATAGTGTAGGCCAAATGTGATTGGCTAGTAGGAATCACGCGCATGGAAAGTGAGTGGGGGTTGACATGAACCTAATCCAGAAGATAGACATGTTATCACAATTGGATAACTGTTTTAACTCCCAAATAAACAGTAGCCCACAAGATCAGTGATCAGTGACCCAGTACTCCAGCAGCATATGGAATAGGGCCCACCATGGTCGGTCCAACAATGCACGTAGTGTGGTGGGTCTTCTACATATTCTCTAAGAAAGACTTCAACTGGGCCTCAGCCTCATAAAAGAGGAGTTATAGCTGGGCCTTCTACAAAATCTCACTAATGCAACATCCAAGCTCAGCAGGACATCCTTTCCACTTATATTGCTTGGTTGCCCGTTCGCAGATTCCAGACAATACTTTCGAATTGTGAGTTGTAAGTATATATATATATATATAGGGCCCTTGAACTATAACTATAATCATGCTCAGCTCATGACAAAAATGCGAGGCTTCTTGTTAGCAATGGTCATTTGCACTTTTCTTCGGTAGATATTGTGAGGTTTAGATGAATTATAGTGCTCAAGCACTTTTCAGCGCCAAAAATGCTATAAAATGCTTTTGCCAAAATCATTTTTCCCGGATACTTTTAAAGTAAACCATCCCAAGTCACACGTGAAAGCAACATCTCAAGCAAGTCACACTTCACCACGAGAACTAATAAGTACAAAGAAAAATATATACAAACAAAATTAGAGGGCATGACCTGCAAGCCACTGTGTAAGTTTCCCGTGCATGATCATCAGTCATGAAACTTTCTTCATCTTCCTCTCCCAAGCTTCACAAAGTGCCATCACTATCATATAATTGGTTTCCCTTTCTTGGTTAACAAGTACATATTATCACCGTATTTATCAGCTTGGCTCTTATAGCTTCCACCTAAATTCTTTTCTGGAGAATCAGAATCTATAATCATCATAACAAGACCTGATGCCCACACAACAATCTGAAACACGAAAATTATGGTAAAACTTTCCTCTTGTTCTTTTCGTAAACATAAAACAAACACAATTTCAACCACGCCAAGGCCTTTGAATTGGAGGAACACATTACAGGCTCACATGATAGACCACTGGAGTCGACCATAAAGCTAAGCTACATTAGTTTGAGTAACAAGTCTATTTGCTAATAGGAGATTCCGAATTTTGGTAAGGAGGTGTCCGATTTGTTTTCCTAAAAAATCATTAGTTCCTGAATGGCACGGATTCCTTTACTCTGTAAGCCTTTCATGTGGTGATCATGTTGAACTGGAATCTGGACAGCTGCTGTGGGATTGTGGAAATAACAGGGCCATATCTCTGAAATGGGGCAAAAGCAATATTTCAGGCTTCAAACAGCATAAATTTTAAAACTAGGACCTAGCAGTTATGAGCTAGAATTCTCCTAATGAGTAAGCAATAGTATATGTGTAACATCAAGGAGACCATCATCATCTCTTTCTCTATTTGACACATTTGTAGGCAGATAATGCCTCTTCCAACAGCTTTTTTGATAGGTAACAGCACTTGCTATTGGTTTTAAACATTTGGGAAACAATTGTCAAAAAGGCAATAAGGAGGACGAAGGCTATTATGTTGCCATACCTGAACATTATCATAGAGCTCAAAAAGGGGAACAGCAAGCAGTTTCAAATTTTTCGGTACAGCAAAATACTCTCTTTCAGACAAATGAACAATGAAAAGCTTCTTAACCTCCTGGATAAAACTTTTAAAGTTAAGTTCAGCGCAAAAGAAAACTTTGATTAAAAAACAAAATCATGGTTTCAAAAGAGAAAATGGTTCTATACCTTGGGTTTTGTGATGTGGGGAGGGCAGTAAGGGTACATCACTGTTTCAAAGTTTGGCCTCCACCAGATCGCCACACACTCGCCAATCTGCAACAAAATGCAACCATCTGTCGAATGCAATAAAGTATTTTGACTACATATTCTAAACATGTTGCTTGCGAATCTAGTAAGGTGCCTAAAAACAAGGGCCAATAACTTATTTCATGAAAAATAAATTAACCAATGTGTTTGGAGGAAAAAAGAATGTAGTGTCTATCAATACATTTTGGGAGCAAAGGAAAATTAAATATGGGGAAGCATAAAAGGAAATTACAAGGGAAGAGCTTGAAATTCTTTGGTATCAATTTCCCTAAAAAATCAGTGCCTTTAATAAAAACATTTAGGGGATAGTTCCACCTCCATAGCAATATTTAAAAAAAAAAAATTGGCACATATGCTTCATTACAAAGAAAATTACAAACCTGCCAATCAGGTTGTAAAGAAGGTTGATTAGCACCCAATTTGCTTGTCAGTTTCCTCTTCAAGCCTTCAATTTCTGCAAAGATTGGCAGAAACATGAGAGAGAGAGAGATGAAGGGGAGGTCCTGAATAAATAGTACCATTTTCTCCAGGCTTCAAACGTCCTCCAGGAAGTTTGCAGAATGTGTTTCCGATTTGCAAAAGAAGAATGTGAGGATGCTTATGTTCTTGCACCTGCACAGTAAAAGAAAAATATTCAGGGGGAAATAAGAGTATGGAGGTGTGTATATGGTGAAAATGTGTTTGGATGATTTTATTTCATTGGCCTATTTTATTTAACAAATAAGTAGTGTAAAAGTACAGCCGGACCTAGAAAAAGTGAAGCCTTAAATAACTGTGCATAAGCTGGAGGTAAGAATACACTAGCATTTTAAGATAAAACAAACAGACCCTAACACAACTATTTCTAATTTTATTCTCTGGATAGTGGTTACAAAAGAAAAGCACTCTATGACATGTCAGAAGATAAATTGTACTTATTGCTCATTGCCAAAGCCCAGTTAGAGTGCATTCCCTCTCTCAGTAAAATTTGGGATGATAATATCTTTAATTCTGAAGCCAAGTTCTGCAATATGAAGCTAGACACATTAATTTCATATAGAAATTGGTGCTATGATCCCAAAATTATTACTTTTATACAAAACAAAGAAAAAATGAAGACGCAATCTGCTAAGACTTGCCTAAGGTTCCTATAACTAATATGCAATGTTAACACTATCTCATAGGGAAACACAAAGAAAATTTATTCTAATTGAGTTGTATTTATTTTTGGAAGTAAATTGTATATTTTTATTAGTCGATTGTATTTTATCTAAGGTACCATTCGTTAATTAGGTTTATAGTATTTTTATTTAATTCCTAGAGTCAAGGTTTTTTTTTTTTTTTTTTTTTTTTTTTTTTTTTTTTTTTTTTTTTGTAATTCAATAATCGAGATTTTTCAAGTCAACTAAAATTAGGTTAAGTCATAGTTTATATAAGCACAATATTGTACTCTTAGGGAGACAATTTACAAGTTTTTGATAGATAAAATTTCAGTTGGAAATTTTTCCAATGGAGTTGATGCTAACGCTAGCCAACCTTAGGTGCTGACTCTAGCCAACCTAGGTGCTAACTCCTAGGTTTGTTCTTTCTTACTTAGTTCTAACTCCTAGGTTATCTATATTTTTTATTTTCACGTTCTTCAATTTTAGTGTTGCATCAAATTTTGGTTTTGTCCCACGTCACATACTCTCATCTCCCTTTCACAAAATGAAAAATGTTTTTCTTGACTATTAAAATAACATCTCAAATAATTTCAATGAGTAATAAATTAAATTATTTATGTTAACGTTTCAATTCCATTAGAACAATAAAAAATTGGTTCTAATGCAAAAAATATATATAAAACATAAAATCTTGTTTGCAATACTTCTTTACACACAAGCAGCCATACAATTGAGTAGAAAGGTAATAAAAGGTATAAATTACGAAAAAGAAATAAACATTTAAACATCTAAAGAAAAAAGACAGCTATTTTGGGTTGAAGCAGCAAACACTGACCAGTAGGATTGCTTCAACACTAGTCCGCATGCCTTCTTTAAAATAGCTGTAAACCAAAAGGAAAGTAACTAGTCAGTCCACCCATCATAACAGGAAGACAAATTGAAATATCAGATTGGTTCAATTATATACACAAAATCGCTTAACATTATCAGTCAATTCACCCTAAAATCAGCTATGAAAATCAAGAAACAGATACCTAAGTGGAAATCCAAAAAGCATATAAGTAAGCTCATTAGCTAAAACCTGTGATATACATATATAACAAGGCAAGTCCACATGAACCTCCTAGGCCTCAATGCATAGGTTTAAGAATGAGTTTTATTCAAAAGAGGAGATAGTTCAACTACACAATGTGCATACTGAACTACTCCCAAGGAATTACAATATCAAGTCAGTAAATTAAAAAAAATCTAGAAAAGAAGATGAGGGGATGCTGCCCAATACAGTTTCCAATCATACAATGATCTCAACATGAACTACTTGATTACATGATTAGACTGTTCAACACTATCAAAGTTCTACTATTTGCCTCTCTCGCCAAATGATCCACAAAACACAAAAGAAAGTAGCCTTCCAAATCTTTTAATTCTTAATTTCCTATGATGATGAAATTTCCATTGCCAACATTCCAACATCCAAATCACTGTCTTCAGCATAACCCTAGATACCCCGAAGAGTGTAAACACGAATGACAACAAATCTCTCGCTACTAAATAATGTAAAAAAAAAAAAAAAAGATTATCCACCGACTCTCCGCTACTCTTGCACGTTCAACACTAACCAATAATCAAAATGTGGTGTCTCCGAAGATTATCCACTATTAGTATTCTACCGAGGCTGCTGTCTAAGCAAAGAAAGCAATCTTGCAAGGTACATTAGCTCTCCATAAACTCCTCCATGGGAAATGAACTCTTGTGGATCCTCTAAGAACAGACTTCAAACTTTCCATTCTTAGCTAAAAGAATAAAAGAAACCATCCATGGGTTCCAACTTCCAAGATACTCCCAATCTTGATCAAATTTTTCAAGATCTTTATCAAATTACACAGAAAAAATGCAATCTTGCATATAGATAAAAGCACAAAAACCACTTCCAATATTGATTCGGATTGTAACATTCCATTTCGGTTAAGAGAGGCACAATCTAATCTCCAAGTACAATGCACAGATATACACATACAAGAAAAACTCAAACGACAAAATGCAAATGAGGCCCTAATAAAAGAGTTTATTCAACAAAGAAAAAGAAAATAATTTTCTCGGCGACCAAACAGAAATGAAACTCAAATCCAAGAAATTGACAAGCGACTTTAAATCTATGTTATGTCAGATCCATTGTTTGGTTCCAAGTTTAGAACTTGAAGAAACTGGGAACCAAAGAGAGGGGTTAGGGTTAAACGACGTAGTTTAAAAAAGAAGTAAAAGCGAAACGTACTTGAGTTTCATGCGAGCGAGACGATCGGCTACTGAGGAGTCTTTCTCTATCTTGGGCTCTTTGGTACCGAAGGTGTAGCTCGACAGTGGGTACGTGTTCACCACCGTTGACGTCAACATTTTCTCTCTCTATCTCTCTAGGATTCTCTGCAAGGTTTAGGCAGTAGCTTCTTTAGCCCCCAAAAATGTATAAAACGAAACGAAAAACAGTCACTGTGCTTGGAGTTAGCAGGGGCGGAGCTGGAGGAAGAAGGGAAAATCCAAAACAGCCCTTAAACTTGGACAGAGTTCTCCTCGAACCCGATTGTGAGGAATCGTGATTTATGTGAGAAGCAAATAGACCAACCACATGTGTATTTTAAAAAGTTACATAATTCATTAAAAATATTATGTGATTAAAAATACATACGAATAGTCTATTTATTTGTCACGTAAACGTAATGGGTTTGAGGTAAATTATTTTCATATTTTACTCTTCTCTCAATTTGGATCTATACTTAAATAGACATAGTTTTCCTCCGACCCAGCTTAGAGGAATTCTCTTTCAACCCATTACGTGTCAATTAAATAGATCATCTATATTCATTATTTGAAAAAGTTACATGTCTCATTAAAAATGTCATGTGACTAAAAATACATGTGGATGGTCTATTTATTTGCCAAGTAGTGGATTGGAGAAGAATTCCTCCAAACCGGATTGGAGAAAAACTATTTCATACTTAAATTGTATTTATGAAAGGAAATAGTTTTTTTCTAACCTAGTTTAATGCTTTCACTTTATAAGAAGTAGTGAAATTTTAATATTAAAATAATAAAAAATAGCTTTTGAGGGTATTTTAGTTTTTTCATTCATTATTATAATATTAAAAATTTGTTATTTCTCATAAAGTGTAAGCATTTAATAATCTTTAACCATTACCCTAAGGGCAATCATTAACGAAATCTTATTATTATTATTATTATTATTAGTAGTAGTAGTAGTTGTAGTATAAATATCAACAATATCTCTATTTATACTTTGAGTGAGACTAAGATTTTATTAAAATAAAAAAGCCAAAACCCTTATCGGATTTGAATCGATGACTTAGGCCTTACCATGGTGTTACCTTACCACTTAGTTAAAAGGACTTCTCTTTTTATTCAATTACTCAATAGGTCATTAGCCACACTATACTCCCATTAGCTACACTATGAGTTTAGTGCATAAATTGATTCTAATATAGATAGAAATACATTATAATATGTAGATGTATATATATTTAATTTATCTTTTTAATGGTAGGAATTCTTTCGGGAATATTGGTCAAATGAGGCATGAGGTTAAAATTGGAATTGGGATCCAAAGGAAATTTGAGCATTTTTAATTAAACCAAATTCGAGATTTATCTATATATTCAAACAAATAAAAATTAGGAAGGTGTAAATTATGGGATTTTCTTTTATAATTTGGATATTCTATTTTGGGGTCAATATAAAAGTAATATGATAAGAATTCTTATTCAGATTATGACAACTGATATCTAATAATATTAAATCATAAACTATTGTTCCTTGTTACAATATAAATTCTTTACATCTCTAAACACCGAAAATCAGTATAATTTTGTAGTTCAACTGACATCTTTTGATGTTTCCAAAATAAACATCCATAGTTCAAATCTTCCATTTTCCAATTATCGAAAAAAAAAAAAAAAAAACTAATATAGTTTTATCACTTACGACCTCCACGCACATAATTTTCTTCATCACATTAGGGAGAGAGGAACACATTATCACTTCATTGGTCTTCGGACTTTCTTTAAGTTTATCCTAAGTGTCTTTTTTATCACATATGTGTGTTTTACCAGCTATGGACATAAGTGATAAAATGGTAATGTTTATGTAATAATTTTCTTTGTTAGATGGATAAAAGGTTTAGATTATCACATGGATGTAAATTTAGGTGTAAATTGGCATAATAAAAAAAAGTTCAATTTGGCACATGTGTAGAAAATTGTAGGATTTATTTTCATTATTATTATTATTTTCTAAGAAATTTAATACATTTACAAAAAATTATGACAAATTTAATTATTTTGCCTTTGCCCCAAAATACAATGAGCTCCTCCTTAAAAAAGAAAAGAAAAAAAGAGTCAATTAGATATTTGTATTGTATTTATAATATAATTATCTCAATTTTAAGTTAATTTTTATTTTTCTTAAAAGTTCAAACGGTTTTTTAGTGTTTGAATTTTTAAAAGATCAAGTCTCTCTCTCTCTCTTCTTTTTTTTTTTTAAAATTTTTTTAAGTATAAAAGTTAAGTCTTCAAAAATATAAATATTGTATGGCACTTTCTAGTTGAGATTTATACAATCTTAAAATTGGAGAGAGATTTTGTTCTCTTTATAAATAAGACCAATCAATGCTTTAGAAAAAAAATTGTACTTAAAAAGTGAGATTTTTAAAAATTGTATATAAACAAAATATATCAACTTTTTTTTTTAATAAGAACAAAATATATCAACTTAGGTGACAGTGAGTTGCATTGTTAATAAAATACATGTGTTATACTAAATGTTACACGGGTCCGGCTTACCTCCAGGGGAGGTTTCACTGGACAGTCCTTTTAATTGCATGAGATGCTGCCACGTCACCCTCTCTCTTAATGAATGGTGTAGATTAAAAATAGCAAACAACACTTAACAAAACAGTATTCCAGCCCTTAACAAAACAGGGGAATGGTTTGGAAACAAAAAGAAACACACATGCAACTCAAGTTTCCATCCTCTGTTTACCTCAGTTTTCAGTTCCCACATCAATCAAAAGCAAAGAAATTATATTATAGCAAAATTCCATGAATAAATAAAACAAAACCCAGTAATAAAGAAACCGAACCTGTTTGAGGTTGCAAAAACCTTCATAGATATCAAGAACAGAGTCAAAGGCTTTGACAAGCGAAAGCAGAGATGACTTCCCATCCTGATCCACAATTTCTACCCATTTTTATCCCATTCACAAAAAAAGAAAAAAAGAAAACCACTCAATCCCACACTCCATCAAAACACGGAAATAAAATTTGAAAATATTGAAAAACAAAAACCGAGTGCGATGAAAGAAATAAAATTTGTCAAAGCCTTTGACTCTGTTCTTGATATCTATGAAGGTTTTTGCAACCTCAAACAGGTTCGGTTTCTTTATTACTGGGTTTTGTTTTATTTATTCATGGAATTTTGCTATAATATAATTTCTTTGCTTTTGATTGATGTGGGAACTGAAAACTGAGGTAAACAGAGGATGGAAACTTGAGTTGCATGCGTGTTTCTTTTCGTTTTCAAACCATTCCCCTGTTTTGTTAAGTGCTGGAATACTGTTTTGTTAAGTGTTGTTTGCTATTTTTAATCTACACCATTCATTGAGAGAGAGAGTGACGTGGCAGCATCTCATGCAATTAAAAGGACTGTCCAGTGAAACCTCCACTGGAGGTAAGCCGGACCCATGTTACACGTATGTACCTGTTTAAAAAAATAAAAAATAAAAACTCTAATTCATTTTACAACACAAAAATACTCTAAAAATACATTATTGATGGAACTAAAATTATAAAACATGTATTTAACTTTTTATTCCTATAATCCTACGGGGTGGTTCAACTGGTCTAGCGTTGGATGTGCTAGTAAGGTATTGCGTATCCCCCTGTGATTAGTCGAGATACACTGTACGCGTATTTACGGAAGTAACGGAACGCTAGCCCGAACACCCAAAGACCAAAGTTATAATAAAAAAAAAAAAAAACTTTTTATTCGTATTTATTTGTATAAAAATACTTCAAATTTGAGGGTATGTAATGTAATTAACTCAAAAAATGGGACCAGTCATGCAAGGACAATATAACAGTAGTTCGACTAAGCGAGTTCTGACTTGAACTCTGCACACACAAACACAGCCCCAACCAGTGGTGGCTCCATGAATTTTTTTCAGGGTGTTCATTATAAAATTTGAATATAACATTACAAAAAAAAAAAAATCATAATACATGAATCTTGCGACATAGAAGAATTTGATCTACTATTATAATCATCATGTTTATCTTATTTAGAAGATGAATCTTTCGGTATAAGTGATTTCCTTATCAGAAATTTCTCCATAGTATTAGCAAAAAAATAAAAAATAAACTATAAAGCATTTAACATGTGATGTGCAGATAAATAGACAAAAAGAATTTAATTTAATTAAGTTATATGATTAATTAAATTATCAATTAAACACTATTATTTCAGTTTTTAATATTAATTACAAAGCCACAAGCCACAAAGTGATAAAACCACAAACAACCAAATAAATAAACCATAAATTAATCAAAGCACAAACCCACACAGTGGACATAGTGAAACTGTGAATTGAAACAAACAAACCATCACATATCAAATCATCACTAGTTATTGTTATTTGGGCTTATTTTGTTATTATAGTTGTTATTTGAGTTAATTTTTTGTTATTATTTGAGCATTTTTTTTTCCTAGATTAAGTGGATTGAGTTTATCAGGATAAGGGTGTTCAAAATTTTATTTAAGGGTGTTCAACATCTATACAATACTTATATTATTATTATTATTTTTTTTCCCTTTGTTTTTAACACTTCAGGTGTGCAATTGCACACCCTCCTCTGTACGTGGCGCCGCCCCTGGGCCCAACTACCCATTACCGTACAAGCTTACAGCAGCAGTTTACGTATTCCTTCAGCTTCAACGAAGCTTTTTGCGGTGAGTCCATCTTTCTATCAAGCACATAGTAATATAAACTTGTCTCATTTATCTTTTATTGTTGTATCTGACCAAAAAAATGATATCTTTTATTGTATACTCCAAACCAAAAGATGAGTTATGTTAATACAAAGAAAAATTTAAACATTTGATTGGTAATTTGATGGAATGAAGTGAAGGGTGTGTATTTATTGAATGGGTTTTGTGTGACATGGTTAAATTCAGCAATTTTGGTGATATTTTGATTGTCAGGAAACTTAGGGGCTTTTTATTTTTATGGTGGTGGAAACTGGAAAGGCTTTCAAATGTTTGTGATGGGTTTAGGAATTAAGATATAATCATATAAGTTTACAGCTTCAGTTGGTGCTTGTATTTGAAGCAAAATTATGTGCACTAGATACTCTCGGATTGTTCACTGTATATTTCCAAAACGATGTATTTTGTTTTGAAAAAATGAAATCATGTACATGTGTGATTCAATGTGATACCAGTTAGTGCTTTTTGATTAAATAGCTTATTTGTTTATGTATATTTTTTAAAAGCGTCACTTTTTCTTTAAGCTACAAATGTACTTTTGCCAACTTTTAACAAAGGAGCAAATAAGTTGTTTAGCAAAAAGCTAATCCAATTTTCAACGTTTTACACATTTATGTGTATAAGTTGGTGTATGTATGAAGCAAATGGCGGGTAAGGCTTTGTTTGCTGTTTCAAAAGAGTAGTTTTTTGAAATGACATTTGAAAACCTCTATTAATCTTGTGCTTCTACTACTTAAAAAACATTGTTGATAATTATTTAAGAGTATGGACAATGAAATGATGAAATATATGACATGATGTGAATTGTTAAGTGTCTTTTTTTGAATTGGAAGAAGCAAAGAAAATGTTAAACGAACAGGCTTCAAGTGTCTACATTCTCAATAAAGTTGGCATTAGATAGGTACATAGACTTGATATCTGATCACTAATTTGCTAGCAGGACCAGTTTTTAGGGAGTTAAGGTTGCAATGGAAAGCGAGGACAGAGATGAGATTCATAAATGTGTGATCAAGCTGGTATTTTGCTTTTCTTTCCTTTCAACTTCTTTCACTTTTGTCTTTTGTCTGGCATGGAGAAGCAGTGGAAGAGATGAGTATGTTGAATTTTAACTGCAGAGAGTGAATCCTCAAAAGCGAAGGGAGAAGGTTTATATTGGCTGTGGAGCTGGGTTTGGAGGTGACAGGCCATTGGCAGCTCTTAAGTTGCTTCAGAGAGTCAAAAAGCTAAACTATCTCGTACTGGAATGCCTAGCAGAGCGTACTCTTGCTGAACGATATCAAGTTATGGTGTCTGGTGGTGATGGTTATGATTCTAGGAGTATGTTTCTGCCATTCATATACAGTTCTAAATTCTAATATCCTTTTCAATAAAGTTCACTCTTTTATATTTTGGTGTCCACCTTCAATCAACATATTTTTTAGCTTGGTGACATTTAATTAATGGTCTGGTTTATGTCCCCTCTAATGTTGCAAAATTTGGGATAAGAGGTCTTTATGTTCTGCCTAGCAGTACTATTGAGCAGACTTTTAACCTGTTTGCTACATTTATGGATACCTTTAGAAAGTAAGTGTTATGTTGTTTTTTGTAGATAGGCAATTTACATATCCAGAGATGGTTTTATAAAACTCTTATGTTTGTTCACTCTTAATTGCAAAATGAGAGTTATATTATAAAAAGCCATAACAAAAATTTTGTTAATCATCCATGCATGTTTCAGTTTTGCTATGCTAAGCATGTTGAGTCAGTTTTGTGATATATAGTTCCTATGTTTTTTTTTTTTTTTTTCCCATGGTTCTCATTCTCTGATACTTTTCATTTTTCAATGATTTTGCAGTTTTGGATTGGATGCGTTTGCTTCTGCCTTTGGCTATGGAGAGACGAACTTGCTTAATTACGAACATGGGTGCAAGTAAGGAACTAATATTGTGGGCCTGGGTTCAAGACCCATTGGGACCTGCATGTGTAACTTACCAATAACAAAAAATTATTATGCAATTTGCTTGGTACTTCTTTATGCTTTTAATAGATGTCTTATATCTGACTTTTGCCTTTGAACTTTTTTTTTTTTTTTTTTTTTTCCTTTCTGCGTAGTGGATCCGTGTGGTGCCCAAGCAAAGGTTCTGGAGATAGCTAGCAGCCTGGGGCTTAGTGTCTCTATTGCCGTGGCTCATGAGATTTCTGTCACAAAATCAGGTATTCTTGGTCACATAAATGAATTATATAAATATTGTCAAATTACTGAAAACCACTATCATGCAATCTTTATAGTGATCAAGGTCAATACCATGTAGATTTTTCTTTCCCCTTATGTTTTGATGCAACGACTTTCAACTTACAACACAATTATTTTCATTATGTATCCAGGATCATCCTCACTTGACAAATCATATTTAATGGAAGGTGTAAGAATCTTGTCTTGCATGTACTCTTCATTAGTTCAATTTTCAAATTTGCAATATTTTTATACTCAAGTTTCAACAAAATTTTGTTGCCGTTACATGCTAGCCACATAATTCTGAGGCACACTTTCATTGGCATGTGATGCTTGCATAATTGTTGAAGTATGTGAAGGATGTAAACCTTTTATTTCATGAATTATTTAATTCACTATTAAATGAAGAGTTTGATGCATAGCAGTTGGACCTCCTCTTCTTCTTCCCCCAAAACAAAAAAAAGAAAAGGAAAAAAAAAATCCCCCTCTTATAAGTATTACATATAAAGCTGAACACTATCTTTTTGTCTTAATCTATTAAGGGTGCTAGCACATATCTGGGAGCGGCTCCTATTGTTGAATGTTTGGAAAAGTACCAGCCAAATGTGATAATTACTTCCCGGGTTGCAGATGCTGCCTTATTCTTAGCACCAATGGTATGATGAAATCTGATTTCTTCCTGTGAGCTCTTCTATACCTTTTTTTGAATAAATTAGTAACATGTTTACAGCATTTTCTGAAAATGGGTTCTGTCAAACTTGTAATTTCGTTTCATGATGCAATATTGTTTCAGTTTTTAATTCTACAATGATCACATCTATAATTATGCTGCTGAAATGTACCAGTCCTCACTCCCCAGTGTGTTCAATGATTGGAGTTTTACTCCCCTTCTCTTTTGGTCCAGATAATATGTTGAAGTTAAGATTCTGATATATAACCAATTATTGAAGATGAATATTTATTAGGTTAACATAGGTTGAATACAAAGATCAAGTACAGATAATGTGTTACTTGTACCATGTAGTCAATCAGTTGAGTAGTTATTTACCTTTTTATGTTTTATACAGAAGTAAGGAATAATTGAATCATCTCATTTTGTCAACTTTGCCTTTGTCTAATTTCCTTTTGGATGGTTAGTTGAAAAATCACATTGTTATATGATTAGGTCTATGAACTAGGTTGGAATTGGGATGACCTACAGCATCTAGCACAGGGGTCTCTGGCTGGCCACCTTCTTGAGTGTGGTTGTCAACTCACAGGGGGGTATTTTATGCATCCAGGTGACTTTGTCTTTTAGCTTGAGGAGTAATAAAGGCATAAGTGGAGTTCTAGTATGAGTTTTGTATGGTTATAATGTTTTTCATTTTTGCTATTGCAGGAGACAAGTATCGAGACATATCTTTCCCTCAACTCTTAGATTTGTCACTTCCTTATGCTGAAATTAGTTTTGATGGAACTGTATGTGTTGCAAAGGCGGAAGGTAGTGGTGGGGTTTTAAATGTCAGTACTTGTGCTGAACAACTTCTTTATGAGGTTGGTGATCCAGGTGCTTATGTCACCCCTGATGTGGTAAGTTAGATGTGTGTGTGTGCAATCAGTTTATATGATTGTGGATATAAATGGGAAACAATTGAAAAAAAAAGGTTGAAATTTTTTTCTTGGATACAGACCATTGATATTCGGTATGTTTCATTCCACCCATTGTCAAGCTCTGAGGTTCTATGCACTGGGGCAAAACCATCTGCCTCATCAGTGCCTGATAAACTCCTGCGGTTGGTTCCAAAGGTAACTCTTGTATGCATTATTCTGATTTGGTTATAAAAACTTAAATGATAATTTAAGGATCTATTTTCATGATTATCATGTTTTTAGCTTGCAAGTTCAAGTTGGCAGATCTGGTGCTTATGTACAGTCTTCTCACTTAAATGTATCCATGTGTTTCAGGACTGTGGATGGAAAGGATGGGGAGAGATATCCTATGGAGGATCTGAATGTGTTAAACGTGCTAAAGCAGCTGAATTTCTGGTAGGTAAACTTACTAAATCTTTTAATAGTATTTGACACAATTTAAGTGTGTGAACTAAATTAAACCTGATACTCATTATATTGATTCTGCTGTTTGAAGGGGACTACTTGGAACATCAAATTAGTTTAGCTTATACCTTTTCTCAGAAGTAATATTTCTTTAATATTTTATTAGGTTAGATCATGGATGGAAGAAGTGTTTCCTGGTGTTAACTGCCATATACTTTCTTATATAATTGGACATGATAGCCTGAAGGCAACCAGCATTGATGACATTACTTCATGTTTGAAAACTAGTGAAGATATTAGGTTACGCATGGATGGTTTATTTGAGTTGAAGGAACATGCAGTCCAATTTGTTAGAGAGTTTACGGCTTTATATACAAATGGACCAGCTGGTGGTGGTGGCATCAGGTCAGTTTCTCATCAGCTTGTAAATCCGTTTTCATGTTTTATAACTGTTGGTTAAGGAAAGTTTCATTTACCCCCCCCCCCCCCCCAAAAAAAAAAAAAAGAATTGAGAAAAGTTAACTGTGAGACCTTGCTACCTCTAATGATGATAGATTCGCTACTGTTTTAATTATCCTGTTTGTTTACTGAATGCAGCACTGGACACAAGAAAGAGGTTGTTCTTCAAAAACAATTGGTATGCTCTTTCTCTTCCCTTTCCCATCCCCCCTTAAAAAAAATGGATAGAAAAGAACTAGATATACAGGCAGCCAAGATCATACTGCTCCTAGGATCACTACCTGGGAAAAATTGGTCCAAGAAATCACTCAATTGAGGAACATGAAACTTTGTTCTTGTTAAGCTATAATCTAATAGTTTTATTCTCCCTCTTATTTCTTTGAATACTTTTAATTTGCAGCCTATTATGTTGACTTTCAATTTCAATTGAACTAAAACTTGTGATAATCTTTACTAAGCGGATTGGCTTGCCAAGTATATTCAGTCATTAGTCAAAACAATATATTTCAGACTTTCTGACATTATGTATTACAAGTGAAGAAATTCTTGATAAAATGTTTGGTTATTCAGGTTGATCGTGATCATGTTCTATGGCGAACTGGAGTTGTACAGTCTCCTCTAATAATAGAATCCAATAGCCAAGGAGCTGCCCTTGAGGGTCTAACAAAAACCCATGTGCATGAATCTGCATTGACACCAATGACACATGCCAATACCAGTAACCTTGTTACGGATTTATCATCTCCCAAAATCAACCTCTCTCCTGCTCCATCAGGCCAGAAGATTCCACTCTATGATGTAGCACATAGTAGGGTCGGTGACAAAGGAAATGACATGAACTTTTCCATCATCCCACATTTCGCTCCAGATATTGAGCGGTTGAAGTTGATCATAACACCCCAATGGGTAAAGGAAGTAGTCTCAACTCTTCTAGATACCTCTTCATTTCCTAATTCAGATGCCAATGATAAGGACAAATGGGTCGATGAACATGTCAAGGTGGAAATATATGAAGTTAAGGGAATACAATCTTTGAATGTTGTGGTACGAAACATTCTAGATGGTGGTGTCAACTGCTCTCGGAGAATTGACCGGCATGGAAAGACCATCTCAGATCTCATATTGTGCCAGCGAGTTGTGTTGCCTCCCTAATTGGGCGGTTCAAGATACAATCTGCACACTTTTGGAGTGAAGAATCTGCAGTATTGCCTTTCTTCCTTCTCATTTTCAGTATGTCATATACAATACAATGTCAAACTTTGTCATACAGTAAGTGCAATGGAACTTCGGAGCTACAATTTGAATGTGTAAAAAAAAAAAAGGGTGATTAGCAATAAAAAAAAAATTATTAGACAATATTATGCAACAAATCTTTGGAAATTTTAAAATTATATATCATGGTGAGGTCGTAAGGCTTGCCTTTTTCATCCCTTATATTTATTTATTTTTCTTAATATACGTAAGTTGCTCTCTTGTTGGAATATTTTGCTTTATTTATTTATTTTCATGTTAGATGCTTCTTATGAGGTGAATTTAATGTCAAATTAAACTCTCTTTCAGAACTGTTGCAATTTGGATTCTTAGGGAGTTCTTTTAAAAATAAGTTCCTTAGTAAATCTCTATTAATTAAAAATAACAAAAACTTATGTAAGATGCACTTGAGACCTACTTGGAAAAAAAAAAGAAAAAAAAATCTTTAGCAAATGGTGTTTTGATACCCAAAGGAAAAGTGGATGTTCTAAACTCTGATTTGTTAGTGTTATTTAATATGTTTTCTATACTTACCAAAAACAAAATTTTTTCTTTATTTCAAGTGTAAGTGCTTCTCCAACTGGTAATTGATTATAGGCGCAATTGATAACTGAAAGGAATAAAACTCTACCATTGCAATCTAGGAATATGGCCCTCCATTAGTCTCAAAGTATCCCACAGCAATTATTTGTGGGGTGTATTTCACATTAAACTGATTGGAGAGTAAGATTTTGATCGATCTAAATTCACTGCTAAACCAGGAATTAACCAATTAAAGGTAGGTTAATGAATGCTGGTGGGATTTTTGAAACTAGCCAATCCAAATTCAACCTACAGCGCCAAAATAATAAGAATACTAATCCTATTCCTATCTATCTGTAAAAATACATTACGAATCCTGTAAATCAAGTCACTTTGGGTCAACAATAAATCTAGGGACAGAACCTTTTTCACAATCGCTGACGTGACCCTTTGTGGTTGATGCATAATAAAAATGGTGTCAGTGGTGAACCCAAATGAAAGTGATGTTTCTCCAATCAAAACAGGCCATGTCAGCCATTGTAAAAAATGTTGTGTCTCTAGCATTACTCTCGAGTCAAATGACTGCAACCTGAATCTACTCATGTTCCTGCTGGAGCTTAGTTCTTTTACTCTGGATTTCAACAAAGTCCAACCCCAAGAAAGCAAAGTCAGAGTGGTAGCAGATAATATTATGTGACACATCTTGCCAGCTATATAACAAGGTGCTATTCTGGACCCCTAGATCATCAACACCTGAATCCTGATCAGCATTGACTTCTACACATAACTGATCAGTTGGTTGGCTCTTCTATGAACAGTCTGGATTGACTCACACAATTAGGACCGTTCATACATTTGACACTCAAAACAATTTATCTTTAACGGACATAACTACCAAGACACCAAATAGCAAAAACAGTTGGCTTTGATTTATCATCCCAAAAAATTTTACTATTGAAAAAGTCAAGAGCACCAACCTTATTTTGCTCCAATCCATTCGGAGTATCCAAAATTACAGCATTAAATTTCCATCTTCACCTCGTAATATTGGGATCTCCAATCACTTGTCCACCATTTACTAGCATCAGAACGATCCGTCATAATCTGATATAAATGAGTTTTGTTTAGACAAATCAAAGACTTTGTTCAATCCCATTGTCTGAGGTACCGGTGACAAGCGTGGTGCTTTCCTATTGAACTTTCCTTTGATCCTCAGACAACCTGAGTACTATAGCAAAAGATTGCATCTTCGTCTTCAAGAGCATTCAGAGTTTCATATCTTGCCTAAAAAGATAAAAATAAGAATGGCATTTACAGGAACTCTGGATAAATGCAAGGCTTGTGACAAGACTGTGTATGTGGTTGATATGATGTCTCTTGAAGGGATACCATATCATAAATCCTGCTTCAAATGCAGCCACTGCAAAGGATTTCTTTCGGTATATATCTTGTGTCACAGTTTTTTCTTGGCATTGTTCTCTATATAAGTTTACACTTTGTTTTTTTGGGGGGGGGGGGGGTGGCATTGTTGTCTACATCATCAGTTATGGACAACAAACCAATAGCCATGACAAATAGGCATTTGGGTTGCTTTTGAAACTGGTTTCTAATTCAAAGATACTTTAAAATTTATTGTTCATATGGTGTTGTATAGTCCTATGACAAATTTGTAAAATATTTTGAAAAACCTTTCAGTAATATAAGCTACAAAATTGATTTTAGCATTCTCCTGAAGGAGCAATGAATCAAATAATCTAAGGGGCAATAACCATCCCATGATTGACAGATGAGCACCTACTCTTCCATGGATGGAATCCTGTACTGCAAGCCTCATTTTGAGCAACTTTTCAAGGAATCCGGAAATTTCAGCAAGAATTTTCAAACAGGTAAGACTTTTCTTTCAGGCCTTTATATTTGATATTTTATACATTAACTATACATATATATTTTTTGGTGGCTAACAATAAGCTGTATTATGTTGAAAATTGCAGCAGCAAAGCCTTCTGACATTCTGGTATATTCATCCTTCACTTCATACAGCTTATTGTGTGTTTGGAAGTCCTGTGAATTAAAGGCTGATTTTCTTTTTATTCTTTTCTGGGGTGCCTTTAAATGCTAAAAAATATCATGGGACATCCAAATCCACTTACAAATTTATCATTTCTGTTTGCTGTTTTATTTATTTTATTAACAATAACATATGGGATTTGATATCTTTTATAGACTAGGCGTCCAAGCAAACTTTCTTCCATGTTCAGTGGAACCCAAGACAAATGTTCCACTTGCTTGAAGACAGTGTATCCTCTGGAGAAGGTTGTTCACCAATTTTTTTTTTTTTTTTTTTTAACTTTTTTTTTTTTTACATAATTGCATACTATCTTTCTTGCAAATGGTAACAAAAATGTGAACATTCAAGAAAGGTATATAAATGGTACTAATAAGGCATGTCAAAAGAAGAGAAATGAGCCATTGTTCCAGTAAATGATGAGTAAGTGGAATTTGAGCATGGCCAAAGATTATAATATGACCCTTTCAAATAACTTGATGTACTTGGATTCAGATGGGGGATTTCAATAAATTAAGTTATGAGGCCTTTGATATCTTAAAAGTCACAAGCTGGTGGACACACAAGGCCATGATTCTCGCAATAATTATCTCATTCCTCTGATATATGCATACATTATGAGAGAGGATGATACATATATCAGATGCTTGAGATACTTTCTTTGATTCTGTCCTCCTGAAACGATGATTTCTTTTGTTTTCTCCAAGACCAAAATTAACTCTCTAATTTCTTGGTTTACCTTCCAGATATCACTGGAAGGAGAATGTTACCACAAGTCATGCTTCAGGTGTGCTCATGGAGGGTGCCCTCTTACACATTCTTCCTATGCTGCTCTTGATGGAGTCCTCTACTGCAGGCATCATTTTGCTCAGCTCTTCATGGAGAAAGGAAACTACCACCATGTCCTCCAGGCTGCTGCACACAGGAAGAATGGGGCCACACCACCTCCTGAACCAGCAGACCTGGAGCCAAAGCCGGAATCCGAGGGCAACACACAAGAGCAATCACTTTGAATGGTTCCTCCCTATCTTTCAGGGTTCTTCCCAAAAAAAAAAAAAAAAAAAGGAAGGGTGCAGACCTTCTCATGTTGAAATTCATGTCAAACTTGTTTACAAATTATTTTCAGTTTGTAAGCTGATTTGAGAAGTAATTGACATTCTTAAAACAAAAAAAGCATGGAGCAATGTATTTTTTTTTTTTCAATTAATTTTGTTGGAAATTTTATGTGATGGAATTAATAATGTGCTTTAGTTTTAATTGAGTTGAGATACCATTCTTCAGTTTCATGATTTGTGAAACACTAATTTATGGCTACTATACCAAGAACAAGGATTTCATATAGCAGGAATAAATCTTTACCTAAATATCTAAGGTTTGATCCATGAAATCCAAAACTGAACATGTATGAACAATTAAACTGACCGGATCAGATTATATGAAATTAATTTGTGAAACATTATGGGCTACATTGTGGTACTTGTTTGTATCATATGCAAGCTCATATTAATCATGTTCGGTTAATACTATGTTGTGACCTCATGAGTCATATGGTTTTAACTTTCAAAGAATTAAAGTTGTGAAAGATGAGAAGGCTGAGCAGCCTATAAAAGTGGCCAATGATATCTCTAGAGGTTTCAATTTCCATAAGCAGGCATTCCTTAATGATCATATCTGTCTAGGCTCCTCCTGCACCAGAAAGTTCTGAAACTTAATTTTAATGTTGTTATTAGGTCTGACAAAGTGGTGTTTGCTGTGGTTTGTCCGAATCACATTGGTCATATTATCCTTGCTGGGACAGATTCTGATATTCCTGGGGAACCTTAACCTATATGGGCTGAGGCTCGTGTGGCTTCTTTAGCTGTGTCTAAAGCTGCTGAGTTAGAGCTCGATCCTATTATCTTGAAGGTGATGCTCTTAATGTGCTTGAGTAATTAATAAACAATCAAAATATAAAATCATTACAAATTTTAAACAAAGAGTATTATTGTTGTTTAACTAAAGTCATCATCATACCCATGTCCCATGCTCCAATGAGAGTAATTTGATTTTGCTTGAGATTGTGATGTTCTAGAGTTTTTAGAATAACTTTATTATAAAGTTTCTCTTAAAATATGACCATTTATTGATAAATAAGTAGTTTATAACTTTAGATTTTATCACATTATCAATTAAGAAAAAAACCCTGATAATAAATGTTTATTTGAATATTAATGAGGTGACAAAATTTAAACCATTTATTTTAAAAATTCTACCGTGAAAGATTTTGAAAATTCCGGAGAATATTGATCCATTTAATAAAAAAAAATTATTATGATATATTTATGAATAAAAAAAAGTTAATGCTATAACTTACCTCTATTTATATATATATAAAGTAATGCTATAATTTACTTTGTGGTACTTCAATTTTCTTATTTTTATTGAGTAATGCTACATACACAACAATTTCATAACAATAATAAGTTGGCAGATTTTTATTAGTTCTCATCTGGATCCACCACTTATTCTATTTTATTATTTACCATTAATAACTTGACACTTTAGCATTGTTATGAAATTGTTGTGAAAATATTGTGTCCATAACTTTATTGATTTTTATTTATTTTTAATAAACTCGTCAATATCGTTATTCTTAGAATTAAATACATAGACTATATTGATACACTTTTTTTTTTTTAATACACAAATATTAATTTTAAAAATTACTACGGACAGATTCTGCTATGCTTTTTTCTCCATAACTATTAAATTTTGCATACACAAATATTAATTGTCCCTTTCCATATATGCACGGCTCAATGTAATTATTGACGATCCAAGTAAGAATCACTAAGACTTAAGCTTGGATTGAGCTCTATTTGACCCTACAACTACAATCATAGTTGTAAACCTGGATCAACTCAACTAATTAGCTTTGGTAAACCGATGGGGTACTTGGAACCTTAGACAGGTTCTAGTTTTCAATTAGATCATTTAAGCACGTATGAATTGGTCATATATGGACTGTGGTGGGTTTTGTTTTGTATGATTCATTCTACTTGGACGAGTATTGTAGAACCGTTTCTGTTTTTTATGTACTCTACGTTACATGTCTATCTAATCTTTAATTTTTTTTTTCTATAAATAGTTTGACATTGTAGCATTCTAACAAACGAAAAACGCTATAATAAGAAATGACATCTAGGTATACAATATTTCTCTGTCTTTCGATCTTTCCATAACATTATCTCTTTATTTATAAAAATTATTATGGAGAAAAAAGCATAACTTTTGAAATTTATTTTAAAAATTAAACATTTTCCATAATAATTTTCTTTAAAATTTTCTAATTTAATTTGTATTGACTTGTTTGATATATCACTAATATTTACTTCATGATTGTTTCTCTTGATTTATTTCCTCTTTAAGCTAAACATAATTTTGTTCACGACTTATCATGTGTGTGTTTATTTGAACCTCCACTCTGTATATTTTTATTTTGTATTAAGAATTTAATCATTAATTTTTTTTTGTATAAAAATATTGTCCAGCTTTATTTATAAAGCATTGGTCCAAGTTTAATAACTATATTAAAAAAATTAAGGGGATGGACTCATAAGTCACATGAGTCATAGGCTGATTTATCAAAATCATGTTATGTTTGAAAAAAAAAAAAGTCTTTTATTTTTACTTAGCCTTTTACTTTTTTTGTCAAGTATTAAAATTTGATTTTGTACGTAATAAAAATAATCACTTTAAAGTATCATAATTTGATTTAAAAGCCAATATTAATTTAGTCTCTTAACTTGTTATTAATTACTAGAGACACTATGTTTGGTTTAGTTTAGTTTATTTTCATGATGTATAATTTTTTAAGATTATTTTTAAATAAAAATAAATCATTGATACGTATACGGCATAACGTCCATTAAGATATTTAAAACAGCTCAGCACAAAAGGTCACGCGCTCACGGAGAGCTTGGTTCTAGCCCCTGGTCCGTGCCGGACAAAACGACCAGTAGCAGTTTATCTCCCATGAGACAAGCGCAGTCATGAAGCCCAGCAATTGCACCATTGGACGGTGTTTTCCACGCGCATTCAGTTGCAAGAAGAAATGGCATTTCTCAAAGAATATCCCTAGTATATATCTGCGTCACCTACTATTAATATCACACATTCAAGGCCATTTTAGTAAATCCATCTCAGAATTAAGAATAATCCACCAATTAGCTCATTTTCTCAGCTAACTCTCATTTTCTTGTACTTTCTTACCTTCCAAACATATAGCGAGAAAGTAGAGAGACCCAAAAAAAGCAAAAAAATAATAATAATAATAAATTGTAATCATTACCTTCAGACAAGCACAGTCCAAGGATAAAAGGTCAAGTCGATTTGTTTTCAGTTCCGCCATTTTCCACACTTTCTCAAACACTCCGCCACTGATTTTCTCAGCTCGATCCCCCAGATTTTTTCATCATGATCGGTTAGTCCTGCTCATTCATATACATGTGCATATACATGCATATTACATGCATATATGTATGTATTCGTACATAGAAATGTGTATATACGCCTATTGATTATGTCTATGCTTTGTGTATAACTGGTGCTTGTAGCTGATAGCTTTGACTTGTTACGAATTGGATTCAATCACATTTTTTAAGTTGTGTATATACGAATACATGTATGTATGTATGTGCGTATTTGTGAGTGTGAGTGTGTGTGCGCGCAATATCTTTGTATGTATACGTGGTTTTAGGGTTAAAGAAAATTCAGTTTTATATATAAGTAGTGAGGCTTGGATAGGTCGTACTGATTATTTGTTTTTTGAAATTAATATTTGATTCACCAGGTGTATGAGTAAAGGCCAAAGTGAGTATGTGCATGGATTGTAGAGTGTGTGTGTAAAGATTGTAGAAAATTGTTTCATTGACGGTTGAGAGAATATGGATATTGCGTGTGGTTTTCGGCAGCCGAATGTGTTCCATGGCTGTGAGGGCACAAGTTATAAGACTTTGGATCGTTCTGATTTGCATTTGCAGTTTAAGAGTAGAGGTTTTGGCTGTCACTTTTTGGGTAATTCGAGAATTATTTTGAAACCACATTTGAGTAAGAAGATGAAAAAGAGTATTGTTTCTAGTGGTTATAGGAATTCGAGTATGGTTGCCGTAGGAGAATTTGATAGTCAATTGTGGAGGTCAAATCTGAGACGTTCTTTGTTTTGTAATTTGGACAATGTTTTTAAAGGGTCAAGAGCTGTTCGGTCGTGGTGTCAGGGTAATGATTCTTTAGCATATGTAAATGGGAACGGTCGAAAAGTGGAGTTCATTGAAAGTAGTGGTGAGAGCTCAGGAGTTGATGGTGGTGAGCTAAGTGGTTCCAGAGAAGAAGAGGGACGGGGAGAAGAAGGGGAGGCACTTAGTGTGGAGGAACTGAGGGAATTGTTGCAGAAGGCAATAAGAGAACTTGAAGTTGCACGACTTAATAGTACCATGTTCGAGGAAAAGGCTCAGAGAATATCAGAAGCTGCGATAGCATTGCAGGATGAAGCGGCAAGTGCTTGGAATGATGTTAATTCTTCCCTTGATACTATTCAAGAGATTGTGAATGAAGAGTGTGTAGCCAAGGAAGCTGTTCAAAAAGCGACAATGGCTCTTTCATTAGCTGAGGCAAGGCTTCAGGTAGCAGTAGAATCTTTGGATGCTGCAATAAGAGCAAATGATTCTTTGGAAGGATCTAGAGAGAGTGATATCGAAAATAATATTGATGAAGAGGGAAAAACACTTTTAGTTGCTCAGGAAGACATTAAGGAGTGTCATGAGATTTTGACAAATTGTGAGGCAGAGTTGAGACGCGTGCAGAGTAAAAAGGAAGAGTTGCAGAAGGAAGTGGACAGGTTGAATGAAGTTGCAGAGAAAGCGCAGCTGAACGCTTTGAAAGCAGAGGAGGATGTGGCGAACATAATGCTTTTAGCAGAGCAAGCTGTTGCCTTTGAACTCGAGGCCACACAACGTGTGAATGATACAGAGATTGCATTACAGAGGTCAGATAAATCTCTGTCCAGTTCTTATCTTGATTCTCCAGAAACTACCCTAGGACAGGTATTGAGTGGTGAGGCTGTTGTTGAGGAGGAGAATATGGTCCAGGGAGTTTCTGGTGATGTTTCTGTTGAAAGGGACAGTGATGTGCCAGTTGATGGTGATTCTTTGGTTGTTAAGCTAGTACCAGATAGCCTGTCTGATCAGAGTTCTGAAGACTCGAGTCACTATGATGATCTGAGTGATCATGAGAATGGAAAGTTAAGTTTAGACTCTCCTAAAGAAGCTGAACTAGAAGCAGAAAAATCAAAGAATGCTGTTCAAATGAAAAAGCAGGACACACAGAAGGATTTGACTAAGGAGACTTCACCCTTTAATGCTCCCAAGGCATTATTGAAGAAATCTTCTCGCTTCTTTTCTGCATCATTTTTCTCTTTTACTGAAGATGGGACTGAGTTCACACCTGTGTCAGTTTTCCAGGGTCTCATGGAGTCCACGAGGAAGCAATGGCCCAAGCTAATTGTTGGGTTGTTGCTATTTGGAGCAGGGTATGTATGAGAATTGAAACTTCTTGTTTTTACTTATTATTACTAAATCTTTTATTCTTCATTTGTGTAATACTGTTTTATTAAAGGAGATTCATATATTATTGTCCGTGTTTGTGAATCATCTGATCTAATTGCATGACATTTCTGTGTTTTTTAAGAAACTCTGAGAGAATGATCTTTATTTCTTTAGGAATGTTATGTGTCAGTACTTGGGACAGACCCTTTTTTATTCTAATAAAATTGACCTTTTTTTTTTTTTTTTTTATAAGTAATAATTCATTAAAAAAGAAAAGGACATATAGTCCATGTACACAAAGTGTGTACACTAGACTTGTCAGAATTACAAAGAAAAGGAGCAAAAATTAATAAAATCTAGCAAAGGAGAGTAAGGAATAAATCCCAAAGCAGCAGCCCATTCCAACAGAGAATAGAAAATTGACCTTGTTAGTTTCATTGATTCTTTATAATTCTTGTTTTCCCATTTGTGCTTTTCTATTGTATGATTCTTGGGTCGTGTACTTGGATTATGTCTTCTTAGTGTTTTCTAATCAGGTATTTTTACTTATTTAAAGAGAAAAGAAGAAGGAAGAAGTTAGTAGTTGATTGGCTTAAATATATATAGCTTTTCTTCCTTCATTCTTCAGAAGCACTAGCCTGTGCCTTGATTCTTTTTATTAGGTTGTTATGTACAGTGTAAAAAGTTATCTTCCATTGATCACAAGATGCTGAAATCTTTCACAGGATCACCTTTTATGCTAATCGAGCAGAGAGGAATGCACAGCTGCTGCAGCCTCCCGATGTCATCACCACTAGTATTGAAGCTGGTATGGAAGAAGTTTCCTCAAGTACAAGGCCTCTGGTTCAACAATTACGGAAAATACCTAAGAGAATTAGAAAACTAATTGCGACACTTCCTCATCAAGAGGTATGCAATCATATTTCCCTCCATTACTTCTGCCTTTTGGTCTTAATTCCTATGTGTTTAGTACTTTGTGATTGGATCAGCTATTCATTTATTTCTTAGGTGAAGGAGGAGGAAGCTTCCCTCTTCGACATGTTGTGGTTATTGCTTGCTAGTGTTATATTTGTGCCAATATTTCAGAAAATTCCTGGAGGTATTTGAATTCCCATATACCTTTCACTAGCCTTGAACTTTCATTTACACTATTAAGTTTAAGATTTTGAATGCATTTAGTGCAAGATTCCATATATCAATGAACGGAACTTTTAATCCTTTAATTATCAAGAAGTTTTTTTTATGACTAAATTTCTCTTTCCTTGTTTGTCATCTATTTGCTTTCTTGAACTTATCCAGAAGTGGAATGATCAGGACTTTAATGATTCTGGTGACAAAAATGTTGCTGGTCCTTTACACAGCTGACCATCATCTGCACGCATATCATTGGGACTTTATTTCTTTTTTAATAATTGGGACCAAAATTTTATATATTGTTACATTGATGGTGTCTCTTATCTGCTGCAATGTATAGGAAGTCCTGTTCTTGGGTACTTGGCTGCTGGCATCTTGATTGGGCCCTATGGCCTCTCAATTATTCGTTATGTGCATGGGACCAAGGCAATTGCTGAATTTGGAGTTGTTTTCTTATTGTTCAATATTGGCCTTGAGGTAGAGATTACTTTTATAAATCTTGCTGCTTTGCCTTTGCATTTTATGGGTCCTCATGAAAAGAATTAAACTGAAGTTTTTAACTCGATGTTTTAGCTCTCTGTTGAAAGGTTAAGTTCCATGAAGAAATATGTTTTTGGATTAGGCTCTGCTCAGGTGACTGTGAAATTTCATCTTTTTTGGTTATCATTTGTGTTTTGTGACACCTTCGATTCTTAATATGCATAACAAATGCAGGTTATGGTGACAGCGGTGGTGGTTGGCTTGGTTGCTCATTTTGTTTGTGGGCAGCCTGGTCCTGCTGCAATTGTCATTGGGAATGGCCTGGCGTTATCATCCACTGCTGTTGTCCTGCAGGTAAGAGGTGCCTGTAATTAGAATTCTTTTCTTCCACTTCTAAGACATTCTGGTTTCCTCATATTGGGGCATCCCCATTTTATTTATTATTTTAATAAAAGAAACAGATATTATAATAACATAATACCTATTATGATGGGCTCCTGGGCATGAGCAAGAAACTGCTTAGCCCGTCAGGGGTGAATACCCCTGGATTATGCAGTAACTAGTTCTGGCCGGGGTTAGTTGCTTATAGGTTTTACTGCCTAGAGGCGAGTCTAAAGGGATTTTCTTTAGAAAGGTTCCCTACGTTATAATAAAAATGATACCAAACATTTCACTAGTGTAATTTCCTAAAACTTCTTATACCATACAATAGGCTGAGTTAAATCATCTTACATCTTTCCAATTCCTGATGTCTTGTAGAATCTTTGAAAACCACTTGTTCGACTTGATCCATTATTGCACAATCATGTGGCTCACCACTGTCTCTGATGCCCCTTGTTGAACTTGTGCTGAATTTTGTTTCTAAATCAGTCAAACCTGCTGGAACCTACTATTTGATATTTTTTAATAGATAAGTGAATCAAATTTGTTGAGTTCCTTTGCAGGTGTTGCAGGAGCGAGGTGAGAGCACATCACGCCACGGACGCGCTACATTTTCTGTATTGCTTTTCCAGGTTACTCCACAGTTTTGAAAATTCTGTTCTGAAAAGCATCTTGTCTGGAAATAAATGTCATGTGCAAGATATTGCAGCTCTTTTATACGGTTGATATGCGTGACTGATATTGCTCTGTAACACTGGTGCCTGTATCTTCACAGTAAGCTTGGATCAAAATGCCAAACTAAAATCTAAAGCTGCATGATACTGTAATCAGCTGTGAATATTAAGCATATTTGCCTATGCTTCAAAATCCTACCACATAAACTTAACAAATTTTGTTGTTGTTGTTTTTGTTGTGTTTTATTTTTATTGGTATTAATGGTTCTTTAGACTGTATTTATCTTCCATGTAGCCATGATTCTTCATAATAAGGTGTAGAAATCATTTCCTTGTGCTTTCCTGAGCTGCTCTTTGCTCCTTGAATTATTTCATACATTTTCATCTTAAAAGAAAAAAGAAGAAGGAATTTTAGACTCAAATTAATTGTTTTCTTTTCTTTTGGTTTCTTTCAGGATTTGGCTGTTGTGGTTTTGCTGATACTCATTCCTCTTATTTCACCCAATTCATCCAAAGGAGGGGTAACATTTTCTTGTACTTTTTATCCTGAGACACTATTAGTACTTTTATCAAGATTCAAATGTGTTTGGATCAAACTTACTAAAAATCGTTATGATATATATTATATTATATTAAGGGCTAAAGGTAGTTAATGAGCAATCGGAATAAAGCATAAGAAAATATATGGTGAAGTTGAGGTAATTTATTAGCTACTGGAATGGTAAATAAAAGTGCAACAGTGGGATTGCATATACCACATTATTCAATAAATAAGAGCTTCACATCCAATATTTTCAACTCTGTCTCCCTTTCCCTCTCAGAATTTTGTTGGGACTGCATCTCAATTTCATTATTAAGGGAAGTAGAGACTTAGATGTTCTTTTTTAGTCATACATGTTTAGATGTCAGGAATTACATGCAGCCTCTGTTGTTGTTACTTCTATAAGTATGTGGTGTTCATAGATCAACCCTAAACTTCCAGGTCCATCCTTGCTTTCTACGTCCAGTCTGATGTTGATCATAGGATGCACATTAATTTTATGTGTTATTTTTGAAGTATAAGTCTGGACATTATGTACTTGCTTCTGTAGCTGTGGCTGTTATTTTTGTTATTGGCATGGCTATGGATTCTTATGTCACTTATTCTGTCAACCTGGGAAACATTATCTGTTGTTTTTCAGGTTGGTTTCCAAGCCATTGCTGAAGCTCTTGGACTGGCTGGCGTTAAGGCTGTAGTTGCCATCACTGCCATAATTGCTGGTGGACGCTTGGTGAGTGTTTAGATATCTCTGAGATTAATATGACCTTGGCATTACTTTTCAGTTGATACTTCTGATCATATTATAACTCAAATCTGCTACATATCCATTAAATGCTAAAGTTCAGAATTAATTTTGTAGATTTGATATGGGGTTATTTTTTATCATTAAATATTATCTTAGGAGATCTTGATAAAGCTTCTATTTAATTTGTTGAGTCTTTTTTTTTTTTCTTTCTTTTATAACCTTTAATTTGTTGATCCATTGGGAATTTTGGATTTGCAAAGTGAAAAAATGTACCTTTTTGGGTTACTGGTGTACAATTTGGATCAAAATCCTGATGCTAACACTAATGCTCAGAACTGTTTAAAAAAAAAAAAAGGATTACTTCTCCTTTTTGTGTCTATTCATAAGATGATGTCCAGGATGGTTGTCTTTCTGTTAGGACTTTGATTACACTGGCTGCTAATTTTTATCTCAACAAAATTTTCATATATTGAAATACAGCTTGTGTATCACTTTTATTTCCTTTTCTGTGCTTTTTGTAGTTGCTTCGACCAATCTATAAGCAAATTGCGGAAAATCAAAATGCAGAAATATTCTCTGCCAATACACTCCTTGTTATTCTGGGGACTAGTCTCCTTACGGCCAGGGTATGACTCTGCATTTTCTTAATTGCTTTGTTGTTTTCTCTTTAAGTAACAAATTTCCCTTTTTTTCCCTTAGAGCAGGCTGGACTTTCCATGGCATTGGGAGCATTTTTGGCTGGTTTGCTACTTGCAGAAACTGAATTTTCCTTACAGGTTGAGTCAGATATTGCACCATATCGTGGCCTTTTATTGGGTCTCTTCTTTATGACGGTAGGTACTTTATGTTAGCATTCTCTAAGATCTATTTATCTTTTCTTCTGTAGCATTGCATAAGCTTGTTTCTATCGTTGATAAACCTATGTTGATCACCAGTGTTAGATAATAATTCCTATGAGAAATTTCGATGTAAAATTCTTTCTTTGTGCTACTTAATATTTTCCAGCCTTTTGGCCACCTGTCTGTTAAAACATCATTTTTCTATTATCAGATTCAATTTGATTGTTCCAATTATTACACTGAAGCAGGTAGAAGAATGCTACTTGGCTATTTGACAGGGACATTGTTTCTGATTTGAGCTTATTGATATTGCTAGTTTATTGAACAGTGATGCTTTGTTTATGTGCACTTGATTGAAATTCTTTTGTGGTTTTCAGGTTGGCATGTCTATCGATCCAAAACTTCTTCTTTCCAACTTTCCAGTCATTAGTGGGACATTGGGACTTCTGATTGGTGGAAAGATGTTATTAGTTGCTTTAGTTGGTAGAATTTTTGGTGTTTCAATAATATCTGCAATAAGAGTTGGTCTTCTTCTTGCTCCGGGTGGAGAGTTTGCATTTGTGGCTTTTGGTGAAGCTGTTAATCAGGTTTTCCTTCTTATAAACTAGAAGTTTTATTTGCAAGGCTCAGTGGTTTGCATTTAACAGAGTATTCTGCTTTACTAAAATTTTCAACTGTGTCCTGGATGTTACTGTCAACAGTAGACTCATTCCATTCCATTCTTTTCCTTTCCTTTATAATTTATTCATTCCATTCCATTCCATTATAAACTCCCAAACGAAGCCTAAAGATTCATAGTAAGCCCTGTCTCCAATATTTGGGCAGGCTTCTGGATGTTTGATATGCCTATTTAAAGTGCTTGGTCTCCATTTCTGCTCAAGAATATTTTTGTAATGTTGATGAGCCTAATCTTCTCCTCCTCAACCCCCTCCCTCCCCTTCTCCCCCCCCCCTCCCAAAAAAAAAAAAGGCTATACCATCCTTTCTTCTGAATCAACTGGTTGAGATAGGGCAATATAAGATTGTTTCATTTTTATGACTGTCAATAATGCAAGTTCCGTAAAAATGATATGTCTGCTATCAGATGTTCTTTTTCATTAACTGGTATTTTCTACAGGGTATAATGTCTCCTCAGTTATCATCTTTGCTGTTTCTGGTGGTGGGAATTTCAATGGCCCTCACACCTTGGCTAGCTGCTGGAGGCCAGTTAATTGCCTCTCGCTTTGAGCAGCATGATGTTCGAAGTTTATTACCTGTTGAGAGTGAGGTAAAATGTCTAATATGAGAACTCACTGCTATTGGTTGCAAATATTATGTAGTTTCACCTGTTAGATATCTAGACCAGGCAGTATCATTAACAGTACATAATTTCATATATTGTTGTAATAGTTACAACTAATGGATACTGTCAATCGCAATTCAGGACTGCATTCATAAGTTGGCAAGAATGATACATTTAAGTGAATTTCTACTCAATAAGATCAAATTTAACTCATTTCATGTAATCTAACTAAATTACGTACTAGAAACAATGGACAATAGACAGATTGACAATTTTGCTTAACTGCATTGCAGTGGATTGTTTTAATCTGCTCCTAAATGCCTTTGTATCAAGGTTGTGGATTTTTTTTTTTGCACCCTGTTTACAGAAGCCTATGCTCTTTTTGCAGTTTCAATTGTTCTTAGCTGTGTAAATCACTGTAGAAGTAATTGATTCATAATCTAATTCAGGTCCATGTATTGGGTAAATTCCCTTCTTGGCTTGTTGCCACTACAAGTTCATGGAAGTAACGAACTGAAAATTATTGTACTTATCAGAAAACCTCTACCGGTGGTGCTAACCACAGAGTTTAGAATTTTTCTTCTAAAAAGAGATGGTACTTATCATTGGGGAAACAAAAAGCAGCAAAAGAAAGTGAATATGATTTGTTTCAACATGTCCATGAACTGTGATCAGTTTGGTATGATATTCACTAATGTGTGAGTAATCTTATTGGGAGGTTGGTTGGATTGAGTTTCTTGATTGTAGGTAGGGTGATATATCCAACCATAAGAGGGCCTTTTCCTTAATTTAAGAGGTCTGCTAGTGACAGTCACTGGCCACTTGTGACTGCTATGCTTTGATAGGTCCAGCCACACAAATGGGCTCTAACAGTAGTTCGATACATGCGTGGGCTGGGGATGTCCAACCCATTCAGCATCTGAAAGTTTGATCAGTTCTCTAGCATTCTCCATCATTTATTTTTGATGGCCTAATGTTTTGACATCTGGATACTTTTTCTTAATCTTTGCATTTCAAATAATAGCAGATTCTCATGTTATGTTTTATGAAATTCATTATCACCCTTGATGCATTTGATATATATTTTTTAAACATAAATTGGTGAGTGCAGGTAGCCATCTTATTTGTCCATATGTTATCTGTTTGTGATCTAGGATTGACATGGAAATTATAAAGATATATTAAGTCGTTAATCTTGGTTTATTTTACAGACAGATGATTTGCAAGATCACATAATCATTTGTGGATTTGGACGAGTTGGCCAGGTATGGTCATAATTTGCAGTTCTTGTTTAAATAAACTTGTATAAAATCATTAATGTGGCAAATGTACTATGTAAAAAGAAAAATATGAGCTTTCATGACAGTACTATCTTTTTCTTCTTCTTCCTTTGGTTCCCAGATCATTGCCCAGCTTCTTTCGGAGCGATTGATTCCTTTTGTTGCTCTTGATGTGAGGAGGTAACCAAATGACTTATAAATCTCTTAGCCCGTATATTGATCTTTGCTCTTCCAGGATGAGTAATTTCATTATGTTAACCTGGTATTGTGATGCCAATGAGCTCTAGCTCAAATGGTACCTCCTCAGTCCTCCCTGTGTAAGAGCAAGGTGGACTGGAAGGTGATGTCATGGGTTCAAGACGCATCGGATGCATGTGTATGTTACTAATAAATCTTGTAGCCCATATATTGATCATCCTATTTATAAATCTCTTAGCCCGTATATTGATCATTGCTCTTCCAGGATGAGTAATTTCATTATGTTAACCTGGTATTGTGATGCCAATGAGCTCTAGCTCAAATGGTAGCTCCTCAGTCCTCCCTGTGTAAGAGCAAGGTGGACTGGAAGGTGATGTCATGGGTTCAAGACACATCGGATGCATGTGTATGTTACTAATAAATAGGATTTATTGGGGTGCATGGAATTATGTGTGTCTTCTCTATTGGAAAATGATACATTCATAATATTTGCTAAAGTAGAATTCCGACTCAATGTGTTGATTTCGATATCATATATGTGTGACTCATATGTTATAGTCAACTATGTGTCTGCATGGCTCAGTTTATCTCAGAACATTATATCTTAACATGAAGGGGAATTCAAAAAATAATATTTCTTGATATTCCCTTTAGCCAAGAAATGTTATAACAAGAAGGTGTCAAATAAAGAATAGCTGAAAGTGAATAACAAGGACTGACCTTCTTGGACTGCTTATTTTTCTTGGGAATTTTCTTTTTACTATGCTCTTCTTTAACATCTTTAAAAACTTTGATTGAATACAACTTTGAAAGAAAAGGCAAAAAGGTAAATTTGATTTTTAACTCATGCTCTCTGTTGTCTTCAGCGACAGAGTGGCAGTTGGACGTGCCCTGGACCTTCCTGTGTATTTTGGAGATGCTGGCAGTCGAGAGGTATGGAAAATTGTATCAGAAAGTATGCTTATGTGCAGGTTCATTATCTGACTTGCTTTATATTGGTGACTAGGTCCTTCATAAAATTGGTGCTGAAAGGGCATGTGCAGCAGCAATAACTCTAGATACCCCTGGTGCAAATTATAGAACTGTTTGGGCTTTGAGCAAGTATTTCCCCAATGTGAAGACCTTTGTCCGTGCTCATGATGTTGATCATGGCCTTAATTTGGAAAAGGCAGGGGCTACAGCGGTAAGTTGTCTTCTGCCCATGATCTATCAATTAGTTAAGTAGAAAGAAAAAAAAAGTGGAAAAATTATTCTAGATTTCAACTTTCTACTTCTCGCTCATGCTGTCGAAAACTTACAGGTTGTCCCAGAGACCTTGGAACCAAGTCTACAATTAGCAGCTGCTGTTCTTTCTCAGGTAAATAACTTGATTCTCTCGGTAGTGTGTAATCCAAATTGCTGCAAAATAATTACTGTTTTTCTTTGGTGCTTTGACATGTTATTAGTGTTGTTCAAATGATGGCATGCAATGTGCAATTAATTGGGGTGATGGAAAATTGTATACAATTAATTGGTTGCATATTTTATAATTGATGTAGAAGAGATATTATTCATTCCCTTCTTATCAGTTGTGCAGAGATTCTGTAATCATGTAAAGGAGCTGTTACCCACAGTTCTCTCAGTAATATTTATATTATAATAAACAAGTTTTAATATGGGACAGAATTTAGCTACAAACTAATTTGTAATCATCTTGTTACAACTCACTACGTGACAACTTATAAGACCATCCACATTTATTTTTAGTCACATGACCTATTTAATGAATCATGTGACTTGTTTAAATAATACACATGGATGGTCATATGAGTTGCCACATAATGGGTTATAGCAAGATGGCTATAAACCAGTTTGTAGGCAAACTCTGTTCTTTAACATGTCATTTAGGATTTTAAGAGGGGGAGGGGGTTACTTAATGGCCCCCCTTAGGATTTTAAGAATAGTATACAACCACTAGTTAAAAGGTTTAATATGTCATTTAGTCAACTTTTAGATTTTTTTTTTGGTCCCATATGTACATCACTCAAATAAGGTGCATAGAAAACGTATACCACCACAAATAGATTATAAATTTCCTGTTAAATGCCCTCTCTTCTAAAAGCAAAAACTTCCACTTATGAAGAACATTAATTATGATAAAAGTAATTTAGAAGTATATTAGGCTTCACAATTTTTTTAAGTTGGCTACATGATTAGTTTATAAAATTTAATATCCAGGTTTCAAGGTTAACCATCCCTATGGATGCATATTTTAAGGGAAAAGGAGTTCAACATCCTGAAATTACTGTCCAAACATCTATCTCAAATATTGAAACTTTAGATTTTGAACCCTCTGGTAATACTCAATGATTGCCTAAGGAAACAGATTAGATATTGCCTCCTTGTAACGTGATCTTGGATTGAGACCGCATATATTCAGCCATAAGATTGTCAAAACAAAACTTCAAGACAAGATGAAAAATAGGTTCTTGAGTGATTGTTATAAAATTTACTGAATCTATTATAAATGTTTTTAGTACTATAAAATAATGTAGAGCACAACTTTGTTAAGTTAAAGCTAATTTATGAAGGAGAATATTTGTTTCGAGTCATTGAAAGATTATTTTGATATAAATTTTACTATATATGAAACAATAGCTTGGTTGAATCATGTTATAACATTCTTTTTTTGCTGAATAAACATAAAATTCATTGAAAAAGCAAAGGTCAGAGAGACAAACAGGCAAGATTATGAGCAAATCTATTTGCTGTTCTGTTAACAAAACAAAAATCCCAACAATCAAAAGAATCAAGGAGCAATAAGATATACTTGATATGTATTAAGAAAATTATTTGTTATATTTGCTTAGCCCCACGAGAATTTTTTTGACTCCGCCTGAACAAAACCGTGACTTGATGTCTGTTTTTAGCCCTAAAAATTAGAAAAAAAATTGTTGTCGTGAAGATGAATACTTAGATGTCTGTTTTTGGCTAGCATGTTTCTTTCATCTTAGATCTTTTTTGTTTCCCTTCAGGCAAAACTACCCATGTCAGAAATTGCAGCGACGATTAACGAATTTAGGTCCCGGCATCTGTCAGAGCTGACTGAGGTAATGTTTTTTCCCAAATATATATAGAATATTCATTATGCCTTATTGCCTTAGACTAGGAAATGCGAACCATGTACTTGTTTGTCTCATATAAAACTGAAATCTGAAGAGATATGTTTTATATTTACAATTTATGGTTTATTTGTGCAGCTATGTCAAAATACCGGAAGTTCTCTTGGTTATGGATTTTCTCGGGTTGTGACTAAAGCCCAAAACTCAATCTTCAGAGTCTTCAGATGAGAACCAGATCACTGAAGGGACGCTGGCAATATAGAGAATATCCAATTAAACCGAGTAGGAAACAAAAAAAAGGAAAAAGAAAAAAAGAAACATGAAGAACTGTATAGCGGATTACATGTTTTTATAATTTGTACAGTGATATACTGGAAAGAAAAAGGGCAATAACAGACACGTTAATCATTTTTGTTCTCTTTCTTTTTCTTTTTTCTTTTTCCGAAAATTTTGATATGCCGTTGTCAATGAAGTTTTTGTTTTAAACGGACACCTTTCCTTCTTGTTACTGATGTTCATTTCTATATAATCATCATGTTCTGCCTGGTTTCCACGAAGACTTGCAGCCCGTTTGGATGGAGGGAAATGGACGGAAAGAAATAGAATGAAAAGAATTTGTAACAAATATTTATTTTATTATCTTGTTTGGAAGTTTAAGTAAGAAAGAATAGAATGGATAAGAATTAAGTAGGAATACTCATTTTCTTACATTTCCCCTTAAAAATTAAAATTTTCATTCCCAAAATTGGGAGGATTTAGAAGGAATAGAATGAAGTTTTTTGAAATGTTAACCCAAATCTCTATAATGCTTTTTTATTTATAGTCTAAATGTAATAATATTTTTCTGTATATTATTGTTATATAGGGAAATTAGTAAAACTAAGTAGGCTTACGGGAAAAAGAGAGGAAAAATTATTGATGTTTTTCATTTGAACTAGAAGTAATTTTCAAACACATGGTGCTGTTTTGAACTTAGCTCAAAGTGGAGTAATTATTCAATAGTCCAGAACTATAAATAATTTTCCCTCAAAATGTTGTGTTATTAACCTTCTTTACCATTTCTTTCCATTATCTATTGACATGTTCAATGTGATGAACTACTAATGAATGTGGTAAAATTAATGCCGTGTGTGATTTTGTCATTGTCAAAAGTGAACAATTTTTATTTTTATTTTAAAAAGAAAAAGAAAAACTGATGTGCAATTACCAACAAATATGATATAGTTAGTCATTATATGTTTGTGTTATCATCAGAATTCTGAAGTGATTAAAATGGAAAATAGACCCAAAAAAAAAAAAAAAAAATCTAAACGAATTAGGTAATGATCCTTATTCACCTAACATACTAACGTGTACGATTAAGGTAATCTACTAAAAAAGTGGGGGGATAGAATTTCTCTATGAGGTAATAAATGTACATGTTAAAAAATATTATGCAAAGTGTAAAATTTTTAAGATTAGACTATATATATATATATATATATATATTTTTTTAATGAAAGATTAGACTATAAATAGCATTTTCTAAATTGGACATATTTTTAATTCAATCCATTAAGTTAACCAAAATGAAGTTCTTTTGGAAAGTGAAATACACTAAAACCGCAAGATTGGATGAAATTAGACTAAAGAATTAAATTGAAAAGAGATTAAAATTAAAGGAAAAAATATCAAAATTAGCGAGTATAATTTGCAATAACATTGCTATTGAAAATTGAGGGGTTAAAGTTAAACTGAGAAGATCAAATTGTCGAATAATTGGAGGACCAAAAAACCAAAGCACCCTCAAAAAGCAAGGGTCGGTCCGCGAGTGCGAGTGCGAGTGAGTCCCTCCAAGAGAGAGAAGCAGAGTAACGCGAAGAGAGGGCATGGAGAAGATTTGCGGTGCAGTCGGAGTGAGAGGTTCCGTGTCTCCTCAATCTTCCACCACGGCTCGCCTCCTTCCTTTAAGCCGCAACCTCTCCCAATGCGGCGTCGTTTCTTTTACCCGCCTTCTCGGACTCTCTCACCGTATCTCTCCCAGAACCCTCACCATCCACTGTTCAACTTCACCATCTCCCCTCGTCACCGGTAACTCTTACTCTTTCTTTTTCTGTTTTGTCTGGAGCATTTTGTCAAATAGGTGGAACGCGTTTTAGTTCAACTCTTTTTTGTAAACAGCATCTGTGGCTACTGAATCATCTGCTACAGTGATTGATGGAAAAGCAACTGCGAAGCAAATCAGAGATGAAATAAGTGTTGAAGTATCGAGAATGAAGGATGCAATTGGTGTTGTTCCAGGATTAGCTGTTATACTTGTTGGGGATAGAAAAGACTCTGCAACTTATGTACGCAGCAAGAAGAAAGGTTGTGAGTCAGTGGGGATTAAGTCTTTTGAAGTTCGTTTGCCACAGGATTCCACTGAAAAACAAGTACTCCAATTTATCTCCGACTTTAACGACAATCCTTCGGTTCATGGAATACTTGTTCAGTTACCTCTGCCTTCTGTATGCTTCTAAATTTTAACTTGATTTATTTCCTTTGCTGAATCATATGTCACAATGCAATACTAAACAAAAGGATGTGTTTTGTATATATTTTCAAGGAAGTGATTCTATAACTTATTAATATGTGTTTTGGTCACCCTATATTAAAAAAATAATTAATAAATAAAAGGTGAACATGTCTATATGGATCTTATCATTTGCATTTATTTATGATATGATAGTATGAATTCAATATCAAGGCTACTGGGCATGAGCATAAACTGTTTAGCTTGTTAAGTGTGAACGCCCTGGATTACCCGACAACTGGTTTTGGCGGGTGGGGTTAGTTGTGCGTAGGTTTTACTATCTAGAGGAGAGTCCAAAAGATTCTTCTTTAGAAAGGTTCCTTACCTTATAAAAAAAATATCAGGGAAGTTTTGGACATTTGCGGATACTATGTGGCCCATTCACAGTGCTTGATTTATTCAAAAATCATATATAAAACATTGGCACAATGAGATTTATTCCTGTCTAACTGCCCTTTTACTTTATGATGTTGATGTTATCAAGTTTGGTAGAGTTATACCAAATATTATATAAAGGGATTTGTATTATAATTTATAACTGTGTTAGCATGTGTGGAGCCTTCTGCTTGTGATTCATGAAAAATATTTCTGAGTTTGTTTGTGTTCTTGGATTTCGTACCAGCATATGAATGAGCAGAACATCTTAAATGCTGTTAGCATTGAGAAAGATGTGGATGGATTTCACCCACTGAACATCGGCCGTCTAGCCATGCGTGGTAGAGAACCATTGTTTGTTCCATGCACACCAAAAGGATGCATAGAGTTGTTGCATAGATATGGTATTGATATCAAAGGAAAGAGGGCAGTTGTAATCGGCCGGAGCAATATCGTTGGAATGCCAGCTGCTCTATTGCTACAAGTGAGATTTCATTTGCTCAAGCTTTACTTATTTGATGATTAGATCAATAGTTCTCTGTGGTTGCTTTCTGTTTCATTCTAATGCTAATGTGATGTTTTAAATGTCGCTAGAGGGAAGATGCTACCATCAGCATAGTCCATTCAAGAACCAAGAACGCTGAGGAGATAATAAGACAAGCAGATATTATTATTTCAGCTGTAGGCCAACCAAATATGGTTAGGGGCAGCTCGATAAAGCCTGGTGCAGTTATTATTGATGTTGGAATTAATCCCGTTGAGGTGAGCAGACACCTGGTCTTTTGTATCATACTTAATTATATATTTGATGCTAATCTCTCTCTCCCTTCTTATTTTGGCTTTTATTCCTCCCTTAAAAACTTGTGAACAAAAAGATATTACTCAATGAAGCATTAACTAGGGTTATTAGAATTTTTTTTTTCTTTTCCTTTCTAAGATTTTGTCCAAGGGAGGGGAAGAGGAGATTCGAAGTAGTGAGCTTTCATGAGTTGTAATTTCCAATTGATTGTGCTATCTCTTGGAGGGTTATCAGATATTTTTAAAATGTTAATGTTGTCAAAAGAATGAAGATGATGGGTTGTGTCAATTTGATGTTGCTGAGCTGGCCATGTGTGTGCATTTGGCAGGATACAAAAAGCCCTCGAGGTTACCGTTTGGTTGGAGATGTCTGTTATGAGGAGGCCAGCAAGATTGCTTCAGCTATCACTCCAGTTCCTGGTGGTGTGGGTCCAATGACAATTGCAATGCTGCTCTCAAATACTCTCCTCTCAGCAAAGAGGATACACAACTTCCAGTGAAATTTCCGAGTATCTGGTACAAGGAATGATGCTTCATTCACAACTTACAATTTGTAACCTTGTCCTCTAACATGGGGTGTGTTCTCACTCTGAGTAACAGTTTTGAAATAAAATATATATTAAGTCTCTAGTTGAAGTCAAAAGGCATCTTGTCTTGGTTTATAAATGATTTTCATTCGGTAATTGAGCAGCATTGGTTTCATACAAGGATTGGCACTCTGCAAACATGGTAATTATGTTTTTGCATCGGAAGTGAAAATGGGGAAAAGCTGCTGTCCTCTCTACTCATAAAGAATACGGAAATGGTGTTTACAGAATGCTATCTGAACCATTTGTTAGATTTATTCTCTTTGTAATCATTTTGACCTGGAGCCAACTGAAAGTTATTAACCATTTCAGATGCTGAAGTTTTGAATTATAGTTTTTTAAGAGCCTTGTAAAAACCTCCTTACAGAGAATGTTGGTGAGCATGTTATTTTCTTTGATTAAAAAAGGATCATCCAAGATGGAGAATTAGCATCCATTTGATTTGGTTAACATTTTTATTGCAATATAAATTTCTGTTTTCAGGGTACTCTTAGTATTCCACAATCGCAGTGGAAACATACTTCTATAGCTCTACTGATAATTAGGGAATGTTAAATGAGTGCCAATAATATGCTTTGAAAACTAAAAATATAAAAGCCATTTGTAGCGAAATCCATCGAATAAAACTTGGCTTGATCCAATTATTTATGAAAAACATTATCAATTTGCAGTCAGTCTCTTTAGGGCCTTCTTAGCACCTGTCCTACACTTCCAATCCTCAGTCACTAGTGTACGGGTAGTTGTGTTTCTGCAACTGATGGCAGGGACATGGGAAGCAGCAATGAGGATCTTTGGAAATACCACTACCAGCAAACAACAGATGGATGATCTTTTGTCTCAATTCCGAATATGAACGAGGTTGCCCTATTCTTAGCTGAAAATAAAGAACATGACAGTCCAGGAAAAGGACAGCAGTCACCGCAATTTTTCACCTGCAAGATCAATTCGTGCTTCAAAATGGTCTATCCCAGTTTTGCTTTGCTGTTTTGTACGCCTAAGAATTGAAACCTGAAAGATGTTAATAGAAAGAAAATGAGAGTTCTTTTATATAAAGGAATCTAAATTAGAAATCAGCTAAGCTTGATAGCAGGCAAATGATGCAGCATTTTGAGTTAATTACCAGGTTGCTGAACAAGGCTACTGTTTATTCTCATACCAAAATGTATTCATTTCAAAAAGAAAGTTAACAGCAGGCAATACGATCTTTCTACCTTTTTAAGGTACAATTTCTTTGGATGATCACAATGTATGCCATTCATTTTCATGAAATCGTGACCGTCTCTTGGCATGTTGCATTATTTTTTGTCATTCCAGACTATTCCAGAATCAAAGGATTTTTATATTCTTGTATCTCACAGATTGATATCAAACAATTTTCATCCTATTTGGGTTCAAAATCAACACTAAACTAACCAAAAAAGAAGAAGATAAACATACAAAATGAAGAGAGATTTGAAATACTATGATTCAAAAGATTGTGATACCTTTGGCCGTTCCATAGAGTTTCCAAAATATCCTATTCCAAAAGACAAGGAAGAGTAAGCAGCCGCAATCTCTATAGCTTTCAGCTTCGCTGAATTTCCTGGAACCTAAAGCAACATTTAAATATATAATCCTTCCAGACAAGCTAATGGAGAAGAACCAGTCAGGAGCTCACCAATATAGGAGCATCAGCTTGAACAAGTAGAATCCCAGCACTTAAATCAGTATCATAATGTCTGCTGTCTTGAATAACAGAGCGTAAGACTTTCTTGCAAGCAGAGGCAGGACCAACCTGTGAACTAAGCAATGAATATAACACTGTCAGATTCATATTCTGGCTTTATGTGGATAAAAGGATTCGTTTAGGGAATAATTATTAAAAAAACAAAAAAAAAAAAGACTCATTTAGGGAAACAGCATGATTATCAGTGATCTGAAGTCTGAACTTGGCCTCTTCCTTTGGGCATTTGAAACAACATACAAGCAAAGGCTAAATGTTGGTTGAAGCTGACACCCAAAAAACATCATGTCCAGGATGGTAAAAGCTATAACTGTTTTTTACTTATAACAGACATTCATACATTGAAGATGAGACACAGCACTCCCGAGCTGCAAAACCTCTCATGAGGTATTCTCCTGCACCAGTAACACAGCAACCGACTATAAATGGAGCCCCAAAGGGGCCTTTGGAGGATGCCCAACAACCTGAACCATACATTGCCGCTAGTCCCACACGCCCACCAACCTGGTTTTTTTTTTTTTCATAGGAGAGACTGATTTAAAATCACCTACTACTAACAGAAGGCCATTAAAGAAATACAAATGCATATTTTATTTATTTTTTGAACCATGCATCACCTTCAGTGCACTACCACCACTTGAGGCCCCAGATGCTATGTGTCCTTCACAATCGACACAAATAACTCCAACAGTGTCCATGATGCAATCCTCTTCTAAAGCACTTGATATGGATAATTCACCACCCCCATTCCCCCTTGAAGTATCACACGGTTGAGCTTCTAAATCCAAAACACAAATGCAATTGTCATCAAACAAGCCTCCCAAACTGCTTGATAATACTCAAGAAGGGTTTTTACTATTACTTTTTCTTTTGTGGGGGTGGGGGGTGGGGTTGTGGGGTTCAAACAATCAACAATATCAACAAATCAGTAAAACCTTTTTAGTTTATAGAATTAGAAAATAAAGGAGCTCCTACAAAATGTCTGACAGAAAACACACAATTATTATATCTATCTTGAAGAAGAACAAATTCATTGCTAATTCAATGAAACACCAGATTGTTAGAGAAGAAAGAAAAGATAAACAAAAAATATGAATGAAGATTTACATGAAGATAATATTAAATCAAAATATGTCATGGTGTAAAACATTTTTCTAGATATGGAAAACACTGCTTTCAAAGTCCAGTTATGACAAGTTAAATCTAAAAAATGTTCCCTAAATATAAGGGTGCATTATTATCTTCCCACAAGGCAGAAGCCACATTTAGGAGATTAATTATTGAGGCTCAAGGAACATAGAAGAACGAAAAGCTAATTTCAAATTGCAACTTCTAAGTTTGGGATGAGTGTCATTTTGGTCCTTAATGTCTCTCAATTTTGCCAATTTCATCTTTCAAGCTTTGCAATCATCATAGTTAATGTGGACCTTGCATTCATAACAGTTTTTTTTTGTTAAAATAAAATTTCATTTAAGGAAAGAGAAAAGACCAAGTACACAAGGTTTGTACATCAGGTCTGCCAGTATTACAGAGTGAAAGAACAATTCTCAATCAGATCTAACAAAGAATGAAAACAAAACGCGTTCACCCATTCAAATAAGGTGCGAAGGAATAAGAGTCGTAGTTCATGACTAGTCTTCTCATATCCCTCAAAATATATAAACTTTATTTTATACATAAAATATACCAAAAATATATATTAATCAATTAATTGGCATGTCCCCAATCCAAATTTCTTTGCTTTCTTTATTACTTATCACACGTGCCCAGTCTCAAAGTCACTTCCCATACTTTTTTCAAAAATTGTCATGTCACTGTGTTCCATGTTGTGGCGTGTCTGTGTTCATGTTTCTTAGGATAACATACCATGTGGAAAGTGAAAATTGGATGGTATTATATACTTCCCTGATCAGAAACAAGCAGAAAATGCTTGCACTATAGACATTATTTGTTTTGAAATGGAATGGATTGATCTATGCACCATCAAAAATAGATGAAATACCCAATACAGCAGTAGCCTCTTGAGGACTGCAAGAAATTCCAATGGCAGAAATTTCTGTCTTAGCTTTGGCATCATCAACCATTGCTTTATATTTTTTCCAGAGTACTTTTGCCCTTTCTGTAACCAGCCACTGTTTCAAAATGCACAAGATCAATTTACCCATCCTTAGAAGTAAAAAAGAATTCGACAGCCAAAAGATCAGTGAACTTAAAAATTTATAGTTGACATATTCAACAAGATAACTATTCTCTATTCTCATTTGCGGTTTGGGGTAACATGAAATATTAAAGTAGGGTGACAACTAAAAGATATTGACCTCATCCGCCTCTGCTGTAGTTGCTGGCAAAGCAATGCCCTTGGACTTTGCCCATGTTCGGGCTCCTTCACCAACCAAGAAGCTGTGCAAAATAATATTTTTTTTGCAAGAGTAAGTTTGAAGTAAAAGAGAAAATAAAAAATCATAAGGCACATTTACTCCACATCTGAGTAGAACATAACTGATTTTCAACAGTATTGAACTATTTTTCTTTTGATAAAATCATTTGATATTGAACTATTGGCAAACTGATGTATCCAAAAATTTAGAAATTACTATTTCATGGAGATTGATATTATATACCAGAATATAGATGTCTAGAAATACAATAAAACAGATTTATAAAATGGGTCTATGACAATGATTGGTCATTTTTTTTTTTTTGATAAGTAACAATGATTGGTCATTTTCAAGAATGCAATATTATTAGTTCATACATATAGAGCAAGCAGCTAAACAAAAGTAATTGTATAGTGACATGCTGTGAGTATACAGAACAAGGATTTCATTCTTTAGAATTCAGAATGTCCAGAAAGGCAGATATGAAGTCAAGTATTACAAATAAACATAATGCCTGCTCCATTATGGACCAGGTTGCATGATCATTCTTCCATAATTGCACACAAAAATATCTTATTTTGTATAAGGAAAAGGGAGTAAAAGGAGAAGCAAGACAGAGTTGTCCAATAGGTTAGAGGAGAAGCAAGGCAGTGTAATCATTACATGGGAGGTATTCGACCCAACAAAGGAGATCCCATCATTTGCTCCTTGGCCAATAAAGCAGCAATCTGGATCGCATTTCGAACGCCTGGTCTACAACATACGGAACAGACATTCATAACTTAAAATTTCTTTCCCTTTTCCACAGGTAACATTCGGTAAATTCATAGGAAATGTAGATTGTAAATAAAAATACAAACTCCAATTTGTCAAAAGAATCATATAAACCAAAGAAATTGCTGATGACGCATTATCTCATTGGCTAATTCAAATAAAACATGCAAAGCTCAGCATTAAGAATACCTGGCACTGCTCCAACAGCTCCAAATGCCCCAGAATCACCATCCATAATACTGGCATCACATTCTACACGACCATCTTCTGTCAAATTGGAGCCTCGACCCGCATTTGTACAAGGATCATCCTTTAACGAAATAGCCGTATCATTAAAACTCATCAAACATAATATAATCAATCTACATGAAAACTTACACCGCATCAAATTATTCTCCTCTTGACATATCTTGCTCCATGTACACCACCACAAAATAATTCTTTCTAACAAGTATAAGCGGTTAAGCCCCCCAAATAATTGTTATCCTTATACACTAACAATCCAACATTTTGAAATATATTACAAATAATAAATTTTTACCTCCTAAAACATAATAATAAAAATAAATAGAGTTTACTTGCAAACCAGTTTAAAGGAATCTTCCTTCAACCTACTGTGTGACAACTCATAAGAACATTCACTTGTATTATTGACTAAAAGCACACGTGGATAGTCTTATGAGTCGCCATATAATTGGGTTGGAGGAAGATTCCTCCAACCTTAGAAAAATAAATAAGACATAAATACATACCTCTAACACTTGAATAGCTGCGGAAACAGCGTCTAAGGATCTGCCAGAGCCCTATTCCAAAGAGAGCGAAATATATATTCATAGCTTTTAACGACTTTACAATTAAATACTCAACTAAACTCCGAATTATGGCTGTTTCAAGAGTAAGAGAAAGAGACCTGGCGGAGAAGAGAGGCGGCGGCGAGGCAAGCGCGTTTCATGGCGAACCTGAGGGATTTCTCATTGGAAGGCGAGTGATATCCCGCGCCTACGTGCACTGCTACAAAGAATCTGGGGGTTTCATCCTCTGCCTCGCAAGCCATTGGATTTTATTGTTATTGTATACAAGACTCAAAAAGAGAGCGAGAGAGCAAAGAGCTAGACGAAAGAAGAAGAAATGCTTTAGCTGATTTCTATTAGATAGAGGCTGCCGTTTTGATGAAAGAAGAATGACATTTTAATAAAACCATTAAACGACAGGCATGTTTGGTTTCAGTACAATAGAAAAGATTAATTATATAATGAATACTAAATACTAAGAAGAGTTTAGAGGTTAAAAAAAGAAATATACATAATTGACGAAAGTTTCTGGATTGAAAGTTCTTAGTTGGGCAAGAAAGATGAGAATTGATAAAGTGCATTGGGCAAGTTTATAGAAATTTTGAGGTATTAATTTGTGATGAGAAATAGAGAGTATAAGAAAGACCTCTCTCTATCTTTTCAATGAGAATAGAAAAGTTTTCTTCCCTACTTCCTCTAATTTGATTTATTTAATATATTATTATTTTTTTTATCGTATTAACTAGGGTTATGAATTGCTCGTGCTTGACTGATAAAAAAACCTTGTTATATTTGTATTGACAAAAACTTTATAGTTCAATTGGTATTAACTTGTCTTTTTTATTGTGTAAATTTGAAATAAGTTAATAAGATATCAAATTGCTATTTTGTAATTTATTGATCATATAAATACTATATTTCATAGTAAATATTAAATATAATCTTTAAAAATACAAGATTGGTAAATTTAATTTATGTATGTTTGTAAACAAAAACCATTGTATCTCAAATAATATAATTTTTACTCTAATTTAGTTATTAATTATTAGCATAGCGTTGTGAAAGGGGAAAAAACTTCGTCGTGGTGTTTACTATATATGAGAAAATAATAAGTTAATCAAGTAGCTTATGAACAAGCCCAGCCTTGTTGGACAATAATGAGCCAAGCTTGAATATGTAATATAGATTGATAATAAGCTCAAACTCGTCAAGAACCTTATAACTCAGTAGTTCAAATCCCCTCATTGATTGTCAAATTATTTAAAAAAAAAAAAAAAACCTCTAATTTCTTTTATACAGAGCTTACAACCATAATCAAGACTTTTCTCTTCCACCTATCACTTTCCTTCCTTGTTCATTTCTCTCCTATTTCTTCTCATCAGTGTTAGATGGAGACCCTCTAGAATTGTTGTAATTGTCAAATTATTTAAAAAAAAAAAAAAAAAAAACGGTTTTTGCTACAAAATTAAAAAAAAAAAAAAAATCTCTAACTCGACATACATCCCAAAATTTTAATACTTAGCTCGATTCACTTTGCTTACAACTTGGAACTTAACCAAATAGATCTTTTTTTCTTTTGGTAAAACTTTTCTTTTAAGTCTTCCACAAGATCAAAAAAATTATCAGGTTTTAAAAAACTTTCAAGATTAACATAATATTTTTTCAAATTATCATAATTTAGTGAAGTTGCTTCTTCACATCAAATAAATACCAAAAACTTCTCTCCTATTTCTTCTCATCCAAGGCCTACAGCCCACCTGTTAGATGGAGAGGATTGACCATTATAAGGAAGAAGACAAGGTCTACAAATCTACCATTTGAGCAAGAAAGAGGAATGAAGGAAACGACAATTAGATCTTATTGCTTAGAGGTAGAGAGTACATGTTTTATCTTAGAAGAATGACATTTGAAGTGTTACCATTTAGCTGAAGGAAACAAAGACGAAGGATGTTGTAGTATAACAATTAACAATACTTTTCTAGCTTTGTGAGTGTGGGATTCATGGGGATGGATGACTCTTCATTCTTCTAACTATTTCTTTTCTTTTTTTTTTCAGATAAGTAATAAACTCTTCATTCAACTAACTATTAAAGGGATGAAGAATAGAAAAAGATAAAGGGAATAGAATAAGAAAGAAAAAAGAAAGAGAATTAAAAAATGAATTATTGAATTCATAAACAAATTAATGCTAATATGGATTACTAGATTCAAAACCACGTAGTTTTTAATACGAAAACAATGTTGTTTTGAGTCTTTTTTAATAGTGACGTCATCAACGAGAATGGATAGAATCATAGAATGGATTGAAGGGCAACATTGCAAACATTCTCAAACATTGAGGATTTAAATAAAAAAAATTTCCAAACTTAGAAGATGCAATTAGCATTAATTTTTTTTAATTAAGAATTTTATGAATTCCCTTTGTTTGTTTATTAGAATTTTATGAATCCCATATGTTTAAAGGTTAATTACTTCACAAGTTTAAAATAATAAGCTATAGATCACAATTTAAATCGTCTATAGATAAAATATATATAGGAACCCAAGTTCAAAAATGAATTACAGTATCTCTACTTTAGAGTTTTTATTCATACATGTAAATTACAAATAGCATACATTTGAAGATCAAAAAGTTGGTAGATGCTCAGGGGTTTGCAAGGAAGAGAGCTTACACTACACAATGCTCAATTGTATCTTCAGGGCTGGTAACTGAGGAAAGAAAAGAAAATATAGTCAACATCAATAGGATGCTACAATATAGAAACAACTTTTCTTTGGATAATCAGCAGTCATGAATCAAACCATTTCTAATCTGCATTTGAAATCAATCCATTTTGTTGTGCTTGGCTTGGCATTTTAAAAAAGTTTTTGAAATTTCATGCATAAGAAAATTTATAAGATTTTGAAAATAATGCTATATTACATCTTCTATTGTTATATATTGGTGTCAGCACCACTTATGTCCTGTAATTACTCCACCGTATGATGCCCGAATATGGTGGAATTAATGCAATTAAAACGCAAAATGGGATGATTTTTTCACTTCCCAAAGGAACTTGTATATAAGTTGAAATGTGAGCTGACCTGTGTGTCCAATTGTTCGTTCTGATCTGATTCATAAATTTCATGGTCATTTCCTCTCCCTGCCCAAACAAGAAAAACCAGAACCCTTCCATTAATATGAATAGAAGAAGAATAAGATGAAGCACTATAAATGTTATAGGAATAAAGCACTACAGTCATATGGAAGCTAAGATTGTAGGTAGACAACAAGTACAAAAAACAACAACACATGTAAATTCCACAAAGAGTACTGACTGACCTTAAGGTAAACTTAAGGGCCAAAATTTGTTTAGAGTATGAGAACACCATCAAGTTTCACAATAAGATCATCAACAATTTTGATTTAAAGGATATTTGTGTATATTAATAAATTAGAAATAAAATGCATCAAATCCTATGTGTTGTGTGAGATGTATCTCTCTATATCTGTCTTATGTTTTTCCCTTCGTCCTCTAAACCAGTCAGCTTGCCCACTGCCATAATCATTTCTAACCAAAACCAAAAATACTATTACATGAGAAACTAAGGAGTAATTTTTCCAAATGACATGATTGAACCATTACTCAATATTGAAAGATTGAACCAAATTACTCAATATTGAAAATCAGCCGAAATTATTTATCAAAATAATCGAAACAGATAAATGATGAGACCAAAGGGCTGACCTTGTAAGTTTTGTCACCAAAAAGAAATGGATTTCATTAAATCATCATCTAGGTATCTCAAAGCAGTAGGTCTTGTCCCAACCTTGAGGGAAAACCTGTTACAAGAATGAATTTGCACCAAAATTAGATACATGATGGCACTTACACTTGCCTTCTAAATTTACTACCAATCCAAGAATCATCACAGCATAATGAACTTTAGCCTGAAGTAATACTCACATCAAAACTTATTTGTCCTCCTATATGAAAATGTCAGATTAAGGTGTGCAAACTTCTCACGAAACACGGAAACCATTTTTGGCCGAACATTGTGAACCTGAAACCTCATTTGCATGTTTTTTTTTTCCCATATTACATACTAAAACACATAAAAGCTATACTATGATTACAAAAAAAACTTAAAATTTAATATTTTGGGGGAAAAGGAAAGAAAAAGAAATGAGAGAAGAACCAAAACTATCTTTACCTTGTCATACTTTTCAAAATCATCCCTTTCTTCTTGGCTGCAGTTTCGCCCAATAGGTGATATATTCAGCATGCCGCTTCGGAACTCTATAAATGTTCCCCTAAAGATATTATAAGAAAAAATCTTGCTAAGCTTGACATACACAAATAACAACATATTTAGGCTTTTGTTCCACTAACCTTTTTATGGGGATATCCAAGTCAGCAAGATAATGAAGCGTAAAATTGATAATTTCCTGCACATGTGCAATCCATGAGGACAACAAATTGATAAACCTAATAGTGCATAAATAATTTTTGCTACCATATAAACCCTATGATGTACAGACCCAACAGTCGTTCTCACTATCCATCATTATTATAGCCTTACAGAAGAACAATTTTGGTATATTGACCAGATGCTTCTGGTCATCATTGATTAGTTCTTTGGTATGCAAGCAAACATACATGGGGGAAATTAATTGTTCTAGCCCCTGAAAATGTAAGAACATGCTGCAAGAGGGCCATTCTAGGAGGTGTCCTAACAGTATAATAGGTTGAGCATTTTCCAAATAAGTAACTAAACAGTTTGTGAGTTTAGCACAAAGTCTTACCTTGAGTTTCTCTTCTCCAAGATATGACTTTAAGCTCTGGACAAGGAGGAAATATAGAGGAAATATAACCCATCAAAGAAATAAGTATCAAATTAAATAAACATTAAATAGGGAATATGCGAAATATAAATAAAGTTTCATCATGGATCTTAAAGGATACAAATTATAGTCGGTAAGCAGCTATAAGGCCATAACCAACCTATAAAGGTATATTTTCTTGCTTATTTTATATTGGTAAGTTACACATGCATCTAGTGGGTCACGAACCCACATCCTCAGCCTCCATTCCATTTTTATGAAGGAAGTGTGCATTTGACCTAGATCATTGGTCATTGGTACCCAAAGACACTTTCAAACTTAATGTACTAGAAACAATGTGACTAGGAAGTGATACATAATTTTCCAGAACAACAAACACTATCATGAAGGAATGTACATAGAGGGTCAGCAAAAGGCCAAAGGGAATGTAGTATATAAGCATCAATGCCAATTTGAGGTTAAGTATACCAACTGAAGTAAAACCATCTTTATGCTGCTAGCTCAAGTGTTTTTTGTATATTTAAAGTTATTAACATCAATTACAAATGACTGCATTCTTGTATTTCGGGCTTATGCTGTAATCAATACCTGGGTGCCAATAAGCTTTCCATCTTTGTGAGCCACAAGGCCATTCTCAGAAAATACATAATCATAGTCATCAATAACTGCATGGAAAAAAGAGATGCTTAATAGACAACAACATCAACATGTATACTTAGTCCCCAAACTTTAAGATCTCTAAGGATCCTCAATAAACTAATTGAGATTCGCCACATGTATTCTCTTCCACCATTCTACCTTATCCAAATTATGCTTCCTGTCACCTATATAATTAAAATATCATTTCTACCAATGTTATTTTAGGTCTTCCACAACCTTTTTCTGTTTCCTTGAATTGAATTAAATAAGAGATACTTAAAAGACACATCACATAAATATTAAACATAGTGAAACGGACGACTGCATTTGGCCTCAGATTTGAGAACTATTGAGAACTGTTCAGATATAGAATGCAGACAGTTTAAATAGCCCATAAAATGATACCAAACCCTTCAAACATTACATAATAAAAGAACATTACCTTACGAAGGTTAGACTAGAAGCCAATTTCTAATCCATGAAAAAGAAAATGCTTTGACTGTCGAGGTTCATGACGAACCTCTGATCCACATGAAAAAAAATGGTTGAAAGCTAAGCACCAAATTCTATTTTCAGATCATGCTGAAACAAATGGAATAATCAAACAGATTTTTGGTTCCTAGCCCGTTTCCAATACTTTCTCTTATAAGCAAAGATAGAACAAACCTGTCTTACCAAGCTGCTCTGATATTTTACTATGATCAGATCCTCCCACTATGCCGACTGTCATAACCTGCACCTCAGAGAAAATTGTTATCTCATGCGTTATATGAAGTCGATAATAAAGTCCCACAAAATCCAATCTAAATGCTAATCAATAAAGTACCTTACGGAGCTCCCGCATGAACTCTAACATCTTTGGAGTGACATCCTAGAATTTGAATGCAGAAAACATTGCAACAAAGACAATTTAAAGCCCATATATAATAAGTAGTTTAATATAAATATGCTTGTAAATGACTTTTACGCAATAAATCTATGAAAAAACAATTTGCAATATAGATCCTATGCTGCTGTCACCATATTCATATAAAAACAATATAATGGAACAATATACAAATCTAGTAAAAATAAATAAAGAAAATGGATACCTTTCTTGGAGCAGTAAGGGTCCCATCAACATCAAACAAAGCAATTAAACCAGGCTTCCTCACAGCCATTGCACTCAATGTAATTTTTCTGCCACACCAAATCCACAACAATATTACAATGCATCCAACAAAAACTTAACAAATTTAGTTCCTCCCAAAATTTTCTGGGAAAATAACTCAACATTTCCAATACCCAGAAAGAAAAAGGAAATCTTGAAGGACTTTAAAATCAATTTGAAAGTCATAATGAAATCCAATTCCAAATCCAAATCCAAATTCAAATCCGCAGCTGTTACTTAAAAAGCTGGGACTGGAATTCAAGGCTGCAATAGCAAATCCAAGGTTTGTCTGCTCAACTCATGTTCTAAATCATTGAACCCAGAATAAAAAATCCACTAGCAGAATCCCCACGGAATTGGAATTCCAGACTGAGAAAAAACAAACAGTTCAAAGCACATTACAAGATTCAAATTAATTAAAAGCTAAGGCAGGTGAATGCTGCACTCTCAGTAGATCTCCTGATTATATAGAACAATAATAAAAAAAAAAATCCAATTTTTTTATTTATTAGAGAGAACACAGTAGAAGTTTAAATCTTTATAGTATTCATCAAAATCCAAGTATAAAAATGGGAGAATGGAAACTTGTGGTTGGGTTCAGAGAAAAACGAAAGCTGATCAGAAAATGCGGGAACAAGAAGTAACAAATACATGAAGTGGATAAATAAAATTGAGTTACCTGATGAAGAAGTGAGATTATTGAAGCTTTGACTCTTTTCAGCACTCACTTTGAACCAGATCTCAAGTGGAGACTTCCCCGGGTTTATATAAATCGTTGGCTTTGGAGCCGCTGTAAATCCCAGGTTTTACACCACCAATAAGAACATGACAAGTCACTTTTTCCCACTTTGTTACCCAGCTCAAAATGAGCTACACACACGATAATTCCTCTTAAAACTAAAAAAAAAAAAGAAAAAAGAAAAAGAGACCCGATAACAACCGGATCTAGAGAGAGAAAAAGACTAAGGGGCGAGAGAGGGAGAGAGACCGATCTTCTTTCTCTCCAGACCGCCGTGAATCTCTCTCTTCAGGATCCAACGCCGGTCTCTCTCTCCCTCGCTTCTCTGTCTTTTTCTCTCTCAATCCGGTTGTTATCGGTTTTTTATTTTTTTGTTCTTTCGGTTTTTGATAGTTTTAAGTGGAATTATCGTGTGTGGGTGAGTTCATTTTGAATTCGGTAGAAATGTGAAAAGAGTGATGTGGCATGTTCTTATTGGTGGGTGTAAAACCAAGGTTTTACATCCTTATTCGCGTTGGGAAATTACTTGCTGGCTGCCTCGAGTATTGTACTGTCGAAACTCGAAACTCTAGTAATAAATGTTGTGGTAGATATAGTGAAAGTGAGGTTGTTTTAATCCGAACAAATCATGTACCATTTCCTATTTGATTCTCTAAATTTAGGAGAAATCACAAACAACACCTAAAAACTTTTAACTTTTTCTTTTACCGTTTTATATAGTTCCCAATTGGGTTTGAATGGATTATAAGATGGTCTACTTACCAAGAATTTTTGTAGTTCAACAAATATAAACTAGTTTCATTTATGAAGAATCTCCATTCCCAATTATCAAGTTATTAAAAAAAAAAAAATGACTCAAATATTAGAGTTTTGGGTGTTGTTGAGATCACGCTTAAATCAATTTAAGATTAACTTTTTCTTTTAATACTTTTATTGTTTTGTTTGCTTTTGTACAGTTTTTCAAAACCTCAAATTTTTCTAAGTATAGCTATTTTGTTTAACCAATTTAAAAAAAATAAACAAATCAACCATTAGCCAAAAAACTGCATTCAAACGCGTACTTCAACCTTTCAATACAAAGCTAATAATAAAGATGGATCAAACAAGGGGTCATAATTTTAGAAGTTCTTAAAAGCCTAAAAAATTATACTTGCCTTCTCAAATTCAAAATTGGTCCAAAGGACCCATTTAACAACTTTGAGAATCATTATCATTTACTTATATCACAAGGAAGGTTATTCTTTTCCAACACTTTTTTTTTTTTTTTTTTTTTTTTTTTTTTTTAAGGTTGGGGGTGACTATGCCAATTCATTTACCATTCTTTAAGGTAATTCATGTCTTGGTCGGCTGGTTGCTAATATTACATTTTTAAGGCCAGCTCAATATCATGGCATTTTACTTTCTTGCTGAATACTAAAATTTGCCTGCAAAGGTGAGTTTTGGGATAATGCGAAGTTCAGGTTATACTTATTCAGCAAAAAAAATTAAAATAATTGGAAGTTTAGATTAAAAAAATGCAGACTTTGGGATTGGAATTGACCTCACAAGATCCGATGAGAATGGAAAGATTTTTTCTAGTACCTTTCCAATGTTTAGATGGCCCACCATCTTGATTTCATTCTCCAAAAAAAAGAAAAAGATGGCCCACCATCCAAAATAGTCATATTGATTACTGAGTGAGAGCACAGATACATGCAAGCCAGCCAAAATGTTGTTGGACTTGGACATTTGGACTGGACCACCAGGAAATTGATCAACACTTTCTTCTCAGTAACTTTCTTGGTTGGTAGGAAATTTCTCAGCACCCACACTTTTGGACATCGAAGGCCATTTGGGCTATCAAATTCAACTTATTGTCCATTGTGGGCACTTACCCTGGCCTTTCATTTGAGAAGATGTTGCAGGATATATCATTCTCCATATACTACTGGCTTTTTTTGGTTCCCTTCTCATATGTGTACAAGTCACACTAACACAGTCAGATGTGAATTTTTGGGATTTTATATGGGCTAAATTAGAAATTAAATCTTATAATTTTGGTCAAATTTCAATTCAATTTTCTAAATTACACTTAGATGTGACTATTTATTTTTAAGATTTTAATTCTTTTATAATAAATAATGTTGTCACTTGTCATATCATCAAATTTTGTTGAAATTAATATAAATGTTTTAACAGAGCAAACCATATGAGAGGTAAGTATTACAAAATATATTAAATTTTGGAGCATCCAATCTCAAAACTAATTGGCAATAAGTGGAGAGACTCAAGATTTTATATGTAGGGATGCAAAGTTTTAATTACCCAATGTGATAATTTTGACGCTCAACAAAATAAAACACAACTAACTTTATATCTTAAATAGCATACCAAAAGGGTGTAATTTACTCATTATTACCTCAGTCATTAGAGCATGTGGTTGAGTGATTCATTGTTAGTCTTGCACTCTTGCTTCTCTTTCTCAAATTTACATCAAAAGAAACAAAGGCTTTTATCCCCGTGCGCATGTGTTTCTTTTCCTATAAAAAGAATCTGGAATTCTCGAAGTGAGAAAAATATACACTTATGCCATAAATTATCCAAGTGATCAGTTGGGGTGCTCTCTATATATATATATATAGATATATCAAGCAAACAAAGCTAAAATTGGGGAGCCAACGAGCCTTAGCTAAAGCTTCTAACTAGCCATCGTTTTTGTTCACAAATCACCATCCATTGTCCATCCAAAGATTCTCCATTTGCATGCACAGCACTTAACAAAAGATTCTTAAAATTTGCATTCCGAAAAGCATTGACATTACAAACTTGAAGGGAAATTTCTTATCTCTGCATACATTATATGACATTAAAGTTAGACAGTGGTTTTCAAATAGCCTATTAAATTGAGATTCAAGACACAAAAAGTAAATACAGATTCATTCATTATGTATATATTTCTATCTTTGAGAAGTGGTAGAAATGAAAGGAATAATTTTATTCAAAAGTTGTCACTTCATTCCGATAAAAGAAGAGGCCAGAAGGACCATCGTTGGGTAGCAGCGCTAATGTTACGACACTTTCAGCACCTTCATCAATCGTCAAGTTGCCAGTGTTGCAGTTTATATCTGTCTTGACATAGCCAGGGCAGACGCAATTGACGCGGAAAGACGGGCAATTCTTGGCCACAATCCTTGTGTAGGCATTCACAGCTGCTTTTGAAACTACATAGGCAGACCAATAACTAGGCCAGCCTTTGGTTTCCAAGGAACCCTCTTTCAAATCTTTCCGAAATTCACTCAATACCTCATCCACTCTTTCTTCTGTAAGGCTTTCAGCATCACCTAACACTCCTTTAGCCCATTCATTTGGTATGTTCTAAAACAGCGGAGGAAGAAAACTTAATTTTCATTATTGGGAAAATGAATCAAAATTTATTTTGAACAAAATACAAAAACTTTAAATCCATTAGAAAGTAAATGAGAGGGAACGAGTGCTTCATAAAATCCTATCAATTTGTTTAGAAAGAAAGACGGTATCTTCGTGACAAAAAACCATAATAGTAATTAATTAGAAATAAAGAAAGAGAAAAAGAAAAATTACTTAATTTTTCTTGGAATATCCATGAATAGAAGTGGTCCAGTTAGAAATGGCAACATGTTGTGTTTGGGATGAAAAAAGCTTTTCCAAACCGAACTTTCTAAATATTTTACATATCCAACCTCACCAAACCTTACTTAGTTTTAAACATTTCATCCCAAACTCATTCCATATTTACATTTGAAAGACCTCTGCTTATTTTACTATGAGTCGATTAGATTGGGTTAAAGATAGAAAATTTTACTTAATTAAACACTTAGCTGGGACTTAACTTGGTGAAATTTCAAGTGGCACTAAAACAAATCATGGTGCATGGATCAATACTTTAATCCAGTTACAAGTTGAACCATCTACTTTAGATTCAAACCAAATGAAAAACTTGTACAAAACATACGTCTAATTAAGTTCTAACTAGGGTTCCTAATATTTTATCTATAGTTTCATACCTCTAAGTGCCCCATGGAAGAGGAAACATTAACAATCCTTGGTGAATTGGACAAGTGGAGGATTGGAAGAAGTGCTTCAATCATTCCTTTGGCGCCATAGTAGTTTGTTTTCAGGCACTCTTCAGCTAACTCATAAGTATGAGTCTCTGTTTTACTCAAATCAATTTTGGCACCTTCCTGCATCAATAAGAAGAAACTTCATTCTCTTGCTATAAAATGGTTAACATTCGGCAATTCCAAGCTAATTGTAGAAAGAAGATGGTAGGCAGACAATTTTCCCCACAACAGTACTCAATTAGCTTCCCAACCCCCAGTCTGAAGAGACAAACACAGCCATATCTTGTAAAATTGTCCATAAGCAAAGTCACTCTTCCTCAAAATATCCAAGTCCACTCACCATTTTTATTTTTATATTTGGCAAAGAAAAAAGATCATGCTTATAAAACTTACCTTAACAGCATCTAAACCTAAAGCGGCTAAAGCATCACCATCCACTATAGTTCCAGCAATCCCCGCGTTGTTGACCTGCATAGAATTTTCATTTTATGCTACAATATATTAACCATCTTAAAGTAGCTAGCAGGAAGATTTTGAATAATCTTACCAATATATCAAGCTTCCCATATTTAGTTTTAATGAAATCTGCGAGAGAAGCAATACTAGCCGTGTCAGCCACATCAAGCTGATGAAATAGCACATGGTCTGATAGACCAGAGTCTCTGAGCTTTTGAACAGCTTCAAGGCCTTTTTTCTCATCTCTAGCAGTTAGCAGCACCACCACCCCATTTGAGGCCAACTTCCTGCATATTCCAAAACCAATCCCCTTATTTCCCCCTGTAACAACTGCATACCTGCAAAAACGAAGATGCTCCAAAATTTCAAACACGGTTTAATTTGTCATAGCCCTACTGTTTCAAAAACACCATGAAGTTAAGTACGTACTTCTTTGTTGCGTCTGCCATATTGATGATAAAACTTGGGATCGATACTTTTGTTTTATAACTGCTATAACTTATAATTAAAAGCAGTGTTATATAAGAAGAATTTCAGTGTGAGAAATGGCTTAAATTTTCCCGCATGGTATGATAGTCGTCTAACAAAAAGTCCACTTTAGACTTCTGCTTTTGATTGAGCTTATCTAGTAACCACTCAAATTAGGCTTTTTTTTTTTGGTTGTAAATATTACTATTTAACATTTACAAGTTAATGTCATAATAAATGTGATTAGTGGATTTCAAAAGTTAATAATTAAATAAATTATTTATTATTATTTTTGAATTTTTCTTGGGATGTTGTATTCTGTATAAATAACTTTCAATAAGTTGACTAATAACTTAGAAACTAGTTCTATTACTCTTTTTACCTAATGTGATAATTTTTTTTTCCAAATCATATTGAAATTTGATATTATAAATATGAGTGCGAATAAGAGAGAACCTGAAATAATATCACTTTGTATTGCAGCAAATACATACCAAGCTTGAACCCGCCTATTCACAGCAAATACATTATACTCCACAAGTATTGCACATGTATAAGTTTTTTTTTTTTTTTTTAATAACTACTATATATATCTGTAATTTATTCTTTTATTTTATTTGTCAATCTTCTTTAGGACTCTTTGTCAACTATGTGGTATCCTCCTAGATCATATGTGATGCCTCAAGATCCCATATCCTTATCATTTACGGTATAATCACTTATTGTTTAATTATCATAGAGAATAAATTTTCTTTTAATTTTTATTTAAAAAAATTGTTCATTCTAATACGTTTGTTTTTTTTTCTTTTTCGTTATATGTTCTTTTAAACAGGATCTATTGTTAGATGTTACGCACCAACAATTCCAGGAGTCAAGAACTACTGACAATTGCAAAAGTGGAGGTGTCTAGTTTTAGAATGTCTGAATCAAGTTCAATAGGAATTTAAATGGCACATCTGATAGTTATAAAAACTTCTATATGTTTAACTTATTTTTGAGAATGATCAACCATTGCCATGAATGGTGCTAGTTTTTGCTGACCTTAGCAATTTTGTATTGGGCATTATCTTGGAAACACATCAGAATTGTGCCCTTATTAATTTATTTATTTTTTTCTTTTTTTGAGTTCTTTTTGTATTGGGCACTTTGCTAGACAATTGAAGCATAAAAGTATGGTTTCTTATATTTTATATTCTATTTTTGCAACAAATGTAGCCTATTACATCTTTGGCCTTAGAAAATGAAGAAGAATTGTTCAGAAAACAGGAAAACATGAATTATTTTTGAGAATGATCAACCATTGCCATGAATGGTGTTTGGGTTGTTGTGGGTTTTTGGGTGCGGTGGCTCGCGGTTGGTCGCCAGTTTTTTGGGTGGCTCGTAGTGGGTTTGGTGTAGATTTCTGGGTTTTTACAGTGGGTGGGTTGAAGATTTTTGGTAGTTTTCCAGTGGGTACATGTTTGATTTGATGTTGGGGCTGGGTTTGCGGGGTGGGTCACGGTGGGGGGTGAATTGCGGGGTGGGTCACGGTGACCAGGGGAGGGTTTTGTGGAGGAGGGTTGTTCCGGTGTTTAATTGAAAAATAATAATAATAATAAAATAATACATGAAAACAGTACTCTAAATAATGTGGAAAACATCTACCAAACAAAATTTTTGTTCTCAAATCTATTATAATATTATTTTTTATTACAATTCTCAAAACACCCAAATACAAGTTTTAGAAAATAAAAACAAAAAAAGTCACCAAACATACCCTTTATATCTTAAATAGCATACCAAAAGGGTGTAGTTTACTCTTTATTACATTAGTCATTAGAGCATGTGGTTGAGTGATTCATTTACCCCACTTGATGATGAGACTTGAGATTGGCTATGAGTCTATGACAAAATGAGTAATGCGAGGACATTTTACTTTTGGATCGGTAGCTTTTTGAGTTTTCACGAGAGAGAGAGAGAATATCTGTGTCAATTTCATTTACAATAAATATGGGCATGTTTGGTACGTGTTTTCGTTTTCTGTTTTGGTTTCGTAACTTTTTACTTTATTGAAGTTGGAACTTTAATCCTGATTTGAATTCAAGATTGTAAAAAAAATTCTGTTTGGTACATAGTTTTGGTTTCACAACTGAAATCACAATTTAAAAAAAAAATTGTGTTTGGTACATAGTTTTGGTTTTTAGATTTTTTTATTATTATTATTATTATTATTATTATTATTATTATTATTATTTTTTTTCTTTTTTCCCCACCACCCACGTATTACACCTCTTTATTTTTTTTTCTTTTTTCTTTCTTTTTTTTTTTTTTTTTTCCCCCACCACCCACATACCCCCCTCCCTTTCTTTTCTCTTCTTATCTGCTGAGTTCCTTTTCCTTCAATACCCAAATCTCACCCTCCACCCTTGCTTCCATGGCCCACCATCTTATCCGAGAACTTCAGAATGGCGTCGTTGGACGGTACTTTTCTGATACTGGGTTTCCGGGTCGGCTTCGAGAGCCGAGATGGGCCTCCTCCACCACCTCCTCCTCTGGCCCATGATTTGAAGTGAGAAGAGATGGGCCTTGGAACACCGTAACGGAGAATAATGATGAAGAAGAAGAAGAGTGAGATTGTGAGTCCGATGGTGAAGAAGTTTTCTCATCAATGACATACGAAGGAGGATTTGGGTTTAAAATTTGAAGATTTAAAGCCGATGGAATTCCTGGTGTTGGTTTGGGTTTGGGTTTGGGTTTGGAAGATGTGGGTTTCAATGGGCAGTGGATTTGGGTTTCGGAGTTTGGGTTTTGGTAGCCATGGTTGTTTATGTTTCGGTGGTCTTGGTGGATTGATCTTGGATTTGTGGTTTTGGTCTGGGATTGAATCGGCTTGTTGTGGTTTTGCTCTGTAATGGCCGAGAGCAAGAGAGAGAGAAGCAGAGAAGCTTCTGGAGGAGAGAGAGTGAAAATGGGAGAAAAGAAAAAGGTGGGCCCAGTAACGGTAATGAACTGGGACCCACCAAAAAATTGAGTCCGGATTCAAATCCGGCTTGGATTCAAAAACAGGTAAAAAGGTGAACTCAAATTTGGCATGGGATCCACATAAAATTCAAGTTGAGATTTCAATCCTCATTTAAATCTTATGTACCAAACATGATTTTTTAGTGTGGGACCCATGATTTTTTGGATTTAAATACAGAATCAGGATTTGAATTGCGTGTACCAAACACGCACTATACTTTTGTCGGATTAGTAGGCTTTTGAGTTTCCACGAGAGAGTTTTGTCGGATTAGTAGGCTTTTGAGTTTCCACGAGAGAGTTTTGTTGGATTAGTAGGCTTTTGAGTTTCCACGAGAGAGATATCTTTGTCGTGCACGTTGATTGCATGATAATATCCCCTATTCATTGCATGATAATATCCCGTATGGATGGGAATAGTCCATATGAATTATTTGCATTTACAATGAGAAAGACATTAAAATTTAGCGTAAAATGCATTAATAAATATTTTTTTTTAACTTTTATGTTGTTTAGATTCCATTTATTTTATTTTTCGCCGAGTTAGTACATGAACTTCGATGGTGTACCAAATAAACTCTTGTTCGTAATTCCGTCAATTTACTAACAAATAGATGACATGGTAGAGCATATGATTTAAAAAAAAAAATCCTCAATTTCTTATTTTCTTTCTCTTATCCTAAATTTTCTCTGCAGCCAAATACAAACCTAATAAATAAAAAATCATTGTAGGCGCTCAAAGACATTCTACAATTTATTTCTAGGGTCAGAACTGAAAAATGAGTTCTAGGCTTCTAGCATGGTTGGGGAGGAAGAGAGAGAGAGTCAACACCAAGATTTATGTGGTTTGGCCATAATGCCTACGAAGTGACGCCCACATTTGTCCATATTTTATATGAGAGATGAAAGGCCTTTATACATGTTACATGGAAAAGATGGAGATAGAGGTGGATATAATGGTGATTGGGCCTAACTTATATGGGTTTGGTCCGAATGTGTGTTTGGTTGGGCTTTTGAGCCCACTTAATATTAAGTCTATATTTGTTAATTTGCTACTTTTGAAATTAGGACTTAGGAGTATTATGTTATCTATATATATCTATATAAACGGAATAGGATCCTCTCTATTTGGAAATCTCTCAATTTGTTCATTTCATGGTTCAAATTTTATTTCACAAATCTAATGGTGTCTAAAGTGTCTCGTCATTTAAAATTTTACATGATGTGGCAGTCTATATATTGTTTGATCTGAAATATTTAATCTAGACCATGAAATGAAAACTCTCCATTTCATTTCAAATGGAGAGGATCCTTGCATATATAAACCATCATTACTACACTTTGGTACTGCATCAATTGCATTAAATCTTATTGACATCCAAATATGGCAAAAGACCAAGACAAAAACAACCACTTAATGATAAAGTGATATAGATCCTTTATAGTGATGATTTAAGAATGAGAGGATAATCACAACAGACTCATTCATTTAGGGAATTCTACACAAAAACAAAAACAAAACAAAAAAACACTGTCTTCATTTGGGGGTAATAAAGAATCCCTAAAAGCCAATCAAGTAAAAAAACAAAAAATAAAAAATAAATAAAGAATCCCTAAAAGCTAATCAAGAATGTTAGAATTATGAATAATTCTCTGTATATTGAAGTATTTAATACAATACAGTAAAGTGCCTTTATATAAGAGGCATATGAGTGATGTACAAGGAAAAAGAGTGGTGCACAAGTAATGTGCTATACAAGGAAAGAGAGTAATGCACAAGTAAATATACACGGGCTAAAGCCCAAAGCCCAATGGACTAATTATAATATTAACAAAGGAAAAAAAAAAGATCACAAAGGGCAATGGTATCACCACTAACTCCATCCCCCATAAAAGAAATTCTACATTCTCATCATTCATTTTGTTGTTTTGATTTGGGGGTAAGTCATTCATTTTCTTTTTACTGTGATCTATAATCTATTAGCTAGATTGCCTTAGCTTTAGAATTAGCTGTCGCCCAAATATCAAGGAAAATCCTTTAACATTGTCTCTTTGAATTGTCAAGTCATTAGAGCATGTGGTTGAGTAATTCATTGTTAGTATTGCACTCTTACTTCTCTTTTTCAAATTTTACATCACAGAAAACAAAGGCTTTTATCCCCGTGCGCATGTGTTTCTTTTCCTGTATTAAGAATCTGAAATTCTAAAATGAGAAAAATACACACTTATGCCACAAATTATCTCAAGCAAAACAAAGCTAAACTTGGGCAGCCAACGAGCGTTAGCTAAAGCCTCTAACTAGCCATCGCTTTTGTCCACAGATCACCATCCATTGTCCATCCAAAGTTGCTCCATTTGCATACACAGCACATAACAAAAGATTCTTAAAAATTGCATTCCGAAAAGCATTGACATTACATACTTGAAGGGAAATTACTTATATCTGTATACATTATATGACATAAAGTTAGACATTGGTTTTCAAATAGCCTATTACATTGAGATTCAAGACAGAGAAAGTAAACTATAGGAAAAGTACAGATTCATTCATTATGTATATATTTCTATCTTTGAGAAGTGGTAGAAATGAAAGGAATAATCTTATTCAAAAGTTGTCACTTCATTCCGATAGAAGAAGAGTCCAGAAGGACCATCGTTGGGCAGCAACGCTAATGTTACAACACTTTCAGCACCTTCATCAACCGTCAAGACACCATTGTTGTAGTTTATATCTGTCTTGACATAGCCAGGGCAGACACAATTGACACGGAAAGACGAGAATTTCTTGGCCACAATCCTTGTGTAGGCATTCACAGCTGCTTTTGACACTACGTAGGCAGGAATAAAACTAGGCCACCCTTTGGTTTCAGAAGAACCCTCTTTCATATCTTTTAGAAATTCACTCAATACTTCATCCACTCTTTCTTCTGTAAGGCTTTCAGCATCACCTAACACTCCTTTAGCCCATTCATTTGGTATTTTCTAAAACAGCAGAAGAAGATAACTTACTTTGATTATAATTAAACACTTAGCTGGGACTCGACTTTGTGAAATTTCAAGTGGCACTGAAATAAATCATGGTACATGGATCTATTCTTTAAGCCAGTTTAAAGTTGAGCCATCTACTTCAGATTCAAACCAAATTAAAAACTGGTACAAAACATACATCTAATTAAGTTCTAACGAGGGTTCTTGAAATATCATCTGTAGTTTCATACCTGTAAGTGCCCCATGGAAGAGGAAACATTAACAATCCTTGGTGAATTGGACAACTGGAGGATTGGAAGAAATGCTTCAACCATTCCTTTGGTGCCATAGTAATTTGTTTTCAGGCAGTCTTCAGCTAACTCATAAGTTTGATCAGCCACTATTTTACTCAAATCGACTTTGGCATCTTCCTGCATCAAGAAGTAAACTTCATTCTCTTGCCTCCAAAAAATAGTTAACATTCGGCACATCCAAGCTAACATTCGGAAAAAATATCATGCTTACAAAACTTACCTTACGAAAACCTGAAGCGGCTAAAGCATCCCAATCTACTATAGCTCCAGCAATCCCCGCGTTGTTGACCTGCATAGAATTTTCATTTTTGTCAATTGTCATCCTTCATTTTATTTTGTAAATTCAACCAAAAACAGAATCATGAACAATTAAGAAAACTAATTATAGGAAGTATTTTCGAGAATTTCTATCTTTTGATAATCGACCAATCACATCATTTTATATTTTAAGTAAGGAGTTGGATTATAACGATAGCAATCTATACAACATATATATATATATATATACATAGCTTTAGTTCTAGTTGAAAAATCCATCGATGGAGTTGATGTGCAGAATTTTGAATCCTGATTTAAGCAGCACCCTTTGTTCTCTCAACCCATTAATTGAATCAACTGTGGACCACACTCCACACTCTTCTATTATTGACATAACTCTACAAAAAAAAAAAAAAAAAAACAAAACAAAAGCGAAAGCAAGAGAAGTTGAAAAAAAATGGTACTATGTGATGCTACTAGCTATATATATATTGACCATCTCAGAGGACCTAAAAGTAGTAGGAACATTTTGAATCGTACCAATATATCAAGCTTCCCATATTTGGTTTTAATGAAATCTGCGAGGGAAGCAATACTTGAAGGGTCAGACACATCAAGCTGATGAAATAGGATGTGGCCAGAGTCTCTGAGCTTTTGAACAGCTTCAAGGCCTTTTTTCTCATCTCTAGCAGTTAGCACCACCACCACCCCATTCGAGGCCAACTTCCTGCATATTCCAAAACCAATCCCCTTATTTCCCCCTGTAACAACTGCATACCTGCAAAAACGAAGATGCTCCAAAATTTCAAACACGGTTTAATTAGTCATAGCCCTACTGTTTCAAAAACACCATGAAGTTAAGTACGTACTTCTTTGTTGCGTCTGCCATATTGATGATAAAACTTGGGATCGATACTTTTGTTTTATAACTGCTATAACTTATAATTAAAAGCAGTGTTATATAAGAAGAATTTCAGTTAGTTCTGTGAGAAATGGCTTAAATTCTCCCGCATGGTATGATAGTCGTCTAACAAAAAGTCCACTTTAGACTTTTGATTTTGATTCAGCTTATCTAGTAACCACTCAAGGGGGTGTTTTCTCCTGTTCACCATTTTCTTATACATGTATTTCTCATGCTAATATTATCAATAAAGTGTTATCTTTCTTCTCCAAAAAAAAGAAAAAGAAAAAGAAGAAGATGTTGTAAATATTACTATTTAACATTTACAAATTAATTTGATAATAAATGTGATTAGTGGATTTCAAAAGTTAATAATTAAATAAATTATTTTTTTTGTGATAGATGATGTCAGTTTGTAGAGGCTATGTAATAAAATTTGTAGTATCCTAACGTCACTTATGTTACAATTACTACAAAATTTTACTACAAAACTTTTACAAATTGAGGTAATATTATGACATATCATTTAATAAAAATCTATATTCTTACGTCATAATTTTAGATTAAAAACAAATAAAAAATAAATAACCTCAATTCGCACCACCATCCATCTCCTCCTCAATTCTCATTGCGTACGTTCAATCTCAACTCTCCCATACTTAATTGTCATTGAGAATGAGATAGTATCAAAAACCATTTGAAGTGAAAAGTTGTAAGTTATAAAAATTAAAAATAGTATCAATCATGGATTCATGAGATAGCATTGTTTTCCACGTGTCGCGAAATAAACTGTTTTTCATAACCAAATTGATATAATATGGACGAGATGAGAAAAAAGTGTGGTTTGAAAAAGTGCGTTTTTTAAAAAGTGCGGTTTTAAAATCACGATTTTGAAAACACGATTTTGAAAATCACAATTAAGCGTTTGGCAAAACTAATGAAAAAGTGTTGTTTCTGTCAATTGAGCGTTTGGTTAATTTTAATCTAAAACTGCTGTTTTGGGTACAAATGACCAAAAAAGACTTGACTATACTGTTAAGTTATAGTGCAATTTTTCAAATGCTTACAAATTGTAATAATAATAATAATAATATTTTGTCGCTAAATATAAAAATGATAATAATAATAATATACTAAAAAAAAAAAAAAAAAAAACTTTCATCTTCCTTTCATGTATTCTAATAAAATTATGTAAGACATAAGTAGTAACTACCATATTTCTTTATTTCCCTGTAAATAACGCTTAAACATGGTATGAGTCCCACTACGTGGTCATATAGGATAATAGTATTTGGTCCAATTTCAGACATAGATAAGACAACCACACCAAATGCATCCATATAATTGGACCGTGTGGGTCTTTGGTCTTTCTTACTTTTTTTTGCTGAAAAGTCTTTGGTCTTTCTTACTTTATCAACAACCACAAGCAGTGATTAATGAGCCACAAAAGCTAGTGCCTAGCCACACAAGCAGTGATTACTTTATCATATAAGGTTACTTTTACTCTCTCTCTCTCGCTAGCTCATTGTACGACACCGTTTAAATCACTCTGTGTGTGCTTGGATCGTCTTTGATCCAACTCCGGACCTTTGCTTTTTGTTGAATTCTGAGCATCTGCTACTTTCTTGTGTTTCCTTGAGGTCGTCGGGAGTTTTCTCCGGTGGAATTTCCGACGGTATTTGATCGGACTGTTTTCTCTTTCTGCTTCTTTATTTTTAATTTACTACTACTATTGGATTTCTTTTTCAATTTATGTGCTTTTTTTTTTTTTTTTTTCTAGTTTTATTTTGAGTTTGATAGTTGAGATCTGTATTTTTGAGCTGAGCTTGAGCTTGCTTTTCTTCGTCCATTTTCTCTCAGTTGTATTACTGATCAAATTTTGTGAAATAAAAAATGTAAATTAATATGTTTGAAATTGCTTATTTCGTAACCCCGATTTTTTTCTCACTACTTGGGTATTTTTAACCTTTGGTGAGGGTGTTTATGGTAAATCATCCTTTACAAAATGCGGAAGTTTTCTCAAACGTGAGTTCCGCAAACCTCAATTTTCTTTAATAAAAGCGCCTATTTGAAATCACAGCACCTGCCCATCAGTTTCAAAACGTGCGTTGTCAAAAATGTGTGTTTAAATAATGTGAGGCCAAACACTTAGATTTTCACGTTTTGGTCTAAAAAGTCACGTTATTTGGTGGAAAACGTGGGGCCAAACCCACCCTAAAGAAAACCCCGATAAGACAATCAATCAAACGGCGGAAAAGTATTTTTTAAACAATTATTTATTATTTGATACAGACCAAGTAAAATGTCTATGTCATTACTCAAACTCTTTTTAACTTTTTTTTTTAAGAACTTCAAGTAATGAATCCCTAAAAGCCAATCAAGGAAAAAGATAAGATCACAAAGGCCAATGTATCACCAGTTCACCACTAACTCCATCCCCCAGAAAAGAAATTCAACATTCTCATCATTCATTTTGTTGTTTTCATTTTGGGGTAAGTCGTTCATTTGCTTTTTACTGTGATTTATTAGATTCCCTTAGTTTTAGAATTAGGTGTCGCCCAAATATCAAGGAAAATCCTTTAATTAACATTGTCTCTTTGAATTGTCAAGTTTGCACAACTTACGCTCATCACATTGATTTTTCAGACCAGCACATGCAATGGCAAAAAATTCAACTTATTTGTCTGACTCTGGAAAAAATTAATATGTTGAAAAGAAATTATATCTAGAACACCAGAGTGGAAGGATGCCGTGTACAAGTTGGAAAGCTAAAGGTACAATGCCAAGCATTCCAAGCTACCAGTCCTTTTATTTAGGAAAGAAAAAAAGCTACGAGTCCTTTTTGATACTTTCTAATTTTAGCTGATTGAATATTAGATATGGGAGAAAATTCAAGACAAGGTCTACAAATCTACCATTTGAGCAAGAAAGAGGAATGAAGGAAACGACAATTAGATCTTATTGTTTAGAGGTAGAGAGTACATGTTTTATCTTTAGAAGAATGACATTTGAAGTGTTACCATTTAGTTGAAGGAAACAAAGACGAAGGATGTTGTAGTACAACAATTAACAATACTTTTCTAGCTTTGTGAGTGTGGGATCCATGGGGATGGATGACTCTTCATTCTTCTAACTAATTTTTTTTTTTTAAGATAAGTAATAAACTCTTCATTCAACTAACTAGTAAAGGGATGAAGAATAGAATAAGATAAAGGGAATAGAATAAGAAAGAAAAAAGAAAGAGAATTAAAAAATGAATTATGTGAATTCATAAACAAATTAATGCTAATATGGATTACTAGATTCAAAACCACGTAGTTTTTAATACGAAAACAATGTTGTTTTGAGTCTTTTTTTAATAGTCAAGTCACGTCATCAACGAGAATGGATAGAATCATAGAATGGATTAAGGGCAACATTGCAAACATTCTCAAACATTGAGGATTTAAATAAAAAAAATTTCCAAACTTAGAAGATGCAATTTGCATTTTAATTTTTTTTATAAAAAAATTCCACCTTTGTTTTGGTAATTAGAATTTTATGAATCCCATATGTTTAACAGGTTTTACTTTAGTAAAATAATAAGCAATCACAATTTAATCGTCTATCAGATAAAAACATATATATAGGAACCCAAGTTCAAAAATGAATTACAGTATCTCTACTTAGGAGGCGTTTGGTTCGCTTGATCTTAGATTATACCGTAATGTAACATTCCTATAATCCTTGAACCATGGAATCACATCAAGGGAATGTTGGATTATGATGTTTGGTTCATTAATTACATCCCCTTCACATTCCAAGAATGTAACATTCCAATGTTTGTTTGGTTGTATCACATTTCTAGGATTCATTACAATTTTTTATAATGAATTCCAAAAGTACCCTTGTGTATAACATATAATACCCTAACATTAATATCTTTCATATAACTATTAAAAAATAATTCATATAGCTATAAAAAAAAATTATATAACTGTAAAAAAAATAATAATAATAAAAATAAAAAATCATTTAATTATTAAAATGACTAAAATAACCCATAATACCTATAACTATTAAAAGGAGGGTGAATAAAATTCATTAAACTAATTCTCAAAGTTACCTAAAAAAAATATTCTAAATTATAAGTAAGCAACTAAGTTATTCTAAAAATATAACTAATAGCTAGAATACACATAAAGTGTCATTAATAGAAATAAATTGGTCTACAAATAGTTCCAATCTATTCATGTACTTAACTACAATATTAGAAAAGAGAGGGAAAGAGACAAAAGAAGAAATAATGTTGGTTTTCATGAGTACACCAAGCAAAGCTTTACATAACTAAAGCCTCTTTTGAAGCAAGCTGTACACATACAACTTCTTGAAATGCCCTCCCAATGTGAAAAAATAATCAGTCTTGTTGCAATCAGCAGTAATAATCCCTCCAACTTTCACAATTTCTTCATCAGTCAAGCCCCCTCCAGCAAAAATAAGCTCCTCATGTACTTTCATTCTTCTATCTGCCCCATCTGCCTCATGCTTAAAAGTTTCAGCAAGTTTCTTCATACTTTCAGTGGCTCCTTCATAAACTTTACCCATATTACTCAAGTTATCCACTAATTGCATAAACACAGGATCACTTTTCTTTCCTTTCTTCCTCTTGGTTGATGTTGATGTTGAAGTACCAGATGGGTTATCTGATGATCTAGCTATTGGTGGACCTTGTGTGCTTGCAAGAGATGCAGCTACTGGTGGACCTTGTGTGCTTGCAAGTGAGTCATTAGTATCATACAAATCTTCATTCTCTTCAGCTTCCTCCCTGTCAACAGTTTGCGCCGTATCAGAAGGACCTTCGGCACTAAACCCAGTTGCTCTATCTTTCCCAAAAACATGAGCAAGATCATCATAGTGAGGGAATGGCTTATTCCTTAAACCAGCAGCACCGGGATGACCCTACAATATTGGCATTTTAATTTCATCAGTTATCAATACATGGAACTAATTCACATTGTATTACTTCAACTACAAAATTTAAATTTAACAACGTACCTTAACCCAGCCTTGAAAAATGTCAGGATCACATACCAAAGATTTGTATCTATCATCCCAACCAAACCCACTGCCTTGTCCTAGCATGTCAGCAATGGCACCATATTGCTTTTTTAATAACCTGTACCTGTTCTCAATATGAGGTTGAGCCCTAAGCTTACAGCCAGGTATCTTCTCTAACATATTCCTTTCTAACTCCAACAAATAGCCAGACTTAAACCCATTTTCAGCCCTCCATGTCGGGCCCGAATTAGCCATGTCCACAAGACATTCTACTAGCTTCGCATCCTCAGTAGTTGTCCATTGATGTTTACTTCCACTTTGCATGGACCCATCTTTTGAACTAGTGGAGTTAACCTTCCTCCGTTGCATTGCTAATCTCAAAAGTCAAGAACTAATCTACACAAAGAAGGGCACAAAACACATCAAATCTAACTTTTGAAGTACTCAATATCATTAATCATTAAACCTCAATTCAGCATGCGCAACATAAAATAATTTCAACATAATATCATTGGCAAAGAATAAAAACCACACAAGACCAAACAAACAACATTTATAGTTGCTGAAACAAACCATCCATTTGAATTATCTAAATAATAAAAAAATACATAGTAATTAAGTATAAAATCCAACACATGGTAAAATAAAGACAATATTACAAAGGACTTTGTCTTATAACAGTAAAATTACAATACTATTATTAAAAACAATCTTCAATGCCTAGCTCCCCTCCATTTGTTGAACATTTCCTTGGCAAGATCATCTCTCCAAGTACTCCAAATATCAGAAGTCTCAACATAACGAATAACATCTCCATCAAGGCCTTGACCACTAGTAACCTCACTAAGCTCATTTTCCAATGGGTCAATAGGCATCTCCCTCCTAATATGATTGTGAAGAAGACAACACGCAGTAATAATCCTACACTGTATCTTGACAGGATAAAATGACTTTGTCCTAAGGATTGCCCATCGACCTTTGAGTAGCCCAAAACACCGTTCTATGACATTTCTAGCTAAGCAGTGCTTCATATTGAAAAACTCTCGTGGAGTGTTAGGTTGATGCCCTTCTGTCCATTCATTCAAATGGTAGCGTTCCGCTCTATATGGCGCAAGAAATCCTTCTCCATTGGTATATCCCGCATCACAAAGGTAATAAAAGCCTATATGTAAATACAATATAAAGTTTAATAAGGGAAATAATAACAAATTTGCATTTAGAAAATGTATAATAATATTGGGTGTAAGACTATTACCTTTGGGAACCTTTAAACCATTTGTCCTAAAAACAGCATTTCGAAGGATTCTAGAGTCAGCAGCTGAACCCTCCCACCCAGTCAAGACATATATGAATTTCAAATCTTGTGTACAAACACCCAGCACATTTGTAGCAATCTCATTCTTTCTAGTCCGATACCTAGGTCTATCCTCAGCCAACACATTCACTTTGATATATGTTCCATCCAGTGCTCCTAAACAATTCTAGTACACACAAATATAGATAAAATCACTATACATAAAATAAAAGCATTCTCATGTAGCCACAAACACATAAATCAAAGTACCTTAAACCATTTCCAAACGGAATCTGTACTGTCCTCAGGAACAGGCTCAGGCTTCTCGAGTAAATTGTCATAAAGGCGTATAATAGAATTCAGGACTTTATTAAATTGCCTACTGATTGTCTCCCCAGACCGGGCAAATTGTCGCTTTATAACTCTGTTCTTAACATCATGTGCTACTATATGTAGAAACATCGCAACCATCTCCTCAACATTCATATTTCTTGTGGCACTCAAGCGACCGGTTGTCTTAAGCATGTCACACAATCTATGGAAACTATGTCTATCCATTCTTGTGTTTTCAAGACATTCTAGGTCACCATTAAAGACCATACGCCTAAGAGTCAATTCTCTCACCAAATGTCTATGATAAGAATTCCCACCACTCTTCTTCCTTATAGAACGATATCTCAATATAATAATTGTTGTCAAATAAGTCATAAAAAACAATTGATTAAGCAAATCCATATAAAGCACCAACAATGTGACCAGCTTTTTTTTCCTAGCCAGAGGAATCCGCGCCATTGATTCTATTAAACATAAACACAAACAACATTATAAGAACAATGCAATGTCTCCATGACTGAATATTTTAGAATTAGATGAATACTACAACAATAGAATGGATGGAAAAATTAATGAGTTGGTGTTGTATGTGTAAGGTGGATGGAAAAATTAAGAGTAGCATATTCTTGTACAATATTTTCCTTTTCCTCTAGTAAGTATTCTTGTACAAAATGTTGACTCATGGAGTGTGAGTGACTACTGCGCCAAGCATGTGAAGTGTCCTGTAGTGATCGTGAAGCATACAGATGACAAATGAGTTTCTTGTACTTTTCTTAGATTATGTTTGAACCATTACCACCGAGACTTGTCTTGGTGATTGTAAACAGTGGCTTAAGGGTTAAATACATATTTGTCCAAATCTAGTTAAAAGAAATAATAGTGATTCTGGTTAGGCTTAGGAGCTAAGACCATGAGTAGTTCTCACAACTCACAAGCTGTTAAATACATGTTATAAAGTCTTTGGTATGTGCTTGCCGGCATTTACTAAAATGAAACAAAGACTTTGGAGAGAATTGGCACAGCTTAGGAGCTAAGACCATGAGTAGTTCTCACAACTCACAAGCTGTTCACAAGCTAGTCAAATGTGAAACAAAAATTCTGACAAGAAAAGGCCAAGCCGCCAAGGCTAGCTTAAAGAGAATTCCAACTTCAACCCGTCACCATTGTCAAAGAGGTTAACATGAATGTTATTAAATGAAACAAACATAAGGATTACAACTCACCTAAATCAATTTATATTTGAAAATTTGAAACTGTTACGTAAAGACTATCTAACTGAGTATGCTGATCCTATAATCAAATACGAAATACAGAACAGTTCTATCAAAAAGTAAAGTACAGCAGAACAGAGTGCAAACAGACAGGACAGAATTCAATCCATATACTAGTATCAACTTACCAAATGATTAATAACACTTAATTTTCAGAATCCAAGAACAGATTTCACTCGGTATGAGTATTTTAGGATATTTGATTTTAGAATTCTCCCATTTAGAACATGAAAATCATGTGATACATCCTAATCTTGACAAATCACCAACTGACATAAGACAAATGTAGGCAAGGATACATCATTTACACATCAGATATACACTAATCAAAAATATATACGCATCAGATATAATCATAGAAACAACTTTTTGATTTCCAGAAGATCCAAGACATGGGCATAACTTTGTTTTAGTGGTCACCAAAGTGCACGTTTCATAGACTGCTATAACAATTATCAGAAAAGCACAGCACTCTGAAGCAATTAGAAATTTAGAAATACTCTTTTCCAGAAGATATTTATTTTATAAAAAAAATAGGATAGCGCAATCAATTCATGAATCAGCCAGTACAGAGCCATCCAGAGTGAGGCTCCTCAGCATTTCTTAAAATTCAAGGAAATCTGACTGGGGATTTTCATTAAAACCCAATCCACCTCTCAAAATCACCAAATTTGGACCCTATCCAAACCACCTCCAGAATAATCCATTAAAAACACCAATGAACTCATTAAAACAACCATCTCACCGTTACCAAAATCATGCCACCCATCAAAACCCCCATCACACAACATCAATCACCAAGTTTGGCAACCCATCGCAATCATCACAGAGAAAATAGAAGCCACCAAACACATAAACCCATTACCGACATAAACCCCCAAAAAATCATCACCCGAGAACTTACCGATGAAATCTTCGGTGTTTGGAAGTTAGATGGCGATGATTCCGGCGAGACTCCGACGATCAAGCACCATTAAAACAGCATGATGAGCCATTGCTAGAGAGAGAGGCAGAGACTCATATGGTAGAGAGAGGCAGAGACGGCTAGGTTTGGGAGAGTTTGAAAAAAATTATAACAGTGGCAATTTTGTAAATAAGAGTGATTGGATTGGACAATTTTGTCAACAACATAAATTTTGCCCAAATTTGCACATCACACGTGTTTTCAAAGAAATGGAATGTGAGATTCTTCTAATGTAATAAGCTAATCTCATCACACTAATTTTGGATGATGTGATTACTTTTGTAATGTTACATTACGGATATTTAAGCGAACCAAACACCGTGATGTTCCATATCACGCTAATGTCATTACGATCACAGCTATATCACGCGAACCAAACGCCCCCTTAGAGTTTTTATTCATACATGTAAATTACAAATAGCATACATTTGAAGATCAAAAAGTTGATAGATGCTCAGGGGTTTGCAAGGAAGAGAGCTTTACACTGCTCAATTGTATCTTCAGGGCTGGTAACTGAGGAAAGAAAAGACATATAGTCAACATCAATAGGATGCTACAATAGAAACAACTTTTCTTTGGATACTCAGCAGTCATGAATCAAACCATTCTAATCTGCATTTGAAATCAATCCATTTTGTTGTGCTTGGCATTTTAAAAAAGTTTTTGAAATTTCATGCATAAGAAAATTTATAAGATTTTGAAAATAATGCTATATTACATCTTCTATTGTTAATATTGGTGTCAGCACCACTTATGTCCTGTAATTACTCCACCGTATGATGGAATTGTGCATTCAAAAATGCAATTAAAACGCAAAATGGGATGATTTTTCACTTCCAAAGGAACTTGTATATAAGTTGAAATGTGAGCTGACCTGTGTGTCCAATTGTTCGTTCTGATTCATAAATTTCATGGTCATGTCCACCCTGCCCAAACAAGAAAAACCAGAACCCTTCCATTAATATGAATAGAAGAAGAATAAGATGAAGCACTGTAAATGTTATAGGAATAAAGCACTACAGTCATATGGAAGCTAAGATTGTAGGTAGACAAGTACAAAAAACAACACATGTAAATTCCACAAAGAGTTACTGACCTAAACTTAAGGGCCAAAATTTGTTTAGAGTATGAGAACACCATCAAGTTTCACAATAAGATCATCAACAATTTTGATTTAAAGGATATTTGTATATTAATAAATTAGAAATAAAATGCATCAAATCCTATGTTGTGTGAGATGTATCTCTATATCTGTCTTATGTTTTTCCCTTCGTCCTCTAAAGCAGTCAGCTTGCCCACTGCCATAATCATTTCTAACCAAAACCAAAAATACTATTAAATGAGAAACTAAGGAGAAATTTTTCCAATATGACAAGATTGAACCATTACTCAAGATTGAAAATCAGCCAAATTATTTATCAAAATAATCGAAACAGATAAATGATGAGACCAAAGGGCTGACCTTGTAATTTTTGTCACCAAAGAAATGGATTTCATTAAAATCATCTAGGTATCTCAAGCAGTAGGTCTTGTCCCAACCTTGAGGGAAAACCTGTTACAAGAATTTTGCACCAAAATCAATATCAATATATATATAAAAGCAGAAACCTTTAACTGGGATTCTGCCAAGTGTCTCTTTTTTCACAATGTGAGATTCTGCCAAGTGTCTCATTCCAATATTTTTTTTACATTTCCAAAAAGAGAATTAAATTCAACTTCGTGATTCATCAAACAATACAACACTTGGGTTGAATTTAAATGGAAAAAACCATAACTCAGTTTTGTTATCACGCCTTAAAGTCACATCATTTTTCCTGATCTTCTCAAAATCTTCAACAATTTTCAGGTGATAATTGACAATGGGATCAGAATTTTAAATGGTGAATTTCAAAAGACCGGTGGTTGTTGTAGGAGACTATGACACACGGATGGTCTCGCGGCAAGAAGTGCAACGTATACCACTACAAATAATGGTACTGGCAGTGGATATGGCTTCTCAATTGATATCTTGACCACCACATATGATGGATGGCAGTGTTATTGAAGATCTTGGTGGTGGGGCGTTCTCATCATTCCTTGGCAAAGAAACTAAGATAAATAAACATATATATTTGTGGTTTTTTCTGGCGGCCAAAACGATCACTATTGGAACACGTAAAGAGTTAAGCAGTGGCGCGGTTATGTTTTACTGCTGTACTGTGATGATGCATGGGGAGAGATCATGTGTCCATAAGAGAAAGGCATGTGTCAAGGTAATCCCATTCAAACCAACTAGATTTATTATATGCAAATATATATAATGATTCATGCATGCATCCTTTATCTTAGTCACGGTCAAGGTTGAAAGTGAGATGATTTTTTAGCCCAAATTTTTGGACTATATATAAATATATGTTATTCAATATGACTTGAACAAAATTGAAAAAGATAGCGATTAACATGATGAAAGGACATGAAGAAGTTTCACAGTTGTTGCTCTCTTTTAAGGATAAACATTCAGTTTCTGATGTAACCATAATTGTGGTGGAGTGGGCTAGCGACATGTGTGGATGGGTGGTTGAAAACCAAGACCGTGGAATAGTGGAACGGTATAATGCCTAAAGCGACTATGTGGTAGTAAAAATAAGTCTAATTGGTGGCAAACATCTTTAAAAAAAAATAAAAAATCCATCAACAACAATTAAAATACTTTTTAAAAAAAATTCATTGTCCTATTACTAAAAGAGTTCTTAAACAAACTTACTTCCTTTAAAAAGACTAAAAGACTTCTACTAAAAGACTATCAATATGTGTCATACTCAATTTTGTAGAAATCATAATTCCTACTAAAAGATTTCTTTAAAAAATTCATTGTCCTATTATTAAAAGAATTCTTAAACAAATTTACTTCCCTAAAAAAAAAATTGGTGTTTACCGTTTGATAAATAAATTGTATTAAGTCAATTATTAAAACAACGTATCACTTGGGAAATCTAAAGAATTAACCAAAACTCTTCATATGATATAGACCAAAAATTCTACTTTACAAAAAGCCTTTATAAGAAAAATATTTCTCTTTTAAATTTTCATCTTTCAATTGCAAAGTGGTTTCTTGAAATACACTTCTTAGTTTAATTGATTTCTCTTTTATGTGATTGTACATTTAATTAAAATATAACTGTTTGTATTATTTGATAATATTCTTTACTTTGAGTGGATGAATTAATTTATAGCGTGTAAAAATATTTTGCTTTTTATTTTATGTGATTATACTCTTTACTTAAAATACAATGCTAATAATCTATCATGTTTGTATTTGATTGTATTATTTGATTATATTCTTTACTTGAAGTGGATGAATGAAAAAATAATAACTTATTACAAACCATTGTTATTTGCTAACATATATTTAGTCTCTACTATGTTTAGTTGATTTATGGAGGTCTCAAAACGGTAATATTATTGTGAAGTAACTCTATATTATCTCTATTGAATTTGTATTTTCATATTTGATTATAATGGATTGATTATCTATATCTATTAGATTTGTATTTTCCTATTTACTATCAACTATGTTTAGTTGCTTCATGGAGCTCTAAATAAAAATGGTAATATCCTAATCCTACCATTTTATGATGTGTTTCACCTACTGTACATACAAATTATATATATATTTCTAATCATAAATAATAATAACAATAATCCCGCGCTTTGCGCGGGTTATATGCTAGTTAGATACAATGGCACTTACACTTGCCTTCTAAATTTACTACCAATCCAAGAATCATAACAGCATAATGAACTTTAGCCTGAAGTAATACTCACATCAAAACTTATTTGTCCTCCTATGGAAAATGTCAGGTTAAGGTGTGCAAACTTCTCACGAAACACGGAAACCATTTTTGGCCGAACATTGTGAACCTGAAACCTCATTTGCATGTTTTTTTTTTCCATATTACATACTAAAACACATAAAAGCTATACTATGATAACAGAAAAAACTTAAATTTTAATATTTTGGGGGAAAAGGAAAGAAAAAGAAATGAGAGAAGAACCAAAACTATCTTTACCTTGTCATACTTTTCAAAATCATCCCTTTCTTCTTGGCTGCAGTTTCGCCCAATAGGTGATATATTCAGCATGCCGCTTCGGAACTCTATAAATGTTCCCCTAAAGATATTATAAGAAAAAATCTTGCTAAGCTTGACATACACAAATAACAACATATTTAGGCTTTTGTTCCACTAACCTTTTTATGGGGATATCCAAGTCAGCAAGATAATGAAGCGTAAAATTGATAATTTCCTGCACATGTGCAATCCATGAGGACAACAAATTGATAAACCTAATAGTGCATAAATAATTTTTGCTACCATATAACCCTATGATGTACAGACCCAACAGTCGTTCTCACTATCCATCATTATTATAGCCTTACAGAAGAACAATTTTGGTATATTGACCAGATGCTTCTGGTCATCATTGATTAGTTCTTTGGTATGCAAGCAAACATACATGGGGGAAATTAATTGTTCTAGCCCCTGAAAATGTAAGAACATGCTGCAAGAGGGCCATTCTAGGTGTCCTAAGTCCTAACAGTATAATAGGTTGAGCATTTTCCAAATAAGTAACTAAACAGTTTGTGAGTTTAGCACAAAGTCTTACCTTGAGTTTCTCTTCTCCAAGATATGACTTTAAGCTCTGGACAAAGGAGGAAATATAACCCATCAAAGAAATAAGTATCAAATTAAATAAACATTAAATAGGGAATATGCGAAATATAATAAAGTTTCATCATGGGTCTTAAGGATACAAATTATAGTCGGTAAGCAGCTATAAGGCCATAACCAACCTAAAGGTATTTTCTTGTTTATTTTATATTGGTAAGTTACACATGCATCTAGTGGGTCATGAACCCACATCCTCAGCCTCCATTCCATTTTTATGAAGGAAGTGCATTTGACCTAGATTTCATTGGTACCCAAAGACACTTTCAAACTTAATGTACTAGAAACAATGTGACTAGGAAGTGATACATAATTTTCCAGAACAACAAACACTATCATGAAGGAATGTACATAGAGGGTCAGTAAAAGGCCATAGGGAATGTAGTATATAAGCATCAATGCCAATTTGAGGTTAAGTATACCAACTGAAGTAAAACCATCTTTATGCTGCTAGCTCAAGTGTTTTTTGTATATTTAAAGTTATTAACATCAATTACAAATGACTGCATTCTTGTATTTCGGGCTTATGCTGTAATCAATACCTGGGTGCCAATAAGCTTTCCATCTTTGTGAGCCACAAGGCCATTCTCAGAAAATACATAATCATAGTCATCAATTAACTGCATGGAAAAAAGAGATGCTTAATAGACAACAACATCAACATGTATACTTAGTCCCCAAACTTTAAGATCTCTAAGGATCCTCAATAAACTAATTGAGATTGGCCACATGTATTCTCTTCCACCATTCTACCTTATCCAAATTATGCTTCCTGTCACCTATATAATTAAAATATCATTTCTACCAATGTTATTTTAGGTCTTCCACAACCTTTTTCTGTTTCCTTGAATTGAATTAAATAAGAGATACTTAAAAGACACATCACATAAATATTAAACATAGTGAAACGGACGACTGCATTTGGCCTCAGATTTGAGAACTATTGAGAACTGTTCAGATATAGAATGCAGACAGTTTAAATAGCCCATAAAATGATACCAAACCCTTCAAACATTACATAATAAAAGAACATTACCTTACGAAGGTTAGACTAGAAGCCAATTTCTAATCCATGAAAAAGAAAATGCTCTGACTGTCGAGGTTCATGACGAACCTCTGATCCACATGAAAAAAAATGGTTGAAAGCTAAGCACCAAATTCTATTTTCAGATCATGCTGAAACAAATGGAATAATCAAACAGATTTTTGGTTCCTAGCCCGTTTCCAATACTTTCTCTTATAAGCAAAGATAGAGCAAACCTTGCTCTGATATTTTACTATGATCAGATCCTCCCACTATGCCGACTGTCATAACCTGCACCTCAGAGAAAATTGTTATCTCATGCCTTATATGAATTTGATAATAAAGTCCCACAAAATCCAATCTAAATGCTAATCAATAAAGTACCTTACGGAGCCCCCGCATGAACTCTAATATCTTTGGAGTGACCACCTAGAATTTGAATGCAGAAAACATTGCAACAAAGACAATTTAAAGGATTTTTTTTGGGAAATAATATTATTTTAATATTAATTATGTAAAATAGTAATGTTTTGATATTATTTGTAAAAATAGCCTTTTTTTTAAATCGTGTTTCCATTACACGATTTTAAGAGCCAAAATCGTGTCTTGGAGACACGATTTCAAAGTGGTATTCTAAAAAAAAAAAAAAAAAATTCAACTTCAGGAGCCACGTACCCTAAAATCGTGTTTCCAAAACACGATTTTAAAATGAGGCTATTTTACTAATTTATTTCAAAACAATAATAATTTAATAAATTAATTTTAAAACAATATTTTTTTGAAAATTCACTCCAATTTAAAGCCCATATACAATAAGTAGTTCAATATAAATATGCTTGTAAATGACTTTTACGCAATAAATCTACGAAAAAACAATTTGCAATATAGACCCTATGCTGCTGTCACCATATTCATATAAAAACAATATAATGGAACAATATACAAATCTAGTAAAAATAAATAAAGAAAATGGATACCTTTCTTGGAGCAGTAAGGGTCCCATCAACATCAAACAAAGCAATTAAACCAGGCTTACTCACAGCCATTGCACTCAATGTATTTTTTCTGCCACAACAAATCCACAACAATATTACAATACATCCAACAAAAACTTAACAAATTTAGTTCCTCCCAAAATTGTCTGGGAAAATAACTCAAAATTTCCAATACCCAGAAAGAAAAAGGAAATCTTGAAGGACTTGGACAGCCAAAATAGTTATACTGATTACTGAGTGAGAGCACAGATACATGCAAACCAGCCAAAATGTTGTTGGACCTGGACATTTGGACTGGACCACTAGGAAATTGATCACTTTCTTCTTAGTAACTTTCTCGGTTGGTAAGAAATTTCTCAGCACCCACACTTTTGGACATCGAGGGCCATTTGGGTTATCAAATTCAAAAAGTCCACTTTAGACTTTTGCTTTTGATTGAACTTATCTAGTAACTACTCAAATTAGGCTTAATGTGATAGCGATTGTTTTCCACGTGTTGCGAAATAAACTGTTTTTCATAACCAAATTGATATAATATGGACGAGATTAAAGAAGACCCGATAAGGCAATCAATCAAACGGCGGAAAAGTATTTTTTAAACAATTATTTGACATAGACCAAGTAAAATGTCTATGTCATCACTCAAACTCTTTTTAACTTTTCGTTTTAATAACTTCAAGTAATGAATCCCTAAAAGCCAATCAAGGAAAAAGATAAGATCACAAACGTACGCTCATCACATTGATTTTTCAGACCAGCACATGCAATGGCAAAAAATTCAACTTATTTGTCTGACTCTGGAATAAATTAATATGTTGAAAAGAAATTATATCTAGAACACCAGAGTGGAAGGATGCCGTGTACAAGGGATTGGCTAATTTGGTCAAAATCCACTTTGCCTGCAAAGGTGAGTTTGGGATAATGCGAAGTTCAGCAAAAACAATTGGAAGTTTAGATATAATTTGGTCAAAATCCACTAACATAGTGTTTTCCAACAATATCACATGCCCACTTCTAGGATATCACATGCACACTTTGTCATAAAGAGTACAAAACATTGCCAACCAACTTTGACAATAATTCCAAACCAATTCTAACATGTAATCTATATATATATATATAAACCATCGTTACTACACTTTGGTACTGCATCAATTGCATTAAATCTTATTGACATCCAAATATGGCAAAAGACCAAGACAAAAACAACCACTTAATGATAAAGTGATATAGACCCTTTATAGTGATGATTTAAGAATGAGAGGATAATCACAACAGACTCATTCATTTAGGGAATTCTACACAAAAACAAAAACAAAACAAAATATCAAGGAAAATCCTTTAACATTGTCTCTTTGAATTGTCAAGTCATTAGAGCATGTGGTTGAGTAATTCATTGTTAGTCTTGCACTCTTACTTCTCTTTTTCAAGTTTTACATCAAAGGAAACAAAGGCTTTTATCCCCGTGCGCATGTGTTTCTTTTCCTGTATTAAGAATCTGAAATTCTAAAATGAGAAAAATATACACTTATGCCACAAATTATCTCAAGCAAACAAAGCTAAACTTGGGCAGCCAACGAGCCTTAGCTAAAGCCTTTAATTAGCCATCGCTTTTGTCCACAGATCACCATCCATTGTCCATCCAAAGTTGCTCCATTTGCATACACAGCACATAACAAAAGATTCTTAAAAATTGCATTCCGAAAAGCATTGACATTACATACTTGAAGGGAAATTACTTATATCTGTATACATTATATGACATAAAGTTAGACATTGGTTTTCAAATAGCCTATTACATTGAGATTCAAGACAGAGAAAGTAAACTATAGGAAAAGTACAGATTCATTCATTATGTATATATTTCTATCTTTGAGAAGTGGTAGAAATGAAAGGAATAATCTTATTCAAAAGTTGTCACTTCATTCCGATAGAAGAAGAGTCCAGAAGGACCATCGTTGGGCAGCAACGCTAATGTTACAACACTTTCAGCACCTTCATCAACCGTCAAGACACCATTGTTGTAGTTTATATCTGTCTTGACATAGCCAGGGCAGACACAATTGACACGGAAAGACGAGAATTTCTTGGCCACAATCCTTGTGTAGGCATTCACAGCTGCTTTTGACACTACGTAGGCAGGAATAAAACTAGGCCACCCTTTGGTTTCAGAAGAACCCTCTTTCATATCTTTTAGAAATTCACTCAATACTTCATCCACTCTTTCTTCTGTAAGGCTTTCAGCATCACCTAACACTCCTTTAGCCCATTCATTTGGTATTTTCTAAAACAGCAGAAGAAGATAACTTACTTTGATTATAATTAAACACTTAGCTGGGACTCGACTTTGTGAAATTTCAAGTGGCACTGAAATAAATCATGGTACATGGATCTATTCTTTAAGCCAGTTTAAAGTTGAGCCATCTACTTCAGATTCAAACCAAATTAAAAACTGGTACAAAACATACATCTAATTAAGTTCTAACGAGGGTTCTTGAAATATCATCTGTAGTTTCATACCTGTAAGTGCCCCATGGAAGAGGAAACATTAACAATCCTTGGTGAATTGGACAACTGGAGGATTGGAAGAAATGCTTCAACCATTCCTTTGGTGCCATAGTAATTTGTTTTCAGGCAGTCTTCAGCTAACTCATAAGTTTGATCAGCCACTATTTTACTCAAATCGACTTTGGCATCTTCCTGCATCAAGAAGTAAACTTCATTCTCTTGCCTCCAAAAAATAGTTAACATTCGGCACATCCAAGCTAACATTCGGAAAAAATATCATGCTTACAAAACTTACCTTACGAAAACCTGAAGCGGCTAAAGCATCCCAATCTACTATAGCTCCAGCAATCCCCGCGTTGTTGACCTGCATAGAATTTTCATTTTTGTCAATTGTCATCCTTCATTTTATTTTGTAAATTCAACCAAAAACAGAATCATGAACAATTAAGAAAACTAATTATAGGAAGTATTTTCGAGAATTTCTATCTTTTGATAATCGACCAATCACATCATTTTATATTTTAAGTAAGGAGTTGGATTATAACGATAGCAATCTATACAACATATATATATATATATATACATAGCTTTAGTTCTAGTTGAAAAATCCATCGATGGAGTTGATGTGCAGAATTTTGAATCCTGATTTAAGCAGCACCCTTTGTTCTCTCAACCCATTAATTGAATCAACTGTGGACCACACTCCACACTCTTCTATTATTGACATAACTCTACCAAAAAAAAAAAAAAAAAAAAAAGCGAAAGCAAGAGAAGTTGAAAAAAAAATGGTACTATGTGATGCTACTAGCTATATATATATTGACCATCTCAGAGGACCTAAAAGTAGTAGGAACATTTTGAATCGTACCAATATATCAAGCTTCCCATATTTGGTTTTAATGAAATCTGCGAGGGAAGCAATACTTGAAGGGTCAGACACATCAAGCTGATGAAATAGGACGTGGCCAGAGTCTCTGAGCTTTTGAACAGCTTCAAGGCCTTTTTTCTCATCTCTAGCAGTTAGCACCACCACCACCCCATTCGAGGCCAACTTCCTGCATATTCCAAAACCAATCCCCTTATTTCCCCCTGTAACAACTGCATACCTGCAAAAACGAAGATGCTCCAAAATTTCAAACACGGTTTAATTAGTCATAGCCCTACTGTTTCAAAAACACCATGAAGTTAAGTACGTACTTCTTTGTTGCGTCTGCCATATTGATGATAAAACTTGGGATCGATACTTTCGTTTTATAACTGCTATAACTTATAAGTAAAAGCAGTGTTATATAAGAAGAATTTCAGTTAGTTCTGTGAGAAATGGCTTAAATTCTCCCGCATGGTATGATAGTCGTCTAACAAAAAGTCCACTTTAGACTTTTGATTTTGATTCAGCTTATCTAGTAACCACTCAAGGGGGTGTTTTCTCCTGTTCACCATTTTCTTATACATGTATTTCTCATGCTAATATTATCAATAAAGTGTTATCTTTCTTCTCCAAAAAAAAAAAAAAAAAAGAAGAAGATGTTGTAAATATTACTATTTAACATTTACAAATTAATTTGATAATAAATGTGATTAGTGGATTTCAAAAGTTAATAATTAAATAAATTATTTTTTTTGTGATAGATGATGTCAGTTTGTAGAGGCTATGTAATAAAATTTGTATTATCCTAACATCACTCATGTTACAATTACTACAAAACTTTTACAAATTGAGGTAATATTATGACACATCATTTAATAAAAAACTATATTCTTACGTCACAAGTTTAGATTAAAAACAAATAAAAAATAAATAACCTCAATTCGCACCACCATCCATCTCCTCCTCAATTCTCATTGCCTACGTTCAATCTCAACTCTCCCATACTTAATTGTCATTGAGAATGAGATAGTATCAAAAACCATTTGAAGTGAAAAGTTGTAAGTTATAAAAATTAAAAATAGTATCAATCATGGATTCATGAGATAGCATTGTTTTCCACGTGTCACGAAATAAACTGTTTTTCATAACCAAATTGATATAATATGGACGAGATTAAAGAAAACCCGATAAGACAATCAATCAAACGGCGGAAAAGTATTTTTTAAACAATTATTTATTATTTGATACTGACCAAGTAAAATGTCTATGTCATTTCTCAAACTCTTTTTAACTTTTTTTTTTAAGAACTTCAAGTAATGAATCCCTAAAAGCCAATCAAGGAAAAAGATAAGATCACAAAGGCCAATGTATCACCAGTTCACCACTAACTCCATCCCCCAGAAAAGAAATTCAACATTCTCATCATTCATTTTGTTGTTTTCATTTGGGGGTAAGTCATTCATTTGCTTTTTACTGTGATTTATTAGATTCCCTTAGTTTTAGAATTATTTGTCTGACTCTGGAATAAATTAATATGTTGAAAAGAAATTTTATCTAGAACACCAGAGTGGAAGGATGCCGTGTACAAGTTGGAAAGCTAAAGGTACAATGCCAAGCATTCCAAGCTACCAGTCCTTTTATTTAGGAAAGAAAAAAAGCTACGAGTCCTTTTTGATACTTTCTAATTTTAGCTGATTGAATATTAGATATGGGAGAAAATTCAAGAGAAACAAAACAAAAGGAGAAGAAAACATAGCAGAAAATACATCAAAATATATGCTAGATGGGATGGAGGTGAAGATAAATAGATCAGAGCCTAGAGGGCACATCCCCATAGTCCCCTTAGTAGCTAACTAATGGGCTGCAGCTAGCATTTGCAGTCCTATGAATTTGATTGATTGAGAATCTCAGAAAGTTACGAAATGTTTTCCTAAAACCTCATCTAAAAACTGAAAAGTTTAAATTGAATCTTGTCTTTGCTAAAGACAAGATTCATTTAAAAATTTCGAATGTGCGGTTATTGTGTAATTTTAGATGAATATTGTATTTTCTAAAAACAAGATTCATCTAAATTTTTTGAATATTGTGCGGTCACGGGAGCACGCGTACTGTTTTAATTTAAGTTGAATCTTGTCTTTTCTAAAGACATGATTCATTTAAAATTTTCTGTATGTGCGGATTTTCAAATTTTGGTTCAATCTTGTTTTTTCTAAAGATAAGATTCATTTAAAATTTTAACAAACTTGCTTTTTAGAAAAACAAGATTGACAAAAAAAAAAAAAAAAAAAAATTTATTTTCACTAATCTTGTGTTTTGTAAACACAAGATTCATTTCAATCTTGTCTTTACAAAATACAAGATCTATATTTCAAATTAAGTTCTAATAGATCATGTTTGGCAAATTAACTTAAACAAATGCATTTTTTTGCCAAAACTCCCATCTTTCTTTTATACATCTTCAAATTCAAAGAATTCAAGGACATGTATGTATATGGTTAGAAAAAGACGTTTATCAACAAACTACAAGACCATTTCTAACAAGCCTAATAAGCCAAAACAATACCACTCCACCTAACGTTCAACCCTTGACCAAAAATCATGCATGTAGTACTAGTAATAATAACTTATTGTCTTCCGGCAACATTCATCTTGCTACAAATCACCAAAACAATATAACTACAAAACAAACTCTCATGGTCATCAATAATGCAAACCAACAAGACAATAAAGATTTAGATAAAAAACAAATGCAAACTATTAATAGAACCACACAAAATTGGTTAAAAGTTGAAAATAAAGAAGTTGTCCATGAAGAATTTCCTCCATACGAATCCATTGTCGTAAATCATAGAAACCACCAACTAGTTGCCTCCCCCATAAAAAAGGTAAGTTTAAGTGATGAAGCTAAAAACTTTGAAAAAATTATTGAACAAAACAATTATTCAAATACATATTTAAAAGTAATAGGTGCCAAGCTTGATAGAATAGAAAATAAAATTGACCCCATCAAACCAACTACAAAATTAGATATTGAAAAACCTTTGTTCACACCACATGAAATACCCCCAAAGTTACGAGTTTCCTTCAAAAAAGATAATACTGACCTATTAGAAGAAATCTCTAAAAGACTCCAAAATTTAGATATGACAAGCCTAGCCTCATCATCACAAAATAATCAAATTAAAAGAGTTAATACCATAGAAAAGAAAACAAGAACGTTCAAAAGTTGAAGAATATATTGAAAATTTACAAAATCAATTCAAAGATTTAAACATTAATAGAATTGCAAATGAAAGAGATTTTCATGGTAAACCTTTAAGAAGTCGTATTGCAAGAACAAGATACCCTGGAAATGTTTCAATTACAAGAAATTTTTATTCTAGACCAACTCCTCCAGATTTACAATTTGAAGAAAGAGAATTAACTGTTAGAAATGCTTATAATGCTGAATCCTTATATGAATGGAATATTGATGGTATGTCACAATATGAAATTTTAAATGAATTACATGAAATGCTTATGGTTTCAAATGTCTACAAGGGTAATAATAAAACTGATCATCAAATTGCAAGTATAATTATTACAGGTTTTACTGGTCAATTAAAAGGATGGTGGGATAATACTTTAACAGATAATGATAGAAATTGGTTAGCTTATGCTTACAAAAGAACTCAAAATGGAACTCCCATAGTAGATGAAAATGGTTTACAAATTCAAGATGCTGTTAATGCTTTAGTTTTTGCCATAACAAAACATTTTGTAGGAGACCCAGCAGATTATAGAGAAAGTGCTTATGATAGTTTAGAAAATTTAAGATGTTATACTTTGTCAGATTTTAGGTGGTATAAAGATGTTTTCCTTTCAAAAGTTTTAATTAGACAAGATAATGCTGAAGCTTTTTGGAAAGAAAAATTTATAAGTGGATTGCCTCATTATTTTGCTTACAAGGTTAGAGAAAAATTATATGAAAAAGTCACTCAGATTATGCACAAACTACTTATGGAGAAATTATTTGCACAATTCAAAAAGTAGGATTAAATTTATGCAATGATTTAAGAATGACTCATCAATTAGAAAAAGAGAAAAAATATGCAAAATTAGAATTAGGAAATTTTTGTGAACAATTTGGTTATTCTCCGTTAAAAACTATTGCTCCATCTAGACAAAGAAGAAAACAACAAAAGCTTTACAAGAATAGTTATAAAAATTACAATAGTAATAAAAGAAATAAACCTTACAAGTTTTATAATAATAAACCCTACAAGAATTCTAATTTTAGGACACAAGCTAAAAATGTTGGAAAACAAAAAGATAGAACCCCTGTTTGTTATAGATGTGGTAAAACTGGTCATTTTCAAAAGAATTGCAAAGTCAAGAAAGAAATAAATAAGATAGACATTAGTAAATATAACACAGAACAATTAAAAGACAAGTTTTTACAAATTTTACAAACTGACTCAGAAAATGATTCAAATGACTCTTTAGATGATAATGCCTCAGATAATGAAATTTTTCAAATTGAAAATTCTTCTGATAGCTCTTTCTCAGAAAATTCTAGTGAAGAAGGAATACAATTATGCCATTGTAATAACAAAGATTTTTGTTCATACAAAAAAAACTATAAATGTCTTAACAAGATCAGAACAAATTATTTTTGAATTAATTGACAAAATAGAAGATCCACAAATTAAATTTGAATATTTAAAGAAAATTTCCCAAATAGATCATCAAGATATCCCATTAGCAAAACCAGATAAAACAAAATATAATTATACTAATATTTCAGACATGTTTAAAAAACAAAAAGCTCAAATTACAATTCAAGATCTTCAATTAGAAATAAATTCCATAAAACAAGAAATTAGAGAAATTAGGACAAATTCTCAAACTGCTCATGAACAATTTAGCCAAGAAATATCTGCTTTAAAATTAGAAAATAATAAACAAGTTCAAATTCCCAGTAGTTCAGAGGTAGAAGACAAATTGCAAGAAAATGATGATATAGAATACTTACCTAAATCAAGTTCCACTGATCTTTTCATAAATTTAATAGATAGAGTAATATTTCAAAAATGGTATACTGAAGTTCAAATTGTAGTAAACAAAGAATATTATTTTACTATTGTTGCTTTATTAGATTCAGGAGCTGATTCAAATTGCATTCAAGAAGAATTAATTCCAGCAAAATATTATGAAAGAACTACTGAAGGATTATCTCAAGCTAGTGGAACAAGTTTAAATATAGATTTTGGATTACCAAATGCACATGTTCATAGAGATGGCATATTTATTCAAACAACTTTTGTTCTAGTCAAGAATATAACCAACAAAGTAATATTAGGAAACCCTTTTATAACTTTATTATATCCTATTAGAGAAATTTCAGAAAAAGGTCTCACTACACAAATTCTAGATCAAGAAGTTATTTTTCCTTTTGTCATGCCACCTATGACACAAGATATAAATTTGTTAAAAGAAATTTCATTTTCAAAAGAATTAAATTTAATTTCAGAAATTTAGAATAATTATTCTTTCCAAATTTCATCAAGTACTAACAAATTATATTTTTCAGGATGAAGAAGATAGAGTTCGGAAAAGTCAGTCTCCCTCTCTATCCAAAAGGAACAAATTTTAAATTCAGAGTACTTAAAAATTTAGCCAGCTCCATCAACGAGGAACAGCAGTGTCTTTTAGATGCTCTCTGGAATACTCGTAATGATGGAAGAAAATTTTTAGACAGCCTTAATGCTTTAACATATTACTTTAGCCAGCTAAATAATTCAGTAGACAGCAGTGAATTTTCCTCTTTTGCAGGTGTTCAAACTACCTTTCAAGATTCCAGTAGTTCCACCCAAACAACAAAATTATTAGAGATGCCCCCACTGGGCCGAGAGCCTTTTACCCCACTGGTAAAAGACAAAGGTGAGCAGTGTGAGTTGATAAGCTTGTCTCTTGATAGACAGCCTTTATCCCCACTGGATAAAGAAAAAAGTGTAGAAGCAAATATTTTTAGCCTACCACAAGAACTCAATGATAAGATTTTTCAAATTGCAGAAGATAGGTCCCAAGGTTTATTGATCAAATTACAACAATACTTTTTTAACAACAAAGTCACCATTCCAGGTTTAGCCTCCCATATTACTGGTAGATATTTAGGCAACCCACAAAATTTGCTATTTCAATTCATCCAAGTTGGCATCAATTTAGATATCTGTCCTAATCCCTTACCAATTCCTATAGAAAGTATGACTCCAATCACCGTAGAACTCCTTTTAGATTATGGTATGATTTCACAAATTTGGTTCTCAGATAAAGCCAAGCTCACAAATTTCCCTTACAAACTTAGAAAGTCCTGTGAATTAAACTTATTCCCAAACAAGTCCCTTTTCATCGATATTGACTCAATTCCTCCTGAATGGGTCAATGAAAATAACTTTTCTTACAAACTTCTACCAAGTTACCATTTTCTTTGTTTATATACCTCTTCCTCAAATGATAGTGAAAGATTTTATAACCAAATTGAACCAACAAATTACAAGTTTTCTGTTATAGACATTCAAAGACGAAGAGCCCATATGTACACTGTAATTCAAATGCGATTCCAAGAAGGTTTACTCCCTAGAATTATAGCACAAACTCCCCATATGACCATCTGTTCTGAAATTAGAAAGACAAATTATCATTTCTGTCCAGTACCCCAATTATGGAACAGTTCAAATACAAAAAAGTATCTTGCAGAATGGAAACTCCATGTAAATGAAATCCTAGATGATGAAGATTATGCTTACTATGAAGAATATGATGAAGACTATGATTTTGATGAAGAAGCTATTCATAATTTGAACACCTAAAGATTTCTGACCAACTGTTGGCAAGTTGACAAGATGTAAAGAAGGCTGACAAGTTTACTTTCGGCAAAAAGACAAGTTTCAAATTTCAAGATGATCAATTCAAGTTTCATAGACAAATTGATAACCGAAGACTGAAGACGACAAGATAAGTTCAAAGAAGAGTTCCAAGATAAAGTGATTGACAAGCTTAAAGTGACAAGATTCCTGACAAAGCAAGCTGCTTTCGACAAGAAAATCCATCAGATTCCAAATTCAAGATTTCTTCAGATTTCTTCAAGATTTCACTTTTTAAGTAACCAAGACTACTGTTCAAATACCCCAGTCAAATTATTGTTCAAGTTACTATTTATTTACTTTTCAAGATCTATTTAAGCTATCCTTCTGGCTTGTAGAAGGCACGACTTAATTTAACCTCTTTAGTTTCCTTTAGTAAATCTTCAAGCAAACCTTGTAAACACTTTCCTTCCCTTTTCAAAAACAAAACCTTCTCTTGTATTTCTCAAGCTATATCTCAAAGTCATCTGTAAGTTTGTTTTCAAAGTTTATCAAATATATTTCAGTTTCAATCATTGCTTTTCAAGATTTTATTATTGTTACTGTAATTTTATTTGCAGCATATTTATTCCATACTGCCTTTACTCTGTCCATTTCTAGCAATTTCATCTTTATCATACTGTTAATCTATGCCTGGGTGTCATTATGGTATCAGAGCCAAGTGTCTTCGTAGGTATGTTCATTGTTAGATTTGCCTGTTCTAAGCTTTTTGTGCTAGAGTAGTGACTGTGTGCAAGTCCTAGTCCGAGAGCCGTCTGCGTTGGTAAGCGTAAGGCCGTTGGTAAGCCCGTGTTAGCCGAGGATAGGCGTTTGAGGGTGTTCCAGGCAGTGTTCCAGTAGAGCCTCTAGGACGAAAGAAAGTCTCACAATCCCTGCAATAGCTCAAAAATCCTTAGAATTGGTAAGTTTAAAAATGGATAATCTTAGAAGTTCTAGCTCTAGATCTCAGATGTCCTCCATGAGTGATAATACAGTTAATAAAGAAGAAGTTAGCTTAACAAATGTTAGTCCAGAGAATAATTGGCAGAATTGGAAGTTACCTTTAGTTCCACAAAATAAAATTTACAAGAAAACAACTTTCTCAAAACTTTCATTTCTCTCAGATTACACAATTAAAACTGTAGAAAGAACTTTCTCTTTAAAACAAAGTTTTGAAACAATTCAATTATTAAGCCGTTAAGAAATAGACAACTTTTCTTTTATACATATTGGTTTAGTTCAAGTTGCCGTCAAACCTCTAACAAGACAAAGATTGAATACAAGTGTTTTCCTAGGATTAAGAGATGGTAGATTTAAGATTTATCAAGATGCTTTATTAGGAATGGTAGAATCTTCTCTTTACAAAGGTCCAATTTATTTTGATTGTTATCCAAATTTTGCTGTATCTTTAAAAGATAAAACTGTGTTAAAAACTTTAGAATTAGATATAGAAACTTCAGGTTATAATATGTATGAAGGTGCACAACCTTTAGTAATTGTTTATAGAATATATTACAAGTTGATGAAAACTACTTTAGAACCTCAAGCTTTGATGGAAAGTCCGAAAGGTAAAACTTTATTATTACAAGCTAATACAAGTGATTCCCATGTTAAAGTCCCTACACAAATTGAATGGAAAGATGTGAAATTACCCAATAAATGGTTACTAAAAAATGTTACTGAATCAATTCCTGTTCAAAATACTTTACAAGAAAATCCAAGAGTAGATGATGATTTAAGACATAGCGTAGATAGATTAGATAATTTAAGATTTGCTGAAGTAGAAGATAGATCACAAAAATTAGACTTAGACAAAATTAAGAAATCAAGTAATAACTCAAATTATACAAATCCAAATTTAGATGGAATAATTAAAGGTAATGTAATAAATACCCCTTTTTACTCCACGTCATCACAAGTTCTCCCCTCTTTTCACTCCACATACTCTCAATCTCCTCAACAAAGACCAAATTCCCCTACAAATTCTGATATGGGATTCTTTCCACCTAATATGTATGACCCACAAATTAATATGATTAGGAAAAGAATTTAATTCCTCAAAATATGAAAATAGAAGAAAAGAATTTTTTGCAACTTTTTCAGAATTCTTAAGAAGTTATATAAGAGACAAGTATTATGAGTTTATGAATGATATACAAACTGAAGTCAATTTCTTTGAATGGTTTGATCACTATTTTAAGCCCAAACTTTTAGCTGGTAGAAACACCAATAATTCTCTCCCACAAAAAGAAGTCATGCATACCAGCCAAAAAATTAACACCAATAATGCTTTCTTACAAAAAGACCTACAAAAAGAAATCATAAAAATTAGATATAGAAACTTCAGGTTATAATATGTATGAAGGTGCACAACCTTTAGTAATTGTTTATAGAATATATTACAAGCTGATGAAAACTACTTTTATAAAAATACACACAACTTTAAATTACAATAATACAATATATATATATATAAAGTTAGAAAAAGACCTAACACGTGTATAATTGATATTAGAGCTCATTAGTATTTTGATATACAAGAGATGAAAAGAAAGGCAACTACCTTATCAATGGTTATTAAAGGATGCAGGCCCTCATAAGTCATAACAGTGAACCATGAGAAATGGTTCACACGGCAACTGTGTGAACAGAGACTTTATCTTTAAACCAATATAGAAATATTTCTTCCAACCCATTATGTAATTGTTTATAAGACCATTCACGCCTTTAAATATAAACCAATATAGAATTATTTCTTCCAACCCATTTGGTTTAGAAATATTTCTTTCAACCCATTATGTAATTATTTATAAGATCATTCACGTGTATATATAATTTAAACAAGTCACATGAATAATTAAGAGTAAAATTTAGGTACAGTTCCTTAGATTAGGTACATTAGGTTCTTAGTTGAATTCAAATATATTGAATTTAAATATTCTTGGAAAAGATAATATTTTTTGTATTTCATTAGTTAATACAACCATGTGTTTGAATTTAATTGAAGAACTTAATGTACCTAACCTAAGGAACTGTACCTAAATTTTACTCATTAATTAAATAGCACATGTAATTCAAAATAGATCTAGATCCTCTCCATTTGGTTTTGAAATGGAAAATCTTCGTTTTAAAGGCTAGGATGTATTTAAATTAAATTTAGGGTTTAGAATGTGTCACATCATTTAAAACAATAACTCAACAAATTTGACTGTAGTTAATCTATCTAACGTTAATTGTAGTTCAATTGTAGTTAAAATAAATAAAACCAAAACCAAACTGTACTTAACATTTGTTGGAAAGGGGTTAAAGTTCAACAAAATAATAGAACTCATCTCGTAACGTCACTTCACCACCAGCCTCAGGCGAGATTTTGTTCGGAGGAACAGAGGCCACCACCTTCGCCACCTCCGAACGAAATGAAAAGGGCTTATGCAGGGAACCATTGCCTTATGCAGTTATGCTCTATTTCGTAGAACTGGGCCTAAGAAACTTATCCACATCAAATTTCCCACAATCCAATATTGATTACCCATAACTGCGGTGGGACTATGGAGTTAATGGGGTAGCATGGGTTCAGCTGGTGCTTGGACTTCTCTATATGTATTTGCTTATGATGGTTAATGGATTAGATAGTTTCATCACTTATTTATCAAATATTCAAATACCCTTTGTCATTCATTTCCTTAGGCATATCATTGATGAACTCACTAACCAACGGTTAGGATTATTTCCATTGTTTAGCCATAAAATGAATATTTTTGAATCATAAAACTATTGAATTACAGAATAAGATTATCAGAAAGAAATCTCGCCGGTGCTTGAGAACAAAGAGGGTGATGGTGGTCGCCTTGTACATGTGAAAAATCGTTTAAGTCGTCATGTAGTAGATTAGAGAAATTTTCTTCCAAACTAGTTTAGAAGTAAACTCTATCCAACTACCATATATCAGAGTTATCGGTTCGCTTTCACCATGAAAAAAGTATCTTACTTTCTTTTTCTTATTCCTTTTTATTTATTTATTTTATGTAAACACCATGAAAAACGACACGGGTACGTATGCAAGAAATTATATTCTTTGATGTCTTCAATTTCTATCTCAGTATACTCGAATGCTAAGTTTGGAAAACATTTTTCTTCAACTTCTTCTTTTTCTCACCATACTTTGCATAATTATTAATTATTCAAGAAAAGCATTATTTAGATTGCATATATGGTGGAAGCAATATATTTTACATGACATAAAAAGTTACTAGCTCCTTATCCTTATTAAATTTTCAATTTCAATTTGGTGTTATTAAGTTCACCATTACAATTCAAGATCTCATCTCCTAAATAAGAGAAAATGTACTGAAATTCAAAACTTACAATCTATGAGTTTGATCATCCATTGGCATCAATCAGAAAGGAGACACTTCTTGCCGAACAAAAGAAGAGGCCAGAAGGACTGCCATTGGGCAGCAAGTGCTAACCTCACAGGACTTGCAGCACCTTCTTCAACAGTTAAGATGCCGGTGTTGCGATTTATATCTGTTTTGGACATAGCCAGGGCAGACACAATTGACACAGAAGCTAGGGTACTTTTTGGCTATAATTCTTGTGTAGGCATTCATGGCTGCTTTCGAGACTGTATAGGCAGAAAGAAAAGTAGGCCAGCCTTTGGCTTCCAGTGAATCTTCTTTAAAATCCTTTAGAAACTCCACTAATACTTCATCCACTTTCTCTTCTGTAAGGTTTTCACCATCACATAGCACTCCTTTCGCCCATTCGTTTGGGATGTTCTGAAACATGACAAGCAATGTTTTTATATTTTGGTGCCAGGAAGTGTGGACACGAAGAACTATGATGAATTCTTTCTTGTAGACTGTAGTACAATTAGAAATTTAATATGAAAACAAGATCTTTATCTCTACTGCAATGAAAATTAGAGAAAAAATGTATTATTATAAGATTACTTCACCATTTTCAAAGAATACCTCACATTTGTTGGAAAAGTGTTCAATAAATTAAGGAAAACAAGCAGGATCATCGGATGATTAATGGGAAATGGGGATGACATTGTCTGCGTTAAAATATTGGTTAAATGCTTAAATTCACTATTTCCTAAGTTTTTGGGATATATCAGTCTGCTCCTATTATGGCATACAACTATTTTTTTTCTTTCATTTTTGTCTGTTAAGCAAAGTTGTCCAAGCCAAAGAGTGAAAGAAAGTGGCAAATGTGTCACTTCTGTCATTGTTAATCGTTGTTAAAATCTAAAATGAGCTGATTTAAGTTCATCAATAATTTGGATTGGTTGACTCAACTTTGATCAACTAACGAGAGGATTTGATATAATTTGGCCGTATCTCACTCATTTTAAGCCAAACTAAGCTTCAAGTCGAGTCATCTGCTCTATGGCTAACTTGCTTGAGTTTGAACTTTGAAGCCTACCAAACTAGTGTCAAACTCAACCAAGTTTTTTACCAAGGTGTGCTGACAATGTATAGAATTTTCGATAGGAGGATTTTGTTACTTTCATACCTTTAGGTGACCCATGGAGGATGAAACGTTAACAATCCTTGGTGAATTGGACAATTGGAGGAGAGGGATGAGTGCCTCAGCCGTTCTTTTAGCACCATAGTAGTTTCATTCTTTGCAAGCGTTCTTTTAGCACCATAGTAGTTTGTTTGCAAGCATTCTTCTGCCAATTCATAATTTTGAATCAGTTTACGCGGATTGATTCCACCTCCTGCCTGCAGCAGTAAGAAAAACTCATAAATCCCATGGTAAAACTATAACCAAATACTTCCAAGCCCAAGGTAGAATGCAACCATCTACTGAACTTCGATATACAAAAACACAAATACCATAGTATAATATCAATTATTAGCCTTAATAGGCATCAGGTTAAGCATGGAGCACTAATAGACACTAATTTTTCCAAGGAAAAGTACGGGTATGACTTAAGAATTAATATTCTGTTTCAAACCTCCCTAATGGTCTTTGACAACGTACATATATATGAAAGATGTAGAAGCATAGAAAATGATCATCTTCATTTGAAATTAATTTATTTTAAGTTTCATATTAAATATTACAAATCTAATGGAGTATTAGTGACACGTCATTTAAAAGTTTTCAGAAGCATCAAATTCTCAAGAATATATATGGATGTCAGTGAATATATTGTTACACACCACTTAATGTGGACATCAACATTCACAAATGTCACATTTTAGATGATGTGTATGGTTTATGTGTATTGCTGTATTGGTGTTGTATCACTGCTAATATCGATTTTCCAAACCAAATGCTACCTAAAAGTTAAAATAAACTGCCAAAGGCACATCTGATCGAGTTTAACCCACCTGTATTTTGCTTTAAATACAAAAATCATCCATAAAATACTTACCCCACCATCATCAGCCCCCGTTTTGACTCCACTAATTCCCGCGTTGTTCACCTGCACATAGTTTCAAAATTTTAATATTACTCAGTTTGTTTTTGTTTTGGATCATAAACTGCTTAGTATGTTAGGGGTGAATGTCCCTAATTACTTGGCAACTGGTTTTGACAAGTGGGATGATAATTGTCCGTAGATTTTACTGTCTATGTAAATTGAAAGAACCTCTTTTTAGAAAAGTTCCTTAAGTTCCTTATTCTTTAAAAAAAAAAAAAAAAAAAAAACTTTGAATTTGTTTCATTTTATTATTATTTATTTAAGGAATGCTAACATTTTCACCACATTATTTATTTATTTAAGTTGTGTGGATGCTAAAAATTTCTGCAAAGGGTGGGCCGCGTATCAATCCACGGACGGGCTGGACACGGGCTGGATTTGTGTGTGTGGGGGTGTTGAGCCCAAAACTCTACACCAAGTGTGGTAGATCACTTGATGCTGATGGTGCATTCCCTCTAGTGCTCCTTGATCCACCAGGCTGCAATGCTCACGCAAGAGGTTACGGTGGACTAATGAAGCCAATGTCGCAGATCAAAATGAGCTGATAATTTTACTTCCACCAGGACATTCAGTAATCATAACGGTGGTAGCAACACATGTGGAACGTATCACAGATTTCCTTACAAACAAACAAAATCAGTCTCATAGACTGAGATTTAGTGCAATAAACTTAACTCTTCAAGAATTCATAATAAGTGACAGCAAATATCATACACATGACAAGTAGTAAAAAAGTCAGGAATCGGTGCCGTGGACCATGAGGCTAGGCACAACACACTTAGCTTTCTCCGTGACTTGCCAAAAAAATAAGAGCAGATAATAGAAGTGTAATGAATCATGGAACTTGGGAGATTTGGGAGTAGGAAGAGAACCATTTACTGTGCAAAACGTACATGAGTCAGTATTGAAGGTTGGGTTAAGTGTTTGATGTAAGTTTTCTGTTGTGGCAGACTAAAAGTACTTTTAGTCTATCGTGGACTTACGGGAAGTGTCCTGTGGACTATTGTTGGTTAACTATATTTCTGGAGCTTTTGAAGTCAGTTCTAATGGAGAAGTTAATTTCAGTCTGAGAATTTTCTGATCAGCCAACCAACCCCCTATTCCTTCTTCTCACCCCTATTTATAATGGTGTTTGTGTCTAATGGTTTGATTTGTTATCCTCCTCATCATGAGAATCATTGTTTAACCAAGAAATAAAGGGGTAGAGATTTGACAAAGTTTAATTTTTGGGGCTGAGCTGATGGTCTTTATCTGCCGCAGATCTGATTTGATCTGCGGTGAACGGCGGATTTCAGGCCATTTATGAGGAAGGAAGTGACGAGCATTTAATGCTCGGTAATGGGCTGAAATCATTAAGATGATTTGACTCACATACGTTTTGCATTAATTAGATTTGATCTTACCATTTTTGGTATCATTCCCCAGCAGATTGATACCTTTTCTGTTGCGGCAGATCAAATAAAACTTGAGTAAATTGATTCTTCTACCTCCAAACCATTCTTCCTAAGTTCCATGATGTGGAGGAGCAAGGACCACCGGAGTGCTGGGCTGTGGTGGTCGTTGCTCTCGAGTGGTGGTAGCCTTGGTGGCCATGGCAGACTTCTTAGTCCTTTTAGTTCTTGTCTCATCACTTTTTGCTTCAGCTGGTGCTGCTGTGGATCATTTCGTGATGGAGTCCATCGTGATCAATGGACAAAGGGAAGGACCAGCTTTCTTTTCATGGTTTCTTGTTTCAGTAGGTTCTGACCTGGGCGGCCATGGCAGACCTCCTGGTCTTTTTGACTCTTATATCATCTCCTCCATCATCTGCTACAGCTGGCGCCGCCGCAGATCGTTTTGTGACTGAGTTTGCTGTGGACCGCTGGGTAATTCGCCGTGGACCACTGGGTGGTGTGGAGGACCAGCCCCCTTCCTCTTTTCTAGGCTTTGGTTGATGCTACCGCAGACCATTTTCCCTTGTATATTTTCTATACCGGATGGCTAATGAATAGGACCAATTCTTGGTCATAATTATTAGGCTTTGAAAATCAGATTATACCTTGGAAATGTCTCCCTTCAGTGCCTCGAGCACCGCGCCAAGAAAGGAGGGAAAAATGGTGTTTATGAGACAGCCATTTTCCCTCTCTTTTTTCGAATTATTTCAAGATTCTTCTTGTGCGGCAGACTTGAATTTGGGGAGTAAATGGGCTGGGCTTTTGTCAACTTCTTTGGTGCTTGGACCTGGTGGATGGCTTTTGGGCCATTTCTCTTCTTGTTTTGTCTACCGTGGATCACTGGGCTTGTTGGGCTTTGGACCCCTGGTAGATCACTGAGATGTTGGACTCGGTCTACCGTGGACTGAAAAAATGGACCTTTACAAGTTGTTATTGGTTTGTACAAGAATTCATCACCAACACCACTTTATTGTCTACTATTTACAATTTATCATATCAACAATATTGTGAGTGAAAATATTATGTCCTTTGGTAAAACCGAGAGGTGATGGCAACGTGGAAACTAAAATAAAACAAAATTATAAGAGGAAGGAAAAGGGGAAAAAGGTGAAAACGAATCGCTACAAGAAGGCAAAATTCTAATAAAGAGTGATTGTTCAAACCTTGGTCATCAAGTATACTTGAGTTTCTTCTGGATGATTAGGTGGATTATCAAACATTAAGCTTGTAGAGTTTCAAAGAGAATGAATGAAATCCAACAAGAGGCTTAATATTTTTTTAATGAAATTAGGTTTGAATCATACCAAGATATCAAGTTTCCCAAACTGGGTTCTGATGAAATCTGCCAAAGAAGTAATGGTGGCAGACACATCAAGCTGATGAAAAAGCACATGATCAGAGAGAGCAGAGTGTTTGAGTTTCTCAAGAGCTTCAAGACCCCTCTTCTCATCTCTTCCTGTCAGCACCACAACGATCCCATTTGAAGCCAACTGTCTAACTGTTTCAAATCCAATCCCCTTATTTGCCCCTGTAACAACTGCAAACCTGACCACAATAACAACAATAATAACGTTCCCATGCAAAAAAGAAGAAGAGGGAGATGGATATATATAAATATATATTAATTTGTTATAGGAGGGTGCGATGTAAAGTATAGAGAATAGAGACACCATGGAAGGACTACCTCTTTGTTTCTTCAGCCATTTACCCCCCTTGATGATGAGACTTGAGATTGGCTATGACAAAATGAGTAATGCCAGGACTTTTTACTTTTGGATCGGTAGCTTTTTGAGTTTTCACGAGAAAGAGAATATCTGCGTCGTTTTCATTTACAATAAATATACTTTTGTCGGATTAGTAGCTTTTTAGTTTTCACGAGAGAGAGATCTTTGTCGTGCACATTCATTGCTTGATAATATCCCGTATGGTATGGATGGGAATAGGGCCATATGAATTATTTGGGTTTAAAATGAGACAGACATTAAAATTTAGCATAAAATGCATTAAATTTTTTTTAACTTTTATGTTGTTTAGATTCCTTTTATTTTAGTATTTCGTCGAGTTAGTACATGAACTTCGATGGAATACCAAATAAACTCTTTTGTTCGTAATTCCGTCAATTTACTAACAAAAAGATGACATGTTTATAGCACAGGATTTAAAATATAAAAACAGAAAACAAAAACCCTCAATTTCATATTTTCTTTCTCTTATCCTAAATTTTCTCTGCAGCCAAATACAAAATTAATAATAAAATAAAAAAATCATTGTAGGGACTCAAAAACATTCTACAATTTATTTCTAGGGTTAGAACTAAAAAAATGAGTTCTAGGCTTCTAGCATGGATGGGAAGGAAGAGAGGGAAAGTCAACACCAAGATTTACGTGGTTTAGCCATAATGCCTATGTTCACATTTGTCCATCTTTTATATGAGAGATGGAAGGCCTTTATATATGCTATATGGAAAAGATGGAGATGGAGGGGGATACAATGGTGATTAGGCCTAACTTATATGGGTTTGGTTTGAATATGTGTTGGGTTGGGCTTTTGAAGTACTGAAAATCCAACCCCCCACAATCATCGTTGAAAGAAAACTATTCATGACATTAATTACTTGTCACATTAAGTCAATATTTGTTAATTTGCTACTTTTGAAATTAGGAGTATTATGTTCTCTATATACATAACGAGAACCAGCATTACTATATTATTATTTTTAAGAAACCGATAAAACTACTAAAATGCTTTAAGAGCATTCACAGCAGCTCTTTTAAAAGGCCTAATTTTTCAAATTATAGGAATTCAAGTCTCAAGCAACCTATACATCAAACTAGTCATCTTCTTTCATATTTGAAAACATGCTCTTTAAGAGCATCACATTAGCTCTTTTAAAATGCCTAATTTTTAAAATTATAGGAATTCAAGTCCTAAACAACTCATACATCAGACTAGTCATCCTCTTTCATATTTGAAAACATGCTATAGTGACTCCTCACAGGTGAAGCGTTACTTTTGCTCTTTCATCCATTTTTTAATTTATTACTATTCTTTCTCAACTCAACCCAAAGATTAAAAAATCAACACACCAACATATTAAAGAAAATCAATTTAAAGCCCATATACAATAAGTAGTTCAATATAAATATGCTTGTAAATGACTTTTACGCAATAAATCTACGAAAAAACAATTTGCAATATAGACCCTATGCTGCTGTCACCATATTCATATAAAAACAATATAATGGAACAATATACAAATCTAGTAAAAATGAATAAAGAAAATGGATACCTTTCTTGGAGCAGTAAGGGTCCCATCAACATCAAACAAAGCAATTAAACCAGGCTTCCTCACAGCCATTGCACTCAATGTATTTTTTCTGCCGCAACAAATCCACAACAATATTACAATACATCCAACGAAAACTTAACAAATTTCGTTCCTCCCAAAATTTTCTGGGAAAATAACTCAAAATTTCCAATACCCAGAAAGAAAAAGGAAATCTTGAAGGACTTGGACAGCCAAAATAGTTTTACTGATTACTGAGTGAGAGCACAGATACATGCAAGCCAGCCAAAATGTTGTTGGACTTGGACATTTGGACTGGACCACCAGGAAATTGATCACTTTCTTCTTAGTAACTTTCTCGGTTGGTAAGAAATTTCTCAGCACCCACACTTTTGGACATCGAGGGCCATTTGGGCTATCAAATTCAAAAAGTCCACTTTAGACTTTTGCTTTTGATTGAACTTATCTAGTAACCACTCAAATTAGGCTTAATGTGATAGCGATTGTTTTCCACGTGTTGCGAAATAAACTGTTTTTCATAACCAAATTGATATAATATGGACGAGATTAAAGAAGACCCGTAAGGCAATCAATCAAACGGCGGAAAAGTATTTTTTAAACAATTATTTGACATAGACCAACTAAAATGTCTATGTCATCACTCAAACTCTTTTTAACTTTTCGTTTTAATAACTTCAAGTAATGAATCCCTAAAAGCCAATCAAGGAAAAAGATAAGATCACAAAGGCCAATGTATCACCAGTTCACCACTAACTCCATCCCCCAGAAAAGAAATTCAACATTCTCATCATTCATTTTGTTGTTTTCATTTAGGGGTAAGTCATTTCATTTGCTTTTTACTGTGATTTATTAGATTCACTTACCATTCCAATGTCTAGGAAATTGATCAGTACTTTTTTCTCAGTAACTTTCTCCGTTGGTAGGAAATTTCTCAGCACCCACACTTTTGGGCATCGAGGGCCATTTGGGCTATCAAATTCAACTCATTGTCTATTGTGGGCACTTGGAGCAATTCCAGCAACTCTTTAAATTTATCTCTATTTTATCTCTATATTTACACTATCCAGCAACTCTCTATTTATTTTTTCAGACAAACTCTCCAACAGTACTCTCTATTTCACTCTCTTCTCTACTCTATTTAAATATACTTTTTTATTCTTTTATCTCATTTAAATATTATATTTTTTTCATTCTTTATTATTATTTCCCGCCAACAATTAACCGAAATAACCAACGGCCATAACCAAATCCTTCCCACCCATCGCCGCCGCCACCACCACCACCACCGTAAATCAACCCAGAGCAACCAAAAACCACCACAAAAAAAAAAAAAAAACCCAGATCCGGCACGGCTCCACCACCTCCAGGCCGAGACCCACGCCTCCAGGCCGAGATCGGCACGGCTCCACCACCTCCAGGCCGAGACCCACTCCTCTAGGCCGAGATCGGCACGGCGCCACCACCTCCAGGCCGAGATCGGCACGGCTCCACCTCCAGACCGTTGGGATCGGCACGGCAAGGCTTGGCGGCAGGCTTTACGACTGCGATGGTGGATTCGTGCCTCGCGGCGTGGCCAGCGGGGTGGGTCTCTCCTTCGCGGTTTGGCCAATGAGCAGGTCTCTGTTTCGCGGCGTGGCCAGTGGGGTGGGTCTCTTATGGGTGGTGGTGGTGGCTGGCCTCACAGGTGGTGGTGGTTTTACAAATCTGAGAGAAGAGAGAGCACAGAAAGAAGAAAGGAAAAGAGAAGAAGAGAGAGAAAAAATCGGATGAAAATGAGAGGAAAGAGAAAAAACAGACGATATATACTCGGTGCTGAAATTATTTTTTTAATCGGATACAATAGAGATACAAATGTACAGTATTGTACACTTTGTAAAAAAATTTAGAGATACAATGTTGTTTTAGAGGACTGCTGGACCCTTTAAATCAACTTTGTACTCTACAAATAGAGATAGAGAGTAGTTTTAAACTACTCCTAGAGATGCTCTTACACTGGCCTTTCATTTGAGAAGATGTTGCAGGATATACCATTCTCCATATACTACTGGCTTTTTTTGGTTCCCTTCTCATATGTGTTCAAGTCACACTAACACAGTCAGATGTGAATTTTTGGGATTTTATATGGGCTAAATTAGAAATTAAATCTTATAATTTTGGTCAAATTTCAATTTAATTTTCTAAATTACACTTAGATGTGACTATTTATTTTTAAGATTTTAATTCTTTTATAATAAATAATGTTGTCACTTGTCATATCATCAAATTTTGTTGAAATTAATATAAATGTTTAACAGAGCAAACCATATGAGAGGTAAGTATTACAAAATATATTAAATTTTGGAGCATCCAATATCAAAACTAATTGGCAATAAGTGGAGAGGTCCAAGATTTTATATGTAGGGATGCAAAGTTTTAATTGCCCAATGTGATAATTTTGACGCTCAACAAAATAAAACACAAATAACTTTATATCTTAAATAGCATACCAAAAGGGTGTAGTTTACTCTTTATTACATTAGTCATTAGAGCATGTGGTTGAGTGATTCATTTACCCCCCTTGAAGATTAGACTTGGGATTGGCTATGAGCCTATGACAAAATGAGTAATGCCAGGACTTTTTACTTTTGGATCGGTAGCTTTTTGAGTTTTCACGAAAGAGAGAGAATATCTGTGTCGTTTTCATTTACAATAAATATACTTTTGTCGGATTAGTAGGCTATTGAGTTTCCACAAGAGAGATATCTTTGTCGTGCACATTCATTGCATGATAATATATTAATATCCCGTATGGATGGGAATAGTCCATATGAATTATTTGCATTTACAATGAGAAAGACATTAAAATTTAGCGTAAAATGCATTAATAAATATATTTTTTTTTTGTTTTTTTAACTTTTATGTTGTTTAGATTCCATTTATTTTATTTTTTTCGCCGAGTTAGTACATGAACTTCGATGGTGTACCAAATAAACTCTTTTGTTCGTAATTCCGTCAATTTACTAACAAATAGATGACATCATGACATGGTAGAGCACATGATTTAAAAAATAAAAAATAAATAAAAAAAAACCTCAATTTCATATTTTCTTTCTCTTATCCTAAATTTTCTCTGCAGCCAAATACAAACTTAATAAAAACAAAAATCATTGTAGGGGCTCAAAGATGTTCTACAATTTATTTCTAGGGTCGGAACTAAAAAATGAGTTCTAGGCTTCTAGCATGGATGGGGAGGAAGAGAGGGAGAGTCAACACCAAGATTTACGTGGGTCGGTCATAATGCCGACGAGGTTACGTCCACATTTGTCCATATTTTATATGAGAGATGGAAGGCCTTTATATATGCTACAAGAAAAAGATGGAGATGGAGGTGGATACAATGGTGATTGGGCCTAACTAATAAGGGTTTGGTCCGAATGTGTGTTGGGTTGGGCTTTTGAGCCCACTTAAAATCCAACCCCCAACAATCACCATTGAAGGAAAATTATATTGTTAATTACTTGTGATATTAAGTCTATATTTGTTAATTTGCTATTTTTGAAATTAGGACTTAGGAGTATTATGTTATGTTGTGCAAATTAAACTGTTTGTGCAACATTAATAAAGACTAGAATAGAAAATAAATGTACACAAAGAACACAAAGAGTTTACGTGGTTCGGCAATATGCTTATGTCCACAGGAAGCAACAAGGAGAACGTTTCACTATAAAATTGGAAGATTACAATAGTGGCATGTAAGCACTCTCACATAACCCAAACCCCAAATACACCCAAAAGAGCACTCTCACTCACTAAGAATGAAACTAGAGAAAACTATTTCTTCCTTCTCTAATGTTTGTGTATTGTGTGTCTTGGCTCCTCTATGAGGTAGTTCATATATATGTACACAACTTAACCCTTTCCTAATATAGTGCTAACCTAGTGCTTGTTACACTAACATGTTACACTAACATAGTGTTTTCCAACAATATCACATGCACACTTCTAGCATATCACATGCACACTTTGTCATAAAGAGTACAAAACATTGCCAACTAACTTTGACAATAATTCCAAGCCAATTCTAACAAATCTCCACCTTGGCTTGAATTGTATCAAGCCTCACAAAGAGAAACTTCTTGTGTGCTTCCACCTTAGCCCCGTAAGGCTATCACAAGCTGCAAACATTGGTCAAGTCCAAGCAGTGCTTGAACTTGGCTTTGGTAACCGGTTTTGTCAACATATCAGCTGCGTTCTCTGAAGTGTGCACCTTCTCAAGAACGATATCTCCTGTAACAATCAGCTCTCTTATCTTGTGGAACCTGACATCAATGTGTTTGGTACTGGCATGATAAACTTGATTCTTTGCCAAGTAAATGGCACTTTGACTGTCACAATACATCTGAACTCCACTTTGGTTCAAACCAAGCTCTTTGACTAGCCCTTTTAACCACAATGCTTCCTTTGCAGCTTCTGCTACAACCATGTATTCAGCTTCTGTAGTGGACATGGCTACTAAGGATTGTAATGTGGATTTCCAACAAATAGGCCCTCCTGATAGTGTAAACAGATAACCTGTAGTAGACCTCCTGTCATCCACATCACCTGCATAGTCTGCATCCACATATCCTATAACTGAATTAGTCCCTGGCTGTCTTGAAAATAAGATCCCATGTTCCGCAATGCCTTTCAAGTATCTGAAAATCCACTTCACTGCATTTCAGTGCTCTCTTCCTGGGTTTGCCATGTACTAGCTAATAGTACTCACTGCATGAGTCAAATCCGGCTTGGTGCAGACCATTGTATGTTAAGCACCCCACTGCACTAGCGTATGGAACTCTTGTCATATCTTCAATTTCTTCAGCATTCTTTGGACATTGATTATTAGATAATTTGAAGTGATTCGCCAATGGTGTGCTCACAGGCTTAGCATCCAACATGCTAAAATTTTCAAGCACCTTCCTGATGTAGTTTTTTTCAGACAACCACAGCTTTCTTGCCTTCTCTATCCCTGCGAATCTCAATGCCCAAAATTTTCTTAGTAGCACCCAGGTCTTTCATTTCAAACTCTTATATAACAAAGATTTTAACTTGTCAACCTCACACATGCTCCTAGCAGCAATTAACATATCATCCACATACAGTAGTAGAAAAAGATAAGAACTATCTTCAAGTATACGAACATATACGCAACAATCATATTCACAACGAGTATAACCAATCTGGATCATATAGGAATCAAACCTTTTGTACCATTGTCTAGGAGACTGCTTAAGTCCATAGAGTGACTTCTTCAATCTGCAAACAAGATTTTTTGTACCAAGTTTCTTGAACCCTTCTGGTTGTACCATGAAAATTTCTTCCTCCAAATTCCTATAAAGGAACGTCGTCTTCACATCTAGTTGTTCCAATTCTAGATCCTGATCTGCTACCAAAGCCAATACTGTCTTGATAGATGTTTGTCTAACTATTGGTGAAAATACCTCATCGTAGTCAATTCTATGCCTCTATGAATATCCCTTTGCTACTAATCGTGTCTTGAATCTTTCCCCATCCTTTTCCGATACTACTTCTTTCCTTTTGAATACCCACTTGCAACCTATAGGTTTCTTCCCTTTTGGAAGTTCTGTTAACTCCTAAGTCTTGTTCTTGCTCAAAGACTCCATTTCTTCCACCATAGCTTCCATCCACTTGTCCTTTTCAGAGCTATCAATTGCTTCCTGAAATGTGGAAGGATCCTCGCTACTAGTAAGTAGGGCATAAAAGACAAGATCCTCGAAACCATACCTGACCGGTGGTCTTTTGTTGCGTTTGGGCTTTTCTGTTCTAGTGCTGTCTAGTTCTTCATCACTGCCATGAGATTCCTCCTCTGGTTGAGACTCTAATTCATCAAGCTCCACCTACACCGCTGATCTGCTGTTGCTATTATTGCTTTCCGCTGCTTGATACTTATCTTCCCTGAATGCTTTTAATTTGTAATTGACTTCTCATCAAATACTACATCCCTGCTGATCACCACCTTTTGTGCAACTGGATCCCAAAGCTTGTATCCTTTTACCCCTTTCTCATAACTGAAAAAGATACACTTCTTGGATTTTGGATCGAGCTTTGACCTGTCTTCACTTGAGATATGAACATATGTGAGACACCCGAATATTCTCATTAAAAAATAATCAACTTCTTGTCCTGTCCATACTTCCTCAGCAACTTTCCCATCAAGTGCAACTCTAGGTGATCGGTTGATGATATAACAAGCCATATTCACTACTTCCGCCCAGAAGACTTTAGGAAGCCCAGCATTCAATCTGAGACATCTGGCTGTCTCTGTAATGGTTCTGTTGAGTCTCTTAGCCACCCCATTTTGTTAAGGAGTTTTTCGTATAGTGAAATGCCTCTTGATGCCATGCTCTTCGCAAAATTTCAAGAATTCACCATCCCTGTACTCAGTGCCATTATCAATTCTAAGGAACTTTAACTTCCTTCCAGTCTGGTTTTCTACTTTAGCTTTCCACTTCTTGAATGTAGGAAAAGCATCGGACTTGTTCTTCAAGAAGTAAACCCAATCCTTTCTGAAATAGTCATCAATGAAACTCATAAAATATTGAGCTCCTCCTTTGGAAGCAACTCTTACAGGCCCTCAAATATCAGAGTGCACGTAGTCTAATTTACCCTTTGTGTTGTATGTGGCAGTTTTAAATCGCACCTTGCAATGTTTTCCTACGACACAGTATTTGTAGAAATCTAATTTACATGACCTAATCCCAGCCAATAGATTTCTTTTGTGCAATTCCCTCATCCCACGCTCACTCATATGCCTTAGACGCATATGCCACAAGAGTGTATCATCATCCTCAAACTCAGATATTGCAGCAACTTTACCTAGAATGGTATTGCCTAGCAATTTATAAATATTTCCACTTTTCTTCTGACCTCTCATCACAACCATAGCACCCTTTGATACATTCATTATCTCATGCTCAGACTTATAACTATAGCCTTTTGAGTCTAGGGTTCCTAATGAAATTAAATTCTTTTTCATTTCTGGAACATGTCTAACCTCCCCTAATGTTCTTACCACATTATCAAACATCTTAATTTTAATTGTTCCTATCCCAATGACTTTGCATGAAGCATCGTTATCCATTCGAACAAAACTACAATTAACTAACCTGTAAGTGTCGAACCAACTCCTATGGGGAGTCACGTGGAAAGAACATGCGGAATCCAGAAGCCAAGAATTGTTCAAATCATCTGTGCTTGATGAAACAGAAAGCATATCACCATCTGATTCTGAGTCAACTGCTACTATGTTGACGGATTTGGAGGACTCTTCCTTCTCCTTCTTCCATTCTGGACAATCCCATTTGAAATGCCCTTTTTTCTGGCATTTATAGCACTTGACTGTCTTGCTCTTGGATTTAGATCTTCCTCTAGCAGATTTGTCATTTCTGTCTTTCTCCTTCCACGATCTTGATAACCCTTTACTACTAGCCCATCACCAGAACATTTAGCTGAATTCTTCTGTTTCTGTTGATAGTGATCCAATAGGGCGTTTGAAACTTCTTCTACTTCCAAAGTTTTCTTTCCGTAGAGGAGGGTTGTCACAAGGTGTTCGTAGGAAGCCGGGAGAGAGGTTAGGAGCATCATCGCCTTATCTTCATCCTCGAATTTTACATCAATTCGAAGCATATCACTTATGATCTATTTGAAGATATTTATATGCTGCCTCAAATCTACGCCTTCTGACATCTTAAGCCTGAACAACTTTTGCTTTAGATGTAGTTTACTTGTGAGGGATTTGGACATATATCTTTTCTCAAGATTCAACCAAATCCCCGCAGTTGTTTTCTCCTCCATGACATCATACATGACTTCATCTACTAGTAATAGATGGATTGAACTTACCGCCTTCATGTCGAGTTCATCCCACTAGTCATCCGTCATCTTTTCTGGTTTCTTTGCCTTTTCATACAAAGCCTTTACCAAGCCTTGTTGCACCAACAGATCCTGCACCCTTCTTTGCCACAACCCGAAGTTACTAGTTCCATCGAACTTAACTAGGTCTACTGTAGCAATAAAAGCATTAACTGCCATTGTTTCAACCAATAGCTTTGATACCAATTGTTGTGCAAATTAAACTGTTTGTGCAACGTTAATAAAGACTAGAATAGAAAATAAATGTACACAAAGAGTTTACGTGGTTCAATAATATGCCTACGTCCACAGGAAGCAACAGGGAGAACATTTCACTATAAAATTGGGAGATTACAATAGTGGCATGTAAACACTCTCACATAACCCAAACCCCAAATACACTCAAAAGAGCACTCTCACCCACTAAGAATGAAACTAGAGAAAACTCTCTCTTCCTTCTCTAATGTTTGTGTATTGTGTGTCTTGGCTCCTCTATGAGGTAGTTTATATAGATGTACACAACTATGGCTCATTACACAACTTAACCCTTACCTAACATAGTGCTAACCTAGTGCTTGTTACACTAACATAGTGTTTTCCAACAATATCACATGCACACTTCTAGCATATCACATGCACACTTTGTCATAAAGAGTACAAAACATTACCAACCAACTTTGACAATAATTCCAAACCAATTCTAACATGTAATCTATATATATATATATAAACCATCGTTACTACACTTTGGTACTGCATCAATTGCATTAAATCTTATTGACATCCAAATATGGCAAAAGACCAAGACAAAAACAACCACTTAATGATAAAGTGATATAGACCCTTTATAGTGATGATTTAAGAATGAGAGGATAATCACAACAGACTCATTCATTTAGGGAATTCTACACAAAAACAAAAACAAAACAAAATATCAAGGAAAATCCTTTAACATTGTCTCTTTGAATTGTCAAGTCATTAGAGCATGTGGTTGAGTAATTCATTGTTAGTCTTGCACTCTTACTTCTCTTTTTCAAGTTTTACATCAAAGGAAACAAAGGCTTTTATCCCCGTGCGCATGTGTTTCTTTTCCTGTATTAAGAATCTGAAATTCTAAAATGAGAAAAATATACACTTATGCCACAAATTATCTCAAGCAAACAAAGCTAAACTTGGGCAGCCAACGAGCCTTAGCTAAAGCCTTTAGAGCCCGTTTGGCCCCGCGATTTCCAGGGGTAAACGCGCGTTATTGATAGAAACCACAATTCTTCAGTCGTTTGGCCCCGTGATTTTAGTAAAATCATGTTTTTGAAATCACACAAATATCGCGTTTAGAAACGGGAGCATACCTGCTGCTTTTTCCATTACGCGCGATTTGCTCCCAAAATCACGTATACGCACCGCAGTTTTTTCTATACAAAAAACCGAAATTATCCTCAACTTTTATAACCAAAATATCAGCCAAAACCTCATTTGTTCTCTTTCAACAATTTTCGTTTCACAACACTGCCTCCTCTGCTCTGCCTCCTCTGCTCTGCCTCCTCTGTTCTGCGCCGCGTCTGCCTCTCTCAGGTAACCATTCTTCATCACTATCTTCTCCTCAATTTATTCTATAGAATTGGACTGTTGATGAGGGATTTGGTTTTATTTTTTTTTCGCCGTTGTCTACTCTGTTTTGTAGTCGTTTTTTGTTCCGTTGTCTACTCTGTTTTGTAGTTGTTGTCTGTTCTGATTTGTAGATACTGAAGCTTTGGTAAAAAAGATAACTTGACTTAGATATTAGTTATGTATGGAGAAACAGCTGCAACGTGTCTGGTGAGATTTAGACCACATAAGCAATTTTATTATGTTGGGAAATGAGTTTAGCTCTGCTTCAATCACGTGATTCCTGCAACACTGTATTTCGAGGAAAAGTTTGTATCTGATTTTAGTGTCATCTTTAACGAGTTATATAGTATTTTTGAAAGACAAAAAATCTTAAAAGAAGGGATAGGGATAGATGTTCAGTCAAGCTTTAATAGCTTGTGGAAAAGACAAAAATGTACATGTACATGTTCGGTCTGAAGGCTTGTGCTAGTAGTCTTTTTGGCAAAAGACAAAAAAAGTCTTAGAGGAAAAATGGTCATGTTCGGTCAAGCCTTTTGTGCTGGCAGTACTCTTGAAAAAAGAAAAAAACAATCAAATGTCACATTTGGCCAAGCTTAGATAGTTATCCAGAAGTGTGACGTTGGAACAGTGCCATGAGTTATGATTCAGAAGAAATTAGTGTTGGCACGTTCCAGAATACAGTCAAAGATACCAGCTTCCAGTGCGAAATGCAAGGCTTTTATATATATATATATATATATATATATATATATATATATGATGAGGGGGGAAAAGATATACGTGATAGATTTTGACTGGGTTCAAAGGTACTGAATAACTATTAATTACTATAAGAAAAGGTGGGTTCAAAGGTACTGATAAATATTTTGATTCTTCTCATGGCTATTCAAATTTGTTTGGTTGTACAGTACTCATGTAGGTTTTGTTATAAAAGTTGTAAAAAATATATTTGAAATCCAAAATCTTGAATCTGCTACTTCATTGTAGTTTCAGATCTTGTTCTTACATAGGTAGATGAAATAAAATATTGGCTTTGTCTTTTAACATCACTTGCTCTTGGTGTGAGTTTGCTGTTGTCATGTATTTTATTTTATTTTTCTTTGTGTAGATGGGTAAGAAAAATGAGACCTTAAATCTCAACCCTAAATCATCACAAAATAACTCAAATGTTAGAGCTCAATGGACACCACAACAGATTACTATATTTTGTGAAGCTTGTGTGGATGAGGTATTCAAGGGTAATCGACCCACTACCCACTTTAATAAACCAGGTTGGAGGAATATAGAAGCGAATTTTAAGAAGAATACTGGTAAGGAATATCCAAGGATAAAATTTAAGCATAAATGGGATACATTGAAGAAAGATTGGGTAGCTTGGAACAAGTTGAAGGGAAGTGAAACTGGATTGGGATGGGATGCAACCAAAGGAACAATAACTGCAACCGATGAATGGTGGGAGAGGAAGTTAACGGTATGTTTATAACCATTGTATGTATATTTTATTAGTTAACTTAACTATAGTACTTTTTAGATATTAATAAAAGCGTTTAAACTTGTAGGAGGTCCCTGAGGCTGCAAAATTTCGGGAAAGAGGTTTGGATAATGCTGACTTATTAGATATTATGTTTAAGGATACTGCAGCCACTGGAAATTTAGCTTGGGCCCCCTCTTCAGGTGTGTTACCTTCTGATTTAGAGACACCTGAGGAGGGGTTAGGTGATGCATCTGGTGATTTATCTTCTCCAGATGATGATGAAGTTGAGACACCTAGTCTTACACAACCAACCCAAGACAAAGGAAAGAAACGAGTATCGATTTCATCCCTACATGGTAAAAGGAAGAAAGGAGGAGCAGCAACAATGTTGACACACCAACTTAGTCGTATCTGTGAGGCTGTGGAGTTAAGGAACTCAGCTAGTTTGATGGAACCGCGTAGTAGCATTCGTGATGTCATGGAACGTGTGTGCACCTTGGATGGCGCTGAGAAGGGTTCAGATCTTTACCTCATGGCGGCCCGTATTTTTCAGAAACGAGAGAAGAGAGAGATGTTTGTTGTTATGGGAGAACCACATTTGCAAGCTTAAGTTTTTGAAAGATGAAGCAGAGTTATTAGGGAGGCACTACTTCACCACTTGATTAGCAAGTGAGAAGTTTGTAGGAAAAAAAATTCTTTAAGGTTCTTCATAATTTATTGTTTTATCTTTTGAACAATGTGTTTGTTAAGGTGTATGTTAGAACTTGTTGGGATATTTGAATAATCTATTTAAGCTATTAATTATGGATTTTTTTTGTGCTTTATTTAATTTTTATTTATTTATTATTATTATTGTTTAGGTGTAACCAGATGGATTATGATGATTATGTCAATAATAGTGATGATGATCATGACAATGTTGATGATAATGATGATGAAATAAATGAACTTGTTGTTGCCGGATGTCAAGCAGCTGTGAAGTATTATATTAACTACATTGAAAAACAGCCTTGTAGAAATTCTGAAGAAACTGGTTATAAGTGGTTAATTCATTGTATGACTAGTAAAGGAAAAACATGTTATCAGAATTTTAGAATGAAGCCGTATGTTTTCTTTCAACTGTGTAATGTTTTACAACATACGTATGGACTTCGACATACAAGGCGTATTAGACTGGAAGAGTCAGTAGCTATATGTTTGAGGATACTTGGACACGGAACATGTAACAGATTGGTTCAAGATAGATTCCAACATTCTGGTGAGACTATACATAGACATTTTCACAAAGTTTTGAAGTGCCTTAATCAAATGTCAATGGATGTGCTCAAACCTTCTGACCCGACTTTTAGTGTCGTTCCAAGTCATATACAAAATAATCAATTATATTGGCCACATTTTAAGGTACATTTCATTCATTCCATAATATTTTTTTAAATTTCATGAGATTATTATTAGGAATATTTACTGAGTGTCTATGATTTGTCTTATATTGTAGGATTGTATTGGTGCTATTGACGGTACACATATCCAAGTAGTGATTGGAGAGGACAAAAAAATTCCATACTTGGGAAGAAAGGGTGTACCAACTCAAAATGTGATGGCAGCATGTGATTTTGATTTACTTTTTACATTTGTTATGGCTGGATGGGAAGGTGCGGCACATGATACACGTATTTTCTTAGAAACTATCCGTACGAACTCTGTCAACTTTCCAAAACCACCACCAGGTATATAATAATTTATATCTTAGAAATGAATGGATATTGTTTATGCATATATCTCATTTTTTTTTTTTTTTTTTTTGGTATAGGAAAATATTATTTGGTTGATGCTGGATACCCCTTAAGGAACGGATATTTGACACCATATAAAGGGGAGAAATATCATCTTCCAGATTTTCGGCGAGCTGGTCGAGGAAATAAGATAGAAGAAAGGTTCAACTATGTTCACTCATCACTTAGAAGTGTGATTGAGCGAACTTTTGGAGTGTGGAAGAATAAATGGAGAATTTTAAGGCAAATGCCATCTTATGATATTGAGGACCAAAGAAATATTGTAGTTGCTACTTGTGTCTTGCATAATTTTATTAGAATACATGACAGGGAAGATGAGGGATTTAAGTGGGATGAATTGGGAAGCAATATTGATGAAGGAGGTGAGTATAGTAGTAGTCAAGAAAACATGGAGAATATACATCACGAGGAGATGAAAGTTATTCGTGACAACATAGCTCGGTCTATTTGCGGGTTATAAAAAATATTTTTATTATTTCCTATTTTTTATGTATTTGTTGGTATTTTCTTCTTCTTCTTCTTAAACTTATTAGTTAATATGGATTTTATTGGGTGTGAACAATTTTAATGGATTTTTTTTCTTTTATCATTTTTATTATATTATTATTATTATTATTATCATTTTTATATTTAGCAACAAAATATTGTTATTATTGTTACAATTTGTAAGCATTTGAAAAATTGCACTATAACTTAACATTATAGTCAAGTCCTTTTTGGTCATTTGTACCCGAAACAGCAGTTTTAGATTAAAATTAACCAAACGCTCAATTGACAGAAACAGCACTATTTCATTAGTTTTGCCAAACGCTTAATTGTGATTTTCAAAATCATGTTTTCAAAATCGTGATTTTAAAACCGCACTTTTTAAAAAACGCACTTTTTCAAACAGCTAACCCAAGACTTATTGACATCCAAATATGGCAAAAGACCAAGACAAAAACAACCACTTAATGATAAAGTGATATAGACCCTTTATAGTGATGATTTAAGAATGAGAGGATAATCACAACAGACTCATTCATTTAGGGAATTCTACACAAAAACAAAAACAAAACAAAATATCAAGGAAAATCCTTTAACATTGTCTCTTTGAATTGTCAAGTCATTAGAGCATGTGGTTGAGTAATTCATTGTTAGTCTTGCACTCTTACTTCTCTTTTTCAAGTTTTACATCAAAGGAAACAAAGGCTTTTATCCCCGTGCGCATGTGTTTCTTTTCCTGTATTAAGAATCTGAAATTCTAAAATGAGAAAAATATACACTTATGCCACAAATTATCTCAAGCAAACAAAGCTAAACTTGGGCAGCCAACGAGCCTTAGCTAAAGCCTTTAATTAGCCATCGCTTTTGTCCACAGATCACCATCCATTGTCCATCCAAAGTTGCTCCATTTGCATACACAGCACATAACAAAAGATTCTTAAAAATTGCATTCCGAAAAGCATTGACATTACATACTTGAAGGGAAATTACTTATATCTGTATACATTATATGACATAAAGTTAGACATTGGTTTTCAAATAGCCTATTACATTGAGATTCAAGACAGAGAAAGTAAACTATAGGAAAAGTACAGATTCATTCATTATGTATATATTTCTATCTTTGAGAAGTGGTAGAAATGAAAGGAATAATCTTATTCAAAAGTTGTCACTTCATTCCGATTGAAGAAGAGTCCAGAAGGACCATCGTTGGGCAGCAACGCTAATGTTACAACACTTTCAGCACCTTCATCAACCGTCAAGACACCATTGTTGTAGTTTATATCTGTCTTGACATAGCCAGGGCAGACACAATTGATACGGAAAGACGAGAATTTCTTGGCCACAATCCTTGTGTAGGCATTCACAGCTGCTTTTGACACTACGTAGGCAGGAATAAAACTAGGCCACCCTTTGGTTTCAGAAGAACCCTCTTTCATATCTTTTAGAAATTCACTCAATACTTCATCCACTCTTTCTTCTGTAAGGCTTTCAGCATCACCTAACACTCCTTTAGCCCATTCATTTGGTATTTTCTAAAACAGCAGAAGAAGATAACTTACTTTGATTATATTTAAACACTTAGCTGGGACTCGACTTCGTGAAATTTCAAGTGGCACTGAAATAAATCAAGGTACATGGATCTATTCTTTAAGCCAGTTTAAAGTTGAGCCATCTACTTCAGATTCAAACCAAATTAAAAACTGGTACAAAGCATACATCTAATTAAGTTCTAACGAGGGTTCTTGAAATATCATCTGTAGTTTCATACCTGTAACTGCCCCATGGCAGAGGAAACATTAACAATCCTTGGTGAATTGGACAACTGGAGGATTGGAAGAAATGCTTCAACCATTCCTTTGGTGCCATAGTAATTTGTTTTCAGGCAGTCTTCAGCTAACTCATAAGTTTCATCAGCCACTATTTTACTCAAATCGACTTTGGCATCTTCCTGCATCAAGAAGTAAACTTCATTCTCTTGCCTCCAAAAAATAGTTAACATTCGGCACATCCAAGCTAACATTCGGAAAAAATATCATGCTTACAAAACTTACCTTACCAAAACCTGAAGCGGCCCAATCTACTATAGCTCCAACAATCCCCGCGTTGTTGACCTGCATAGAATTTTCATTTTTGTCAATTGTCATCCTTCATTTTATTTTGTAAATTCAACCAAAAACAGAATCATGAACAATTAAGAAAACTAATTATAGGAAGTATTTTCGAGAATTTCTATCTTTTGATAATCGACCAATCACATCATTTTATATTTTAAGTAAGGAGTTGGATTATAACGATAGCAATCTATACAACATATATATATATATATATACATAGCTTTAGTTCTAGTTGAAAAATCCATCGATGGAGTTGATGTGCAGAATTTTGAATCCTGATTTAAGCAGCACCCTTTGTTCTCTCAACCCATTAATTGAATCAACTGTGGACCACACTCCACACTCTTCTATTATTGACATAACTCTACCAAAAAAAAAAAAAAAAAGCGAAAGCAAGAGAAGTTGAAAAAAAAATGGTACTATGTGATGCTACTAGCTATATATATATTGACCATCTCAGAGGACCTAAAAGTAGTAGGAACATTTGAATCGTACCAATATATCAAGCTTCCCATATTTGGTTTTAATGAAATCTGCGAGGGAAGCAATACTTGAAGGGTCAGACACATCAAGCTGATGAAATAGGACGTGGCCAGAGTCTCTGAGCTTTTGAACAGCTTCAAGGCCTTTTTTCTCATCTCTAGCAGTTAGCACCACCACCACCCCATTCGAGGCCAACTTCCTGCATATTCCAAAACCAATCCCCTTATTTCCCCCTGTAACAACTGCATACCTGCAAAAACGAAGATGCTCCAAAATTTCAAACACGGTTTAATTTGTCATAGCTCTACTGTTTCAAAAACATCATGAAGTTAAGTACGTACTTCTTTGTTGCGTCTGCCATATTGATGATAAAACTTGGGATCGATACTTTCGTTTTATAACTGCTATAACTTATAAGTAAAAGCAGTGTTATATAAGAAGAATTTCAGTTAGTTCTGTGAGAAATGGCTTAAATTCTCCCGCATGGTATGATAGTCGTCTAACAAAAAGTCCACTTTAGACTTTTGATTTTGATTCAGCTTAGCTAGTAACCACTCAAGGGGGTGTTTTCTCCTGTTCACCATTTTCTTATACATGTATTTCTCATGCTAATATTATCAATAAAGTGTTATCTTTCTTCTCCAAAAAAAAGAAAAAGAAAAAGAAGAAGATGTTGTAAATATTACTATTTAACATTTACAAATTAATGTGATAATGAATGTGATTAATAGATTTCAAAAGTTAATAATTAAATAAATTATTTTTTTTGTGATAGTTGATGTCAGTTTGTAGAGGCTATGTAATAAAATTTGTATTATCCTAACATCACTCATGTTACAATTACTACAAAACTTTTACAAATTGAGGTAATATTATGACACATCATTTAATAAAAAACTATATTCTTACGTCACAAGTTTAGATTAAAAACAAATAAAAAATAAATAACTTCAATTCGCACCACCATCCATCTCCTCCTCAATTCTCATTGCCTACGTTCAATCTCAACTCTCCCATACTTAATTGTCATTGAGAATGAGATAGTATCAAAAACCATTTGAAGTGAAAAGTTGTAAGTTATAAAAATTAAAAATAGTATCAATCATGGATTCATGAGATAGCATTGTTTTCCACGTGTCACGAAATAAACTGTTTTTCATAACCAAATTGATATAATATGGACGAGATTAAAGAAAACCCGATAAGACAATCAATCAAACGGCGGAAAAGTATTTTTTAAACAATTATTTATTATTTGATACTGACCAAGTAAAATGTCTATGTCATTTCTCAAACTCTTTTTAACTTTTTTTTTTAAGAACTTCAAGTAATGAATCCCTAAAAGCCAATCAAGGAAAAAGATAAGATCACAAAGGCCAATGTATCACCAGTTCACCACTAACTCCATCCCCCAGAAAAGAAATTCAACATTCTCATCATTCATTTTGTTGTTTTCATTTTGGGGTAAGTCGTTCATTTGCTTTTTACTGTGATTTATTAGATTCCCTTAGTTTTAGAATTAGGTGTCGCCCAAATATCAAGGAAAATCCTTTAATTAACATTGTCTCTTTGAATTGTCAAGTTTGCACAACTTACGCTCATCACATTGATTTTTCAGACCAGCACATGCAATGGCAAAAAATTCAACTTATTTGTCTGACACTGGAATGAATTAATATGTTGAAAAGAAATTATATCTAGAACACCAGAGTGAAAGGATGCCGTGTACAAGTTGGAAAGCTAAAGGTACAATGCCAAGCATTCCAACCTACCAGTCCTTTTATTTAGGAAAGAAAAAAAGCTACGAGTCCTTTTTGATACTTTCTAATTTTAGCTGATTGAATATTAGATATGGGAGAAAATTCAAGAGAAACAAAACAAAAGGAGAAGAAAACATAGCAGAAAATACATCAAAATATATGCTAGATGGGATGTAGGTGAAGATAAATAGATCAGAGCCTAGAGGGCACATCCCCATAGTCCCCTTAGTAGCTAACTAATGGGCTGCAGCTAGCATTTGCAGTCCTATGAATTTGATTGATTGAGAATCTCAGAAAGTTACAAAATGTTTTCCTAAAATCTCATCTAAAAACTGAAAAGTTTAAATTGAATCCTGTCTTTGTTAAAGACAAGATTCATTTAAAAATTTCGAATGTGTGGTTATTGTGTAATTTTAGATGAATATTTTATTTTCTAAAAACAAGATTCATCTAAATTTTTTGAATATTGTGCGGTCACAGGAGCACGCGTACTGTTTTAATTTAAGTTGAATCTTGTCTTTTCTAAAGACATGATTCATTTAAAATTTTCTGTATGTGCGGATTTTCAAATTTTGGTTCAATCTCATTTTTTCTAAAGATAAGATTCATTTAAAATTTTAAATGGGCTACAGCTAGCATTTGCAGTCCTATGAATTTGATTGATTGAGAATCTCAGAAAGTTACGAAATGTTTTCCTAAAACCTCATCTAAAAACTGAAAAGTTTAAATTGAATCTTGTCTTTGCTAAAGACAAGATTCATTTAAAAATTTCGAATGTGCGGTTATTGTGTAATTTTAGATGAATATTGTATTTTCTAGAAACAAGATTCATCTAAATTTTTTGAATATTGTGCGATCACGGGAGCACGCGTACTGTTTTGATTTAAGTTGAATCTTGTCTTTTCTGAAGACATGATTCATTTAAAATTTTCTGTATGTGCGGATTTTCAAATTTTGGTTTGTTGAGAATAAGAAGAGGGAGAGAAAACAGAGACTGAAAGTGAGCAAAATAGCTCTGTATATTATATTCAGCAATTAGGTTAATACATGGAACTGCCTTTATATAGGCAGAGTAGTGTGTGCAGTACAAGTATGTGCAGTACAAGTCGATTGGGCCTAAAGCCCAGAAAGCCTACAATAAGCCTATAATATATACTAACATCCCCCCTCAAACACAAGATCGCGTAAGCGTCCCGGTGGATGGGACTTGGTGAAGACATCAGCAAGCTGATCCTCAGAGGAGACAGATAGTAAGTGAAGAGCACTTTGCTGAAGATGATGACGAATGAAGTGACAATCGATCTCAATGTGCTTGGTGCGCTCATGAAAAACATCATTATGGGCAATGTGAATAGCACTACGATTGTCGCAGTGAATAGGAGTACTGGTGGTCTGGGGAGCACCCATGTCAGCCAGGAGCCAACGAAGCCAAAGGAGTTCCGAGGTGGCATCGGCAAGAGCACGGTACTCAGCTTCAGTACTGGAACGAGCAACAACAGACTGTTTCTTGCTACGCCAAGAGATAAGAGAGGAACCCAGTAAGAAGCAGTAACCTGTGGTAGAACGACGATCAGTGGGATCTCCAGCCCAGTCTGCATCAGCATAGGCGCGCAACTCAAGAGAAGACTGTGCTGAGAAGTGAAGACCATGAAAGAGTGTCCCCTTGATGTACCTCAAAATACGAAGAACTGCAGCATAATGAGTGGAGCGAGGAGCAGACATGAACTGACTAACCAGATGAACAGCATAAGCAAGGTCCGGACGGGTGACAGTAAGATAGATGAGACTGCCCACCAACTGTCGGTATAAAGTAGCATCAGAGAGAGGCTCACCATCAGTAGTATTGAGCTTAACATTAAGCTCTAAGGGAGTGGAGACAGTCTTGCTATCAGTGAGACCGGCCTTAGAGAGAAGATCAGAAGCATACTTGGCTTGAGAGAGATAGTAACCATCAGAAGAGGAGGTAACCTCAAGACCGAGAAAGTAGCTAAGAGTGCCAAGATCTTTCATCTCAAACTGTTGACTAAGGAACTTCTGTAGATCACAGATGCCTGCAGTGTCATCACCTGTAATAATCATGTCATCAACATAAAGAAGAATGAGAGTGATACCAGTAGATGTATGACGAATGAAGAGAGCTGAATCATATGAACTAGGGGTGAAACCCTGCTGAGCAACCACAGAACTGAACTTAGCAAACCAAGCCCGAGGAGCTTGCTTAAGACCATAGAGAGCACGGCGAAGGCGACAAACTTGATTCTGAGAATCAGGGTAGCCAGGAGGTGGCTGCATGTAGACTTCCTCAAGAAGATCACCATTGAGGAAGGCATTTTTCACATCCATCTGAAACAGAGGCCAATGACGAACAGCAGCAACAGCAAGTAAAGATCGAACTGAGGTAAGACGAGCAACAGGAGCAAAAGTCTCCTCATAATCAATGCCATATTCCTGAGTGAATCCCCTAGCAACCAAGCGAGCCTTGTAACGTTCCACGGATCCATCAGCCCGAGTCTTGATCTTATAGACCCATTTACAACCAACTGCAGACTTGCCAGGAGGCAAAGTGGTCATGTCCCAAGTATGAGTCTTGTGAAGTGCATCAAGTTCATCAGCCATAGCTTGCTGCCAAAGAGGATTAGTGCTAGCCTCACGATATGTATGAGGCTCATGGAGGGTAGCAAGGGCAAAATAACAATGATAATCAGAAAGATGAGAAGGAGGAGCCCTTACCCGAGTGGAACGACGTATATCTGTGGGAGACTCTGGTGGTGCTGATGATGCAGGATCCGAATCAGGCGAGCCAGCAGCTGGAGACAAAACCAAAGATGGGACAGTCCCATAGAAAGCAGCCTGAGGCAAGGACGCAGTGACATAGCGTGAGCCGCTCAACCAATATCAGCACACGTCCACCATCCACTGAGCAACCAGACCGCACGCAGAAACCCCACAAAACCAAACCTACACAGAACACCCACCAAAAGGCACACCCCAACAACCAACCCATCAGGGACCTCCCAGCAAGCCAAAGCACACCGTACAAAGGGATCTCAAATGGACCAATCAGTGAATGCAATCGCGCGCAGTTCATGGAAGAAGAAGAATTATCCAAAGGCGCAAGACTACGTTGACGCACATATGAAAAAAAGTTGAACTGTTCACCAACAATTATTCACACATCGCACGAAAGAACGAAACACCCCCAAATACAGAAAGGCAAGAGACCTAGAATATTGGAACGATGCTAAGCCACGCCCAAAAACCACTTCTAAAGACGACAAGATAGCCATAGGCCAAAGAAGAAAGACCAAAAAACACCCAGCCGCAACGACCCATTGGAACTTCAAGTTGGTTAGTTTCGTTCCCCCAATGGGAAGAGACAAACGAAGAGACAAACACCACCAACACGACAGAAACGCCACAGCAATACCTCGCAGACGCAAGGAATAGATCTGGTGATTTTGTCTCACAAGTCACAAAGATAACTCCACACGCACGAACTAAAAATAATATATTAGCTGCCAGAATAGCCTAGTCGAGACGGAAATGCGAAACATTACATCGATACTGTAAAAACCGGCAAAACAGTGACGAAGCACCGACTCTCGCACCCAAAACCACCAAAACAACACACCACACGCTAAAGGCCAGAATAAGCAGGCAGGACATCATGCGAGAAAAGCGGGTACGACCCCCAACGCGCAAAAATCCAAACGAAGAGAGCCAACCTGCCACCAACACCCATGTGGACCGAGAGAACATCATTTCGCCCGTAACCGGGCAACAACACGAGCCATTTATGCTCTCGAGAGAGCTATGAGGGACCCCCCAAATCCAAGACATAATGCCGAAGAAGAGGCCGCAATATTCACGAATCCAAATCGAGACAGGAGACGGAAGAAGACCCAAATCTCAAACATACACTCCCCTGAATATGATCTGCGCCAAACTTATCTGCCACGTGAAACAAAAAACCTAAATCCTCCTCAGCACCAACACACCCAAGAACCGCAAGAAACGAATTGGTGTCTCTGGATTAACATACTCCTCCAAGGGCAACCAGTTTAGCAAAAATAGAAACACCCCAACGGTCAGACGATGATAATGTTACAAGATACCACATCCAAGTGGAACTACGCACGCACCTAATATCATTCAAATCAAATGAGCCACCAAAATAGCGCCAACAAACAGCTCCCCCACTAAACGAAGTGGCTAAAAACTGGCAAGCAAGGACCGCGCCAAACCACTCAAAGCCAAATAGGAACAACACCACAAGGTCAAAAAAAAAGCAAACCCAAGCAAGAAAAAAGCAGTCCACTAGTATATTAAACTGGTCATATCTCCATACTTGTTTGCCACAAAACCTGACAAGACATTACACATCAAAATTGCTCCCAATTCTCAAACAATTAACAGAACCAATAAGTGATCCTTGAGACAATCACATATGAAAGACGAGCAACTAAAAAGAAGGCACCCCATGAACCAAGACCAACCCGAGAACTGCCATACATAAGATCTGTGACCAAAGAGTGGCTTGTCACAAACGCGACCCAACCCAACAACCCAACGAACGGCCAAACCAACCGACACCCACAGACAACAGAGCGAAGAGAGACAATCACTCGCGGGAATCTCTCCAACGTCTTGGCAGTAGCTCAAAAACCCACAACCCATCACAGCCTTCTGACGGAACGACCCTGCTCTAACCCCACAAAGCCAGCACTTGCCCACACGTCAAGAATGGATCCTCCGCAACAACATGGCGAACACCATGAATTAACGAAACCAAAGCTCGAAGCACACCCCAAGCGAAAGGCCAACAGGAGTACCTAAACAAGGCCACACTCCACCAAAAGCAAACACTTGCCCAAACGAGAAGAAGATTGAAGGGCACAAACTTATGCGAGACAATGGTACTCGCACTCAATGCAACGGTAGGTATCCAAACCTCCAAGGCACGAAAGAAGCACACCCTATAGATGCCATGTGGACGGAACTAACCGACATAACTGTGACGTCACGGCTCACAGCAGTTGCTCAAATGATAGGACGGATTCCAAAGACCAATTAAGCACGCGAAATCCTGTTGAAGAAAGAAGTGGGAAGCAAATCGAGGAGCCACGCCATGTCAACTGTGTGAATCCCAAACCAAAGCACACCCCCAAACGTACGAGGCGGAAAGCTGAGGTCTAAAGAGCCCAAGGAGTCTCACTCTTAACTGAACGACCGTCACATAAAAAGGGCAAAGACCAGCGAAAGTGTGAGACAAAAGCCAACCGGCACCAGAACACGCCACGCAATCCACTATAACCCATCTCGCAAAACACTAACTCTACAAAAGCCTTAGAACGAGGGACAAGTCGAAGGGCCACAAGACGGATCGATCAACCAGGCAACGAAAGCACCAAAATGTCACAGAGCAGGCCCTGCGCTTGTGCGACACGCACGCGAAACCCAAGAAACACTAGTCAGCAGCGCACTGATGTCTCCTATCGCGTATATGATTCCACAATTTCCTCTTTCTCATCCACCAGCCCCAACCCAAAGCACACCCCAACGGGAAAGGGCCAAACCCACAGACGGTTAAGCACCAAGCGCTGACAACAACACCCAAAGCTGGTAGGTGTGCATGACCATGAGTTCTCTTCTAACCGAGACTCAGCTGCCAAAAAACAAGACCGACGATGAGCATCCAACCAACCCAGATCCACGAAGACAGAGGAGGAGCAGAGAACCCAAAACCAGGTGGTAGCCATTGCAGACCCAAACATACCTGAGAGAAAGTTACAACCATCGCGCAATAAGGCTACGAGGCACGCGAGTTTTCCTACAAAGAAATGAAGCTACACCACACTTCGAAAGCAAGACAGCGATCAAGCTGACCAAAAGCCGAAATCAACAGACGCCCAACTGAGAAACGAAAAGGCCAAACCGTGAAGCGAACCCAGAACAGCCTCGAACTATGGTTCAACCCTTTCCTACAAACGGAGAAACAGCACCCATACAATAACTGTGTAGAAGCGAGGCCGCAGACAACTCTTGTACTTGCCAAACAGATCCGAGTTGTCAACGTTGGCGCAGCCCACATACATCCAATGCAACAGACCCCAACGATAGGGGTTGGATCAACATCAGCTCACAAGTTACTTAACCAGCATCAGACGAGACAAGATACCTGGTGAAGCCCAAAACCAAAAAGTAACAACTACACTCACAAAGCCAATAGGAACTGACACATGATCTTGACACATCTGTGAATTACCACAGCGTTGACTGCCATTCAATATTGAAAAACTCCAAAGGCCACAAAAGATCTAGCGATAAGAGCAGTCACCACTGTCACGAAACCGTGAGCAAGAAAAAGACCACAAACAGGCACCCGAAATTGGAGCCGCTGTGTACCAAGGCCTCGAGAAGACGAACTGCTCCACACATGGCACAGGGGCGAACGAGGACAGAGCCAACCCACCAAACACCCACCAACACACCCAACGACCAAACGGGGCACAGGGAACGGCCCCCAAGCCAAAGGACACCAAGCAGAAGCCAAACGGCACCAGAACGCCCCAACCAAATCACACCCCAAGAATGCCAAACCACAACCCCAAACGAAAGCACACCCCACGGACAACCAACCAGGCACGCATGAACAGCCGCAAGCCAAAGGCACACCCCAAGAGACAAACCAGGGGGCCCGAGTGGAACGACCCCAAGCAACACACCCAACGACAAGGCCCAACACACAAACGGACCCAAACCAACACACCCCAAAACCAAACCGCGGCACAAACCCCAAGCCAACAACCCAAAACCAAAACCGGGCACGCAGAAGCCCCAAGCCAAGCACACCCCAACGAGAACCCAACCACACGCAGGAACGATCGCCAAGCAAAGCACACCAACAACCAACCCACGCAAACAGCCCCAACCAAACACACCAAAAAAAAGGGGCAACCGGCACCAGAACTGGCCCCAAGCCCAAACCACACCCCAACGAAAGCCAAACCCCACAAACAAGACCCAAGCCAAGCACCCCAAGAAGCGCCAACGCACGGAGACCCCAACCAAACCACACCCAACACAGCCAAACCCACGCAACGACCCAACAGCCACCACCCAACACAAACCCACCAAAACCCAACAACACACCCCACACCAACCACACCAAACACCCAACACACACCCAACGAAATCCAACCCACAGTAACACCGAACAGCAGCACCCAAAAAAGCCAAACCGTCACCAAACCCCCAACCAAACCCCCCAACGAGAAGCCAACGCACAAAAGACCAACAACACACCCAAAAACGCCAAACCAGCACGAGGAACAGCCCCAAGCCAACACACCCAAACGACAAACCGCCACGCCAAAAACGACCCAAACCAAACACACCCCAACGGAAAAGCCAAACGGACCAAAACCAACCAACCAACCCCAACAGCCAAACGGACCGAAAACTTGCACCAACCAACAACCCCAACGAGCCAACCCACCAGTAACGACCCAACCAAACACACCCCAACCAACCAACCAACAAAACCCAACAAACAACCACCAAACAAAACCCCCAAACGACCCCAACACACACCCACCAAAGCAAACCGCACTCAAACGACCAAACAAATCACACCCAACGCGAACCAAACCACCAAACAGGCCCAAGCAACACCCAACAGACAAAACCACAACCCCCAACCAAAGTGCCACACCCAAAGAGCCAAACGCACCAAACGCCCAACAAGCACACCCCAACAGAAGCAAACCCACAAATACCCAACCAAACACCCCAAGACTAACCAAACGGCACGCAGTAACGACCCACACACACCCCAAAACCAAACCCACCATAACGACCCCAAACCAAACACACCCCAACGGAACGGCCAACCACACCAAACACCCCAGCCCAAACACACCCCAAAGGGACAAGCCAAACCCACCAAACCCACAAATCACACCCCAACGAAAGCCAAACCGCAAGCAAACGCCCCAACCAAAACACCAAAGGACCAAACCGCACCAAACGGCCCAACAAAGCACACCCAACTGACTAAGGCCCAAACCGGGCACCAAAGGCACCAAGCCAAATCCACCCCAAACCGAAAGGGCAAACGCACCAGAACGACCCAAAGCCAAATCACACCAAACCAAGCAAACCGCACAGAACACCCAAACAAACAACCAACCAGAACCAACCACCAAACACCCACCAAAACCCCAACAAACCAACCGTCACAAGCCAAGCCCAAAAACACACCCAAAAAAGCCAACCACCAAACCCCAACCAAAGCACACCCCAACAGAACCAAACCGCATCAAACACCAAAGCAAACACCCAAACCGAGAACAAACCCACCAACACCCCCAAGCCAAACACCACCCAAAGAACCAAACCGGACAACCCCAACCAACACACCCAACAAAGGCCCAAACCCAGCAGAACACCCAAACCAAATCACAACCCCAACAGACCCAAACCGTGCACCAGAAGACCCACCAAAGCACACCCCAACACGAACCAACCACACGCAAAGAAACCCAAAGCCAGCAACCAACGAAGCAACCGGGCACGCAAACGAGCCCCAGCCAAAGGCACACCCCAACCGGAACCCAAAGCCTGTTATCCAATGCCAAACCAGACGAAGGAAATCCGCGAATGGCACAATAGCAGACAACTTTCAACCCCACTCCTCAAGACGAGCCTCAAAATCATCAACCTGAACAACTGCTGCGGCTACAGAGTCACCATCAGAACTACTGGAATCTGTGTCAGACCTAGGCACTGGTTTTGGAATGTCACCAGTAACATAACGCCAAAGTCGGCGCCCTTTGAGAAATACAGTCATGTTTTGGGACCAAGCATGATAAGAAGCGGGTCCATCAAGAATAACAGTAATGGGATGTGTAATCTCATGACCTGAAGTAGAACCCATACCTGGAAGAGCCGGATGAGAAAACGGACTTCAAAAATGGAATCTACGCGAAAAACCGTGAAGGACAGTGGTTTTTTTTTTTTTTTTGTCCGGTCAACGGTCAACGGTCAACGGTCAACTAGGGCAACGTCAACGGTCGGTCAACGGCGGTGGCGGTCAACGGTCAACGGCGCGGCAACGGTCACTAGGGCTGACGTGGCGCTGACGTCACTAGGGCTGACGTCAGGGCGTCACTACGCAAGCAGCAAAGAAACACGCGTGAGGCGCGTGGGAGCGCGTGAGGGCGCGAAACTTCTGGCGGCGCTGGTCTGCGCGTGGGAGCGCGTGCGCGCGTGGCTGGAGAGCCAGAAACTTCTGGCGGCGCGTGGGGGCGCGTGCGGTTGGTCTGGATCCGGCCGATTTTGGTGGCAATGGACAGATCTTGATGAGATCTATCCAATGAAGGCTGTTTTGAGTCAAAACAGAAACTCGGAGATGAGGATTCCGAGGAAGGCAGAAACGGCGAGAGGGTTTTGCGATCTCGGGGAAGAGACCGTGAACCCGTAGCAGCGGAGGAACGCCGGATTTTGCCTAGTGAAGGCCACAAGAAAGTGGCTCTGATACCATGTTGAGAATAAGAAGAGGGAGAGAAAACAGAGACTGAAAGTGAGCAAAATAGCTCTGTATATTATATTCAGCAATTAGGTTAATACATGGAACTGCCTTTATATAGGCAGAGTAGTGTGTGCAGTACAAGTATGTGCAGTACAAGTCGATTGGGCCTAAAGCCCAGAAAGCCTACAATAAGCCTATAATATATACTAACATATCAATCAAACTACGTCATAAAATTTAACAAATTGCTTTTAGAAAAAACAAGATTGACAAAAAAAAAAAAAAAAATTTATTTCACTAATCTTGTGTTTTGTAAACACAAGATTCATTTCAATCTTGTCTTTACAAAATACAAGATCTATATTTCAAATTAAGTTCTAATAGATCATGTTTGGCAAATTAACTTAAACAAATCATTTTTTTGCCAAAACTCCCATCTTTCTTTATACACTTCAAATTAAGACCAAGGACATGTAGTTATGTTAGAAAAAGACGTTTATCAACAAAATATAAGACCATTTAACAAGAATCTAGGTAATTTTCTAATTCTATATATATATATATATAGATAGATAGATATAAAGTTAGAAAAAGACCTAACACACACACACACATATATATATATATAAAGTTAGAAAAAGACCTAACACGCGTATAATTGATACTAGTCGCAAACCTGTGCGATGCACAGGAAAATTATTGAAAATAAAATCTAAATTAATTTTGATTCCTTTTAATTTTTTGTTGAATTTTTTTTTTTTTTTTTTTTTGTAGTTCAAAATGTTGTAGGCAAGATCGATAAAGAGACTTTACGAATCGGATTTAGAATAGATCCTACTTTTTGGTTTAAAAAAATAACTAAGAAAGTATTTACTATAGGATAATTAAAATTTAATATAATGTAATTTTTCTTTTGGCATAAGTTGAATATAGTCCAATTTTTATAAAACATGATTCATGTTTATATTTACCATATGGATCATGTTTCCATCCAAAAATAAAATAAAGGATACTTAAAATAAAAAGAAGGACAAATAAATACATGGACACATGATTATATGATCAAACCTAAATAATTTTCATAACTCATTTCAAGCTCACATGGTTTCATTATAACAAATCCATCCATCTTTCTCCATTGCCAGCAACAAAATTAAATGAAATACATAAGAAAAAAAAAAAGAACTCTAAAAATCTTGATGAAAATTGATAATTATGATTATTATTAAAAGATATTTATATTGTGTTTATATATGGAATATATTTTAGTATTAGATATTAATTATGATTGTGTTTTATATATGGAATAATATATTCTTATATTAAAGAAAATATGATGTGTCAAAATTCTAATGGAAGGTTTAATAATAGAATAAAATTGAAATTCAATTAGAAAATATATATTAAAATAATGAGATGTAAAATTGTGAGATTTCAAAAGCTTATGTGGCGCAACATGATGAGGTCAACCAAAAGTCAAAAAGCTTCGGTTTTATGTTATAGTATAGATTAAGAAGTTGTTAGCAGGGCCAGCCCTACACCTTAGGGCTTTTTTTTTTTTTTTTTTTTTTGGGCTATAAAAAAAAAAAAAAAAAAAATGACCATTTTTTACTATAGACCTTTTTATAATATTGTTTAAGGATATTTTATTTATACATAAAAGGATAAGACAAAACTTCACTTTTAAACAACACAAGACAATGGATGGATAACTATGAATTTTTTTGGTGTCGTTGTTGACTTTGTCCTATGGCTTTGATAATGAGATGGCTGTGGTCCAGATTAGACTAATTCATGATAGGTAAGAGGTGGAATATCTTTTATGGTTATGCATCTAGAACCACAACTTGGATTGTGGAAATTTTATTCCTTAGATTCTAGTCTCGGGCTAGTTGTCGTGCACACATTCGGTTCCCACCCCTTTTGTTTGAATGCAATAATTGGATTGCGACAAGTTGTGATGCACAAATGCAGACTTTGTTCAGGCTGACACCAGGAGAAAGTGGATGCAAGATATTTCCCAGAAGGTGGATGGATCTTGAGGTGCAACTACAAGGTTGGCTTCAAATGTTTTAACTTTAACTAACGTTACATCACTATTAATGAGAATTAGTCGCAAACCCGTGCGATGCACGGGAAATATATCTAATCTAATTAATCTAATGTTGTACAACATCAATATAAACAGAAAAACGAATAAAGTCAAGACAACAATTAGAACATTGCTGGAGAAAAGCTTAGGAACTACAAAATTATAAAACCAACGGAACAAAGAACACCAAAAGCCAAAAAATAAAAATATTGAGCTGAGCAGAAAAACCAAATAAATAAATAAATAAAAGCATGAAATCTGGCAAAGCCAATCAGAAACCAAAGGGGAAAGAACACACCTTTGAAACTCAAACAACAATAGAACTATAGGGACCACATGGAGACTAAAAAAAAATCTCAACATAGGATTTAAATAGGAAATTGGGGGTGCAATTAATTGGGGAAATGAAGAGGTCAGGGAGTTCAAGAGGTGAGAGTGAGAGAGAGGTAGATGAAAAGGTGAGGTAATTTATTGAGGAGATGAAGAGGTCAGGGAGTTCAAGAGGTGAGAGAGAGAGAGAGAGAGAGAGAGATAGATGAAAATGTGAAGTAATTAATTGAGGAGATGAAAAGGTCAAGGAGTTCAAGAGGTGAGAGGTAGATGAAGAGGTGAAGTAGAGGAACAGCCATGAGAGAGAGAATTTATTTTTGAATAAAAGTGTGAGAGAGAATTAAATAGAGGGAAGGGGAATGTGGAAGTGTGTGGGTGTAGCAAATCTGACGTGGCGGTATTTGGGGAAGCCTAATAGAATAGATCCTACTTTTTGGTTTAAAAAAATAACTAAGAAAGTATTTACTATAGGATAATTAAAATTTAATATAATGTAATTTTTCTTTTGGCATAAGTTGAATATAGTCCAATTTTTATAAAACATGATTCATATTTATATTTACTATATAGATCATGTCTCCATCCAAAAATAAAATAAAGGATACTTAAAATAAAAAGAAGGACAAATAAATACATGGACACATAATTATATAATCAAACCTAAATAATTTTTATAACTCATTTCAAGCTCACATGGTTTCATTATAATAAATCCATCCATCTTTCTCCATTGCCAGCAACAAAATTAAATGAAATACATAAGAAAAAAAAACGAACTCTAAAAATCTTGATAAAAATTGATAATTATGATTATTATTAAAAGATATTTATATTGTGTTTATATATGGAATATATTTTAGTATTAGATATTAATTATGATTGTGTTTTATATATGGAATAATATATTCTTATATTAAAGAAAATATGATGTGTCAAAATTCTAATGGAAGGTTTAATAATAGAATAAAATTGAAATTCAATTAGAAAATTATTGTAAAATTGCAAAAAATAGAGGACTATGTGGCGCAACATGATGAGGTAACCAAGTCAAAAAGCTTACTTTGAATGTAAGTATATACAATAAGTTATTGCTCTCTGCTCCGAGTTTTAATTTAGATTATAAATTATAGATAATTTCATTTTTACAATATATCATTCAATCACACTATAATTAGGAATTTTAGTTGACATAATGGCATTCCAAAACAATCACTAATAGGTGGATAACTATAATTTTTTTGGTGTCGTTATTAATACTTTGGAATCCTAAAAGGCAATCAGGATATGAGATTGGTGGAATAACAGATTAAATGCTGATTCAATTAGGTAAGGAGGTGAGAAATCTTTTAAGTTAGGCATTAAGGGAATGAGATGGATGTAATTTAGAGATTCTGATGTGGTAGGATTTGGAGGAGCCAAAAAAGTTTCTCTCTATTCCGGGTTTTAGTTTAGATTATAAATATATTTCATTTTCTACAATATATCATTCAATCACATTATAATTAAATTTCATTTGACTAATGACATTTCAAAACAATCACTAATAGGTGGATATTAATTGGTGGGGTAGATTATAGATATATTTCCTTTTCTACAATATATCATTCAATCACACTATAATTAAATTTCATTTAACTAATGGTATTCCAAAACAATCACTAATAGGTGGATATTAATTGGTGGGGTAGATTATAGATATATTTCCTTTTCTACAATATATCATTCAATCACACTATAATTAAATTTCATTTGACTAATGACATTCCAAAACAATCACTAATAGGTGGATATTAATTGGTAGGGTATTAATACGTGGATTCCAAAACAATCAAGATATTAATTGGTGGAATAACGGAAAAATGTTGATTCAATAGGAGGAGGAGGAAATTTAAAAGGTCATTAATGGAATGGGATGGATTAATCTAGAGAGTCTAATGTGGCAGGATTTGGAGGAGTAAAAAAGTTTCTCTCTACTCCGAGTTTTAGTTTATACTAATCGCAAACATGTACGATGCACAGGAAAATTATTGAAAATAAAATATAAATTAATTTTGATTCATTTTACTTCTTTTGTTGAAAGACAAGGTTTGGCTATAAACCAGTTTATAGCTCGTTTGCTACAACCCATTACGTGGCAGCTTATAAGACTATCCAGATGTATTATTTAAAAAAGTCACATGACTTATTAAATAGGTCATGTGACTAAAGTACACATAGATGATCTTATTAATTGTCACGTAGTGAGTTGTAGCAAGCTAGTAATAAACCAGTTTGTAGCCAAACTCTGTCCTTTGTTGATTTTTTTTTTTTTTTTTTTTTTGTAGTTCAAAATGTGGTAGGCAAGATCGATAAAGAGACTTTAACGAATCGGATTTAGGATAGATCATACTTTTTTGTTTAAAAAAATAACTAAGAAAGTATTTACCATAGGATAATTAAAATTTAATATAATGTAATTTTTCTTTTGGCATAAGTTGAATATAGTCCAATTTTTATAAAACACGATTCATGTTTATATTTACATATGGATCATGTTTCCATCCAAAAATAAAATAAATGATACTTAAAATAAGAAGAAGGACAAATAAATACATGGACACATGATTATATGATCAAACCTAAATAATTTTCATAACTCATTTCAAGCTCACATGGTTTCATTATAACAAATCCATCCATCTTTCTCCATTGCCAGCAACAAAATTAAATGAAATACATAAGAAAAAAAAAAGAACTCTAAAAATCTTGATGAAAATTGATAATTATGATTATTATTAAAAGATATTTATATTGTGTTTATATATGGAATATATTTTAGTATTAGACATTAATTATGATTGTGTTATATATGGAATAATATATTCTTATATTAAAGAAAATATGATGTGTCAAAATTCTAATGGAAGGTTTAATAATAGAATAAAATTTAAATTCAATTAGAAAATATATATTAAAACAATGAGGTGTAAAATTGTGAGATTTCAAAGGCTTATGTGGCGTAACATGATGAGGTCAACCAAAAGTCAAAAAGTTTCGGTTTTACATTATAGTATAGATATAGTCCAATTTTTATAAAACACGATTCATGTTTATATTTACCATATGGATTATGTTTCCATCCAAAAATAAAATAAAAGATACTTAAAATAAGAAGAAGGACAAATAAATACATGGACACATGATTATATGATCAAACCTAAATAATTTTCATAACTCATTTCAAGCTCACATGGTTTCATTATAACAAATCTATCCATCTTTCTTCATTGCCAGCAACAAAATTAAATGAAATACATAAAAAAAAACTCTAAAAATCTTGATGAAAATTGATAATTATGATTATTATTAAAAGATATTTATATTGTGTTTATATATGGAATATATTTTAGTATTAGACATTAATTATGATTGTGTTTTATATATGGAATAATATATTCTTATATTAAAGAAAATATGATGTGTCAAAATTCTAATGGAAGGTTTAATAATAGAATAAAATTTAAATTCAATTAGAAAATATATATTAAAATAATGAGGTGTAAAATTGTGAGATTTCAAAAGCTTATGTGGCGCAACATAATGAGGTCAACTAAAAGTAAAAAAGTTTCGGTTTTACATTATAGTATAGATAAATAGATTTTCAAATATTTCGGAATTATGGTTTGCATGGTGAGTTTAGGAATTTTCAGTTACCAAAATCTCAAGTCTCTCAGTATCCTCAAAATTTAATAGAAGTCGCCCCCTTGACTTGCATGAATTCACACGAGCAAAAGACTTCCAATTCAGTCTATAAAAGCTCCTAAGATTCACCTCCCTGCTTATCAAAGAGTGCTAAACAAAATCCAGTAGAACATTATGGGTTTATCACTTTCTAATTTCTTCATGTTCGTGCGCTTGCTTTTTTTATTGTCGCTGTTTTCTCTTTTATCTGCTGGCTCTTTTTCTTCTGTGCAGCCACTCTGCCATGATGATGAGAGGTTTGCCTTATTGCAATTCAAAAAAAGCTTTATCATCAATCAGTCCGCATCTTATTATGGTCATTCTGCTGCTTCGAAGGTTTCGTTGTGGATACAAAGTAGTGATTGCTGCACGTGGGATGGTGTTCAATGTGATGAAAACACGGGTCATGTAACTAGCCTTGACCTTAGCAGCAGTTATCTTTATGGTTCTATCAACTCCAGTAGCACCCTCTTCCAGCTTGTTCATCTCCTGAGGCTTAATCTCTCCGACAACGACTTCAATCACTCTGAAATCCCGGTTGGTGTAAGGCGGCTTTCAAAGCTTACTTACCTTGACCTCTCTTCTTCTGTATTGTCAGGTCAAATCCCATCAGAAATTTTACAACTCACTAAGTTGGTTTCCCTAAATCTCAGCTTTAATAGATTGACGCTCCACAAGCCTGGTCTCAGGAGTATTGCTGAGAAGTTAACAAATTTGGAAGAACTAGTTCTTACTGAGGTTAACATATCATCTACTGTACCCTATATCTTAGCAAACTTATCTTCCTTGACAACCATTTTCCTTAAAGATTGTGGTTTGCGTGGTGAGTTTCCAATAGGAATTTTTCAGCTACCAAATCTCAAGTCTCTCAGTGTGCGCTTCAATCCAAATCTCACTGGTCATGTTCCGGAATTTAATAGAAGTAGCCCCCTTGAAGTTTTGGGACTTTCAGGCACAAGTTTCTGTGGCAAGCTACCAGATTCAATTGGTATCCTCAGATCCTTGTATTTCTTGAATGTTGCAGGATGCAATTTCTCTGGACCAATACCACCCTCATTTGGTAACCTTACGGAGCTCACATATCTAGATCTTTCAAAAAACAATTTCATCCGTGGGACTCTCTCTTGGGTGGGTAAGCAAACCAAACTCACATATTTGAGCTTAGATGCGTCCAATTTATATGGTGACATCCCTTTTTCTCTTCGAAACCTTACTCAACTTACAAGTTTAGGTCTTTGTTGTAATGAATTAACTGGTCCTATCCCATCTTGGCTAGCAAACCTGACCCAATTAGAATACCTGTGGGCTTTTCGAAAATAAATTGCACGGTCCAATTCCAACGTCTATTTCCGATCTTATGAATCTTCAAAGTCTAGATCTGTTTTCAAATCACTTGAGTGGCGCAGTGGAATTTGACTTGTTTCGAAAGCTCAATAGCCTCTTTTACCTCCAACTAACCGATAACAATCTTTCATTGCTTATTGATCCTAGTACCAACGCTACCCTTCAAAAATTTGAGGTATTAGGACTGGGTTCTTGTGACTTAAGTGACTTCCCAGATTTCCTTCGAAACCAAGATCAGTTGGAAGTTTTGCTACTCCGTTGGAACAAAATTCATGGTCGAATACCAAAGTGGATCTCGAACTTAAGTAAAGACACTCTCGTGTTATTAGATTTGTCTGGAAACTTCCTCACAGGTTTTGATCAAACTCTAGATGTTCTCCCTTGGACCAGTTTACAAAGTTTGGACCTTGGAAGTAACAAGCTTCAAGGGTCACTCCCAATTCCACCACCATTCATCTTTGATTATACCATCAATATCAACATGTTGAGCGGCGAAATCTCACCAATGATTTGTAATCTGAGTTCTCTTTCTCATCTTGATTTGTCATTCAACAACTTAAGTGGCTTCCTTCCCCATTGTTTAGGCAACATGAATAACCTTTCGATTCTTAATCTAGGCCACAACGAATTTCAAGGCATCATTCCTCAAATATTCATGGAAGGATCTAAATTGAGGATGATCAGTTTGAATCAAAATCATTTTCAAGGGCCTTTACCAAGGTCACTGGCTTATTGTACCAGGCTAGAATTTCTTGATATTGGAAATAATAATGTAAGTGATCGTTTTCCGTCTTGGATGGGCATTCTTCCAGAACTGAGGGTTCTCATTTTGCACTCCAACAGATTCCATGGTGTTATTGGAAAACCTCAAACAAATTTTGGATTCCAAAAATTACATGTCGTTGACCTCTCTAACAATAACTTTACTGGTATACTGCCATTTGAATATTTCCAAATTTGGAAAGCCATGCAAAGCTTTGATGTAGGTCGCTTAATGTATATGCAAGAAATTGGTAGGACTTCAAATGGCTGGTCATTCCCATACAGCTACCCAATGACATTGACCAACAAAGGCACAGAGAGAGAATATTGGAAAATCCAAGAGTTCCTTGTGGTCATTGATCTCTCAAGCAACAGGTTTGAAGGAGAAATTCCAAAAATTGTGGGGAATCTAATAGCGCTTCACATGCTCAACCTTTCCAACAATGTTCTTACTGGTCAAATCCAGTCGTCCTTGGTAAACCTAACAAACTTGGAATCTTTAGACCTTTCTCAGAATATGCTAGTTGGAGAGATCCCTCCGCAACTAGTAGAGCTCACCTTCCTTGCATTCTTGAATGTGTCTTGCAATCATCTTACAGGACCTATACCACAAGGGAAACAATTTGTCACATTTGCAAACAGTTCGTTCGATGGAAATGCAGGATTGTGCGGAAGCCCATTGTCAAAAAAATGTGCCAATTTCGAGGACCCACCACTTCCACCTTCAAATTTTGAAGAAAATCAAGGCACAGAGTCTCCATTTGAGTTTGACTGGAAAGTAGTTGTGATGGGTTATGGATGTGGATTTATATTCGGAGTTTTTGTTGGGCAAATTATGGTCAAAAGGAAGTATGATTGGTTTAGGAAGACTTTTACAATTGGTCATCCAGCACGAAGAAGAGTGAATTGGAGAAGACGTCTTAATTAAATTCAGGAGTTCGACAAGAGGTTTGCCTAAGAAATAAATCCATGCATATGTTGCTACCATTACTATCTTTTCTATTTTCTTTTAGGAGTTTGGGAAGGGCAATAGATAATATTGTACTAGGTAATATTGGTTGCCTACACCAAATTCAATGTATTATGTTTGTGTGGTTCTTTTCTTTATGCTCGCTTTTCTTTTGAGGGCTTGGTTTTTCCATAAAATGGTGTTATGTAGTGTATTTTTGGTTCAAAAACTAGAGTGAAAATACATGCCCATTCTAAATCTTTAAGAACATATGTTTCACACAAAATGATTTTACACGAGTGAATTGGGTGGTTGTGTGCCATGTTCATAAAATCAAGGTCTTGACCTTGTTCTATACTGTACTCTATGTTACTTTGCATATTTCTCTTTGAATATATAAATATATATATATACCAAGGGCATTTATGTAAATTCGATGATAAAAAGTATCTAATGTATTTATAAATGATATTATCCAGCAAGCTAATGATTTTATGTATAAGCATAATTTTGATAAGTTATCAATTGGAACATCATGGTCATCAAGTTCAATCAATGCAAAATCGTCAAATTTCAAATTGGATTCACATTGAAGATCAAGTCATTAAGGCCAAAGCCAAAAGAAACAAGTTCAAGCATCATCATGTTCCAAGTAATAGGGTGAGTGAGATTTAGGTTTTGTAAAGTTTATCTATTTTGTTCATTAAGGCTCAACAACTTTAAAACCAACTAAAAAAATAATAAGAACTTAGATCCATCTTAAGTCCTCAATTTTTATCTTAAAAAATATTGAAAACGGACTTACAATTTTCGAAGAAATAACCAAAATCTTCTAAAATATAAATATATAAAGTTTGGTTATATTTGATCTAAGCTTGGATTTGATCAATGAATAAATCTTAATAGACTTAAAATATGATTAGGAATGACCTAGAACATCAAAAAGATCACATCTCAAGTTCGGTCATGGCTTGGATTGGTTGTGGGACACAAAACTCAAATTTGTCATTTAGGAGCCTAAATCTGTAATTCAGCGGCCTAAATCGGAATCTAGCTAGGCACAAAGATTCCAATCTAGTCGCCTACATTGAAATCCAGGCGCCTAAATCTAATTTAGGCGACTATATTGGTCTAGTCGACTAGATCTTGAACCTAGAAATTTTCTGTCCAAAAATCCAGGCGCCTAAATCATGATCCAGATGCCTATATTTGTGAGTCTAGACGAAAATAACAATTAGTTTTCTTTGACAGCTTTTGGTACTTTTTATATAACGGCTAGAAAACAACTATAATGTATTTTGGTCTATATATACTCACATATATGAACATTTACTGTAGAGATTGAACCCATACATTATCTAAGATCAATATCCATCAATTCTTCAGCTTATATTTGAAATCATTCTTATCTTTTGATAGAAACCTAAAATTCTCTAAATAGTTCTTGACTCATCTTGATCAATCTTGATATATTATTAGAGTGAGCTTACTTATGTACTTTCTACTCTTTGAGAGAGCTTTCTTTGTACATCAACTCTTGATTCAAAGTTAGGGTTTGGTTTTAAATCCTAGGTAGTAAAAAGGATTTTTCACTAGTGATTTCTATTGACCGATTAAGCAAGATTGTAACGGTTTTGTCTTCACCCATAAGAAGGCTAAGTTAGTGGATTTGGAAATCCTCAAGAGGTGTTCTTGAGACAAGAACGTAGACGGGAAGCAGAATCTCGATAAATCGCCGAGTTTGCTTCTCTCTCTCTCTAACTCATTTAATTGCTTATTTACTTGTGCTTGTTTATTGTATATTGCAATTAAATAGTTATTTCATACTTGTTTTTAATTCTGCATTTAATTGAAAAGTTTGTCTCAACCTAATTCACCCCCCTCTTAGGTTGATATTTGGGTAACATATATATATATATATATATATAGAGAGAGAGAGAGAGAGAGAGAGAGAGAGAGGTTTTGGTTATGCACAAAAACGCTGAGGTTGTCATTGTTGAAATGTAATTTAAAGTATGAATTTAATCACTTACTTAAAATTCTAAAAAAAAAAAAGAAATTAAGATAGAGCCAAAATACAAATTAGGACCATTTTATTTATGTTTTATGCCCATGAGAAAATGGAATATGATTATTGAGTAACTTAGATATTTGAATGCTAAATGTTTTCCTTAACAAAGGAATTTCATAAGGCATCACTAAAGAACATTGCGAATAAGTTTTACACAGCCACAACTCTTGATGAAGAAGGAAACCACAACTGCACTGTAACTCCATCCTCTTCATCCTTCTCTTTATCTCAAATGGTAAAGTTACCACAACAAAAATTTCACAAATTTCATATAGCAACAACACCATGTATTAAAATTGTAAACATCGCATTTTGTACCCCCTACAACTTAAGTCCCCGGTCCCAATGACGAAGAAGCACAATCTCTATTAAAATGATTAACATCATGTGTTAAGCCCAAAAGGTAAGCTTTTTTTTATCAAGACCTATAGGACCAATGTCACAACCAAAAACCGTAATACGATTCGGAGTTGAACCGGCATGCTAATACCAAGCCTGTACCCAGTATTAACACGAACCACTAAACGAACATATAGAAATTTTTCTTTCCTCTATCTTTTATTTAGTCAACATACTTATACGAATTTACTTATTAATCTCAAGGTACGGACCACTTAGTCCGACCATAGGAAGTGATAGCAACAGAGCCACTATAACAATAACAATCATTACCAGGATTAACTAGTCACATTCATACCTTTGTATCTCTATGGATCGTACTACTTTAATTACATAACAGCGGAAGATTAAAACTAATATAATTAACATTACAGACCATATTGTTTCTAAGATTTGCCTAACTATACAACATAGCATAGTAGAAAACTCTCACTACTTTCAAAATAAAACATTCTGAAAACTAACTCCACCACTGCTGAGACCTCTGTTGCAATAAGAAAGATACCTGCACCTGAGCAACCAACTTGCTCAGAAAGGGATGCATGGCATGAGAATATAATAGCATGTGTGAGATGCATGATAAATAAAATATCATTTAAATGTGGATATGACTTGCTTGTAACTCAGTTCATGCTAAAATGATTTCATGAGTTCCTTAAACATATGCGCTTCATACTTATGAACATAATATCTGATAACTTGTAAGGAATAATATAACTGTGGAAATCTGAACATATAGCATGATTCTTCATATATATAAAGCATATAACATGTTCCCTTAAACTGTTCTGAAGAGAAAACATATTTCATACTGTTGCATAATATCGCAAAAACTATATGGAACATGTAACTGTAAAATATAACCTGTTTGGATCTTAGTCATATTAACTATTCTTTAAAAGTGGGACTTTTGTGATTAGTCATGGGTGATATCCATCATAATCTATGATTAGTCCTGGGCAGTGCCCATTGAAATCTGTGATTAGTCCTGGATAGTGCCCATCATAATCTAACCCATTAACTGTGATTAATCCTAGGTGGTGTCCATCGAAATCTGTGATTAGTCCTGGGCGGTGTCCATCATAATCCATGATTAGTCTTGGGCAATGCCCATCGAAATTTGTGATTAGTCTTGGACGGTGCCCATCGAAATCTGTGATTAGTCTTGGACATGCCACACTATCTAGCCATTTCCAGATCTTTCCATGGAAAGCTGGTACTCTTACCTCTACCGGTGAAGTTCAGAAAGTCTTATATGATTGAATCTAAGTTTTGAATCTTAATAAACTCATGGCTTTCAAATTCCTTTCATAATTCATATTTTCAAAACTTGAATCCTTCAATAAAATCATTTATAAATCTCATGTTGAATAAACTACACTTTTGTGTTCATAAAATAAATCATGCTTGATTATTTTTAATCTCTCTCTTGCCTTACTAAGCCAAAATTCATAGCATATCCACAACTTGTTTCTAAAATCTATCTTAACTGTACTCACTCAAAACTGTTTCTAAATCAATGCACATTTTCTTTGCAAACAAGTATCAAATTGAGTTTACTAAAAGCATTGATAAAACATATATAGCTATATTCTTAAAAAAATGGGCTGTCAACCCTCATGACACAATCCCTTACCTCGATCCAGCAGTAGCACAGTAGTCTCAAAGCTTGTAGTGGAGTTCTTTACTTTCCTTGTTCAGTCCCTAGACCAAAGAATATTAAAATCCAATGATTAGTAGACATTCTAACTCTCAAAGTCACTCATGCCTTACTTCAACTTTCAACTCTATAGGTTTTCTAATCCTTTTCACATCCTTACCCTTATTAGGTTCCTAGGAGTCTCTATAACTCAACTAAAAGGCAACCAAACAACCAAACATAGCATTAGTGAGCAAAACATCAAAACTAGTTCTATTTACTACCTAAAACAGAAACCGTATTGTCGGACTCAAAATATTTCTTTTCTGTACTAGATGGTATAATTAGGACATATAAAAATTCACCCATTCATTAAACACATCATTTATCATGAACACTAAATTTCAGCTTAATTCATTTATCCAATTTCAAGAATAAATTCTTCAAAGTCACACTATTTCATGTTGCTGTCAGTTTGATCACCTACAGGACAGTCCATAGAACTCATAAAAATCAACATGCAAGTCATACAATCCACATCCGAGACAAATTTCATCATCAATTACAAGAAACTAACATGGAATCACCCAAACTTTATACCCAATAAAAAATTCCAGCAAAGACCACTTCAAATCCCACATGCATGTACACAATCTCTTATCTTATTCAACCCAAAATCATATCTCTACCAACCCATAACCTCAAAGTGTAAGAATCACGAAATGAAATGAAAGATTTCCTAAAAGTTGATGGTAGGAAGCTTACCTAGCTTAGGGTTCTTGATATAGATGAGCTATGATTCTTCTCATATGAATTTATGGAGTGGAACTTGATGGAAAGCAAGAGAAATACCCCTTGGGTGCTGCTGGACCCGTGGGTCTACCAAGAGGAGAAGAGACTTCTTATTTCTTTTGTTTTGTCTATATTAGAGAATGAGAGAAAATGAAGAGAATGTGGGGAGGGGGGGTTATGGCCTTATGGCAGGTCCACTATGGGGTGGGGCTTTTGTTAGTGCAATTCAAATGTCAATATAGTGGCATGCATGGGAGGGTAGGTTTAGGGTGGAGACAAGTGGCCAATTCCCATTGGACACCAAACTTATGTGTGCAATGACCCTTTTGCCCTTATGTTTACTATCAATTATATAGTTTAGGGTTTATCTACAATAAAACTATAGGTATCTATGATATTGTAATTACATTAATATTTTTTTACTATTACTAACATTAATCATATAGCGTTACTATATTCCTCTATTTCACTTTGACTATTAAATAGTTACTTGATATATCTATTAGCAATATTAATACATCTATGTTAACATAGTGTGCTAATTATCCAATTTAGATTAAGTTACTATAAGAATTTATTAAAACTATAATCCTTTAGTGACTTAGTACTGATATAATTAATTTAGACTAATAAATAGTGCGGGGCATCACAACCAAGCCCACTTCAATAACCCAATACAATTCTCTTGCCAAAGAGACGTACGCCACTACCCAATAGGCGTACGCCACTTGACAGCAAAAACCCTAATTTTCTAAATCTTTGTCATTTTCTATACAACAGTCAAGATCTGACCTCACTAACCCTAAGGAGCCTCCAAAGCCTTATAAATAGAACCTTAGACCATCCGAAAAGTGGCTACAACCATCCACAACTATCTAGAATAACCCGAAACTCACTAAAATTCTCTCTAGAAGTTATAGTGATAAGAAATTTTCTTTTGAGCATTTGGCTATTTTCTAAGTCTCTTTTGACTAAAAAACGAGCCTCAAGAGGCTCCTATTATCTTCTTCACACCTTGTTTCTTTAGGTCTAGTTACAACCCAAACACCATTTGTTTTTATCTTAATACATAAGTTGCAATAAAAATTCGACCGAGAGAACGGTCAAATATTGTTATTTTAATTTATAGTAGGAGGTATGGATCTCTACCATAAACCATACTCTCTTCCTTAGTTCTTCTTTATTCTTCATTCTTATCTTTGCTCTCTTTCTTGTTATATTCAAATATGTGTTATTAGTTTTATTTTGTTATTTAGATTTCAGTCATTTATTTATTAGCACTTCACTTATTTATTCGTTTATTTAGTTTAATCTCATTCCTCAATTCTTCGTTATTTAAACATTACTGGAAATTCTATATAGACAAGAGTAGTGTACGACAATCTCGCTGTAGATACGCCAACTTCATTGTGGTGTATGCTAGTACATATAGAAAATCCCATTTATTTATTTTTTACTTCTTCTTTTTTTCTCCATTTAATATAGTCATTTCTATTTGTTTCATTATTTTATTGTTTTGATTCTTGTTTGAAGCACTGATAATTTTCTTTTCTCTTGTATATAAATAAATTGTCAAAACTTCTTTTCTCTTCTTCGGTACTGTTTATCCTTGACTCTTTACGAATCTCCTGTCATGAATATGTGGTTACATTATTTTTTGATATTGAAGTTGGCAGTTTTTCATTCTCTGGAGTAATAACTTGCATATCAGAAAAGCTAATGTCTTCTTATATGGAAGATCAACTTCTTTTTGAAATCAAAGACTACATCTAAATTGCACAGTATACTTTGCCATAAATGATTGGTTGGCCCAAATGTTAATATATCGATGTTTGTATAGTAGATTAAAACTTGATTTCACGGCTTGCACATTTGAATGATTCATTTGATATACTGGGGTGTGGCTATCTTCTCTCCCTTTAGGCATAATTGATATTATCATTTTGATTCGTTTCCTTTTAATTGTTCCATGCATTTTTTACATTCCTCACATGCAATTTTACTTCCAATAATTTAGGGATTTTTGACTGATTGATTGGGTGTATCTTTCCATTAAATGCTTGTCTGATTTTAAATTCAAATGAAAAATATTTATCTCTTTTGTGTGTTAATTAGTGTGGATTTCCTTAATATATAATTCCTTAGATATAACCCAACAATGTGGAGAAGACCAACTACAGTTGGGCGGGCTTGGGTGCCTAACACCTTCCCAAGTCCGTATCCTAACTCTGGACTTAAACCAGACCAGTGTAGTCTTATTTTAGAAAATGGATTCTTTTTAAAATGGTTTTTGGACCTAAACCAAGTAGCGACTTCTCATTTTCTATTTCAATACACCACACACATTTCCCGAGGTACCTATCCGGTATCTCACACAAACTTCTTTGGCTGAGACTTAAAACCATTCAATACCAAACCCAAAACCAAGACCACGACTTAGCCTTTGAAACCCACACCAAGAAACCCATCGCACACATTTTCTCACCCAACTAGCCATCAACCACCACTCAAAATCACCAAGCCATGCCAACCAGCAGAATTAATGGTGTGATGCATGATAGAATAATAAGTAAAGAATAATATGATGTAAAAGAATATATATTATATATATATATATATATATAGAGAGAGAGAGAGAGAGAGAGAGAGAGAGAGAGAGAGAGAGAGAGAGTGGAAGCACAATGGTTATGTGGTTCAGCCTAACAGCCTACGTCTAAAAAAAAAACTCATAATGGCTACATCTTTACAATAAGACAACTTGTATTACAATGAGCTCTTAGCAAGGTATTTATAGGAGACCAACCCTACATTAACTAGGAATACTAGACCTACAATACAAGTAACTTGCTTAGCTTGAACACCAAGTATTGGATTTAGGCCTTGATATATTTTAACATCCCCACTCAAGGTGCAGCATGACAAAAGCTTGAGTTTGAAATTGCATGAAGTAGGATCTAGGAAGTCAACACGCTTAAACAAGATCACCGTCGAAATGGAAGAACCCATGAAATGCATGATGCACGTGAAAAGACCACATAAAATCTCTAGCGTAATTAGAGCACGAGTAGGTGTGTTTCCAACATGTCTACTGTGTGGAGTAAGGAGCATGTAACCAGGATAAAACTAGCATAGGTAAGATAAAAAGGAAGACTGTCTTCAAAGCATGATGCAAATCGTGCAGCCTAAGGAAACGCGTAAGGGACAAAGATGATGTATTAGAGCTTGTGAAGATGCCTTAAAGTGACCATGAATGAGTCTTGATATACCTTCAGCATTGAAGTGACAATGAATGACCGAAGCACAATGTGAAATGAATTGTGCAGAGGATGACAAAATGAATGCTAGAAGACGGTTACAAAGGCCTGAGAACGGCTACATTTGACCAAAAAGTGGCTACGAAGGCGATGAATGGCTACAAAGGTGAACTAAAAACCATTAGCATGCGTCATGTAGAGGCACGTGAGTGAGTTGGTGGGTTTCGCATAAGTTGTACAAGCGAACCACCCATTTCTACCTCGATCACGCAGACCTCAACGCACAAATTGACTTCGCAATGTGCCATGTCATTGCGATCGATGCCATGCCTTTGTCGGAGATCGACCTACTCCGCAAGAGTCTTTGAGATATACTCATGAACTCAATAGTTAAAGGGGTTGCAATTTTCCCCTCAAATAATATTATTTTACAATTTTTCCTCGCACAAAGTTTGCAAACTGATTTGCAATCATTCCTACCAACCCTCTAATCATAACTGGACAAGTGTCCATGCACATGACAACTTAATCCTCAGTTAACATTTTTAACCCCGTTAACTACGAGAAATTATTCAGTCCACCAGGTGAATCACGTCATCCGTCCACCATTCCAATAATTAAATGACACGTGTGATAATTAATACAGTTAGCTTTTAACCATTGGTCATTAATACAGTCAGCATTAAACCTATACTTTTAAAATGATCAATGGTTAAAAGCTGACTGTATTAATTATCACACGTGTCATTTAATTATTGGAATGGTGGACGGATGACATGAATAATTTCTCGTTAACTACTCTTTATTTTGTCACTCTACTCTCTCTCTTTTCACCACCGGCCACCATGCCACAACCACTTTCTCACTCCACCGGTTCCCCAACCCTCCTGTCTCTGCCCATCCGCCGCTGGCAGTACCAATGGTCTTCTTGAAGGCAAAACCCAGAAACCTTCTTCTGGGTTTACAAAATTTCAGATCTTGCAATTTGAGATCCTCCGCCATACACAGCGGCTACATCTGCTTCCAAACCCATCACAAAAATCAGCCAAATCCATTACAGAGAGAGTTTGACGAAATAGAGAGAGAATGGAAAGAAATTTCGGCCAAAAATGGCACCGCAGCTACTAAAGCTTCCCATTGCCAGTATCTCACGCTTGCTTCATAGCACTCCAACCTTGTCTTTCCTGTCTCATTCCAAATCAAAGCCTTTCCGGTAACCCTCTGTGTTGATTTGGTTATTAGTTTAGTTTTTACTTTTAATTTTAACGAACACTTTTCGTTTTTTTGTGGTTTTTCGGTCTAATTTTTTTTTTCTTTTAAAATAATTTCAGTGAGAGGGGTCAAAGCCCAAATTCACAGTCCCTTTAGAAGCTATGCTTTTGCAAAGTCAGGAAAGATTCAACTTCCAAAGAAGTAAGCTTTTCTAGCTCAAATAACAGTATATTAACTTGTTACTATTATTCAGAATTTTCCTTCCGTATTGAGTGTTTGTTTCTTACTTTAGTGTTACGAGTTGGGAATAACCAGACTGGTTATTGGGTTAACATGATTGGATTAAATGAGATTAGCAATAACATAAAGTGTGATTTTTTTTGTTAAAAACGAAACCCAGAATAGAATTTGTCAATTTGGTGATGAACTGGTGATGGTGATGGCAGCAATGGAGTGCTTGTGGTGGTAACATCATTGTGGATTTGTTGATGAAAGTGGCGGTGTAAGAGTGGTTGTAGTGATGGTTTTTGGTGGGAAAGAAACTTTAAGTTTTGATTTTCAAGAGCAACAGCAAAAATTACTTGCAATGAGCAGAAAGAAACTTTTTTCCCCTTTTGATTGTGAGAAAGTCCTTTACCAAGCATGATTCATTTTCCTTCCGAAGAAATTAGTGCTTTGAAAGGCTATCTAAGGATTTAAAAGGCTAGCTCAGTTAACATTAAACCTAGTAATCACAAATTACAATAGCAAGTAAGCAAACCCAGAAATTTTATTGAATTATGAAATTATGTAAACATGATAAAGTTTAGCAAGTTCATTGAAGTTCTTTAGAAACAAGATTAGAGCAGCTGAGACGAGCCCTGTAGAGAAAAATTTTAGTATTACTGATCGACTATTTGGAGTTGCCATTTGTCATTGATAAAAGGCTTAGACTGATTCAGAGAAGAAGATACAATTAAGTATTGACTATTGGTCTTGAAATGTTTTTCTCTTTTTTCATATATCAATTACATCCTACTATTGAAATTTTCAGGAAAAAGAGGCTGGATGAAATGTGTCTTGAAAGGTTTCAGCAATACAGCCGAACCTTTATTCAATCATGGATCTTACAAGGTAAGTGACAGTTTTTAAAATATAATATATTGTGATGCATGTGGAGCAGTTTAGCAGCTTAGTTATCAGAAAATTAATAAATTTCATATAAAACTTGCTTGCAATCAATAGTTTAAGCATCCATGGCTTGATTATTGAAGTTTACACATGAAATGCTTGCTGGTAGAGAAAGTTGAGACAGCATCTTGGATGTTAAGTAGAAATCATTATGCATTTGCAGCATTTTCTCAAATTTGTTGTATTTTGGCTGTGCAAGGACTAGAGGTACTTCATTTACTTCTTTTTTTCTTATTGGTAATTACACACGCACCTGGTGGGTTTTGAATCCACGAGTTCACCCTCCTCCTTGCTCTTTTTTTTGATAAGTAACCCTCCTCCTTGCTCTTATAATGGGATGAGGTGCCATTTGAGCTAGAGTTCATTGGTGTACTTCATTTACTTCTACACCATGTTGTTATCAATTTATTGTACATGGAAAGGGAAATTTTATTCTGTCATCATTGTTTATCAATTAGGGTTCACATCAATGGCCTGCTGCTTTTTTTATTGATTTTGTTAGTATATGACATCAATTCCTTTTCTAACAATCTTGTTGCACTTATTCTATGGTTGTCATATATTTTTTTGTTAATATATGACATCAATTCCTTTTCTAACAATCTTTTTGCATTTATTCTATGGTTGTCATATATTTCTCAACTTCTTATAGTCTAATTTGAATTTGGTTCACCTGCTTCATTTTTCTATTAGGTGTTCAATCATGAAAACAGTGTCACTTTTTCTCTTTCTTTAAAGGTCTTAGTTGGATTGAGAACCACACCAAATAAACTGTCCAGTTTGTTTTAGATTTTGGAACATCATTTGAAACTAAAACCAGTCCTCCTGCCCTCATTCATGCCCCACTCCATCCATCCATCCTCTTCCCACCTAGGGTAGATATAAGAAGTTGAGTTATAAATTCATCTGGTGTTTCCTTTAACGCCCTTAGTTTTAGATTTAATATGACCATACCATTAACCGGTTCTATACTCAAGAACAAATTTGAATCAAATTTTTCCCCATATATTTTCCAAACAAAACCAGCTGTAGTTTTAAACCGATGTGCGTTTGCCACATCATTCAGTATTGCTGTGACACTATGCTAGTTTTGTTGTGTGTGTGTGTGTGTGTGTGTGGGTATCTGTCTTGTAGTTTTCTTAGAACATGCTATTATCTAGGCAGAAAAAAATTGATTATGGCTTGCAATGTAAAGTGTAGACTCTTCTATTCTCAATCCTTGGGGGAAAAAAAACATATTTAACATCAGAAGTTTGCTAATAGTCGTTTGATTAATTTGTGAACGTCTCTCTAACATGTTTTTGGTGTAGGAAAAGTGTTTGTTAATGGAAAGGTGGTGAACAAAGCTGGAACACCTGTCTCTGAGAAGGCTGTTGTGCAGATAATGGTTGAAGTTCCAAAATATGTATGTAGGTGATTACTCTTCTAAAGAAAAGCATCATGCATTCTTAATACATAAAATTCTATTATTGCAGTAGCTTTGGTGAGTCTGTTATATTAAATTAAGTTCTATTTTTTGATATAGAGCAGGATATAAGCTAGAAGGTGCCATTGAGCAGCTAGGCATAGATGTTGCTGGTAAAGTAGCTCTTGATTCAGGGTTATCCACTGGAGGATTTACTGACTGCTTGCTTCAGTATGGTGCATCATTTGTTTACGGAGTTGATGTAGGTTATGGGCAGGTAATATGAAGTTCTAAAAGCTTATTCTTTCTTTTTGCTTGGAGATTTTTTACTAGACATCATCCAGACGTGAAGTCCTTTTCAGTTTTGGATGGTTATAAAAAAGAAGAAAATATACTTACATAAATAAATGATAAAAAGAAAAAGAAAATGTAAATGTAAATGGTCGACACTAATTGAAGATTAGGAAATATTTGGTGGCACTCTTTAATTGATGATTTTCGTAAGTTAATTTATTGTAATTCAAAATCTCACTAATTTAAAAAGCAGCATTTAATTTCCAATTTTGAGGTGCTCATGAATGAAAAGAACAGACAAACAAAAGGGGAAGATACTTCCACTTTTAGGGTATTATTTCATATATTTGCATACTAATTTTGAGAGCCTTGGTAAGTAGTTTTAAAATCAGTTAACTAGGGAAAATTTGTAAAGAAGGAAAATCCTATCTTGCCAAGTGTAATTTTAAAAAATGTACTAAAAAAACAGTAGGAATTTTCAAGCTGTTAAACATCCTCAACATGTTATTATATGAAGCACAGGTATGGCAATTTGGATGCCGTACCCGTACCGGATACTGCTGGGATACGGATACTACTTGGGCACCGTTGCATGCGTACCCCAGGTATATCCCATTTTTTCCACAAAAAAAATTTTCAGGTACGGGTTGTGTACGAGGTCGGGTACAGGTTGGGTATGGGCGGGGCTGAAAGCAGCCAAAACTACATTTTTTCGGCAAAAATTATTCGACTCTCACAATCTCTCTCGCTCGATATATTTCTCTCTCTACCATCCTCACTCTGCCGCCACTTTCTCACATCATCACTTTGTCAGCGATGAAGCAACACGGGAATGAAAAATAAAAGGTGAAGCAAAGAGATCTAGATTCAAGAGAACTAGAGAAGGCATGGTGTGAGAGAGAAAAGATTTTAAAAAAATAATAGGAAAGATCAGAGAACTGGAGCAAGCATATTTTTTTTTTATAAGTAATAATGCAATTTTTTGATGAGAACCACTATGTGTGCATAAAGAATGAACACAAGAGAGGTGAAAAATTACAATGGAATCAAGTGAGATGTAAAGACTCTAAGAAAGAAATGACAGAGGTGGAGCTAGAATAGCCCCAAGCTATAGCCCAATCATACAAAGTATTAGAAAAAAGTTCATAGAGCTAAGAATCTATACACTCCACATTCTCAAAAATACGATTATTCTGTTCCTGCCATAAGGTCCAGAAAAGACAGGAAGGAACCAAATTCCAGATCTTCGATTGATTCTTGCCCAACCAATCATGCCATCCAAAGAATAAGTCAAGAACACATCCTGGCAGCACCCATAAAATACCAAAAGTCCGGAATACAAAAGTCCACAAGCCATAAGCGACCTCACAATGAATAACAAATGACTTATTGTTTCCCCATCACACCGGCACATACTGCACCAGCCCACCAACCGGAACCCTCTCCGTTTAAGATTATCTTCAGTCAAGATACGACCCCAAGTTGCAGCCCAAGCAAAGAAAGAAACCCTCCTCGGAGTGTGAGCACCCCAGATAGCTTTCCTAGGGAAATTCACCGGGTGAAAATCCCTTAAAGCATTGTAGAAAGATTTAATGTCAAAGAGCCCATTACCTTTCAATCTCCACCACAAACCATCACCACCTACCTTATAGTTAGTATGGGAATGGATGAATTCAATGAACGAGGCAACCCCCTCCATCTCCCAATCATTGAAATTTCGACTTAAGGTGACATTCCATTCAGGCCTAGAACCAGAAGCAGGATGATTCAAAAAGGAAATAATGTTGGCCTGTTGGTTAGACGAAATCGAGTACAAATCCGGGAAAACATCCTTCAATGGGGGATTACCACACCAAATATCATCCTCAAAACGAATGTGATCCCCAACACCAACTTCAAACTCTACGTACTGAACAAAATCTGACCAGCCGGAACTAATACTCCATAACCCACAACCATGGGCACCCCGTGTGCTTGTAATCCATCCACCAGAAAGAGTCTCATATTTCAATGCGATCACCCGATGCCATAAACTCAACTGAGGACCAAAGCGCCATAACCACTTCACTAGTAATGCTTTATTAAAAACATCAAGCTTCTTGACGCCCAATCCAGCATAGGTAATCAGGGAACAAACCGTGCCCCAATTCACCAAATGGAAGTTGGTCCCGACCTCCTTAACTCTCCACAAAAAGTTACATTGGATCTTCTCTATCCTGTTTACAACACTAACACTCCGTTTGGGAGGGGGGAAAGGAATGGAATGGAACGGAAAAAAAAAAAAGAATATTTTTAGAATATTCTCTCATTTCCCCTGTTTGGACGTTTAAGTAGGAGGGAATGGAAAGACCATTCCCTTGTTTGGAAGTTTAAGTAAAGGGAATGGAATGGAACACTCATTCCTCCCTATTCCCTCCAAACCCCAAATTTTCATTCCCTCCAAAATTGGGAGGAATAGGAGGGAATGGATTTAAGGCTTCGTTTGAGAGTTTAGAGGGGAATGAAATAGAATGAAATGAATAAATTATAAGGGAATGGAATATAATGGAATGGAATGGAATGAAATGAATTTAATGAATTGAATGGAATGAAATGAAATGAAACTAAGTAATCTTGTTTGGATGTTTTAAAATAGAGGAATGGAATAGAATGGAATGTAACTAACTTTGTTTGGGAGTAATATCAGAAGGAATGGAAATGAATCATTTTATAACAACATTACTATAATACTCTTTATTTTTATAAAATGTAGGATTAATTTATAGAATAATACTATAGAATTACCACGCCATATATGACACCTTGCGGTGTCACAATAATATTATAGAAATACCATGGGAGTTTATTTCTATTTTTCTGGCCCTTGCTAACAGAGAAAGAAACCAGTACAGGACGACAAGTGGGATAAAATCTGTTTAATTATAAACACGTACAAAATCTGAGCAATATAAACTAAAATATAATCCCAATAAATGGAAATTTGAAATTCATTGTCCACAAAATAAACTTTTAAAAGAAAATTGACATTGTTAAAGGTCCATGCATGGTTATTTAGAAATACAATATTATAGAAATACTATGGAAACTGAGGAAAATAAAATGCCAAATCTATAAGGATAATTTAGGATTTTACAAAAATACTAAGGGCATTTTGGGACGTTTAGTGAAAAAATCATTAAACTTAAATCCATTCCCTCCTATTCCTCCCAATTTTGGGGGGAATGAAAATTTGGGGTTTGGAGGGAATAGGGAGGAATGAGTTTTCCATTTCATTCCATTCCCTTCACTTAAACTTCCAAATAAGGGAATGATCTTTCCATTCCCTTCCATTCCCTCTTACTTAAACTTCCAAACAGGGGAAATGAGAGAATATTCTAAAAATATTCTTTTTTTTCCATTCCATTTCATTCCTTTCCCCCCTCCCAAACGGAGTGTAAGTTTAATGATTTTCTCACCAAACGTCCCAAAATGCCCTTAGTATTTTTGTAAAATCCTAAATTATCCTTATAGATTTGACATTTTATTTTCCTCAGTTTCCATAGTATTTCTATAATATTGTATTTCTAAATAACCATGCATGGACCTTTTTTTTTTTTGATAAGTAAAATTTCATTAAAGAAAGAAAAGGGGACAAAATCCATGTACACAAAGTATGTACATCAGATATGTCAGAATTACAAAGATAAAGAACATGTGTCTATGAAATCTAGAAAAGATGAACCGGACACAAGACCCTGGGCAGCAGCCCACTTCCAAAGAGTGTTGAGAACAAACTTCTTCAAATCTTGGATTGGCAATTCACAACCCTCAAAACACCGAGCATTTCTCTCACGCCACAAACACCACATAATACAATGTGGAATTAGCCTCCAAATAACCCCAGCCTTCTGTTTTGGTAACTCAGGCCAACACAACAATAAATCCAGCACCCTTCGAGGCATGACCCAATGCACCCCAAACATGGAGAATGCCAAATCCCAAATCTCGTGCGCGATCAAACAATGAAGGAGAAGATGGTCAACGGATTCTCCATCCCGTTTGCACATGCCACACCAATCAAGAACAAATAACCGCCTTTTACGGAGATTATCCGTCGTTAAAATCTTACCTAGAGCTGCTGTCCAGATAAAGAAGTTCACCTTGGATGGGGCTCGAGATCTCCAAACCTTTTTCCAAGGAAAAGGCTGGACTGCAGCAGGTTGGAGAAGTTTGTAGAAAGATTTTACCTCAAAAATCTTATGAGAAGAAGGACACCAGCATATAGCATCAGCCTCCGCTGGCCTAACATTCACCGAATATAGTAAGTCCATGAACTTAGCTATTAATTCAATTTCCCAATCCTGAGCTTCCCGAAAGAACCTGACATCCCAGTGAATATTAGAGCTGTGAATGACCAGCACCTCCCGCACCAAAGCATTTTTAAGACGAGCCATCCTATACAGATCCGGAAATTGCAATCTCAAGGGACTCTCTCCACACCATTTATCAGTCCAAAATTTTATATGGGAACCATCTCCAACCTTATAACAGACAAAGCTTGAGAAATCAGTCCAACCTCTACTGATGCTCTTCCAAAGACTGACCCCATAGGGTTCAGAAACTGGACCAGAACACCAGTCCCCCACCAAGCTTCCATATTTGAGCGCTATAACCCGACGCCAAAGAGCCCTCTTCTCTGTGGCAAATCTCCACAGCCATTTGCCAAGCAAAGCTTGATTGAAAAGGGTTAGATTGCGAATGCCCAATCCTCCACTTTGAATGGGAGTACAGATCTGCTTCCAATTTACCAGATGGAATTTGAATTCCTCCCCCATACCTCCCCACAAGAAGTCTCGTTGAATCTTCTCCAAACGATGAGCTATCTCTTTCGGGATGGGAAATAAGGAGAGATAATAAGTTGGTAAATTAGATAACGTACTCTTTATCAACGTAAGACGGCCCCCTTTCGAAAGATACATACGCTTCCAGCCGGCAAGGCGCCTCTCCGTCTTTTCAATAATATTAGCCCACACAGAGATGTCCTTGTAGCCAGAACCAAGGGGCAGCCCCAAATAATGCAGAGGTAGAGATGATACTTTGCAACCCAGAATTTCTGCTAATTCCTCCACTTCAACCTCATCACCCACTGGAACTAATTCAGACTTCCTCATATTAATTTTGAGCCCAGAAACAGCCTGAAACCAAATGAATACACCTTTCAAGTACCGAAGCTGAATAGGGTCAGGCCCACAGAGAATCAAGGTATCGTCTGCAAAGAGAAGGTGAGAGATATCAAGTGACTCCTCCTCCGGACACCCCACCGAGAAACCCTTAATAAAGTGCCCAGTCTCAGCTTGAGCTAAAAGGCGACTTAACGCCTCCATCACAATGAGGAACAAAAAAGGGGACAATGGGTCACCTTGTCTCAACCCCCTAGAACTCTCAAAAAATCCGGTTGGGCTACCATTCACCAGGATCGAGAAACGAGCTGAGGAAATACAATTGAATATCCACCTACGCCATGTTGTACTAAAACCGCATCGGCGAAGCATATAAATAAGAAAGTTCCAATCTACATGATCGTAGGCCTTCTCCATGTCTAACTTGCACAGCACTCCCGATTGGCCAGATTTTAGACGACTATCAAGACACTCGTTTGCTATAAGAACCAAATCTAAAATCTGACGACCACCAACAAAGGCATTTTGCGAGTTGGACACTATTTTATCCATCACATTCTTTAAGCGATTGGCAAGCACCTTTGAAATAATCTTGTACACCCCAGTCACCAAGCTAATAGGTCTAAAGTCTTTAATATCCAGTGCTCCAGGCCGCTTAGGAATGAGAGCTAGGAAAGTGGCGTTTAGGCTTTTTTCGAAAGTCCCATGAACATGGAAATGACGAAAGACCTGCATCAAATCTTCCTTAATGACACTCCAACATGATTGGAAAAAGGCTATAGAAAAGCCGTCCGGACCCGGAGCCTTATCCCCACACATAGAAGTTAAAGCCCCAAACACTTCCTCCTCTGAAAATTGACTATCCAAACCAGCCATATCTGCCACATCAAGCCCAGAAAAAGGAAGATCATCTAGTAAAGGACGCTGACCCCCTGGCTCGAAGAATAAATTCTGATAAAAATCGACAAGTTTCTGATTTATCTTAGCCGGGTCCGTGAAGACCTCCCCATCCACTGCAATCCTCTCAATAGTGTTATTTCGTCTATGAGAGTTTGCGATGCGATGGAAAAAGCGGGTATTCTTATCACCTTCTCGCAGCCACAAAGAACGAGATTTCTGCCTCCAGCTAATTTCTTCAAGCAGCAAGGTTTTTTCAAGCTCCACAGTATCTCTTTCTTTCTGACTCCTTTCTGCCTCACTCAAGGCTCTAGACTCCTCCACCTCCTCCAAAGCCTTAATAGAGGCTTCAAGAGAATTGATCCTTTCCACCACACACCCAAACTCCTCTCTGTTCCATTTCTTCAGATCCATCTTCAAGGCCTTCAGCTTATTTGATAGAACGAAACTAGGGGACCCATGAAAATCATAAGAATCCCACCAACCCCGAACTTTATCCATGAAACCTTCAGCTTGAAGCCACATGTTCTCGAACCTGAAAGGAGTTTTGCCCCTGCGAAAAATACCACATTCTAGTAAAATGGGACAATGGTCAGAAAGCAAATGAGGCAGTCTGCGCTGAACAATGTTAGAAAACAAATCCTCCACTGTGGGAGTGTACAGGAAACGATCCAATCGAGACTTTGAGTGTGTGTTAGACCAAGTATACCGACCACCCATCATCGGAATATCTATGAGATCATTTGAAGAAATGAAATCCGAAAAACCTTGCATTCCAGAGGTCAACTGCACAGCCCCCAAACGTTCTGAAGGGTAGCGAACAACATTAAAGTCACCTCCCACCACCCATGGAACCTCCCACCACCCATGAACCCCGGAGAGCTCCTCCCATAACAACCCCCTATCAGTTGAATTATGGGGTCCATAGACTCCTGAGAAAGCCCATTCCACACCCGTCGAGACCATACAGAACTTACATGAAGCCGAAAAATGACCGAGAGCTTCGTCAATTCTTTCCATGTAACGCTTGTCCCAGATCAACAGAATACCCCCCGAGGCCCCTTGCGAACCCACAAACAGCCAATCCACATGACGCCCCCCCCATAAGCTTCCAATCAAACCCCTAGAAACAACACTCAGCTTTGTTTCCTGAAGGCAAACTAAATCCGCCTTCCATTTCCTAATAAGGTTTCGTACTCTTGAGCCTCTTTGTCTCGTCATTCAATCCCCTCACATTCCATGTGACAATCTTCAGGTTCATTGCAACCTTAAAGGCCCACCACTGTTAACTGTTGTTCTCCTTGAGTTTCCTGCTTCATAATTCACTATGGATAACAAACCCCTTAATTCCCTGTGACCTCTCTGTGCTGTAGTTGCTTTGGGAGTCTTTGGTATGCTACTAGGCCGACGCAACCCCGCAGACTCAATCTCACTTAACAATCGCAACACCCTATCCTCAAAACCTTCATACGAGGCCCCCAAGTATTCCCCAAATTCTGTAAGTTTCTGTAAAGACCATTCCGAGTGAGTCGTTGGGTTAGATGTGTCTCCTCCATCCCTAACTGTCTCTTACTCCTCAGTAGGAAAAGACATTGCCAATGGCTCGATCCATATCGGCGAGTTTTCCTCCATCTCTGTAACCTCCTTCATGTCGTCGGAATCGGAGAACCCATCACTTTCACCGTCACCTACCGTGACGATGGCACCTTCATCATCATCGAAGAACTCCGAAGAAGCCTTCGGCTCCTCACTCTCGTCGGTGGTGGTTAACTCAAGGTTCGATTGAGTCGAATCTCGCAACCCACAGTGGCACATCAGAGGGAGCACCTAGTTCCGACCATCACGTAATCGGAGAAGCCATTTGGTAGCGTCCCCAGAAATCAGACACTCCTCCCCCACAATCGGCTTCAGATTACTCTCCTCCCCATCCCCATCGTTGACTTTTTCATAAACCACTATCGCGTTGTCACTCCCCTGTCCATGGCTCTCACTCGTTCCAGCTATTTCCAGAGGCTTCTGGGACTTCTGGGACTTGGGACTAGAATGGGCTTGTGGGTCCGGCCCATTCACCAAGCCCGAAGTAGTCGTTGATGGGGTCACTGGTCTCCAGAATGTTTTGGGCTTAATAAAGCCCTGTTGTCGTTGCCGAGATGCCCCTGGTTTAACTTGGGTTTGATTCTGTGTGCTTCCGGGCCTGTCTACAGGTTTAGTTAGTGGCACGTGACTAGGCCTAGTATTTCGCACGGGCTCGTGGTCCACAATTTTGGCCTCTTCCACCTCCCACTTACCCGAATGTCCAATACAAATTTTAAATTGCAAACGTATATCCCCAATTGCATTGACTTCCTTATTGTTGCCTTGGGTATTCCCCTTATTCCGCGCGGAAATATTACCCGAATTATATCCCTTTATTTCCGGGATATCAATTCCATTAATTACCGCGGATTTATAGCCGTTACCTTCTGGAGGAAGTTGACCTTTGACGCTGATCGGAACGACACGGGTGGAAGAAACCACCTTTGATCCCCCACTGGAGGTGCCAGCTGTTCCGGACACCGGCTTGGAGTTTCCGAAGAGCCCCTCGATGGCCAAACTAAAGCCTCGCCATCCCCATAATTCATGTCCTTCCAGGATAATCACCGAACCTTGACTCCGTTGAACCCCATATTCAATCACCGAGATAAAGCGACCCCTAGCATTTCTATTCTTCTGTAAAATAATGGTTTTTCCTTCATCCCTTAACGTTCTGACATAACCCTGGTCAGGGGGTAGCTTGTGAACCTCGGCCATCCCTTTGCGCAGCCATGTGGAGCCTTTTGTGCCGAGAGTTATACCACTTACACTATTCCGTCCCCTTTCAATGATACTCACCCCAACGGAACCCCCATGCACTTCCAGTGCAAACTCAAAGGATTTGGATTCTATATTGAACCATCTTCTATTGCCCATCTTAACAAATAACGACTCCGAAACCACTGCTATGAAACTACCCCCCCAAACACCCTTGGGACCTCCTCGTAAGCGATGAGGGAGGTCCGGTGAAGTGGCCGGTGGCCTCCCTAGGAGGGAGACGCTTTGCGTTCCTTAGACACGTGGGTTGAGAGCATTTTTTAAAAGATGCAATAGGACCTTTAACAATGTCAATTTTCTTTTAAAAGTTTCTTTTGTGGACAATGAATTTCGAATTTCCATTTATTGGGATTATATTTTAGTTTATATTGCTTAGATTTTGTACGTGTTTATAATTAAACAGATTTTATTCCACTTGTCGTCCTGTACTGGTTTCTTTCTCTGTTAGCAAAGGCCAGAAAAATAAAAATAAACTTCCATGGTATTTCTATAATATTATTGTGACACCACAAGGTGTCATATATGGTGTGGTAATTCTATAGTATTATTTTATAAATTAATCCTACATTTTATAAAAATAAAGGGTATTATAGTAATCTTGTTATAAAATGATTCATTTCCATTCCTTCTGATATTACTTCCAAACAAAGTTACTTATATTCCATTCCTCTATTTTAAAACATCCAAACAAGATTACTTAGTTTCATTCTATTCTATTCTATTCTATTCCATTCCATTCCATTCCATTCATTCTATTCTATTCCATTCCCTTATAATTTATTCATTCCATTCTCCTCTAAACTCCCAAACGAAGCCTAACAGGGATTGTAAAAAGAGAGAGATAATACATAGGAAGGCTAGAGAGAGTACTTTTAAGCAAAATCAATCTCCCCCTCTTAGATAAGTATAGACTTTTCCAACCTGCTAACTTGCGTTCCATTTTCTCCACAATAGAATTCCATATATTCTTTGATTTAAAAGAAGCACCCAACGGCATTTAAAGATAAGTCATGGGAAGTGCTCCTATGCTACAGCACATGATGTCTACCAAGACTGATAAGTTAGGCACAACTCCCACCGGAACCATCTCGCTCTTACTCATGTTCACTTGAAGGCCAGTCATCACTTCGAAGTAGGTTAAGAACAAACGAATATACATCAGTTGCTGAGGATCCGCATCACAAAACAAAATGGAGTCATTAGTAAATAGAAGATGGGAAATGCTCACATCATTCCCAAGGTTGAAGCCAAATATGAATCCACCCTCCTATATTTTCCTCAACATTCTACTTAGGACCTTCATAACTAGGAGAAAAAGAAGAGGGGAGAGAGGATCCCCCTGTCTTAATCCCCTAGAGCTACTAAAAAATCCAGTTGGTGAGCCATTGATCAAGAGCGAGAAACGAACAAAAGAGATATAGGCTTTAATCCAACGACCCCATCTGACCCCGAAGCCCATTCTCTCCAAGATATATAAAAGGCACTTCCAATTAATATGGTCATATGCCTTCTCAATGTCCAACTTACAAATAATCCCCTGTATACCACTCTTAATGCGGTTATCAAGACTCTCATTAGCAACTAAAACTGAATCCAAAATCTGACGGCCCCCTACAAAAGCATTATGGGATTCAAATATAAGGTTCTCCATTACAGTCTTCAATATGTTAGTCAGAACTTTCGACACCACTTTGTAAATATTACCAATCAAGCTAATGGGGCGGAAATCCTTTATATTCCGAGCATTCTGTTTCTTAGGTATGAGGGCAAGGAAGGTAGCATTGAGAGATTTCTCAAAAGTACAGAAATCATGAAATTCCTCAAAAACAACCATAACATCTGACACTACCACTCACCAACACTTCTTTAAAAAGCCCATTGTAAATTCATCCTGCCCTGCGGCTTTATCTCCATTTGAAGATTGAAGAGCTTGTAAAATCTCATCCTTATCAAACTTCCTCTCAATCAAAACCCGATCCTCTACACAGATTGGATCGATAGGCAAACCATCAAACTTCATACGCTAGACTTCTTTTTCCTAGAATAGGGATTCATAAAACTGGACAGCTTGGTCACGGATGTCCTGATCCTCCTCAAACACCGTACCCTCCACTTCCAGTCTCTCCATATAATTAAAATAAAATAATGGTACAGTCTATGGTGAGAAATGTGGGAAAATTATAAAAGATAAAATAAAATAATCGGAAATGTGGGAAAGTTAAAAGGTCACGTTGGACTTTGGAGTAAAAATTTAAGTTGGAGGGAACCTTTTTGGAAGGTAACTAGTCCACAAATAGTAAAATCCCACTGCTTATTTGTTATACTACAATTGAATTTCTTTTTTTCTTTTAATGAGCAAAAATTGATCACCTTAATACGAAATATTTTAAATACTACATTTAGATTAAATCATTTAGTTTAATATTATATATATATATGAGTTACTACATTTGAATCTTGGTTTGTAATATAAAGGCCAATCAATGGCAATGAATGTACTTTATTATTCATAATTGTTCTTAGATTCACATATGTTTAAAAATTATATGCATAACAATATATAAAAATATATAATAAAAAATATACCTCGCCGTATCTGGACCCTAATTTTTTAAGAATTGCTGTACCGTACCCGTACCTGTACCCATACCCGAAAACGTACCCGTGCATCTTAGGATATTAAACAGTCTTTTTGGGATCTTTGTATGATTGGATGACTATTATATGTAGTATACCTTCCTCATCTTTTTTAGACCTTTTGAATTTCAAGTTGTAATTCTTTAGGAGTGTTTTGATACACTTCATGTGTATTGGAACTATCTTCTCTTTTGAATAAAGATACTTTTACTTATTTTAGAAAGAAAAAAAGAAGAAGTCATCATAGCCTTTGTACAAGAATTATCCCTAGAGCTTGATTTTGAGGCATCCTGTGCATCTTGAGATTTAGTACCAAAAGCTGAGCTTTATCATGAACCCTAGAGCTTGACTTTCACTGCTTTTTGGGTCTTGGTATATGTAACACTAAAAGTATTTGTCACTTCATTATTCTAGAAATGGTTTGTTGAGAAACTCTTTTTTTTTTATGACTCTGGGTGTCCGGGCCAGCTTGTGCGCACCTTGACTAATCACAGGGGGACACTTGCCTGGTCAAAGACTGTAAGATGGACCAAAAGGTTGAATTTATTTTTGGGACTAGTATGTTTCATTTTCGCATAAGATGACTAAATTAGCATTTTTGTTTTCCATCAACAATCAAGTCTTGTAAAGGAAAATGTATCTGACTTGTGGTCTTGAATGCAAGAATTTTTATTTTTTTTTGCTTATTGTAGAACTTGTATAGAAATTATACTTAATATGTTGTTAGAGCAGCTTCTGTTTTATTTTCATTTTTATACCAGATTTTTTTATTAGTGTAGATGCAATTTTTCTACATTCACCCAAAAATTATTAATATGATGATCCTCCCATGTCCACTTTCTTCTAAGAACTGTTAGATCTTTAATGGTTTTTAATCAGTAATCACTGCCGACTTCTTTAGGTGGCTGACAAAATACGTCGAGATGAACATGTTTGTGTGATAGAAAGGAAGAATATAAGATACCTTTCTGAACTCCCCCAAAAAGTTGATTTGGTGACTCTGGATCTTTCATTCATCTCAATTCTCTTGGTAAGTTTTTAAACAGTTGTAGAACATGTAGTGTTGCAATGTTTAAAGAATTTTTTGAGTGGTTGCTTTGGACCTATCCTTTACCTACTGAAATGGGAGATTTGAAGTGAAGTGGTTGTGTATTTATGTCTATTTTTTTTTTTTTTTTTGATAAGTAAGTTTTGGTTCCAAGGGGAATGGGAATGGGAGATTTGAACTTGTTGTAACCTCTGCTTCGTGAGGCATAGTTCCCAGCTGCTACCCTTTGGGTTGATTATGATTCTTCTCCTTTTCCTTTCTTGGACATTTTCAATTCAAAGATTGAACTTTAGAGGCCTATTTTCTTTAGAGTGTGTTTGGTTGGGGTGATTTTAGGAAGGGTGGAAACAAGAGGAGAGAATAGTATTTTCTGTGGGGTTGTTTTCTCCTCTAGCCCAAAAAATTTAATCCCTCCAAATTGAGTGGAAAAGTGAGGAAAATATGGGGCTAATGTCAAAAAATTGTTTTTTATAGAATAGGAATACAGTAGTAAATTGCTACAAATCACTATTTCTTTCCTCCCATTTTTCTTTCCTACCAAACAAAGGAAAGAGACACTAATTTTCCATCCTCTCCCTTTTCCGTCCTCCCTACCAAATAGACCCTTAGCCATCAAAGACATTCCACTTCTATATCTCTTTACTTGTGTCACTCCTTATCTTGATGCATTAAATCATCACTACTTTCTTATACTCCTTCTGTGTGGTATTTAAAAGACATTGTACTGGTAATATATATCACAGAGCAGTTTTTCTTTTACACCCCCTTCCCCCTCCCACACAAACACACACACACACACACATATATATATATATATATAGAGAGAGAGAGAGAGAGATTGGTTTATTCCCATCCTTGAACCTGTGACCTGGTAGTTACTGTTCTTTTTACCATGTGTGTTTGACTGTACGTTGATAATTATGCATTACTAATTACTTCTGGGTCTTTATTCATTTTTCCCCTTAAATGTTAAGATCGTTATTTGTTTATGCAGGTCATGCCTGCTGTAATAAATGTGATGAAGGAAGAGGCAAGCTTAATTACCTTGGTTAAGCCTCAATTTGAAGCTCGAAGATCACAAGTAAGAAACTCTTGTTCTTATGTGTATATTTTTAATCTTTCTGGCGCTCGCCATACAAGTTTCTATTCCCTGCAGTGATATGAAGCTAATTGAGGATATTACGCTAATGGTGATTGACATAGTTTTACCTTTTTTTTGTCCTGCATTTGTGTCCCATTCTAGTATAAGTACATAAAGCTCTGTCAAATTTGATAAAAACAGATCTTGGTTTGTATACAAATTCTTTAACAAAGGCGAAAGAGCTCTTTCTAGTGTTTCGGCTTGAGACTTGGCTCATTCTTGACATGCTCAAGCTAAAGATGAATTAGTGAAGAATCATGCAAATTGACACCCCTAATTTTGTTTTTTTGTTTACTGTTTCACCAAAATTGGTTTCATAGTGTTGATGACAGCTGAACTGGTAGAGGGTTGCAATTGTGGGGAAAGCACATGGACATCATGTTGCTAAATAGTATTCAGTATCCACATTGAAATTTTTCTCTGTTTCTTTTTTCCCCTTCAGTAAGTAAATTAATTACAAGATGCCAAAATGATGTTACCCAGCACAAGAGTATGTGAAGAAGTACACCGAGGACAAAAATGTTCTTTTTATTGGTGTGGTTTGAACTAAAGAGGTAATCTAATGGCTACCCACTCTATTGCCAATGGCACCAAAAACTGAAAATTTAAGGAATAGGGAAAATAATCCAGAGAAGAGACATGAGAATCAGAAAGAGAATCCACTCTCTGTACAAGAACATAAACAGATTGATTTAAGGTCAGCATTCCACTCATTCAGGAGCTGGGCTATTGCATTGCATCATCACACATCAAAACAATCATAGAGGGCAGCTCTCTGATACTACTCAAGTCCTACCATTGTAATAGGCTATCCCACAATTGTATGTGTTTTGTAACAAAGATACACTTAAAACGATATTTACATAGGCTTTTATGTAACAACACATTTTCCACTTTAACAATTATTTATCTGATACGTATGTTAGGGGTTCTAGTGGCTTTGTGTAAGATTCAATCTTATACTAACATTAGACAGTTTTGCAGGTTAACGAGATCAACTTGTATGCTTGTTTCTTTTAATATTTTGTATCAGTAGCATTTAAGTTGATAAAAGAATTGAAGTGTATGTTTGATGGTGAGAGGTCCCATTTATTTCTGAATTTAAAATTTCAATTTCTTTGCAGGTGGGAAGTGGTGGGATAGTGAGAGATCCTACGGTCCATCAAGAGGTATGCATGTGTCCCTGCTTTGGTTGTTAATTGACTTTCAGGCTTTCAGATTTGGCTCTAGGCCCCTATGTCTAAAAGAGAGAAATATGCTAGAAATAACAATATATGAGTATGTGTTTCCTGATTGCAATTTTTTTACCTGCTATCAAATTATTTAAAACATAATTATCAAACTTTTTGAAGTTGCATTTGAAAATAAATAAATAACATTTGGCGAATATAATTGTTCTGTACATTTATAAATGTGCTATATCTATGACCTAGTGAAAAATTCATCGAAACCTTCACAAAGCTTAAATTTTTACTTTAATTTTTTCAGAGTTATCTCAACTCTTGCAGAATTTTATTTTTAAGCAAGATCTTCAATTGGATGTGGGGAAAAAGCCATTACAGATTGGTTGTGCAGGGCTTTCTTGTTTCCAAATGCTCTTGGATGGAATGCGCTGATGCAATCCTGTGAATTGTAATTTGTAGAGACTGAATACAAATAGGAAAAAAAAAGTTATACTTTATCTGAAAAAGAAAAACAAAAGGTTACGATCTAGAGCCAACTACTTGAATTGCTATGCATCAACACATAACACCAAGAGACCGTGACAAAGACAAGTCCAGAAGCAAATTTGCTCTTGAGCAGGCATTTGATCAGACTGAGTTATGCCAGGATGAAACTTGATTATGTGGAATATTTTAGATTCTTCATTTTCTCAACCGTCTATTCTTTTGTTGGTGGGAATGCATTAAATTTTTTGTTACTTCCCCTTTTTATTTCTTGTACGGTTGTACCTTAAGGCAGCATTTGATGGTTGAGAAATTAGATATAAAAGGACTACTTGGAAACTTTCTTATATTCTTATAATACAGAGTTTCCTTCCCTTTCTCTGTTTTTTCACTTGTCAAATAAAACACAGTTGGCATTTACTCTGAAAAAACCTGGAATAAGCTAAGCTGCTGATTGGGTTGTTTATGCAGGTTCTTGAAAAGATTATAAAGGGTGTAGAGAATTTTGGATTCTGCAGCAAAGGATGGATTGAGTCTCCATTGAAAGGTGCTGAGGGTAATACAGAATTTCTGGTTTACTTTAGCCGAACAGCTGAGAGAAATGCAAATTGATTTTGTATATACTGTAAAAGGTGGCTAAGGCAGCTGAATGTTGTGACTTTTGGGGCCTAATTGCCTCTTACAATCCCAATTTTGTCCTTAGAAGAATTTGGCTCTTAGAATTTTATGATCTTGCAAGGTGACATGTTTCAATTGCATTTCTCAAGTGGTTGGACATGAATTGTTTAATTATTTTGATTTGCATGCATTCTGTTCCTTGCAAATTTCACCATCTTAAAATGGGGTCATTTTGAATTTGGATTTTTGTCGTTTACATATAGTGCATTCAAGTCCTATAGCCAGAGGATGTAATTAGGCAAATCATATACATCAAACTGTGCAAAGTAAAACTTTGTATTCAAAACAATACTTTGTTATCCAACTTTGTATTTCAAACTTATTGTTGAAATTTCAACTAAAAAATTCAGTAAAAAATTGAGAAGAAAATTCCAGTGAGAACAGGGAAATGAGATAATTAGATGGAATGAACCGTCTTTAACTTTATGATCATTGAAGACATTAATCAAACAAAAGTTGCACAACAAAGGCACCAGGTCTTTATCCCTTATACTTCTGAACATCAAAGCTGAACCATTATTCAATTGTCAAACACTTAACTCTGATATGACTCTCTCACAGTCACTGACCACACAAACCCCTTCTTCCTTGAACTAATCACCTCCAGAATCCAAATATCAACTCCTCCCTGCAACACCCTGTATTTTTCACAACCTATATAAAGTGATAGGCCACCGCCATATGGACCTAGGCCACGCAACACATGTTGCTGGTGTGAGTGGAGGCTCCAACGGTGGTCGTGTTGTTGTTGGAGTGTTAAATAGTGTTCAATCACCAAGGAAATCTATCATAGCAACCATTGAAGTTCTGGTACTAAATGGCTGATCAAGAACCAAGGTGTCATAAGGAAACGATTCCCTCCCATTTAAATCTTTTAATTTTCTATAATTTTAATCCAGATGTAAGTCACGTAGCCTTTAAAAAATCCAATGGTATTAAAAAATCAATATAAACTGCACAAAATCAAATAAATGTCATGTTTTACAAATTAAATATTAAAAATTGGAGAGAATTAGGATTTAAGTGAAAAAAATCCTTAACAAAAAAATAAAATGTAAATTATATAGACACTCATAAGGTATGGCAGAATTACACTCATTATACCCGATTTTCAAGAAATGACACTCCGTCCCAAATTGTCAAAATAATTATATTTACCCTTTTTTTTTAATTATTTTAGGACCAGAGTATCAATTAATTTAATCATTTGGGGGTGGAATGTCATTTTATGAAAATTTGGTATAGCAAATATAATTTTTTTTAGTCTATAGCAAGTGTAATTTTGTCATACAGAGAGAGGCCTTGTGTCAATTTGAGGTGAGTGAGGCACATTTAACTTTCAGTACTTCTCTTAGGTTTTGTGCTTTTTTTCTCAAGTTTTGTTTTGATTTTGGATTGACAGTAAATTGGACCCTCTAGAGCATGCCAAATCATTATTATAGGTAGAATATTGCTAATATACCCCCAAAACGTGTTCTCAATGGATGAGTTAGAAATTAGGCAAAATAAAAAAAAATGCTGCAGTGACGAGACATTTATGCCTAACATTTATTATTTCTTCTCTCTCTCTCTATTCTCAGTTCCGTCACCAGCTTTCCCTCCACTCAGATCTCCTCTCTATTCTCAGTTCCGTCACCACTATCTCCACAGTCATGCTCAGCTAGCAGAGTGGCAGTGGGCCAGTGGGTTTGACAAATAAAAACACAAAATAATCTCTCACCCACAAAAACTACAACAAGTTCTGCTACCACACCAATCTCTCAGCCCCGCCACTTCTACAAGTCCGTGTGTTTCAAGGGTTTTTGGGGTGTTTTTTTTGTTTTTCTTTTTTTTCCTTTTGAGGAAAAACTTCCAATTGCAACTAGTGGGTAATGGTTTCAGTGATACAAGAGTTGAGTTTGAAGTTCCAGATTTGGAGAACATAACCATAGCATCCGAATCTCTTTGGCTTTGGAAGCTTTGAGATTTACAGAAAAGAGAGTAAAAAGAGAGAACTGCAAGGAAGAGAGAGAAGAGTAATATAAATAATTTAAAAAATGAGTAAAAATAATATTTGGACAGGCCGTTTTTTTAAAATAATGCATATTTTAATGTTATTTTGTTAAATATGTCCTAATTGAAATTAATTTAAAAAATGAATTTTGTTTTTTCTAAATACAAGTTTGGCACTAATCTTGTATTTTACAAGCACAAGATTGATAAAACAAATTTTATTTTCAGAAGATTAATAAATGGTTTCAACATATTATTGGGTGATTATATTTTTCTTTTGATTTTTTCTCTTTTTTTTTTGTGTGTGTGTTTTTTAATGTAATATTATATGTCTACGATGGTTATAAATATACTATGATCATCAGCTATGAACATCAATGTGAGCCAATTGTATTTTTTTTTCTTCATTTATATTTTTTTGTGAAAGTTTTTTTTTCCTGTCACAATTAATGTTACTTACTGTTATTTCTTCATTCAACTTGTGTATTCTAAAGTTTAGTTTAGATTTTATTCTTATTTTTATTAAATTTCTCATAACATTATTATAATAAAACAATTAATTTTTTTCTTGTACCCAATCTAGTGTTTGGCATTTATAAAGAAATAAAGGTAAAACAAAAAGATATAATCAAATATATGTTGATCTAAAATAATAATTTATTAAAGAAAAAAAATAGATAAGACATTAGAACATCAAACAAGCCACAAATCGTAGTCTATTGCTGAGATTGTCAAAATTATTGTTAGTGTTTCCTAGACTACATCTGAAATAATAATTAAAAAAAAAAGATCTTAAAATAATAGATGAAAGAGATCTGAAAATAAAAAGGATGTAGATTTGTTTACCGTATTTTGAGATAAGAGATATCCAAATAGATCAATGAAGTAAGGGGAAGATTTGAGTGAACAAGTGAAAATTGAGAAAATGGCCGTTTCTGCGCTAGGAGGAAAGACTGAGATATGAACCAAAAGAATGAGTATAAAACAATGTAAAACTGTTGATTTTAGTGAATCTTGTATTTAGGAAACACAAGATTCAATTTTATTTAAAGTGGTCAGCGGTGTCAGATCGCGAATCTGAAATCTGAAAAAGTTAAAGTTGAATTTTGTGTTTGTTAAAGACAAGATTCATTTAAAAAAAGTAATTTTAGATGAATCTTGTCTCTTGTAGAGACAAGATTCATCTAAATATTTTGATTCATATGCGGTCACGGGTTGTGAACGGTCATGTCTCAATTTAAATAAAACTTATGTTTTGTATAGACAAAATTCATTTAAATTTGTGTTTTGTATAGACAAGATTCATTTGAATCTTGTCTATACAAAACACAAATTTCATTTAAAATTTCACAACCACCGTGTGTACGGATACGGAATTTCAAATTTTCTTCAATCTTATCTTTTCAAAAGACAAGATTCAAATGAATCTTATCTATAGCAAACACAAGTTTCATTTAAAATTTTTGGAAACTTGTTTTTGATAAAAACAAGATTAATGACAGATCTAGTTACCATCCAACTAGAAAAGTTTGAGGTGAACTAAATTTAAAATTGAATCTTTTGTTTCTAACAAACGAGATTGACAAAAAAAAAAAAATTTAAATCACCAATATTGTGTTTTGTAAAGACAAGATTCAGTTGAATCTTGTATTTACTAGATACAAAGTCTATATTTCAAATTAACTTCTCCCTTATCATATTTGGCAAATTAACTTAAAAAAAAAAAAAGCATTTTTTTGCCAAAACTCCCTACTTCCGAGTTCGGACATTAAAGAAATGAGAGTGAAGACCTATAACCTAAGTTTTAGTAATTTCTTTTTACTTGCAATTGAAAGAGGGATAAAAGAAATGGCAATAACCTTAAAAAAAGAAATGACAGGAGAGAGAGGTGTTATATTATATGGGAATATAAGAATATTAGTATGCATGTAGATTTTTTATTTTATTTTTAGGATAATTTATAAATATTACACGGTATGAGTAATTATTCGGTACTCTAAGAGTAATGTTCCTTCCTGCAGTATATACAATGGGTCTCATTAATTAAATTTACTATACAATTCATCATTCATGTGAGAGAAAATGAAACATTGATCCCAAAGTATAAAATATTTTTTCTTATTGTATATACTTAAAACAAAGAGCTATCATGTGCTTTAAATAGACTTTGATGATATAACAAATGTCTATATCACATACTGAGAAATGATTTAAATAAAATATCATTATATCTTTACATATATGGTTATCTCTCTATATTTCTCTTCATCATTTAGATTTGATGTCTATTCACATGTAACATTAGGGTATAACATTTATTTCCTTCACTTTTTTAAAGTGATATTGACACTCCTCACATCATCAAATTACATGGGAAACAAGGGTTACGAGATAAATCATATGACAACTTCACACATGTTCCATGTTTGTATTGATGTTTATTGATTATCTATAAACTCTGAAGAACTTTCCTTGGGCATTAGTGACGTTGGAGATGCACGAATGATTGTGTTGGGCCCAACCCAATGTCATACTGGTTCTGCCCAGTTGAGCTTAGCCCATTAGATGGAATCCCACAAATGGTCGTCCCATTATAGAAATAACCATTCACATATCTTTTCTTTAAAAAGAAATCCAGTCAAATTTTACATATTTTCCTCTTTTGATAAAAGAAGGCGATCTAGACTACGCTTTTCTAATTCGTGGTTCTAATAAGGAAAGCTACTACTTTTTATTTATGGTGTAATATGTGTCCTATTAGAAAAAGATATTCAGTACTCTGTACTCTTGGGTGGGCTTTACCCAATCTTGTCACAAAATTATACCATTTTCAAGTGCAACTCTTTTAGCAGAAAGCCCAAACTTCTTGGGCACAAAATACTTAACTAGCAATGTTTTAGGCCTATTCAGCATTGCCCATCCCACTCTCAACACAAGTCAACCCGCATTTGTGGCTACCTTCCAATCAAACAAAGCAAACTCAACCTCCTTAGAATTCAGAATGGTGGTCATGTGACCCAACACGTGTTTGCTTGGAAAACGTTTTAACGGTGCAATATTCATTCGTTACTCTCCAACAAGAGAAGGGAACAGGTCTAAAGCACATGTTGTTTCATAATCATGTTCCCCTCCTCCTAGTCCCTAACTTAACTTTTCCTTACGTTACAAATTGACTTTGAGTTTATTCAAATACTATTTTCCTTTCCCACTAGAAACTATTTATTTAGATGAACAGATTTAGTAATACTTTTATGCATGTGTTCAATAAATCCATGATGATAACAAGTCCCACATTTTAGTCGCATTGATACTGATCCCTTACGCCACTGGATGAATCAGTTCAAGCCTAGTTGGAAGCAATTTGTTGTTTGCTTCTCTGTGTGTATGTAAGCGCAAGTTTGGGTTGCCCTGTTAGGCTGTTAGCAACCAAAGAATTGTAGTTTGACAAGAGTTTTGGGTATGACTTTCCATCACGAACTCGGGCCCAAGAAAAGTGTCCACTATCCTTGCAGCACGCGGTGACTGTGACACACCAAAAATGCCCATTACAGTATGTACATTGGTTTTTATTTTTAATCATTGTTTTATGAAAACTATACTTCGAGTTCGGACATTAAAGAAATGAGAGTGAAGACCTATAACCTAAGTTTTAGTAATTTCTTTTTACTTGCAATTGAAAGAGGGATAAAAGAAATGGCAATAACCTTAAAAAAAGAAATGACAGGAGAGAGAGGTGTTATATTATATGGGAATATAAGAATATTAGTATGCATGTAGATTTTTTATTTTATTTTTGGGATAATTTATAAATATTACACGGTATGAGTAATTATTTAGTACTCTAGGAGTAATGTTCCTTCCTGCGATATATACAATAGGTCTCATTAATTAAATTTATTATACAATTCATCATTCATGTAAGAGAAAAGGAAACATTGTTCCCAAAGTATAAAATAGTTTTTTCTTATTGTATACACTTAAAACAAAGAGTTATCATGTGCTTTAAATAGACTTTGATGATATAACAAATGTCTATATCACATACTGAGAAATGATTTAAATAAAATATCATTATATCTTTACATTTATGGTTATCTCTCTATATTTTATCAAAAAAAAAATGGTTATCTCTCTATATTTCTCTTCGTCATTTAGGTTTGATGTCTATTCACATGTAACATTAGGGTATAAAATTTATTTCCTTCAATTTTTTAAAGTGATATTGACACTCCTCACATCATCAAATTACATGGGAAACAAGTGTTACGAGATAAATCATATGACGACTTCATGTTTTAATGGTATAATACATGAGTGGTGATTGTAACTTTTCAATTTTTATAATAGTAAATGTTTATATATTGTTCTAGAATATGGGGATGTGAAAATTGCACCTCTCATATCCTTTTAGCTTGAGGTCCTTATACGTAATGCTCTACAAAGTCCATAAGATTTCTCCAGCCGCAGCCTTTGAAGATAAGTCATAAGTATACCGTAAGCATGAATATGACCACTTTATGATTAATAGAAATTTAGAAATTTTCACCATATTCTTATCATTTGAAACATAACTTGGCACATAGCCCACCAGAGCTACACATAGTTGAAGGCTTGTCATGTGACTCAAAAGTCAGCATTCAGCAAGTGGACAAAAAAGGTAGGCGGAGATGAATCCTTCAACTTCGTCAATGACAATAAATCTTAAATCTAAGATGAGATGTGTTAAATCTTAGTATCCCGTATTTTTTGTTAATTTATTAAAAGATAAAATGCTCTTCAACAAAAAAAAAAAAAACTGAGATAAAATGTGGTTTTAAATATATATTTTTTTCAAATAATCAATTTTTTTTTTATTTGTTAAACAAATAAATTATCAAAATTATGTTCAATTTTACAATTTAGAAGATACCCATTATTTTGCTTATAGCTACAAAGCAGTCCTAATGGTAGTTGGTGCCGTATGAAAGGAGGGTTGCATATGTAGCTGGCTGCTAATGCTTTCTTTTTCGGTTTCAAGTCCACTCTGAGTTGGACTTTTGGCATGGGCGTTTGGTTTGTTACAAGTGCCCATCAGCTAGCCTTTGCCGGCCAAGCACAAAGGGGCATGTTAAATGTCATACATATTTTCTATAAAAAAAAAAATGGCATACATACTTTTTTTGGCTGTGGGTTAATTGTTAAGCAATGATGGGGACACAATTTCTTTCATAATATTTTTTATAATTATTGAAATGGTTAATGTGATTGGAATAAGATCACTTTTATCACCATTAATATTATTTTAATTATACACTAATTATGACATGTTATATCAATAATTGTGAGTAAAATTATGAAAAATATTGTATAAACTTATTGTAATTGCCATGACCTAAGAGTCCAAATTTACCAATAAAAAGCTGACTTAATTATCTTTATGCTTTTGACTTCCAACTAAATTACCTACCCAGTAATGGCCTCCAATTAAGTTGATCCAGTGTGTAAACATAGCTGTCTATGCATCAAGATGACTCTTATGTGATTTTTACTAACAATTTTCTATTATTAGCATGAGCTTCTTAGCTCTGCGACATGTTCTTCAACTCTCCTTTTATGCAAATCCAGAAGTATCATACCCTTAAAACCTTTACCTAACAAAAAAAGATATAATTACACAAATCTGCACCGGATCCTTGTTTAAATGTAAGGAAATTTGCACATAGGCTGCGAAAATAGGTCACGCGCCACCACAAAGGTCAGCGGGATGGAAAGTTCATGGAATGATGTTTTTTTGTTTGATGAATCATGGAATGATGCCTTAACTCATAAGTAGAATTACTTTGTCATCTTCTTTATATAAAAAATAAAATTAAATATTTACTTTGGCATTTGACCGTTGTTTACTTAATTTTCAAGAAGAAATAATTAAAAGACCAATTATGTAGGAGGTAAAGGAATAATCCCATTAAACCTTTCACTTGATTTGGCAGGACTTTTTATTTTTTATTTTTATCTTACTGTTGGCGTTTGGGAATCAAACCTTCATATCAATATCTTATATATAGTTTTTTTTTTTTTTTTTAGTTTACTTTTTCAAATATAATTATATTTATATCCGATTTTTTTTTTTTGGTAAGAATCAGTTTGGTTCATTTTATTTTTCTACTATTTAAAAAGGTTTTACTCTATTTGAAAAAAACCATACATGGAAAAAAGCAAAACTCTAAAAAAATTATAAGAACCATCAATCACAGCAAATAAAATATCCCAAACCAACACTTTTATCAAGTTCTCTCTTTTTGTAGTTGAAGAAACAAGGTTGAATGTCAAGCATATACCTTAAGTCCATCTATGATTCTAGGAGTCAATATTTAAAAGTTTCTTATCTATAATTACGATACACCTTGCTTCCTTTCTTTGCAAGTTTGGATACTCAACGCTATAAGATAGAATATCATATCCATATAGTACTGCTAGGGCCTAGGTGACAAGGGATACCCCACATTGTCTTGTTAGCTTACAATGATGTTAGCCATAAACTTTAATCTTTATCCAACTCTTGGTGGGCCCTCCCCTCTATCAAACGAGTAGAAAAGGGCACATTTTTTGTCCCTTCATCATACCACATCATACCATCCCCTCACAAAACTCATTTCAGAATTTAAAAAAACAAAAGAGAAAAAACAAAAATCAAAAATCAAAAAGCATGAATAAATTAACTCTTTGATTATCCTTTGACCGAAGACCAACTACATGTCTGGAAAAAGATTAAAAGAATCCACATGGCATTGACCAAACGGAAAGGACTATCTCCTCTAAAACCATTTTTTTTCTGCCAAGTGTCAAAACCAGAAGCCATGGACACCCTGGACAGTGGTGCTATTACTCATACCCAAAGACTTTCCCTGACCGTTTTGTCGATTTCGAAGAGCGGCGCATGGCACGCCCTGAGTATCAGGGAAAAAGCCGATCTTAAAGAACAAATTTTAAATTAAAAACCATTAATTAATTTGATCTCGTAAATTTAAGATTTGGGTTTTATATTTGTTTGTACATCTTGAAAATTCTATTTTTTGTTATTTGTTTTTTACTATATGGTTGTGTTTAATGCGAGAATATAAGATATAAAATATATCATTATTTAGGTTTTTATCTATTTCATTTTCAGTTCATAAATGATAGTTCAATTAAACACGTCCTGATTTATTCCTCAGTAATTGCAAGTTCTAGTCTTACAATGTATTTTTATATATATATATCTACATTTTTGGAACTAATATGTTTATCTACATCTTATCAAAAAAAAATATGTTTATCTACATGTAATAAAATAAAATGTAAGATTTTGATTTTTTTCTTATTTATTCTAATATTATCATGTAATTTCTTGAATGTCCAAATTTTTGGATGTCATAAATCTAATGAATATTTTTTAATTTGGTTTTTGGAGTTACAAAATAATGATAAATTATATTATTTTAAACTAATTAGAATTCATTGTCTTTTTTAACAAATTAACTAAACACTAAAAAAATTCTTATTAAATTATATTTGATTTTTTCTAAACAAATTCTAATTTAATTAGGTATGATTTATTTTTTTTTTTAATTTCACTTTTGATTTATTAATACTTATTAATAAATTATGTGACTAGTTAACTTAAATATTCGAAAAGAAAAACAAATAGGATAGATCCATAATCCATGTCTAATTTAAACTTTGTCCAAATAAAAAAACGAATATTAACTTTTGAAATGTAAAAAATAAAGAAAAAAAGAAGAAGAAGAAGAAGAAGAAAAGGAGGGCATTGGATGCTTATGTTAGCAAACGAGTAGCTAATAAGAGCCTCCACACACGGACGAAACGCAACACAACAAAGACGAAACTGACCGCTCTTTCCTCTCTCTTATATTTTTTGTTTGCAGTTTCGGCTTACACGAGGGGGTCCTATCTTTCTCTCTCCATCTCTCACACACATTTTATCAAACACTTTTAATACCTTATTTCTTCATTGGAAAAGCCTCGAATAATTTATATTAATTAAGCTAATTAATTTTACACAAATCCTCCATATCTCTCTCTCTCTGAGGACCTTTTCCAGAACCAGAGCTTTGTTATGGCCGCCTGAGCTTCCTTCTTCTCATTCTTTTTCTCTCTCTAGCTCTGTCTCTGTGTGTGTTAAATTATCGGTTATTTAAAGGTGAGTATGGTTTCGTTTCTGTTTCTCTTCAGTGATAGCTCTTGTTCTGTGTTTCATTCAATTTGTGTCTGAATTATTTCATTTACAAAAACATGGATGATAAAGTTTTTTTTTTTTTTATTGTTGTGTTTGTAATGTTAATTTAGGATTAGATTGATTGAAAAGTTTTTGAATTGATTCAGCTGTGAAATTCATGTTTGATTATTGGTGGTGAAATTTGTGGGTTTTTTATTTTTTTTGGGGTTTGCGTTTTGATTTGTCTGAGCTTGTGTAACTGTCAGAGTTGGATTAAAGGAAATTAACTGATCCAACAATAACTTCAATTTAATCTTTTTACAAAGAAAATTTAGCTTAAAGTTTTGTTTAATTCGTTTACAAGCTTGCATCTTGATTCATAGCTTAATCAGAAGTCTTTTGATATATGTATGTGTGTGTATCTATGTATATATACACATATACACAGACAAACACACACTTATGGAGTTGAACTAGAAGGAATTATAGTACATGATTAGTTTATGGACAATTTTACTTTTTCAACAACAAAGGCTTAGTCCCAAAACTTTGGGGGTGTTTTTTTTGATTGGTTAGTTACAGATGCACCCAGTGGTTTTGGACCCTAGGCTTCATTCTCCACCGATTGCAGAATCTAAACCTGTAAGAAACAATTAGCAGAAATCACAATTTTCCATTTTCCAGTGGAATCACGATCTAAATTTGTATTGGGAATTTCTGGGAAGGTCCAAATATAGTGTAAAAGCAAAAAAAGTGTTTCTTTAGCAGTTCTAAAGTGTCTTCAGGAGTAGAGTTATGAATTATCGTTCATTTTCTATGCTCTATGTTGTCTTGAAATACAGGGTCAAGTTAAAAGTTGCTTGAGATTTTCAGTCATGCGTAGAACTTTTGTCATGGTTGTTACCACTGTTTTTTGTTTCTAAGCGAATTATTTGCCTAGTCCTTTCTAGTTCTGGGTGTCAGATACAGATCTTGAATATCAAGCCTTTTGTTTTTGCAGATATTTACCTTTTAGTTTAGCTAGTGATTTTGTGTATCTCAGACTTGGATTATTGTGTTTGTGGCAGGAGGGAAATCTTTGGGATGGCTAATACTGAAGAGACAGGTAGTCCAGGTTGGGGTGCTTCATTCTTCACGCAGACAAGGGACGATGTTGCGAGAGCTGTTGCTGCGGCAGCTGCTGCTGCCACTGCTTCTCGTTCGCAACGGCCATCTGTGGTATTTTCATCGAAAGATGATAATAGTGGTAGCCCAATTCAAAAGCTGCAGCGTCAATTCACAAAAGTGATAAAAGGATTCTCACAGCCTCCCGAAGTAAAAAGTACAACTTACAATCCGGAAGTTCTGACTAGCCAAAAGCGGCAATGGGCAAGCTGTCAGCTACAATACTTGGTATGCTATTTTGTTTCAGTGGACTCCTCCAAGCTTGTGTTACTAATTTGTGTCCATGGAAGAAGCTCAACAGGCTGTCACTGAAGTGTTTCCCAAATTTGATTTTGTATAGCTATTCCATCCTGCTTGTTTCATTCAGTTATTTGATTATAGCAATATGATGGCCGATAAAGGCCATTGTTGGCGTTTGCTGTTTGTGATTTCTTTTCTTTTAATCATCATATATTCACCAATGAAAATGAAAGATGGTCTATTGTGTTTCTGTAACATCTCTCCTATTCAAGTGTGCAGGATCATAGGTCTTTAAAGGAGCCAACAAGGCTTTTTGAGAGCATGGTAGTTGTAGGGCTTCATCCTAACTGTGATATTCAAGCACTTCATAGGCAATACATTGCCAGAAAGTCTGAAGGTTCTGGAAGATTGCGAAGTGCACTAAGTTGTCAAAATCAGTCGCGTGTAGAACCCAACATTGAACCTCAGGTGGGCATTATTCATGAAAAATATTAAATTCATTCGCATTTGGATCTTTGTTTAAGAATTTGATATGATTCTTTATTTTTCTATTTTCAGGTCTTATTTGTTTACCCTCCAGAAAAGCAGCTGCCTCTTAAATACAAAGATCTTCTTTCATTTTGCTTCCCTGGAGGCTTGGAGGTTGGGTCTATGCTTGATGGGTCCATTTTTCGAATGATTAGTTTGTGTATTTGAAAGTTAGGAGCTATGTTTCTTATTTGCGCATGACTTCTAGTTATTTGGCTGTTTTGGATTCATAAAATGTGGCTATGAGTGAATTTATTTAGTTGCCGTCTTACTGAGACAAGAAAATCCTCCTGTGAGTTCATTTAGTTGCCATCTTACTTATTCTTGTAGGCAAGTGTTATCTCCACCCTTTAATAAGGGGCAGTTCTTGGTATTGGTTCCAGCCATGGGAACGAGGGATTTGGCAGGGGGAGTGCTACCCTATTGTTTCCTCTTTGATATAAAACCTAAAAATGAAAAAGAGGTTGTGTCTTATTGCCAATAACAAGAAAATATTGTCTTCAACTGTGGTATAACTTGTACACTTCTGCAGTTTATGTAAGAGTAGAAATTTGGTACAACTGAAACATCATGTGAGCATGTTTCTTTCTTGTTTCTAAAGAAGTTGAATATCCGTACACTTATATACTTAACTGTTTTGAGAGTTTAGTCACTGTTTTTGTTTCTTTGTTCATGTATCTTACTCAAAAGTAGATTTTCTTTTTGTTTGTTCTTAGAGTAGTGTGAGCTTTCACATGGTGTGTCTAAAACTTGGGGGCATGTGATTTCAGGTTCATGCTATTGAGAGATCTCCTTCCATGAGTGAGTTGAATGAAGTTCTTCTTGGGCAGGTACTTTACTATATAAGATGCCATCTTACCATCATGAGAATTTCTTAATCTTCAGCTAGTTTAAGTTATTTCCTTGTTCCTTTTAATGATTTATGTTTACCAAGTTTGGTGTGTTTTCCTTACAAATTTGTAGTTTTAATAGATTCCATTATATCTGAGTAGATGTTTGATCCTCTAGTTCCTTGCTAATACTGCAGGAACACCTTAAACAAAGCGACCTCTCCTTTGTATTCCGCTTACAGGTAAGATACAGAATGTGTATGCCACTTTGTTTTCATCTTCTTGAATTTGTATTGTTTGCCCTTCCTTAACATAAATTTCTTAAACACCTCTGTTTTTTTTTATTCATAGGTTGCTGATGATTCAACAATGTATGGATGCTGTGTGTTAGTTGAAGAACTTGTACATAAGCCCTCTGGATTGCTTTCCATGATTTCAGATAAACAACCTTCTTGCCCATCGTTAAGTCGTCATATATTAACCACACGGAGATGTTATTGCATTCTCTCGAGGCTTCCATGCTTCGAATTGCATTTTGGTGTACTGAATAGGTATGTTTATATAAATATATATATATATATATATATTTTTGATCAACTTACTTTTGGTTTTGAATTGAAGTAGGCAGGAGTTAAAATGGGAACAAAGGGTGACGGTTTTAGAATGCTAGGCAGCATGAAGCATGTGTGTGTGTGTGTGTGTGTGTAGGCACATGTTGGATGTAACAATAAATGTATCCTATATGCTATGTACCAAAGGAAGATTAGTCAATGGATTTAAAAATAGAAAAAGCTTGATTAACACGTTGCTTTAAGGAGTTAGCGATGTGGTTCCTGAATGTGAGGTGGAACTACACGAGGTATTGATATTGAGGAGAATTAAATAGCAGGCACTCTAAGAGGACAGAAAAAGGATTAGGAAAAGATAAAAATTGAATTCTAAATTTAAAGCATCTAATCCTAGAAAGAACTTGAGGGTGTACTAAGAGGATGAATTGAAACCCAGGAGAACAAGGCCTCTAGGAATCCCTTTTACATTTCTCCCCCCCAACTGTTCCTTGTCTTTGAAAGCCCTCCTATTCCTCTCTTAGAAAATATTCCTCATTAAATAAGAAGGCACGGCTCTCCAAGCAACTAGATTCCTTTCGCTACCCAGTATATAATTCCAAGAAGCCAACTATAAAACCATCAAAACTATCTAATGAGCATTACCTCCATCTTATCACTATGAAATAGGGAAAGGAGAATGAGTAATATAATTTAGGATCTAAGTTCTCTTGACTTTGGACTACAAATGTTAGAAGAATATTTTATGTGTTTCCTTAAAATGGATTTGTATGTTGATATTTTTTTTACAAGAAAATTTAAGTTTTTAGTTATAAACAGAAGGTAGAACTCAATTCTCTCTTTCAGGCCATGTTGTTTGTGGCCAAACCAAACATTGGGTGAAATTCATGCTTTGGTGGAATAGATTTTACTTGATATAGTACTTTGTCTTCACTATTCAATGCCAACAGTATACCTTTTTTTTTTTTTTTTTTTTTTTTTTTTTTTAATCTTTGTTCATGTGAACATTGCTCATCTTGACAATTTTTGCTATTTTCCTGTAGCATCTTCACAGAAGAAAGGTTGGAACGGTTAACGAAAGATATTGGTCTTCTAAATCTGGATTCCCCCGAAGATTTTAGGAAGGAAGAAAATTTAGAAGAAAATTCAGATGGAAATTCAGATGATGTATTACAGAATCACAGAGTGGCAGAGGACATGCTGAACGGAACAGCAGAAATTTCTGAATTAAGTTTAAGACAGTCTAAATCTGAAAGAGTTACAGATGATGCAAATCACAAAGGGCATCAAATGCTTGACGGAGGCATTTGTCTGTTGAAGCAAGGTGTCAATGATAATATTGTTGTTCCTATAGATCCTGATTCTGAGATGGTGACAGCCAAAAGAGAATCTAGCACTGCAAATCCTGAAGATTGTGATATCTATGTGGATGATTGCTCAGCAAACAAGCAAGTCGTGGAACGGCGTTTTCCGAATGCTGTCCTGCCACTCCTGCGGTATTATCAGTATGAAAGCTCTGAATCTTCCTCCAGGTATAATTCTCTCATCCAGTACATTATGTAATAAGGACAGTAGCACATTCAGGGTACATGTTCTCTTCCTTTAAGGGGGACTAAAACCTGCAGGAAATTTATGTTTTTTTTTTTTTTTTTTTTTTTTTCCATTAAATATCCTTTACCTACCCTCCATAAGCCTATGGATATATTTATTTAGTTCTGATTTATATTGGCTGGAGGGTAGATTTAGAAGGAAGATAAAAAAAATTCTCTGATGATTAAGGTGAATGGGACATGTAAATGTTTTGTTGTTGTATAGAGTTGCGTGTTTATTTCATGAAAAATGTATGTAAAAAATGCTGTTATATGTGTGTATGCCATTTTAAAGGTACGGAGATAGAAATTTTGAAAGTGATGTTATATGATCGTATGCCTTAATTAGAAAAAAAAAGAGAAAAAAAACACTGTCATATGATTGTGAGCTGCTTATATGTGCCATTTTTTTTTTTTGTGTGTGTGCAGTTTTCAGGGTTCTCCTAGTGAAGATAGAAATTTTAGAAGTGATGTTGATGATACTGAGACAGAAGAGGCATCATTCTCTGGCCAGGACGATCCCAGTGACCTCATTGATATTCTTGAATGGGCTAAGGTTAAAACGAGTCATTTTTAAAAAATGTCCATTTACATGTTTTTAATCTGTTGCCACTTACAATTGTACCCTAGATCTTGACAGTTGACAAATTTTTCCCGGTTTCCAGGAAAAAAACCATGGGTCATTACAGATAATATGTGAGTATTACCGGCTACATTTCCCTGCCAGGGGTTCAACACTTAGATTTCATCCTTTGGATCACCTGCATCCTTTGGAATATAGTAGACCAGATGAAACAGTTTTACATATTGGTGGCTCAACTATTGATTTGAGATCATGCAGTACAAGTCTAGAGTTTGCTGAGGTAGATTCTGATGATAACTGTGTATTTGATCTATTTCCTCTTTTGAGTAAAATTATTTTACTTATAAATATATAAAAAACTTAATAGGATCAGATGAATTAACCTAACTTTCTTCCTGTGTGGTGGATTTTGGCTTAACTTTTTCTGTAGCAGTATTTGTTTTAACTTTCTTTCCACTGGCCCAGAAAAAAGAAATATCACATCTTATTTATTTCAGTCATGGAAGATCATTTGCATCTTATTGTTGTTGATTCTTATCAGGCACACAATGCACTCTTGGTGGAGGAGGAAGCATCTGCATTATCAGTTTGGGCTATTGCATGCATATGTGGCTCCTTACGACTTGAGAATGTAAGTTGATCCACAGCTTTGTTTTTTATTAATAGTGCTCCAGTGCTACTGATTGCTGTTATTTTTGTTGTTTATGAAGTAATATGTTTGCACTTTTGCTGGACAAATGTTATAAGTGTTGTCCATGGCTTGGCAAGTAGTTGTGTCCTGCTCATCTTTTAAAGGATAAACTTAAATTTGAATTTGTTTCACCACTGTTCTGAAATCTTTGCACTTTGCAGGTCCTAACATTGTTTGCAGGAGCTCTGCTGGAGAAGCAGATTGTAGTTGTTTGTTCCAATCTGGTATGTAATTTGCCTCACGTCATGTTTATAACGGTCTTATGAAGATGTATAGTCTGCATCACATGTGTTTGCTGAGAAAATCACTTGAGAAATGCAATATTGTTAGTTTAGTCCCAATTTCAAAAACATATAGGATGCTTGTGGGCTGCCATATCCGTTCATGAGGATTATCCTACAGACCTATAGTGGTTGTGCTTGGGCAGTTTTTAGAATACATGTTTAAAGTGTAGCAGTCGGGATGTTTTATCTAACATGTCAATGATGTCATCTTTAATGTATTTTATTGCAAAACCCTTTGAGATGAACCTTTGGAGATTATACTTTGATGTACAGGGAATCTTATCTGCTTCAGTTTTGTCCATTATCCCTCTAATCCGCCCTTACCAGTGGCAAAGCCTGCTAATGCCGGTATAGTTTTCTTGTGACCTCTTAAAATTTTCAAGTGAACTGTAATTTTTAGAATTATAGCCACACTTATGATTTTTTCCTCTAAACTATTCTTTGGGTATTAATTGTGTGCATAAAAATCCAGATTCTACCAAATGATATGCTGGACTTTTTGGATGCACCTGTCCCTTACATTGTAAGTGGTTCATTAGTTACACTGTAATGTGTCTTATTATACTTAACTACTTACTTTGAATAATAGCAGGAATGGGCTTTGAGACTATAAATACATGCAAGTTTGGTTGTTTGTATTCAGCATTTCCTTTGTACAAGTGCATACTGTTGGGAAATTTTAGGGTCCTCATGATTAGTTTGTTGAGGATCCATAGCTGACCCCAAAGTGGGACTAAGGTTTGGTTGTTGTTATTGATGGAGATGAATCCAAATGTGACTTCCAGCTGTTATCATCTACATCATTTTAGTTAGTACTATTTCTGATATCTGATTGATTCCTAAAAGTATTTTCATATACAGGTTGGTGTAAAGAACAAAACCAACGAAGTACAGTCAAAGTTGACAAATGTCATTCTGGTTGATGTCAACAAGAACCAGGTGTGTATTTTCTTTTTTCTTTTTCAGAAATTTGATTTGGTTAGATTGATGCATTCCAAGTTTTTTGTCCTTCTTTTCCCTAAAAAATAGTGGTTGCAGATGATTTATATAAGATTGTAGATATTCTAGTGTTCATTGATATCTTTTGTTTCTTTTTAACGATAGCATCTTTAAGGTTCAGATATTTTTCTCCTTGCATGGTTTTACCATAAGATAACAACCTGCTTATGATATGCAATATGAAAGGTTTACATCCAGTAAATCATTTCTTGGGCTTTGAGGTGTTGACGCCCTTGGATCCTAGAGAATGTTCTTCTTTAGTATCTATGGGCATGGGGAGCTTTATTCTGGTTTTAAGTTTAAAAATAATCTGAAAAGGTTTGATGTGTGAGTGCTCATGGAACCTGATGCAAGGAAAAAGGCACTGTAATATTGGCCAACAAATTTAAAGGATCAAAGTCAGTTTAAGTGCATGCTTTTCTTTTGCGTAATGAAATTTGTATATTTACCTTTAGTGATGTTCATGCTTTTCTTTTGCGTAATGGAATTTGTATATTTACCTTTAGTGATGTTGTTTTGCTGCCTACTTTTTTACATCAATTCTTTGCATCATTTAATTCCATGATGTAAGTAATATTTATTTGAACCCATTTTTTAGCTTAAACTTTGTAATGAAGTTATCTTATTCTTAATTATTGCATCCGATGCATTAGGTGAAGTCACCATCAATTCCTCAACTGCCACAGCAAAAGGAGTTATTTTACTCCTTAAGTCCTTATCATGCAAAGCTTGTTGGAGAAAGTTATTTGGGGAGGAAACGGCCAGTGTATGAATGCACAGATGTGCAGGTGTGCTTTTTTGTCCTCACTGTTCCTTCCACCCTTCTTCCCCTGGCCAAATCTACCTTTTCTCAATTCTTGCATGCTTTTAGTGTTATCGATGTATATCTGGGCTAGCAGGAAGCCCTTGTTTGTAAGATTCTAACAAAGCTTCCTCTCATTTTATTTGAAAGAACATACAGACCTTGCTGATACTGAATTATATTGTGTGTATGATTGTTTGTCATCATAGTAAATTTCTTCAGAAAGATTGTATTAGTAGCAACTTTTGTTTGTGATAATTTCCTTAAGAACCTGAGGTGTTGGGAGTCTAGTTGACTCCCAATGCTGTATTTGGTAAAAGCTGATTCTGCAGTTTGATTTCTCATTGCTACAACTTCTCATTCCAACATGGTTTTATGCCTTTCCCATATGTACTTCATTAGATTGGTCAGTGTTCTTACTTATCAAAAAAGAGATTGGTCAGTGTTCTTGAAAGTTTTTTTGGTACTGGCCACAACATGGTGATTGCAACTGTACAAGATAGATGCAGTACGCTTTGTTTGCGGATCTGCACCCTTTACTGATTTGACCTCCTACATTCTTGCACAAAGAGAAGATCTTTTCCTGTCACAAGCCTCTCAGAATGCCTGCCTTGTGTGATTACTACATTGTCTATAAGATTTTGCCATTGTTTTGCACCTTCTGCCTTTTGTAATACGTTTCTCTTCCCATATTATCTTAATTGATTTTTTTTTTTTGGAAATAATCTCTATTTTTGAGAATGGAGTTTACGGTTAACTGTGTTCTTTTTGAAATTGGCTTCTTATCTTGATTCAAAGCAATATATTTTATTTCTTATCTCAAATATCAATGATGACCAATTTTCCATGTTCTTTCTACTTGAGATGATATGTTGATTTTGTCTGTGTTCGTGATATGTAGGTCGAAGCAGCAAAGGGTTTCCTAGCAGTGCTAAGGTCTTACTTGGATTCTCTTTGCTCCAACCTTCGTTCACACACAATTACAAATGTACAATCCAATGATGATAAGGTTTGTATTTTATCCTAATTGGAATGAGCAAATTTTGATTTGACTGCTTTCTAAGAGTTGGTGCCATCTGTAAACATTGATTTTTCTTTTATTTGATGTTATAGTAACTAAGTTTTTGGAGGAAATTACTATCAGCTATCACTACCTATCAAGAAAACACTTTCACCATTTCTTCCTAATCTAGATCAGATATTGAAGTGGTAGCACAAATAGTAGCAAGAGAATGGGATAGGAATTAGGTATTTTATGCAGAAGTGACATGTAGAAATTAGCACAGGGATAAGAATACCATTTGTAGTCCATTTTGTGTATCATGAAAGTGAAGATTCCTTTATTTTATTTTTTTGGCTATTCTTATTTGGAGGGCGAAAATGAAAAATTTGTGCACAAGGACTTCCATACGCAGCAAGCAAGCAAACATAGATGCACAAATTGCACAATGATTAGGCTTGAAATGTTGAATAGTAAACAATCTCTTGATGACTTGTTTTAGCAAACTACAAAATACGTTGCTGCAGATCTGATGCTAAATTTCTTCTACTCTGTAGGTATCATTGCTTTTGAAGGAGAGTTTCATTGACTCATTCCCCAGTCGTGATCGACCATTTATGAAGGTTTGTCCAACATGATTTACGCTAGTTTGTGTGAGCCATTTCTATTTCTTACTGACATAATTTGAGGAATTAGCTTGCTGACGGGTTAGATCAGGTTTTTTTTTTTTTTTTTTTTTAATTATTTTCCTCCAATTGAGGATCACAGTATTATTTTTATTTTTTCTGGGTAAGAATTCAATCAAAGAAAGAGGCTAACATCTAAATTAGAGCAAATGGCCTTTAGGTCAAGTGCCACTTTCTTACCAATTAAAAAAAAAAAAAAACTGACTGCATCTTTAAAAGACATATCTATTCCACCTAGGCCCACAGCTTCAAGTAAGAACTATGATATTGGTTGATCTTTATTCATGTTCATATGTGTTTATGATGCTAATTTGAAGGCAAACGTCAGGGTTTAGTCAAATTACATGTTTGGAATAAACTGCAGACAATCACCATTTTGTTTAACCTTTTTGCACCTTGTTTTAATCCTTCTTAATGCTCTTTATTATGGAGAGTATTTAAAGCTATAATCATACTAATTTTTTTTCCTCCTCTTTATCATGCCAAGCAGCTTTTTGTGGACACACAACTCTTTTCTGTACATACAGATCTTGTTCTCTCTTTCTTCCAGAAGGAATAGTGCTGCCATGCAAGGTTGGCCTGCAGCTTGTATCTTTTTGTTTTAATTGAACGCAAGTTCAGTAATGTGTAATTTTTCAATTATATTATGAGTTAAAATTTTCCTGGCGTGAAATGTTGCTATATTTTCTTTTTCTTCAAGCTCATCTACGGCCCTCCCACCTTTAATGTATAACTACATAAAGTCTTGGTTTTGGGATTGATATGTCATGATAGCTCAGCCTAGGCAGACAAAATTTAGAACTATAGGTATAGATAAAGGTATCCTGCATCCCATCTAAACTTGTGAATACCTCCATTGTATTTGATATATTACAAATCAATTTGCTTCCTCTTCATACTTCTGCAGCACTTCAATCATCAAAATTTTATAATACAATTATGTTATGCACTTTTGCCATTCCAAATATCAGATTATTTCTCCTGATTTCACCAGCTTACACTGCTGACATGGCTTAATTGACAATTGACAACTGCCTTTTTATGGGGACTACATGACCAATCAAGAATACTTTGGTAGTGTAAATTAAGTGCATAAAAGTTAGTAGTGTGGAAATTAATACTGAGTGTAGATTTGAGCTTCAACCCAAGTGTTTTACTAGAACGCCATAAATTCGAAGCTACCATTCACTTGAATTAGTTACTTGAAAAAGGTACCAGGTAGGGTTGAAGCTTGACATTGGCCGATTGAAACTTTGCATTTTGAAACGGATTATAAGTTTAAAGCTACAATAAAGTTCTCTGAAATGTTGTCAGAGTGGAACCTTTGTCTGGAATAGTGAGTTAATTGTGGGGGTCCAAGTAGAAGTTGGCCATTGCATGCTGTTGGTGTTACATGATGAGTTTTCTATGGACCTCATCAATGCAAGCTCCTAAGCAAATTACTTCGCCAACAACACTCTGAATTGACTTGTACTAAGCTACCTGAACAGTTTCACTTTTGTTTCAGCGCTGTGGACCATCACCATGCCTTTTACATATGGTAACAAAAGTCCTTATAAAATATAGAGATTCTACGTATTTGGTACCTCATAGAATAATCAGATCAGGGATATTATTTTTAACCATCATTCGTTGATATCGCCTGTTGTGTTAGTGATGGATTTCGGTGAAATTCTTATTCTAATAATCACAACAGTTAAATATCAACAGTTGTAAAATAAATTATTCATAAAAACTGGCCAGCTAGAAACAAGCTCAGAATTGGTTATAAAAAGCTAGTTTTAAATTTGGTTGTTTCAACTGCATAATTCCTCAAAAAAAAAAGAGATTTAAAATTATGGCATTCTCGTATGAAAATAACAAGTTTTAATTTGTCGTTTTCATGTAACAGTCTTACTATAATCAGTTGTAACCCAAGTCTAAGCGAAGTGGATATAAAAATTAGGGGTGTAATCGGTAAGGTGCGGTGTGATTTTCTCCGAATTTATGCACCTATACCTTATAGTGCGGTTTTCCTATTACATGCACCTGTACCTATTAAGATTGGTTTTGGCACAGTGCAGTGCGGTTTGGTGCAATGCGGTCTTGCGGTTTGGGTTGGACTCATTTGGGTCGGATTGGGCTAGCCCAAATGTCAATTTTAATATAAAAAATTCAAATTTACAACAACTCAAAAATTTGGCTAACTATAGTATACAAATATAAATCATAGTTTCCAATCTCAACCTGAATATTTAAGAGAAAAAAAATTGTAATATACATATCTCATAGAATAAATCATAATTTCTAATCTCAACTTGCACATATATACCATCATTATACAAATATAACTCAATCTCAACCTTCACATACCATTAGCATAAGATCATCTGCATATACCATTAATATACAAGTATAACATACTAGGGGTGTAATCGGTGAGATGCGGTGCGGTTTTCTCCGGATTTATGCACCTACACCTTATAGTGCGGTTTTCCTATTACACACACTTGCACCTGCACCTATTAAGATTAGTTGCAATGCGGTTTGGTGCGGTTCTTACGGTTTTATTAGTTGTGTCGATGAAGCTTATACCCCTAATAAAAATAACATTCTTGTAGCTTTGTGTGAGCAAAACATAAGTTTAAAGTACTTTTATTCTTCTTCTTGATTTATCGATAATTGGGGAAGGAGGGATTTGTCGTTTTCAGGAGCAAACTGAGTAAAAAGACAATCATTATTAAATGTTTCTAACCTTTTTTTTTCCCGGAAGTGAAAGTGAAAGTGAAATACTTTAGTGATTGATGCCAAACAAAAAATTTTAAATTTATACAAGAATGCAGCAAAGTGGGTTTACGGTTTCCTTCAAAAAAAAAAAAAAAAAAGCATTTTACACACCTTTAAAGTTTGGAACAACTTTTGAATCGGTTTTTTTACTTTTAAAATTTGTAATTTACACCCACAACTTTTAAAACTTGCAATTTACATCATTGACTATTACATCTTCTTGTTAACTCACCCAAAAACAATTTTGTTTTGACATCGTTGAAAGAGTCTTGGGTTTAAATTGTAATTTTCGAAAGTCTGATGTGTAAAAAGTGATCTAAAATGTAGACGGTGTATAGTGTATCTTCACTCAAAAAAAACAAAAAAAAAAAAACTTTTTTGTTTGCATGTGTTTGAGCCTGCCAGGGATAGGAATTAATAGTGCGGAAGAGTGCTCCACTCCTAGTACTTCAGCTCCCTGCCAAAGTTGCTCGACAAGAAAAGTTTGGGATTTAATGCAACCAAAATACATTAAATATTGTGAGACTATTACATCTTGTCGTTTAACTCACCCAAAGTTACTCTAAACACCCCTCGTAGCTAGTTGATGCCCCAGTTCCTAATGTCTTTGACCATATGGCATATGACATACAAAGAACCCCAAATTAAACTCGGGAGAGTTGTAAAAGTTGCCCATGGCCTTTCCACCTAGTGCCACATCTACCTTTGTGGTTACTTAATGTCTGAGATTAAATCCCCAGTAACTTAAACCTCTTTTTTTTTTTTTTGGATTTTTGTTTTGTCCTTAATGAGAGTATCTAGAGTTGTTTATTTCTCTTAACGTGTATGGTCTCCTTGTCCTCCACGCGTCAAATAATTACAATGAAAAATCATTTGAGAGTGATCCCAAGATGTTGACTAAAGATTTCAAATCTAGAATATAATAAATCTCATGAAGTCTTAGGAACAATTACGTTAACTTCTTGGGATTTCCATTAACTTAACCTAACAGCAACAACAACAAAAATAAAAAATTTAAAAGTTATTGGAGATGGGGAGAAAGCTATAAAAGTACTTTGGAAATGGAAACTCTTTGGCTCCACATCATTTAGATTGTGTTTGTTTGATTCAACTTATTTTCATCATAAATTCAAATAATGGAATGTATAGTTTTTTGAAGTATCATTTTTTTTTTTTTTTTAAGTATAACTGTACTTTTACACAATAAACAAAATAAGTAAAATAAATTGATGAAAATAAGAACTTTTCTTATTCACTCCAACACTTTCCATTTAAAATGTATATGAAATTATAAATTTCTTGGCTTCATGGTTGTTTATTTTTTAAGAAAGAATTTAGCCACAAAAAAAAAAAAGATTTGTAAAAAAACGATGGTCTTGGTTCAATCCTGCATTTACATGCTGAACATGCATAAATGACCTTGTAAATTCCGTGTACTTAAAGCAAATTATTCCATTAATAGTTAATAAATGAAGTAAGGTATTGCCCTTAATTAAAAAGAGATGAACTTTCCGGTGCATAATTCCATGCAAAATGCCATTTAATTCATATGCAACGATCTGTCGTAGTCTCATAGATCATGAAGATCCCATTAAAGAAGAGAGAGTAAGTTCAAAAGTTAGGTTGAATGACTACATTATTTGAGTCACAAAAATCAACTTTAATAAAAGTATGTATGGGCGAAATGTTCACATTATAATCTTTAAGCAGTTCTCTTTCATGGATGAGGAATGAAATGACCGAGAATTATGTTCCTTTTTTTTTTTTTTTTTTTTTTTTTTGGGTTGTTGTGTTGGGGGTCTAAAGTCTAAACTAATAGCAATGTTTGAGGTACAATTTTTTCCACAATATGATAGGGTGATGAGTTTTTTATTTTATTTTATTAACACCAAATGTAGTTATAAAAGTGATGAGATGATGAGTTGTGAGTAAAACAACATCAATTTTACATGAACCTACTTATCATAAACACTCTATTTATTTGGAATTACAAAATTTTGGTAAAAGTATAAATTATTATCCGTTAAGTTTAATGAATTGTTATTTCAGTTCATAATAACAGTGTTATAAAAGTTCGAAATTAAAATACTAATTTTTACACTAAATGAATTAAAATGGTAATTCATCAAACTAAACTTATGTAAGTGGGGGGTACTGAAAAAGGTCAAATAGTAAGTGGGGGGGTATAATTTAAAAAGGTCAAATAGTAAGTGGGGGGGTACTGAAGGGTCTGAGGTAAAGGAACAGAAAAAAGTAAAAGAGTTAGTAGCAGTAAAAGCTTTAAACCGTACAAGCTGCTCAGACAGGCATTGGTTTCAGACACCAACTCTTATAGTCTAACATATAATAATGCCAATATTAATTATTTTCTCTTTTGCATTTTCTAATTTCTTACACACACACACACACCCCTTTAGTTTATGGATTTCCGTATTAGATGTCAGAGACAAGAGCTGCCACACAACACAGGCAGCTTAGCTGCAGCTGCAGAACCAGAAGCTACAGAGAGGTGCAGTCATAATAGGAGCAGGCAGAGAGAGAGAGAGAGAGAGAAAGAAAGAAAGAGGTAGCATGCAACACTGTAATCAGAACCATTAGTTTTATCCATGTACAGAAGATTCTGCACCCCAATGTTCCCTGAAATAAATATACCTACTCCTCTACTCTAAAGAGCCTCTAGTAATAAGTAATATCTCACACCTCTCATATATTTGATTTTTCTCTGACCTTGGCCTTTTTCACTGCACCTGGGTTCTTTCTTCATTTTCTCTTTGAAAGTTTCTTTCTTTTTCTTCTTCTTCTTCAAAGATGAGTGGAAGAAACAGGTTTCCCTTCACTGCTTCTCAATGGCAAGAGCTTGAACATCAAGCTCTAATCTTTAAGTACATGGCTTCAGGGATTCCTATCCCACCTGATCTCCTCTTCACCATCAAAAGAAGCTGCATGGATTCTTCTTCTATCTCTTCAAAGCTCTTCTCTCACCACCAACCTCAACATAGTAAGCCAACAACTACACTCTTCTATGCTTGTTACTTCTATGTGTTTTGTTTATTTGAGTTCTTGAATGGGATTTTGTGGTTTTGCTAACAAAAGGGTTTGTGGGTGCAGTTGGATGGAATTGTTTGCAGATGGGTTTGGGAAGGAAAATAGACCCAGAGCCAGGAAGGTGTAGAAGAACAGATGGGAAAAAATGGAGGTGCTCAAAAGAGGCATTCCCAGATTCAAAATACTGTGAGAGACACATGCATAGAGGGAAAAACCGTTCAAGAAAGCCTGTGGAAATTTTGAAAACAACATCAACAACAATGACAAACAGTACAAATCCATCAACTCCAACAATCTCATCAATCACTAAGAACCACTCCATAGCTGCAACACTAACCCCAACCTCTCATCATAATAATCATCATCATCATCATCCTTTTTCTTCACTCTCTTCAATGTCATCCTCAGAGACCCCTCACCACCACCAAAACCTTCACCATTCTTGCTACAGTGACAGCACTACCCCTCTTCACCATCACTTCCTTTATCATCATAATCCCACATCATCTTCTTCAAGGAGTACTCATGGGATTGGCTTGTCACATCATGACAACAATACCAACCCATTGCTTTTGGAGTCTAGCTCTTACTCCCAGACCAACACAGATTTCAGGTTTGTCTTGAATAGAGCTTCAAAAAGATAGTTCCTTTTTTATGAGTATAGTTGTTGATGATTTTATGTTCTTGGGAAAAAGAAACAGGTATGTTTATGGGCTGAAAGAGGAGGTTGATGAGCATGCTTTCTTCTCCGAGCCCTCTGGGACTATGAGAAGCTTATCAGGTCCAACCGTGGATGATCCATGGCAACTCACACCACTGACAATGAGCACATCTTCTTCAAAACAAAGGGGCTGCTCTGGTTTACAAAGTGACTACTCTTACTTGCAGCTTCAAAGCCTCAGTGATTCCACAAAACAATCAGAAGAAGACCAGCATTGCTTTGTTCTGGGCAGTAATATCAAAACCGAAATGCATACCAAAATGGAGAAAGAGCAAACCCCCCAGAAGACCATTCATCATTTCTTTGATGAATGGCCTCCTAAAGAGAGAGATTCTTGGGTTGATTTGGATGATAAATCATCAAATAGCTCATCAGTTTCAACAACCCAGCTATCAATTTCCATTCCAAACTCCTCTCATGACTTTCCCATCTTCAGTTCCAGAACCCATAATGGTAATTGATTAAACCGCTTCATTAATAATCTTCTTTCAGTTTGAATTTGGTCATGTTGTTTAAAGCCTTAATGACCCAGTTGTTTCTACTTTCTAGCCTATTAGGCTATAAGTAACTCCACTTTGTTTTGCAGATGGTTACTGAGTTTCTGAATCAAAAAGCCAAAAATGTACTTATTTTGATGGGGGGGACATAGTTTTGTGTGAGGTCTAAGAACTGCTGGTCTTTTTTCAATTATTTTGTTTTGTTTTTTTGGAAGGTGGTTGGCTTGGTTATGTGTGTTTTAATTGAAGGATCCTATGTCTTTTGCCTTTTTGGTTCTGTTCCTTTCCACTTCACTTCACAAATAGTTTGAATGACTCGGCCAAATCTGTGTCTTATTATTACTAAGCTTACGTTTTGATTTGTATCTTCTGGGTTTCATCAATGTTCTCTGTTTGTTGTAATTACGAGGGACCCAATGGCACCAAGATTTCCTACTTTGTCACTTCTGAGTTCATCCCAAATTAATGTGTACAGATAGTCTTGCCCTGTACTCATCAAACTAAGGCAAATTTACTGACTACTCATAATTATTTACATGCTATATAATGGAACAAGACACCCAACACAAAAAGTTACTCTCCCTACTTGTTAGGAGTTAGCCATACGAATATTTCATAGCCAATCTACCCTTCTCTGATATTTCTTTCTGGGTCATGATAATTAATGCACATTCTTAAATTGCACACCTTTCACCTATTCGGTGAAAAATTAAGTGGAAATATATGTTGTTAAAAAAAAAAAAAAAAAGAGGGGGTGAATATTTTTATGAAAATTTTTGTGTATGTAATAAAACTGTTAAAACAAATTAATATCCTTTCTTTTGTAACATTAATATTCTTTTGTCAAGGGGAAGCTCTTGCTTTGGATATCCTTGGTGAAGTTTTGCCAGCCATAATTAATATATACAATTCCACTGCTTACTTATAAAGTGAAAAACAAATTTTTTATTATTTTTTGTTTGTTTAAAAAGTGTATGTTTTGAGAAGATGCTTATAAGATCTGATGAGAGCTTAGAACCAACTTTTGCCCTATGACAAGAATGAATGTGTATGCATGATTCTAGAGAACTACAGTGATGCCTCAACGCTGCCTAAAAATCATGTTTCCCCCCCATTTTCCAACATATATGGTAACATGGACTGGTTTCAGATCTTAACCAGAAAGTGCTAAAATTACTGAGTCTAACCGATTTTGCTTCTTTTTTGGCACATTATAGAATGATCCAGGTGCCCACGAAATTGGACCTCAGAAGTTAGCATGTCCTTGAAAACGTTGAGTTATAGTTATTGACTGGCTGGTCACAGGTAACCCAGGTCACCTCAGGTTCATGTCTTAGGAACCCAAAAACACTACCTAAGGGTTTAGCTTATTTAGCTTATATACAATTTTTTAAAGCTTTATTTAACTATAGTGGTACTTTGTCGTGCTATTTTTAAAGCTAAATAAACCAATTAAAATTAACTCTCCCAAACCAACGAAAAGATTCAGGGTAGGAATGGAGAGCAAATTTTCACATGGCATGACACATGGCATAGGATTGTCTTCTCTGCTAGAAGTATGGTTACCGAATCATTGTAGATTCTGCTAGTACTTCTTCAACTAAACTATCAAACTTTATTCTAAAATGGTTAGTGGAATTGGCCTTATGCTAGATCAGAATATCTCAGTTCAGGAGCTAGCACTTCTGTAGTGAACTAGTGATGTAAAGAAGCTGAAAGAAAAAAATTCCCAGTAAATTATTTGTGAGCTAGCTTTAGGCTAGTGTCGTATATATACCACCTCTAGATAGACAGAGATGCTAGAGTGTACTAAGGAAAAAGATTCGAAATGAAGATGATTTGGGTTATGTCTAATATTAGATACACGTTATCTTCGTGTAGAGAAGTAAAAAGATACCATTCAAATAGGGTTCTATGGAGAGTCCCTATTTCCATTTTTTGATCCTTAAGCTTATTACCTTAGGCTGCTGAACTAGTGTAGCTTTGGCTGCTTTTGTGTAAATTGTATTGTCTGCCTGTTTACAAGCTTAAGGTGCTATTGTAAGTTGTGTTTTTAATTTTATCATTCATTTAAAAAAAGAAAAAAAAAAAAAAAAAAAAAATGCTTGAACGTCTATCTTTACCTTCTACCACACCCACCAAAAAATTGACAAATAAAAGGTAAACAAAATGAAAGGAGCATCATTTTTTTTATTTATATATTTGGATTTATAGACATTTAAGCAAATCTACAATTGGTTTCTTGTTGAAAATTTAACTTTATTTAAAAAAAAAAAAAAAAAAACTTGGGATTTTAGCGTGCCTTTCAACTTACATTGATTTGAGTCCCCACTCCCCACCGACCCTCAAGTCCTATACCTACCCAAAAAAGACACTAACTGGGGCATGAAGGAAGTCTGTTTATCGTATGGGGATTATGTTGATAATGAAGCCAGTCCCCCAGCCAGAGCCAGGGTAGTCTTAAGTAAATTACTTTTTCGTTTATGTGGTCAGACTTTAACTCTTTTAAGTAAGACACTAAAGCTTTGGCAAAAAGAGCACTAGTCTGAATTGTTCTGGAATCTGATGAAGTGAGTGGGCCTGTTGTTGCTTCGGTCCAAAAAGAGTAGGAGCGAAGTGCTTACACATTTCAGAGTTACAGACTTCAAAAGGACTATTCACACTAACTAGTAGGGACAGAACTAAACGTACACTTTTTTATCCACCACATTGACACCACCTGACTCTCTGTCAGTCATCACCACCCAAAAACCCTGTCTCATATATATCATCTAACATGTTCAATAAAGAGAAACTCATCTTATACGTTGCCGTTTTAAACTCATCATATATATATATATATAATCATTTTGCCCATTTTCACCAAGATTTTACCCTAGTTCTTTTCATTTATTGAAGATCCAAAAAGATTAAAGCAGTGACATATTGTCCAATTAACATCAATACGTCTAGCTCTCACTAATGCATGCTGACCCCCTAGTAATGCGTACGAAATCCCTAAACACCTTTATAATCACTAATTTACATTAACTTTCCCAGATGAATATTCCACCATTCCAACTGTCAGTATACCTAACAGAATCTCTAAACGATAGTAGATATAAGAATGACCAATTTTAAAATTTCAAAATCATCAAGAGGGTCACTAAGGAGTAAGGAAGATGCAGCTGCAATGTCATATGAAGATCTGAAAGCTGCTTTATATTAATTTAAGTTCTGAAAGAACAAAAAGTTACTATATGCCAGAAATCTGGGGAGCACAAACAGCATATAATTATATAAATATACAAAGTAGTGATCCCCAAGTAAAAGGCTTTCACATTGACTGAAGAGGACAGATTGTCTATGTTGATTTGCATATTAGTTTTGTTACCGACCCTACAGAGTTGAAGAAGTTCAATCTCAATCCTCATCCTCAGCAGCAGCATTTCCATTTGGTCTATGACCATCTTCTTTGACTTCTTCATCACTATACCGTGGCTCTGGAGAATGCTCTCTGGACAATGGCTGCCTCTCCAACGGCTCATCATCATCAGATTCTGACCATGCCCGCCTCCGTCGACCTGTGGTTGATGAAGGTGCAGCCTTCAACAACGATTAAATATAAAATGAAGAAAACACATCAGTTAGCAGAGAGGCTAATGAAATGTTAATAGGAAAATTTAGTGCACCACACACCCCTTTCTTCAAGGGCGTGCTGGGCACCAGGGTGAAAGGGGAAAAAAAAAATAATTAAAAGTTTGCAAAAACTGCCATCATGATAATAATGATATAATTTTCCGTTGACATGTTGCCAATGTAGTATATAGCAATAAACTGTCCAGTAACTAAAAGGGAAGAAATCATTATCTACACGATTCTGAGATCATGGTTATGAACAAATTAATCTTGCGATTTCACACAACAGCGCATTTAAGACTGCCACTCATCCCATCTCAAAGTTTCCTGCCACAATCTCATATTGCAACACTGATTGCTGTTGAAACAGTTCAGTGAAAATCCAAGCAGATACTAGTTGTTTCTCAAAGTCGGAACTACTTTTAAAGTAAAAAAGAAGAAGTAAAATTACCACATCATCTTCAGCATCGGAATCTTCAAGCCCAGCAGCTGCAAGAGGAGCATGAGCATTCTCTTCTGCATCATCCTGATCATTCTGACCAGGCTCCCTATAATTTAAGTTAGCATCTTCATCTTCCAGATCTTCCTGATCATCCATCATGTCAGCTTCTGCTTCCAATGTCTCATATCGTGACTTCGAGCTCTTGTCCTTCTTTCTCCTCTTTCCACCTTTTCTCCTCCTCTTCTCACTATTCCCACCTTCCTCATCATCCATCTCTGTCCTTTCTCTCCGCTTAGAAGCAGGTGTGCTGCTCTTCCATTGCTCCTGGAGATGCAAGAAACATGCACAAGTAAGAAACTCAGATTTTGACAGGACATTTTATTCTCATAAATGACTAGCTAGTTGTATTAAAGTCAAAGAAGACCAATGTAACCTAAAACTGTAAACATATATATGCATCATGTTGCTCCCCATGCAATACTTTATAAATCAAGTCCATATGACCTGTGCCCCATATCACCTCAGACTCACTACGAGAATTAGGAGTTTGGTGATGAACAGCCCATTTGGCATTGGCATGATCATGACCAAGCCATTTGTGATGCACGAACCCATTTGTGGTGCATGCCAAATCTAGAACCCTAAATGTAAGGACCCCAAAGTTTGGAAGAAAAATTCTAGACTTATGCAACCAGTAGTTGCAGCATTTCCTTCATAATTTATAAACTGCTTGTGATCTGTATATACCCTTACATTTTATATTGGTCTTGTATAGGCATGCGCCAGCAAACACATACATCTGGAAGTAACTGAAATAGACTGGACTGCAACCCAAAATAGCAGCAAATAAAGCATATCCCTTATGTACCACTTATGGGGCAAATATTGTCCACATACAGTGAATCAAAAGATACCATGTTTCAAGTGAAATTGCTGTGGCAGCCAGATCCTTTCTTTACTTTTTTACAACATATTCTGTAACTGACTTTAGCAAGAGTATGAATCTGAGACATGCATTCTTAATCATGATTGTTTCAAAAAATTTCCATACCTCTAATTCAATGGCAATTAATATGCAGAGATATATTAATAAATAAGACATGGTTGACAATCCTTACCTTTATCCGCTGAAAATGTTCCTCCTGTTGCCTCACCCGCTTTAACTCATCCTCTTGTTTTCTCTTCTCCAACTGTTTTCACACAAAGTATCAGAGTATTTACAATATAGGGCTCAAAGAATGTGTTCTTGCACAACAACCATAGATGTTCAGGGTATAAAGCATGCAGAAATTTTCTTTGTTCTTCAGCCTTACGACGGGCTTCCTCAGCCAATGCCACCTGCCGAGCAACTTCTTGTCTCTGCCGGATCTGCTGCTCTTCACGAATAGCTGCTTCAAGGTGAGGTTTGGCTGCGGCAAGTACATTCTTGCAATAGTCGACATGGGTGTCAATCTTCTTCTCATCAAACCCATGAAAGTGAAGGTTGGAAGCAGCAGACAACTGACTAAACAGACGAACAGCATTTTCTAGCTCTGCAATTGTTGACCGCACCTAATCAAATTCCAATGCAACAGCAATGTGAGTGAGAGAGAGAGAGAGACTGAGACTATATTATATTCAGTATAATAAAAGCTTCTTGAAAAGTTCAAATAGTCAATGCCGCTTCCAGCTTAAATGAAGTGCAATTTTAAACAAAAATTTAACTTATCAAAAATTTTAAACAAAAAATTATGAATGTAAATTACATCTATGCCAATTACATATGCAGGTATAACTCCAAAATGTCTCAGTGAAGAAAAAGTTTTAGGAAAACAGGACTTCAAACATTTTGAAGCTACAATAAATGACAAAGACAAACAGAGACCCATTCACAATTTAACATAAACAACTGCAACTACAATAAGGTGATGCAACCAGTGCAACTCTCAGTAAAGTTTGTATAACCTCATCAGCGGTCTTCTTTGTCTTTTGTAGTGTTGATGCTGAGAACTTCTGCAGTGTAACACCTGCATCAAACCTAAGTGTATAATTTGAAGGTGCCAAGTGGATGGCTCTCAGTAAAGTTTTTTTGCAGTCTTGCCACTGTTCAGCTTCATAATAAGTACGAGCTAAATAGAGGAGAATTTGAGAGTCTGTGTTATAGTAAAACTTCCGCAAGCAATTTTGATACTGCAAGACAACAAGTGTCATGAATACATACATGCAGAAATGAAAAAGAAGACTAAGAAGTATACAACAAAATGAGATCAACTTACCATTTTCACAGCCAATGAAAAATTGCCTTGGGCAAAATAAACATGGGCCAAATTAATCCAAACATCTGGCATCTGAACAAAAATGTTTCCACTTGCAGCTTCTTGAACCTACAATAATTCCAAAGTGAAAACTCTAGCAAATTTACGCATGCCCTGAAAATGAGGTAACCTATTCGGCGTACCTGAGTGAATATATCTTTAGAAACATCAAAGTGGCCTTTTTCTGCCAAGACCACTCCCGCACCATTGGCAGCATACAGATTAGCAGGATGCTGAAGCAGAACCTACAAGTATTGATATAGAAAAGTACATGCCACAGAACAGAATTCATTATTAATGACAGCAAAGCACAAAAGAATAAATTAAGCATAGAAAGGAAGAAACCGAAAAATGGAAACTAAATGATCTGTAAGCACAATGAATCAGAGGATGAACTCTAAAAAGATCATGCCATAGTATTAGATTGAGATAAAAGTCTATTAAAATCCAGGCTAATGTGTACAAGTCAATCAAATAAGCTGTCTAGATGGTTCATAATAGAAAACATCACTGTTTTTCTGTCTTACTATTTTTTAATGTTCTTTTCTTTTATTTCTTTTTTCCCTGTGCTTGCTATCATTTTCTTTATCTCCCTCCCATCGTGAAAGAAGAATATTCTGTGCTGCATCTTGTTTGTGAGATTGAGATATATAAAAATTTTCAAGGAGTCTTCTGATTTCCATTTGTATTTAACAGCTAACACACTCATATATTTACCAATCCGCAGTCTTTCAATTTCTCTAAATTTTCTTTTATGCTTTTATATATAATATTCATTTTTTTCCTTTGTACTAGTAAGTTGCATATGCAGTGGGTCTTAAAACCATGACCACCCCTCAACCCCATTTTTACAGAAGAAGGAAATGCAATTTGAGCTAGAGCTCATTGGCTATAGTTTTCTCTCTTTTTAATTGAACATAACCACTTTAACTTCCAATTTTTTAGAACACAATTAAGCACTACCAACAATTTAGTTATACAAACTAAAAACTTCACTCTGGAACTATTCTTGATCAAATGCAAAATATTAATGGAATCAATATATATATAAAAGCAGAAACCTCAAGCTTCAGAGCCTGAGGTTTTGCCAAGTGTCTCACTCCAACGCTTGAGGTTCTGCTAAATGTATCACTTCAACAATTGACAAGTGTCTCATCTCACTTCAATACTTAAATATTGATAAAGATTATCAAAATTTTAAAGATAAGAAACATTAACCTTCAGTAATAAATCTTTTAAAAAATAATAAATCATCTAACTCAAATGTTCACGATAGTTTGGCTTGATCATTATCTTCCTAATGTAGTGGAGTTGGACTCTGCTGCTCCGTTGTAGCTGTGTGAGTGGGGGACTCTAATGAGTTACCCGCATGAGGGGATATGGATAACGTTGCCTTGATAAGCTCAAATGATAGGACCACTGCCGTGCTTACATGAAAAAGCCATGCAAGCCCCAGCCGATCCCTTCCTTGGTTCCTTCACTATTAAGTTCTCAAGCTCCCCTCTATCTGTGCACTACATTCAATTTTTAGGCTTTTTATTTTGAATAAAATTTTCCAGTTACTTCTTATATTGGTTTTTTTTATTTTTTTATTTGGGGTTTAGGTTTTTGCAAGGCCGTTTGTTGGAGCAATGGAGGGGCATGTAGACGCGGTTTTGTGTATGGCAAAGCAAAAGCACCCGAATAATTTGAAATGAATATTTTCCGGTTCAATGCATGGAGGTACTTTTTGCATATTAACTCCTAGATCATACTGTAGCATTTTTTTTATTTATTTTTTTCCCGATTGTTTTGTAGATATTCGTATGTGGGATATTGCTTCCAGGTATCTCATTAATTGTATTGGCTTTTAAAAAAAAAAAAAAGTGGATTTGATTAATTTTTTATGTTGAGAAAATAAGATGTGAGAGTTGTTGGTGCGTTTGATTTTTTAAACCGAATTAGGCGTGGAATGTGACAGTGATAAATTTCTTCCCAAGAAGTGTTAAAGCCATGGCAATGGCTTTTAGTGATTGATAAATGGTGATGAAGAAAGCACACATTTTCCCTATATATAGGAGATGATAGCATCTCACTGGAAAGGCAAGGGACCCATTTTTTTCCAGCGTGCCAGGCAAGTTAAAGGTGACTTTTAACAATTAATTTGGGTTTCTTATATGCAAGGTTCTAGAACCTGAGACTCTTTCTATAAGGTGACAAAGGCATTGAATGATGAAAACTAAAGGAACATGGGAACCCAAGCAACATATCAAACTGGACTGTTGCTACATGTACCCTTTTTTTTTCTTTCGATGATTGTATTTCGGAATATGAATTGAAGGAGAGTGGTTTTGTTTACTCTTCTCTTTTTCATTATATTTTGAGAAGAAAAAAAAATTCAGATTTTAGAGTTTTTTTAGAACCTTAGGGACTCTGGAGAGGAGGCTTTTTCGACACAGATGAAGCTTCATTAAATAATCTATGTTGTATTTCTTTTATATTTTGGTATTGAAATATTTATCCATGACATATCTTTAACATTCATTACATAACCTTCTTTGTTATACAACTTATAATATTCTTTGTCATACTACAACTTAAAATATAAACCGCGCATCGCGCGGGGACCTTGCTAGTTTTCATAACTGCAATATACACCCCACATAGAAAAGCTGTTGAGCAAAAGCATTTGAATTGACAAAAAAGTGCAAAAAGTCGCATTCAAATGGAAGGAAATAAGGGAGTTATCAAGAAATATTGTAAAGCACAGCAATCAAAAGGAACAAGAATAACCAGAAAAACATACTCTCGTATAGAGTTCCTTGGCTTTCTCCAAATGGGTAGCTTCCAACTTGGGATTTCTTTTCTCATTGCGAATTGCAGCAAAGTAGTTCCAGTTTCCCTTTCCATTGTAAAACAAGCAAATGATATGAAAAACGGTGTAATAATGATCACGATGAAAATGATAATCTATTGACAAGAACAGAAAAAATAATCACAATACTAACATGCATTTCCATTAAAATCACAAGATGCTTATATTGGTACAAAGAAGTCTTCGGAAATGAACTTTGTCAAGGTTTTGCAGGATTTTAGGAGTCAACACTTAGTGATTTAATACCACAAAATCTGACGACAATAAAAGCACACACAGAACAACATATGTACCAGAGAAAGAGTAGCGTAGGAATCCTTTCCATCAGTTGCATCACTAGCAGCCCGGAAGGTTTCTTTTGCCTTAACCCAGTCATCATTTTTTAACTCCAACTCACCAAGCATAGATAACGCATTAGGGCACTTGTCATTCACCTTCAGAGCATCGTGAACCTATGGAAAAGGCATTGTTAGATGACAAATATACATTATATATATATATATATATTAAATATGACCTAGAAGCAGGGAAGTTGTAGGGGTAATAACAAGTTAACAACCAGTTCGATGCTTAATTGAACATTGTTTCGCACTTTTGCAATGGCAGCAAGTCGCAAATAAGCATCTACATAGTCTGGATACTGCAGAGAACAAACAAAGGAATTAAGCAAAACCTACAATTGAAATAATATATGGACAAGGTCATGAAACATCAGACAAATATTACAGAAACTAGTTGAGAAAGCCATAAACAAGCAAACAACATAGATGAAAGTAATGGGCCAAGCTGATAACAGACGGAAGACACTCTGTAGTTAAGCAACTTCATTTTTGGTATACATGTATACTAAAACAAAGTTACTGTCAAAAGTAAGCCCTTTCCAACCATGGGGAATTTCTAAAATCAACTCTAATGCGCTCTTACTCTACAGTTGGGGTCACATGGGTGTGGTTGAACAGAACATGGCTATTAACAGCACCATTTAAAAGGAGATGGTTCAGTTCGAGTTAAAGAGAGCACATACACACACAATGCAACTGGCCAAGAAAACTGTGAGTTAAGGGTATGAAGGAAAAGATGTCCTCGAAAAAGCATAATGGCAAACAAGATACATGCGGCTGATCCAACTATATAGGATAAGGCCTAGATGAGTGTATTCATATTGATTGAAGAATCCTTTGGAGAAGGAAAAGGGTAACACCTGCTAAATACTGAATTGAAATCTTATATGAGCATACTGCAACAAACGTATCCAAATCAATAGTGTATAATTTTATTGAGATATATATGTAAATTCACAGAGTTAGATGGGTAGTCAAAAAGAACCAAGTGCTCTAAAGTATTTTTTACCAAATATTAAACAAGAGGTTCTAGTAACAAATTATCCTGCTTAATGCCTTTCCAATCCCCTTAGTGATATTTTATGTATAAAAAGAACGTAGTCAAGATTCATGTGTGTGCACACATACAGACACTCCACATACCTTAAATAAGATTAGTCGGTACAAAATGCTTGCAGTTTCAGCATTGTTTAACTGCTCTTGTAATCTGGCAAGATTAAATAGTGGTGTGACTTTATTCCAAGGTAATTCCACATGGCGACCACCATCTTCAAGTCGATGAAATAATTGCATGTCCTTGTATTGAAGAATAGATGCACTAGCATCAATCTCTTGAGACTTCTCTCTTCCCTCAAGGAAAGCAAGCCAAATTCCATCACCTAGAGCCTCCTTGAAAGATTGTTCAGCAAGCTATCAAATAAGAAGACATCAAAGTTATTACTGCTGGTTGCACCAATAAATTTTCTTTCTTCAAGGAAAAAAGTGTAAACCCACACAATAACAATGGAAGTGCAAATCGATTGTAATTTCTTATCTAATCATTTGATAATTGTACAAACCTCAAACTCTCCCCTTTCAAAATGAAGAACTCCAATATTGTTAAGCAATTCAATTGGTACTTCTTGACCTCCCTTTTTCAAAAGACCACGTGCCTGTAACATTATATTATGTCTCAGTTATCCAAGAAAAATCAGAACTCAATGAGGAATAAACACTTGCTATCCCCAAAGGAGTAACAAATAGGAAGCCCTTACAGTTTTGAAGGAATCCAGAGCTGCTCCTGTGTCAGATGAAATTAACAATTCCCCCAGCTCAAGAAATGCCTATATCATAGTTAGATGAATCTTAAGATGTGAAACTAGAAGCTAAAAGTAGAATGTAGCAAACTGAATTAAGTTTGGTTATTTAATTGAAAGCATGCAACTTGGAGGACCTGGTACTTTACATGTTAAAAACAAAATAAAGGGATACAGAGAACATCCTATAACTGTTATCACTTTTTCAAAATGATGAAATATTGGCTATAACCGTAGCCAAAAGCACAAATAACTCTATAGTTTAATAAATTATATCAGCAAATAAAACTCCTCCATATGTGTCCAAACAAATGCAGGACACAGGTGACAGTGTTGCAACAAACCAGTCCTTAGTGGGGAGACTTGTTCAATAAAATATTAAGAATCGATAGATAACACTAACAAGATCGCCTACCTGAGAATCGCGTGGGTCGATTTTTGTAGCCTTCCTCATAAATTCCTGGGCCTTCTCAGTCTGGCCAAGCTGAACATAAATGTGCCCAAGAGCCTATAGCAAAAAGAGAAACATCAATTCAACATGAATCATAAGGACAAAGTTGGAGCACTAAAAACAGATTTCTGATTGGTTTGGACATTGCATCTCACAAGATCTTCAAATATATTTGCAGTACAAATGATTTGTTTTCTTGTAATCTTCTTGCTTGGCATACACAGAAAAAAAATTATATATATATATATTCTTGCAATATGAGATGTGGAAACGATTTTCACGCAAGCTACATTCACAAAACATATAAATCCTAAAAATCATGAAACAAGAACACCAATACACTTTTAATTAACTAACTTACTTTCATTGTCTCGCAATTATCAGGGTAAACCTCCAAAACCTTTTCGAAGTTTGACTGTGCACTTCTCAAATCCCCCAACTTCAATTGTACTTGTCCCAAACCTGTCATCAATTTTCCAGCATTTCAAAAAAAAAGAGGGGGAGGGTGGGTTGAACAAGAAGTTATAGGTCAAAAGAAAATAACTATGAAGCCCAATTATAACAATTCTGCAAAAATTTCTTCCACTAGGGTACAATGTTGAACAATACAGTAGTCATCCCATTATGCATGTTGAAAAGTGATAATAAAACCCAAATGCATTTGAACCGTTAAATCTGAATCCTATATATTTTTTTAATATCAATAATCAAATTAACTCAACTCAATCAAGCATTAATTCCTATTAATTGGAGTTGGCTGAAGGTATCTCTTTTTGCCAATCAACCATATCCAAGGCCATATATGTAAAAAAAAAATTACATGTTCCCCAAAACTTCGGCCTATATCATTTTTGGTCTCCTCTTAACCCTTTTTACACCTCCAATGCAAATCAAATTGATGACAACAAGAGCCAATACAACGCAGGAATTAGCTCCCAAACAAGACAATCAGGAATTGTGGTAAAGAGGAATGATTAAAATGAAAGCTTGATAATATTATGCCAACATATGAAAAATGATTATAGACAGCTTAAGACCATTATGATATGACAATGGCACATGGTTACTGACCATAATATGGAAATATAAATTCGTAGGGCTTATTGATTTCCTTGACAGATGCCATGTAGTACAGCCCAGCTTTTTCATAGTCACCCTACAGTTAAGATACAGAACATCAATATTATCAGTGATCAGAAAGACCGTAGGAGACTGTAAAGTAAGCTTTTAATCAAAAAAGTTAACTTCAGATGTATGCTAACAAAGGGAAAGAGGAGGAAAGAATGAAAGTCAAGGGAAGAGAGAGAGAGAGAGAGAGGGTTTTTTAGTAGTAAAGGTAAGTCAATTGTCATAATAAATGATGGATACGGGTGGTTGAATACAAAAAGAAGACGAAGCGTCACTTGAACATGTCAAACAGTTTGCTTTATTTCCCATCTCCTTCCACCTTTTTTAAGTAAGTAAAAACTTTGCACACCTCATTAAATGATATCCAGAAAGAGGGTATTGTTTCCAACCTTGCTATGGTAAGACCGTGCTAAATTGTAGTAAGAATGTGCCTTCGTTTGTCCATGATTGGTAACAGCAAGTGCAGTTTCAGTCAACTGCTCAACTAAAAAATGTTGACCAGTGAAGAAGAAGTGATTTGCTAGATAATTCAGTGCCATTGCACAGTAAGGGTATATCTCAAAAGCTCTCTGCATTTTTTCCATTCCTTTCCTAATTCCAGCAGCTGTGGACATATTATAGAGCAGCAGAATTAGTCTACACAGAATGAAAAATTAATATGGACAGCTAATGAGCAGACCATATAAGTATTTGACACAAGGAAAATAATATTTGCTGACATAGCTTACCTTCGTTTTTATGTAGATCCGTGATTGCAAGTGCAACAAGAGCCTCAGCATTTTCTGGATCCAACTGCACATATATAATCATGAAACATATATAGACGACAGAACTAGTGAAATCTTGCAGCATGTTCTGTCGACTATTATAAAATCAATTTGTATATCAAAGATACTACATGCCTGTAAAACCCTCGTAAATGCCTGTCGAGCTTTATCAAATTGACCTAATTTGTAGCGACAGAGACCTATGCCAAGTCTTACAGCTGCAGGACATCTGGGATGCACTATCAAGGCCCTCTTACAAGAGTTCCAACAAGCAAAAAGCAACATCAAACTCATGTACATAGCTGAGAACAGGTCTCCAAAGTACAAATAACATCAATATAATGTAATGTAGAGGGCTAGTGATGATCCCTACCAATTTATATGCATGTATCTTTGTGGTATGTATGTATATCTACTTGGCGTATGGTGTGTATTTATGTATGTGATGCAGTCATGGAAGATTAATTTGTTGTTACTTCGCAAATTTGTCTATTCAAGATTTATTTTTTGAGGCCCATGTGTGAAGTGCAATTGAAGTAAAAATCGTGTGGTTTTAAAAGTCTAGTTATATATGTTTTGGGATTAAAACAGTTTTTAATCGTACGGTCAATTTTGTATTCAGGGGAAAAACTGCAATCTCTACAAATAAGCTTATTTTGGTAATCTAGTTGATTTTAGAATTTTTTAGGAGATCCTAAGGATCTTGGGTTTTATTTTCTTTGAGTCCAAGTAAGCCTTTTATTAGTTATTACCTTATTAGGATGTTAGTATTGAGACATGTTAGCCTTATTGTTCTTTTTCTTCCTTTCTTTTCTCTTTTTTTATTTCTCTCGTTCTCGAGTAGTTCACGTGTATTGTTCATACAGCCCGAACAGTATAAATTTCTTTCTTTTCCTTCTTCCTTACAACCCCAAGTCATGCTCTTCCTCTTACATATCAAAATCATAAAACCCCATGTACTTCCTATCAAATAGCCATAAAATAAAAATAAAAAATCAAACCCTAACCAATTTTGAGTCCTCCTAAACCTTAACCCACCACATAAACAAGTAGACAAATTCCCCAATTTTTCCTACATTGGTAGGTATGTATGTACGTATGTATCTTTGTGTGTATATGTGTATCTATATATGTACATAAAATCAGAGCCTGTTAAGGTGCAGATTGTTTCCATTGACAATATAAGATGAAAATAACAAACCTTGTACAACTCCAAAGACTCACTGTAGCGTCCACGATTGAACTCAACACATGCCTGAAAAATTGCAAATATCCAAGCAAAGTTATATACAACAAAGGAAATATGTGTACACCAACATATCAAGCCATGCCCCTATTTGGTCTCTCCAGGCTGACCTGGTTTTTCTTCATAAATAGTTGAAGAAGCTCCCAGTCCTTAAGTGAAATTTAACTTTAATGGTGTTATCTACCATTAAGGTCACCCTTCCACCCCAAACCCAATGTTCTCACTTCCACTGTGACTGTCACCTTTTTTGATAGTGACAGGCCCATGCGCATGGCACATGAATTATGCCTATCATTTATTCGAGTCAGCCTCAAGCTCAACTAATAAGATTTAGCTAAAAGATATGCCTGTAATTGACATATCTTTAAGGAGTTATTCAAAAGACAATAAATTCCTAACAGACTAAAATAGTGAAAAGAATTTTGCACTGCCAACCCCAAGTAAAAAAGATAAGGCTTTGTTGGCAAAGTCAGCATCACATTATCCTCTAGAATGCATGGAAACAAAAAATTTACAATTTGACCAACAGGACAATACTGTTACAAAATTTACAATTAAGGGCAGACCAAGTTTTCCAAAATATTGATCATATCTTCACTTAGCTAATCCTCAGATCCTCAAACAACAAAGGAATAGCCACATTTAACATACCTGGCCCAGAAGAGCTGGAACATTATCGCGATCTCCATCTAATACAATCTTAAAAGCAGCAAATGCCTGTTCTACGTCACCCTTAGCCAGTAAAAGCTGACCTGTAAGCAGCATATATGTACCGAATTGTTAAGTATTCCTGCAGTGACTAATCTAAAATATGGCTCACCCTTTCAGTGAGAAGCAACATACCACCTAGTTTTTAGAATTAAGATCCTTAGACACTCATTCAAGAACAATAAGAGTACAAGTAATTGCAAGTAAATCATATACTGAAAACCAGCATCTTCCATAGCTAAAATTCAAAAAAAAAACAAAACAAAGAAACACATTTTAAGATCTCTTATAGATGAAAATAAGCCTACACTTCTTATCACAATCTAATTTGAAGCATTATTATAAATAGTGACAAGAATCAGTCATGATGGAGAGATTAAACAAGACCAAGCATTCTTCAAAAGAGAGGATTCCCACCATCCAACAGAACAACACATTTTAGATGTCCATATAGTACTATTAGCTTCGTTCAAGAGGTCATTATGAACATATCCACAAGTATCAAATAGCCAGCCAATTGAATCTTTCATTAGATATACAATAACACAAAGGAGCACCAAACACTACACCTTTCCCAACCCAAGTAGAAGGCTCGTGCATGTCGATCCTAGATGCTTTGTTATAGTATTGAGTGGCCAAAATGAAATGTTCCTCCTTTTCTCTTTGTTTCGTCTCGATCTTTCCAAGGTAGCTATAGTAAGCCCCTAAAGCATTTAAGATAGCAATCCTCTCATATCTAACATCGGAATAATACTCATCAATTTCTGCACCCAAAAAAAAAAAAAACCAATTATACAACCATATCAAATCATGAGCTAATATCATTATCAGAATATGTAGCCAATGAGCTCTAGCTCAAACAACACTTCGAGAGTGAGGTCGTGAGTTTAAAATCCACTGAATGTGAGTGTAACTTACCAATAAAGAAAAAAGCATTATCAAAGTTTTTTTTTTTTAAGATAAATTAGAAGATTAAATTAAACTAACACTAGCAACTTAAAAATCATTATACGAGTATGTAAAAGTTAAATTACACTAAAATTAGCAACTTAAAACAAAAATAAATAAATAATAATAAATTACCAGGGCCTGATCCTTCCTCCAAAATTTGTCGGAATTGTTCAACTTTTCCTTGTTTGAAGTACTCCCTCTGCAACATTAGCAATCAAAAATCAAAACTCAAAAATAGAGCTAAGAAATATTATTGAATATTTAGAAATCACAGTATGCACAAACTCATAATCACCACCATTATCAAAATACTCAGCTCAATTGACTAAAACTACAACGTTTCAACTTTCAATTGTGCCAAATTCAGCTAATTCGACTAAAACCACGGCGTTTCAATTGCGCGAAATTCATCGGATATCACAGACTCAATCAAAAAATAAAAACAAATATAATTCGAAAAATTTACAAAAACGAACCGCGATAATTAGCCAGAGATCAAGCGGAGCTTGCTCGGCCTTGAGAATATCAAGAATATCGGCCGCGTCTCGGGGCAGCTGGTCCAGAGCGACCCTCACCTCCTCCTCCGAGTTCTGCACCGGAATGTACACGCACGCCATTGATTTCCAATGGCGGTGAGGGCTTTTTCGGAATTTCGAACAAAATTAGGAGAACTAAACGAAAACAGCACTCACTGCTTTGAATTCACAGGTTCTTAAAAGAAAGGTTTTCAGTGTAAGAACTGTTTGGCTCCGAAATAAACAGATTGATGAAGTGAGAGGGTATTTAAGGGATTTGAAACTTTTCCGTCCTGGCCGGGTATGTAAGCAAAATTTTCTTTGTTGGATTGTTTTTGTTTGTCAACGAGGATGGTATTATTTCATCACTTGTGTTTAGTTTTCACTTGCTCTCTCTTTTTTTTTTTTTGTTTTTTTTTTTTTTTTTTTTTTTTTTTAAGGTATTCAATATAAGAATATGTATTCCTTTTTATTCTTTTTCTTTTGTTTGTTTGGGATGACAATTTTAGCTCCAAGAAGATAGGGAATAGTATTAAATGTTCAAAATTGTTCATTTAATTTTATTTTAACTTGAATTTATCATCAAACTAGATTATGTATTTATGTTTGGTTTATTTCATTGTCAAACACTAAATAAATTAGTTCGAAACTTGTTTCACGGACTACTTTATTAACTTATTGTTTTCCCATATATATAGTAAACACAACGACTATAATTTTATACTCCTTCACAAATCCATTATGATAATTAATTAATAAATTATGGTTGAAATTATATTATGAGTTAATTATATATCACGAATTTTGTTTATGAACTCATAAACATTACATTTGTCAACCTTATATTTTGAAAACTTATATATAATTTTTTATATTATTAATAAATTACATATTAATAATAATTTATCATCTTATAAATTTATTCATTTAAACTTATACCATCCCATATTTATAGCTTATATATATATATATATATATATATACAAAAAAGAAACCAATTATTATTTTGACTTGATAGTAATAATCATCATGAAATAAAATGCTACAATCGTATCTTTTACTAAATGGTGATGATTTGCAGTGATTGGTATTTAATGGTGTATGATAAATTGATAATAACTCATTGATTTTTAATTTTTTTTTAGTGGTGGAAGTGGAAACACATTTTAAAAGCTCTTACCAAACAACACCTAAGTTTCAGGCACTATCCAAATACAACAATAAAAAAAAAAACGACATCGTCTTCACTGCCTATTTAAAACCTCCTTCACAAGTCCTCACCTTGTCTCACAGAGTCTTCACATCACAAAATATGACACTCAAGTGGTAAAAGAATGAAAATCTCCCTCTGAAATTCGTTTTTGTTGTTGAGAAATGGAAAATAATAAGTTGTGCATTGCAGGGTTTTGCACTGGCAGCCCAACGCAGGAAGCACAGTGAACAGCCAAATCCTAAACGAAGTGTCACAGTGCGTGGAAAGCATCAACGGCGTCAAAGAAGGCCGATGGAAAGCCACTCTCACCTTGTACAAGCCCCATACCCGAGGTATTTTCCCTTTTTTTCCAATTCTACCCTTCCTCTTCATTCTATTTGTGAAATTACAAAATTAACCTCTTCCACCACCAGAGCCATCGCAAGCGGCCGAGTTCCCGCGCGATTTTCTAGGTGTTTCGCTGCCTGAGCAACCAAACAAGTACTACTTCATAATCCGAGGCCAGCGCATTGTTCTTGAGGCCGATTCGTCTATTCAGACTATTATGGAGAAGCTTCAGTCTTACAAAACTCGGATCGCTCTTAATTTCGATGTTTGTACTTTCTTTTTTGAAATTTAATTTATTGCGAATTTCGATTTTTTCGTGATAATTTATTTATCTTTAAATAAATGAATATGTGTAGGGCTTTCAGTATCAACTTGGTGACTTTCAATTGAGAGTGGGAAAAGTTTCTCCTACTCATTCAGAGAATTTGAGAGGGATAGTTATGGAGGTAAAAATTTTATGTGTATCTTTTAATTTTTAGCATTCTTTGATTTAAGACACGTTACTGTGTTACTGTTTTATGTGGCGGTTCATAAGATCATCCTCGTGTATTTGAATGATATGACACTAAATGATTTAAAGAAGTCGCAGTACCGTTAAATAGGTTATGTGATTGAAATTATATGTGAATACTCATTTGAGTAGCCACGCGGTAGGTTGGATATACTTTCCTCCAAACCGGTTTGGAAATTCTGTCATTTTGATTTAGTTTTGAATGGTTGTACAAAGTGAGGTTTAGGTTAGGACAAGATGTAGATATGGCATTTTGAGTCTTTTCACTATAGGTGTATGGAAAGGAAAGGCGAAATGTATAAAGTATAATTTAATTCCTTTCTATCGAGTTGCAACTGACTAATGTGAAATAGGCAGTGTAATGTTTGTTAAGAATGTGTTACTAAGGTTGTTTTGGTAATTTTGGTAATGAGCTCTAGCTCTATTGGCTCTTAATGGATGGAGGCTGAGGTTGTGGGTTATATACCCCACTGGATGCGTGTGTAACTCAATAATAAGAAGAAGAAAAAAGGTTGTTTTGGTAACCTTCATTGGGTATCTCATAGAGATTGGAATGCGAGGTGAAGTTTGATGTGACCATATAACACACCAGTCCTAAGCTGAGGTTAATATGTAGGATTGACATCTTGGTGACTGTAATTTGTGCTGAATGGTTAGTCACTGAAATGAAACTTTCAGATGGATTTTCACTGAAATAAATCCATTTTCAGATTCTCTGCCTCTCGACAGATTTGAAGTATTACTTATTGGCTTATTGGCCTGAGGAAAAGTATTCACTGATGATTTTATGTCATGCAATTTGAAGATTTATTGACTGTTGCTTTTATGGTGTTTTATGAATGCCTTTGTCCATCTAAAATAGATTAGTATATGCACATAAGGAGTAAAATTGTGTCATTGAACAATATTCTATTTTGATGGTACTCACTTGTTCTTTGCAGGTTGAGTATCTTCCAATTTCTTCTATGGAGAAAGCCAGGCAAATCATGGAAGAGTTTCTCGACATATGGCAAGAAGCTGTTTCAAAAAGATCATTACCAGGACAATTTATTCATATAGAACCAAATTTTGCAGATTATGGTCTCCCAGACCACTATACTTCCCAACACACAGCTGTTCAGTATGCTATTGTTATGGCTCAGCTAATTGCATCAGTGCAAGCAGTACAATCAGCGAGAAACTAGGAAATTATAAAAGATTTGTTCATGTATGTTACATGTATGACTGCCTCCTTTTTCCTTGAAGTGAAAATCTAATATCGAGGTTTCAATTGATGCATTGCTTGAATCGCACTTGCTTTGGAACTAAAAGTTCAAGACCTCATAATTCTTTTTATCTCATTTGAAGCAATGCAAGAGAATAAATATTGGGTAGGGAACATGATTAGAATTACAAAATGACTGCAGTTGGTTTAGATTGAAGTTTTAAGATACACAAGCTCCTACGTTGAGACCCTGATAACATCTTGGTTTCGCCGTAATGGGTACAATCATTCACAGAATATTTGTGATTTTACATTTTTCCTTCTGACATCTAAATGATTTACTGCTAGCTATGCAAATGATTCTGTGAGGCAAGCTATGTTGTTGCCATAAATTATGAGACATAAAATTGTAATGAGAGCTAGAATGGAAAAACAGAAGAGCAATTGACATCAAGTAAAAGCCAATTATAGATGCACTAGGTGCAAATGAACGGTTAGAGCACATACGCAGCTTTCGAAAAATCAGCCCATTCCAATAGAGAAAACTTACATTGCTCAAGTTACAAAGCCTTTTACATCACAATGGAACTTCATCACAGTGATTATAACTTGGATCCATCGTATTGAAAGAAGAATTTATTTTGATGGAATGATATGACGGTTAAATTGCTACAGAAGAAAGGTTATTTCCAAGTATGAGCAAATTGTTTGTCCAAACCTTTATTTGTGAAAGATTGATAGAAATATAACAAACAACTAAGTTTTTATTTGTGATGCGGAATCACATTATTTTTTAGTTTGTAATTTTTTCACTTGCCGACCAGTTTACAGCTAAATTTGATGTAATGTGATTTGAGCTCCATGTTGTGGTTGAAGAGTCATAACAGTATAAGGTGCATGAGTGTAGGAAGGTGAGAGCTCAAAGGAGAAATGTTGTAGAATCATGGCCAAAGCAATCTTAGCTTCTATAATGGCAAAATTTTGGCCAATACAGGTCCTAGGGCCCCACCCAAAAGGAAAGAATGCCAATTGATCCTTTGATGCCTTTGAAATGCCTTCAGAGAACCTCTCTGGTTTGAATTCTTCTGCATCATCTCCCCAAAGTTCAGGATCATGATGGATGAGTAATGTAGGTAGTACGACATCAACTCCAGCCGGAAGGGAGATATCTCCTATCTTGGTTTCCATGTGAGCATGTTGATATTGAGCAATCACAGGTGGATATAACCTTAGGACTTCATAGAGAATCATGGTTACCTGCAGTATAAATTTTTTGATAAGTATTCAATGAATGAACTATATATTCGTGGTATTTAGGATTTTGGAGAAAACTAGGAGACCCTTTCTAGGATAATGATATCTGCTCTTCAAAACAGAAGACTCTGGAATTGTGTATTTGAGGCTTCAGGTTAGGGTGGCTCCAATTACTAGCTTAGAGCAGTAGCATGGACACCTATATTCTATGGGCCAACATAAATTTAAGCTTTCTGCAATAAGGAATAGTAGTCTAGATGTTGGCAACATTTTGCCGGTAGAAGTGGAACTATTTAATTATTGCAGTGTACTATTGGTGTCCAGCAGTAAAGTTATCATTTAGAAGGCATTTTGATAGTACTTTTCTTGTCTCTGAAAGCAAAGATTGTGTTGATTTTGGCTCTTCAAAGCAAGAAAAGCACTTCAGGAATGCCAATGAAACAACTACTTAAATTAAATGCAGGCTTTAACTCATATAAATCTCCTATCAATATTCTGATATGATTGTTTGGAAGACCTTAATTAAGTTGTACTGAAGGATGTAGAAAGTGGTTGAGAGAACTACTCACAATCCTGAAGTGGGTTATAGCTTCAAAATAGGGTTCCTTCTTTCCACATACTTGTAAGACTTCCTCCCTTGCCTTTTCTTGCCAGTCTGGATGCATAGCTAAGACTATCATGGTCCATGCCAACCAGCTTGAAGTTGTTTCTTGGCCAGCAAGGTAGAACTGCTTACTTTCCTCTATCACCTCTTCAATTGACAACCCATTATCTTTAGTGCCACTTGCGTTTTCTGGTAAATTGTTCTGGCTACTAGATTGCAAGAGCAGGCCTAGTAAGTCATCATCTGTGGATTCTCCAATTGTTGTGGCATTCACTCTCCTTTCGATTAAGTTCCTTAGCATTGATTTAATCTCTCTGTCAAGTTCCCTTCTCCTCCTATTCTTCTTAGTAGGTATAAATCTATAAAAGAATGATATACGGATAAGTAAGCTATTTAAATTTCTTTCTTACATATTCAATACAAGGAGTTTAGCAAAAAAAACAAGACAAGGAGGCATAAATTATATATAAAATCTTCTTTGTAGTAAACACAAAGGTCGGAGTAACAACTGTTGCAGTTGTTTCAATGAAGAAGAAACATAATGTGTTAACTTGATACTAGTAACCTACCTAAACCCAGGAATATATAAGGTCTGCATGGCTTCAAGAACTAGTAGGATCAGCTCCTTTTGAAGTTCAAAGATTTGTTTCCCTTCTTCATAGTTGCTTCCAAATGCTGCCCGAGATATAACATCTGCGGTAAGTTTCTGAAGTTCAGGCCAAATATCAACTTCACACCTTTGTTGAGGACTAACCATCTTCTGCCATTGATTAATCATCCTGCTACAGCTGGTTGTGAATACTGGTATCATCCACTTCAAGAGGAAATCGGTAACAAAGGAGTGAAAAAGGAGAAGAAGAAACAGATTAATAAGGTGAATTATCAAATGGGATATTCTAAGACCATAAAGAACTTATTTTATGGTTGAGCTAGCCTAGCATATATAGTATGAGTAGGAAATGATGCAGATGCATTGTGTAAACGCAGAGGAGAAAGAGATGTTAAAATGGAACCTTCAGTTTGTCTAGGTGGAAAGCAGTATTGATCATCCTTCTGCGTTTGGTCCATTGCTCACCCTCTAGAGTTGTTAGTCCTCTTGTTAGAATGAGAATAAGAGGGTTTAGTGGTGGCTTTTGGAAGTGACCTAGCTTGTTAGACAAAATTTCTTTCATCATCTCTGGGTCCTTGATAATAAGCCTTGGCCTTGTGCCAGCCCAACTCATTGCAATTTTCCCTGTATTTAATTAGAAAAAAAAAATTGAAATATGTAACAAAGTAACAAATTTGAAATTGCTCCAACCTACATGAGAATATTTTGTCATTTTGTTATGTATACTAATGACATTGACTGTAACCCTTTAGTTATACAGATACATACCATATTTCTGCACAAGATTTAGGGTGAATGGGTCGACACGTGGAACAATCTGGTGCGTTAGATTAATGGGTTTGGACCATGCTTCAGTTATTGCCCTCACAAACTCTTTCATGTCTCCAATCAGCAACTTGTAAGGAGTGCCTCTAATTCCTTGGCTTTTTATGCGCTTCTCTAGTAATTTGGGTTTCAACCAAACTGTGTAGGAAATTTTCACTACACCATATAAGAGTAGAAACAATGAAGAGAGAGCTAGAGAATATAACACAAAGTCATCCATACTAAACATGTTTTTGTTCTCTAGAAGCGAATCTGAGATGTTATGGAATTCTAAACTCAAATTTCTGCAATATATATAGATAAACTCCATTTCATTACTTTAAAATTTTCAGTCAAATTCTTATCTTGTAGAGGACTTTTAAAATGCTTGTCAAAGAATTTGTTTTATATATATGATTTGTTTTGTGAAACTTTTGACTTTTTTATCTTGGAGAAGAAGGTACATGGGCGTATGAGAGAGGTACATATGTATGGTTAGTTGATAGAAGTGTCACTTGCGTGAGGATCAAGCTTTAGTTTAGTAGCAAACATGGGATACCAATTTGATAACAATAAATTTTGTGAATTTTGGGTCACCGATACTAATGGAGAATAGCACTTTGTTGTTACCTATATTACTCTTATGAAGATAATCGATTGTGATTAGTGCATGATGGAATGATATTAATGATGAATATATATGAAAATGATGTTGTAATCATAAAAAAATATCACATTAACCAGTTAAACTTTTACAATGCTCTTTTGATAATTAAGAGACTATCTCACCACAACTTTTTGAGAGTGATGAGCACAATTATACTTTTGGTTTCTGTTCTATAAAATAATAAATAAAAATTAGGCAGTTCTTAAAACTCCAAGCCTTTTTTTTGTAAGGTAATAGGTAATGACTAATTTAGCACCAAAAAAAAATCGTAATGACTAGACTACCCCACAACGACGTTTTTCAGGAGTTTGACATTCTTGTGCCAAAAAAATAAAAAATAATGAAATGAAAGAAATTCAAGCCATCTCTTCACGCTCTCTTTTTTTCTTTTTTTTTTCTTCTTCTTGATTCTCACGTCAAGTTTTCTAGAGATTTGGGCCCCTTGACTCTCAGTCCAAAAAACCCACGCAGAATCAAAGCTTTAATGGATGTTCATAGATCGGGCTTGCAGTCTATGGGCCATGGAAATACCAAGATTCTAGTAGGCCTTTGCCCAATACAAATTTCAAGAGAAACTTCCTTACAAAACCAACGTTACAGCCCAAACATAAATCCAATGGCGCTGGGGATAGAGGCAAATGTGCTCACACTTCTTTCCCCTCTTGATTGAAAATCCAAGTAGGCAAGGCAAAGATAGCAATGGGCCATTATGCAATAGAGACAAAGCCCAACTAGTAATGCTAAGAACTTGTAATTTAGCAAACACTTTTTATTGTTTCTAACGAAGAATTCAAATCCTCCATCTTCTAACTATTGAATTACCCAACCAGTTACGTTATGAGTTACAAAATTTGTCTATCTATGAACTATCCCAGCACACAAAACTTGAGTAACTGTTTGATATTAGCAGTGAGGTTTTGAATCTATCAATGCACATCTACCAAGTCTTCCTTCACAACTTTGATAACATAAAGAGCATTCCCTACAAAATACAGATACTTATGACCATTCAGCCACCCACTTCGCTTTAGCTTCGACCCATAACGAATCACCAGGGATTTAATCTTTGTATACATAATACACTTAAAGCAAGACTCTTTCATCATCTTTGCCAAATAGCAACAACGAAAGTCTTGTCATGACTATGTACTGTTGCATGAAAATTCCATTTAATCCATCCAGGTTCGGAAAGGATCCACGAAAACTGCTTGGCAAGACTAGGGTTAACTATTTCTCAAACTTTAAGATGTTCTTCATAGCTTCTTTTGATTATGATAGCATATTCGTCTGGATTTGACTGAGCATTTTCAAAGGAAACTTTATTCCTACACGGCTACACCGCCATAGCAAGTCGTAAGTGACGGCAGCACTAAGTGTTAACTTCCAATTATGCACAATGATTATTTTAATAGGTAATACTCTCTGTAAAGTCTAATAAACAGAGAAGTTATTTGTTGTTCTGCCTTGCCAAAATATGGTCAAGGGTACTGTACATTTATATTGAGTATAAAGGATAAATACAAGCATGGATAATTACAAAGAGGAAAGTATATCACATTAACTTGACAAAGGTAAGTTTCTTTGGACTCTATCTTTTCCAGCATTGGGTTTGATCTTGACAGAGGCTTCAGTTCCTTTTGGTTTATCCAAATCCTTAACACGCCCCCGCAAGCTAAACGGTATGGGAAGGACGTTAAGCTTGGATCTTAGGAGAGAGAACCGTGAGGAAGAGATTGGTTTGGTCAGTAAGTCTGCCAGCTGATCATGAGTGGAGATGAAACGGACATCAAGTGTCTTGGCAGCAACCATGTCCCTCACAAATTGGAAGTCAATTTCAACATGCTTGGTTCTTGCATGAAACACAGGATTGGAGGAGAGGTATGTAGCGCCAATATTGTCACACCAGAGAATTGGAGAGGGGGAATGTGAGACACCAAGTTCAAGAAGCAGAGATTGAAGCCATTTAACCTCTGCTGCAGCATTAGCAAGGGCTTTATATTCAGCTTCAGTGCTGGATCGAGCAACTGTAGCTTGTTTCTTGCAGCTCCAGGAAATCAAGTTTCGACCGAGGAAGACACAATAACTACCTGTGGAGCGACGATCATCCTTAGACCCAGCCCAATCCGCATCAGAGAAAGCATGAATGGATGAGTTTGAGTTTCGATAAATCTGAATCCCATACTGTATGGTAAGCTTTAGATACCGTAGCAGTCTTTTGACAGATTGCCAGTGAAGTAAGGTTGGCTTATGCATAAACTGGGACAATTTGTTCACACAGAACGCAATGTCGGGGCGAGTGAGAGATAAGTATTGAAGAGCTCCCACTGTACTGCGAAACAAGGTATGATCCGGAAAAGGTTCCCCATCAAAGGCAGTGAGACTGGTGGAAGAGGCCATTGGAGTAGTGACAGGTTTAGCATCAATCATTTTAGTGCGTGTGAGTAAGTCCAAAATATATCTTTGCTGAGACAGCATAGCACCGTGAGAATTAGGAATTACTTCAACACCCAAGAAAAAGTTGAGGTTGCCAAGGTCTTTGACAGCAAAATCAGCATTAAGAGAATGCAGAAGAGCATCAATTTCAGAGGGTTTAGAACACGTTATGATGATATCATCCATAATATCATCCACGTAGATCAGAACATACATAGTCACATCAGAATCTTTGAAGATAAACAGAGAAGAATCTGACCTAGAACCATGAAATCCCAAGGCAATTAAACGGGTACTTAACCGTGAGAACCAGGCCCGTGGGGCTTGTTTCAACCCATAAAGGGCTTTTTGCAGTTTACACACATGATGGGGGTAGGAGGGATGGTGGTATCCCGGTGGTTGAGTCATAAAAACTTGTTCCGATAAGGTTCCGTGTAAAAATGCATTTTGAATGTCAATTTGTCGAATAGACCAACCTGAAGAAATTGCAATGGAGAGAACGGTACGTACCGTAGTGGGCTTGACAACAGGATTGTAGGTTTCATCATAGTCAACTCCGGCTTGTTGGTGGAACCCTTTGGCAACAAGTCTTGCTTTGTGCCGTTCAACACTGCCATCAGCGTTCCTTTTGGTGCGAAAGACCCACTTGCAGCCGATGAGATTTTGAGAGGGGTGAGGTGGAACAAGCTGCCAGGTGTGATTCTTGAGAAGAGCATCGAATTCCAGGTTCATGGCTGTGCGCCAAGTTGGACTCTTGGCTGCCGAAGTGAAGCAGGTGGGCTCGGCATCAACGGTGGAGCTCTCGGCGGCAGCAAGCAGTGCTTTAGGTACTGGGTACCGAACCGTGCCATCCGTGGGAATTTTGGGCTTTCTGATTTGGTTTTGGGAGCGGGTAGTCATTGGGTGGGTTGAAGGTAGTGATGGAGCTGCTGGGTTTAGAGTGGAGAGAGGTGCACGGTGAGGAGATGTTTCTGGAGTTTGAGAATTTTCTGGAGTAAGGTTGGGGATGGGCACACGGGTTGGGGATGTTTCTGGAGAATGAGAGGGACGGGCTTGGGTTGAGGTGTTTGGGTCATGGGCCTCTGGGTTAGATAGAGAATCGGGTTAGGTGGTAAGTGTATGGGCTGGCCCGTTGGTTTGAGCAGCAGGGGCAGTATTGGTGAGGGCTTGGGCTTCGGTTTGATGAAGTCTGGTGGCCTGGGTTGCTGTAGATGAGGCTGGCCCGTGTGGTGAAGATGCAGTAACATGGGTTGGCACTGAACAAAGCCCGGAAGTAGGAATTGATTGTACCATTGCAAGAATTTGATGTGGGGGAGATGACTCGGACAGAATTGGAGGAGAAAATTTTTGAAAAGGAAATGTTGGTTCATCAAAAATCACATCTCGAGAGATATAGAGACGGTTTGAGGGAAGATGGAGACATTTGTAACCCTTATGGAGAAGACTATAACCCAAGAAAACACATTGACTAGATCGGGGTTGGAGTTTGTGAGTGTTGTAGGGGCGGAGATTAGGCCAACAAGCACAACCAAATGTTTTGAGAAATAAGTAATCTGGAGATTGGTTGAACAATTTCTCATAGGGAGATTGGTATTTAAGGACTGGGGTTGGGAGTCTATTTATGAGGTAACAGGCAGATTGAAAAGCATCATCCCAGTAACGAAGAGGAGCATGAGCATGGGAGAGTAAAGCAAGACCCGACTCAACAACATGGCGATGTTTACGTTCTATGGATCCATTTTGTTGGTGAGTGTGGGGACAAGAGACACGATGCACAATTCCACAGTTTTGAAAAAATTTTGAAATTGAGCGGTATTCACCACCCCAATCAGATTGAACGGATTTAATTTTTGCATTGAAGAACCGTTCGACATAAAGTTGGAATTTTAAAAAAATATTGAAGGCATCACTTTTTTTATGCATTGGGTAAAGCCATGTGTAACGACTAAAAGCATCCAAAAATGAAACATAATATTTATAACCATTATGAGACGGGATAGGAGAAGGACCCCAAACATCAGTAAAAATTAATTCAAGAGGACAAGTAGCTGTAGAATGAGAAGAAGAAAAAGATAATTGTTTACTTTTGGAAGTAATACAAGCATGACAAAAAATTTTATTTGAATTTGGTAAAATAGGGAGACCAAATTTAGAAACTATCCTAGAAACAATACGAAAAGAAGGATGACCCAAGCGAGAGTGCCATTGCGGAAGAGAGACGCGTTCACCAACAAATGCAGAAGGAAACCTGAGTCTTTTATTAGAGAAATGTCTTTTATTGAAGAGGGGAAGAGGGTACAATCCATCCTTACTCGGGCCTTGAAGCAGTGTTCTCCGTGTTGCCTGATCCTTCACAGAAAAAAATTTGGGGTGAAATTCAAAAAATGTGTTTGTGTCAGTGGTGAACTTTTGAACAGATAGCAGGTTTTGGGATATACTGGGCACATGCAAAACATTATTTAAATGAAAAGAGTTGTGTGGTGTAAACAGGTGAGAGTTGCCAATGTGTTTTATAGGGAGAGAGTTACCATTACCCACACGGATGTGTTCAGTACCAGTATATTCCTCAGCACCCATATTCAGATTAGATAAGTCTGAAGTGAGATGATGAGAGGCACCAGTGTCTGAGTACCAATTGTAGTCAGAATGAGGCTGAGGAGTTGCCAAGAGAGCCTGCAAATGAGGGTTACGTTCAGTGGCATAAGCTTTATCAAACCTGTGATAGCAAGTGAATGCTATGTGGCCAAGTTTACCACAGACTTGGCACGTTGGGCGGGAGCCATTTGATGATTGACCACGACCACGACCACGACCATAAGTGTGGCGGTTGCCGGAAGAAGAGGTGCGACCAGCAGAGGATGGGGTGGTGAATCGATTTCCACGACCACCACGATTCGAGGAGCCCTTGTGGGCATAGTTGGCTGTAGCAGTAGACAGATCGACGCTGGGTTGATTTTGAACCAGCCGGAGCTCATGAGCCAAAAGATGGCCATACAAATCTTCAAGCGAGAGAGGTTCCACACGGGTATTGACTGATGTAACAAACGAGTCATAATCCGAGCCAAGGCCAGCCAAAAGAAAAGAGATCAGCTCAATATCATTTAGAGGGTGATCGACGGCGGCGAGTGTGTCGGCAAGATTTGTGAACCGGTGGAAATAATCGGCAATGGGCGAGTCCCCCTTCCTCAAAGTTGCAAGCTGATAGTGGATTTGCATGATGCGAGCACGAGAA
>OU015766.1:44219694-44272073 GCA_907173295.1 Fagus sylvatica | reverse complement strand
CAGGGCAACCCAAACTTGCGCTTACATACACACAGAGAAGCAAACAACAAATTGCTTCCAACTAGGCTTGAACTGATTCATCCAGTGGCGTAAGGGATCAGTATCAATGCGACTAAAATGTGGGACTTGTTATCATCATGGATTTATTGAACACATGCATAAAAGTATTACTAAATCTGTTCATCTAAATAAATAGTTTCTAGTGGGAAAGGAAAATAGTATTTGAATAAACTCAAAGTCAATTTGTAACGTAAGGAAAAGTTAAGTTAGGGACTAGGAGGAGGGGAACATGATTATGAAACAACATGTGCTTTAGACCTGTTCCCTTCTCTTGTTGGAGAGTAACGAATGAATATTGCAACCGTCAAAACGTTTTCCAAGCAAACACGTGTTGGGTCACATGACTACCATTCTGAATTCTAAGGAGGTTGAGTTTGCTTTGTTTGATTGGAAGGTAGCCACAAATGCGGGTTGACTTGTGTTGAGAGTGGGATGGGCAATGCTGAATAGGCCTAAAACATTGCCAGTTAAGAATTTTGTGCCCAAGAAGTTTGGGCTTTCTGCTGAAAGAGTTGCACTTGAAAATGGTATAATTTTGTGGCAAGATTGGGTGAAAGCCCACTCCAAGAGTACAGAGTACTGAATATCTTTTTCTAATAGGACACATATTACACCATAAATAAAAAGTAGTAGCTTTCCTTATTAGAACCACGAATTAGAAAAGCGTAGTCTAGATCGCCTTCTTTTATCAAAAGAGGAAAATATGTAAAATTTGACTGGATTTCTTTTTAAAGAAAAGATATGTGAATGGTTATTTCTATAATGGGACGACCATTTGTGGGATTCCATCTAATGGGCTAAGCTCAACTGGGCAGAACCAGTATGACATTGGGTTGGGCCCAACACAATCATTCGTGCATCTCCAACGTCACTAATGCCCAAGGAAAGTTCTTCAGAGTTTATAGATAATCAATAAACATCAATACAAACATGGAACATGTGTGAAGTTGTCATATGATTTATCTCGTAACCCTTGTTTCCCATGTAATTTGATGATGTGAGGAGTGTCAATATCACTTTAAAAAAGTGAAGGAAATAAATGTTATACCCTAATGTTACATGTGAATAGACATCAAATCTAAATGATGAAGAGAAATATAGAGAGATAACCATATATGTAAAGATATAATGATATTTTATTTAAATCATTTCTCAGTATGTGATATAGACATTTGTTATATCATCAAAGTCTATTTAAAGCACATGATAGCTCTTTGTTTTAAGTATATACAATAAGAAAAAATATTTTATACTTTGGGATCAATGTTTCCTTTTCTCTCACATGAATGATGAATTGTATAGTAAATTTAATTAATGAGACCCATTGTATATACTGCAGGAAGGAACATTACTCCCGGAGTATCGAATAATTACTCATACCGTGTAATATTTATAAATTATCCTAAAAATAAAATAAAAAATCTACATGCATACTAATATTCTTATATTCCCATATAATATAACACCTCTCTCTCCTGTCATTTCTTTTTTTAAGGTTATTGCCATTTCTTTTATCCCTCTTTCAATTGCAAGTAAAAAGAAATTACTAAAACTTAGGTTATAGGTCTTCACTCTCATTTCTTTAATGTCCGAACTTGGAAGTCGGGAGTTTTGGCAAAAAAATGTTTTTTGTTTTTAAGTTAATTTGCCAAATATGATGAGGGAGAAGTTAATTTGAAATATAGACTTTGTATCTAGTAAATACAAGATTCAACTGAATCTTGTCTTTACAAAACACAATATTGGTGATTTAAATTTTTTTTTTTTTGTCAATCTTGTTTGTTAGAAACACAAGATTCAATTTTAAATTTAGTTCACCCCAAACTTTTCTAGTTGGATGGTAACTAAATCTGTCATTAATCTTGTTTTTATCAAAAACAAGTTTCCAAAAATTTTAAATGAAACTTGTGTTTGTTATAGACAAGATTGAGGAAAATTTGAAATTCCGTATCCGTACACGTGGTGGTTGTGAAATTTTAAATGAAACTTGTGTTTTGTATAGACAAGATTCAAATGAATCTTGTCTATACAAAACACAAATTTAAATGAATTTTGTCTATACAAAACATAAATTTCATTTAAATTGAGACATGACTGTTCACAACCCGTGACCGCACAAGAATCAAAATATTTAGATGAATCTTGTATTTTGTAGAGACAAGATTCATCTAAAATTACTTTTTTTTTTTAAATGAATCTTGTCTTTAACAAACACAAGATTCAACTTTAACTTTTTCAGATTTCAGATTCGCGATCTGACACCGCTGACCACTTTAAATAAAATTGAATCTTGTGTTTCCTAAATACAAGATTCACTAAAATCAACAGTTTTACATTGTTTTATGCTCATTCTTTTGGTTCATATCTCAGTCTTTCCTCCTAGCGCAGAAACGGCCATTTTCTCAATTTTCACTTGTTCACTCAAATCTTTCCCTTACTTTATTGATCTATTTGGATATCTCTTATCTCAAAATACGGTAAACAAATCTACATCCTTATTATTTTCAAATCTCTTTCATCTATTATTTTAAGATCTTTTTTTTTTTTGTTAAATTATTATTTTCAGATGTAGTCTAGGAAACACTAACAATAATTTTGGCAATCTCAGCAATAGACTACGATTTGTGGCTTGTTTGATGTTCTAATGTCTTATCTATTTTTTTTCTTTAATAAATTATTATTTTAGATCAACATATATTTGATTATATCTTTTTGTTTTACCTTTATTTCTTTATAAATGCCAAACACTAGATTGGGTACAAAAAAAAATTAATTGTTTTATTATAATAATGTTATGAGAAATTTAATAAAAATAAGAATAAAATCTAAACTAAACTTTAGAATACACAAGTTGAATGAAGAAATAACAGTAAGTAACATTAATTGTGACAGGAAAAAAAAACTTTCACAAAAAAATATAAATGAAGAAAAAAAAATACAATTGGCTCACATTTCATAGCTGATGATCATAGTATATTTATAACCATCATAGGCATATAATATTGTATTAAAAAACACACACAAAAAAAAGAAGAAAAAAATCAGAAGAAAAATATAATCACCCAATAATATGTTGAAACCATTTATTAATCTGCTGAAAATAAAATTTGTTTTATCAATTTTGTGTTTGTAAAATACAAGATTGGTGCCAAACTTATATTTAGAAAAAATAAAATCCATTTTTCAAATTAATTTCACCTAGGACATATTTAGCAAAATAATATTAAAATATGTATTATTTTAAAAAAAGGGCCTGTCCAAATATCATTTTTACTCATTTTTTTAATTATTTATATTACTCTTCTCTCTCTTCCTTGCAGTTCTCTCTTTTTACTCTCTTTTCTGTAAATCTCAAAGCTTCCAAAGCCAAAGAGATTCGGATGCTATGGTTATGTTCTCCAAATCTAGAACTTCAAACTCAACTCTTGTATCACTATTAATGACTGAAACCATTACCCACTAGTTGCTATTGGAAGTTTTTCCTCAAAAAAAAAAAAAAAAACAAAAAAAACACCCCAAAAACCCTGAAACACACGGACTTGTAGAAGTGGCGGGGCTGAGAGATTGGTGTGGTAGCAGAACTTGTTGTAGTTTTTGTGGGTGAGAGATTATTTTGTGTTTTTATTTGTCAAACCCACTGGCCCACTGCCACTCTGCTAGCTGAGCATGACCATGGAGATAGTGGTGACAGAACTGAGAATAGAGAGAGGAGATCTGAGTGGAGGGAAAGCTGGCGGTGACTCGGTGGCTAGCCATGTGAGGTCCGACCATGGCTTGTTGAGAGAGCAACTAGGGAGAGGGAGAGAGGAAGAAAAGGGAGAGAGAGAGAGAGAGAGAGAGAGAGAAGAAATAATAAATGTTAGGCATAAATGTCTCGTTACTGCAGCATATTTCTATTTTGCCAAATTTCTAACTTATCCATTGATTCACGTTTTGGGGTATATTAGTAATATTCTACCTATAGTGATTTGGCTATTCCATTGAAAATGCTCTTAGAGAGTCCAATTTACTGTTTAATCCCAAATCAAAACAAAACTTGAGAATGAAAACACAAAACCTAAGAGAGGTACTGAAATTTAAATGTCCCTCACTCATTTCAAATTGACACAAAGCCTCTCTCTGTATAACGAAATTACACTTGCTATAGCCTAAAAAAAATTATATTTTCTATACCAAATTTTCATAAAATGACACTCCACCCCTAAATGATTAAATTAATTGATACTCTGGTCCCTAAAATAATTAAAAAAAAAGGGGTAAATATAATTATTTTGACAATTTGGGGCGGAGTGTCATTTCTTGAAAATCAGGTATAATGGGTGTAATTCCGCCATACCTTATGTCTATATAATTTACATTTTATTTTTTTGGTAAGAATTTTTTCCACTTAAATCCTAATTCCCTCCAATTTTTAATATTTAATATGTAAAACATGATACATTTATTTGATTTTTTGTAGTTTATATTGATTTTTTAATACCATTGGATTTTTTAAATGCTATGTGACTTACATCTGGATTAAAATTATAGAAAATTAAAAGATTTAAATGGGAGGGAATCGTTTCCTTATGACACCTTGGTTCTTGATCAGCCATTTAGTACCAGAACTTCAATGGTTGATATGATAGATTTCCTTGGTGATTGAACACTATTTAACACTCCAACAACAACACGACCACCGTTGGAGCCTCCACTCACACCAGCAACATGCGTTGCGTGGCCTAGGTCCATGGCAGTGACCTATCACTTTATATAGGTTGTGAAAAATACAGGGTGTTGCAGGGAGGAGTTGATATTTGGATTCTGGAGGTGATTAGTTCAAGGAAGAAGGGGTTTGTGTGGTCAGTGACTGTGAGTGAGTGATATCAGAGTTAAGTGTTTGACAATTGAATAATGGTTCAGCTTTGATGTTCAGAAGTATAAGGGATAAAGACCTGGTGCCTTTGTTGGGCAACTTTTGTTTGATTAATGTCTTCAATGATCATAAAGTTAAAGACGGTTCATTCCATCTAATTATCTCATTTCCCTGTTCTCACTGGAATTTTCTTCTCAATTTTTTACTGAATATTTTAGTTGAAATTTCAACAATAAGTTTGAAATACAAAGTTGGATAACAAAGTATTGTTTTGAATACAAAGTTTTACTTTGCACAGTTTGATGTATATGATTTGCCTAATTACATCCTCTGGCTATGGGACTTGAATGCACTATATGTAAACGACAAAAATCCAAATTTTTTAACCGTAAAAGCGCAAAATCAAAATGACCCCATTTTAAGATGGTGAAATTTGCAAGGAACAGAATGCATGCAAATCAAAATAATTAAACAATTCATGTCCAACCACTTGAGAAATGCAATTGAAACATGTCACCTTGCAAGATCATAAAATTCTAAGTGCCAAATTCTTCTAAGGACAAAATTGAGATTGTAAGAGGCAATTAGGCCCCAAAAGTCACAACATTCAGCTGCCTTAGCCACTTTTTACAGTATATACAAAATCAATTTGCATTTCTCTCAGCTGTTCGGCTAAAGTAAACCAGAAATTCTGTATTACCCTCAGCACCTTTCAATGGAGACTCAATCCATCCTTTGCTGCAGAATCCAAAATTCTCTACACCCTTTATAATCTTTTCAAGAACCTGCATAAACAAACCCAATCAGTAGCTTAGCTTATTCCAGGTTTTTTCAGAGTAAATGCCAACTGTGTTTTATTTGACAAGTGAAAAAACAGAGAAAGGGAAGGAAACTCTGTATTATAAGAATATAAGAAAGTTTCCAAGTAGTCCTTTTATATCTAATTTCTCAACCATCAAATGCTGCCTTAAGGTACAACCGTACAAGAAATAAAAAGGGGAAGTAACAAAAAATTTAATGCATGCCCACCAACAAAAGAATAGAAGGTTGAGAAAATGAAGAATCTAAAATATTCCACATAATCAAGTTTCATCGTGGCACAACTCAGTCTGATCAAATGCCTGCTCAAGAGCAAATTTGCTTCTGGACTTGTCTTTGTCACGGTCTCTTGGTGTTATGTGTTGATGCATAGCAATTCAAGTAGTTGGCTCTAGATCGTAACCTTTTGTTTTTCTTTTTCAGATAAAGTATAACTTTTTTTTTCCTATTTGTATTCAGTCTCTACAAATTACAATTCACAGGATTGCATCAGCGCATTCCATCCAAGAGCATTTGGAAACAAGAAAGCCCTGCACAACCAATCTGTAATGGCTTTTTCCCCACATCCAATTGAAGATCTTGCTTAAAAATAAAATCCTGCAAGAGTTGACATAACTCTGAAAAAATTAAAGTAAAAATTTAAGCTTGTGAAGGTTTCGATGAATTTTTCACTAGGTCATAGATATAGCACATTTATAAATGTACAGAACAATTATATTCGCCAAATGTTATTTATTTATTTTCAAATGCAACTTCAAAAAGTTTGATAATTATGTTTGAAATAATTTGATAGCAGGTAAAAAAATTACAATCAGGAAACACATACTCATATATTGTTATTTCTAGCATATTTCTCTCTTTTAGACATAGGGGCCTAGAGCCAAATCTGAAAGCCTGAAAGTCAATTAACAACCAAAGCAGGGACACATGCATACCTCTTGATGGACCGTAGGATCTCTCACTATCCCACCACTTCCCACCTGCAAAGAAATTGAAATTTTAAATTCAGAAATAAATGGGACCTCTCACCATCAAACATACACTTCAATTCTTTTATCAACTTAAATGCTACTGATACAAAATATTAAAAGAAACAAGCATACAAGTTGATCTCGTTAACCTGCAAAACTGTCTAATGTTAGTATAAGATTGAATCTTACACAAAGCCACTAGAACCCCTAACATACGTATCAGATAAATAATTGTTAAAGTGGAAAATGTGTTGTTACATAAAAGCCTATGTAAATATCGTTTTAAGTGTATCTTTGTTACAAAACACATACAATTGTGGGATAGCCTATTACAATGGTAGGACTTGAGTAGTATCAGAGAGCTGCCCTCTATGATTGTTTTGATGTGTGATGATGCAATGCAATAGCCCAGCTCCTGAATGAGTGGAATGCTGACCTTAAATCAATCTGTTTATGTTCTTGTACAGAGAGTGGATTCTCTTTCTGATTCTCATGTCTCTTCTCTGGATTATTTTCCTTATTCCTTAAATTTTCAGTTTTTGGTGCCATTGGCAATAGAGCGGGTAGCCATTAGATTACCTCTTTAGTTCAAACCACACCAATAAAAAGAACATTTTTGTCCTCGGTGTACTTCTTCACATACTCTTGTGCTGGGTAACATCATTTTGGCATCTTGTAATTAATTTACTTACTGAAGGGGAAAAAAGAAACAGAGAAAAATTTCAATGTGGATACTGAATACTATTTAGCAACATGATGTCCATGTGCTTTCCCCACAATTGCAACCCTCTACCAGTTCAGCTGTCATCAACACTATGAAACCAATTTTGGTGAAACAGTAAACAAAATAAAAAAAAATTAAGGGTGTCAATTTGCATGATTCTTCACTAATTCATACTTTAGATTGAGCATGTCAAGAATCAGCCAAGTCTCAAGCCGAAACACTAGAAAGAGCTCTTTTGCCTTTGTTAAAGAATTTGTATACAAACCAAGATCTGTTTTTATCAAATTTGACAGAGCTTTATGTACTTATACTAGAATGGGACACAAATGCAGGACAAAAAAAAGGTAAAACTATGTCAATCACCATTAGCGTAATATCCTCAATTAGCCTCATATCACAGCAGGGAATAGAAACCTGTAGGGATTTGAAGTGGTCTTTGCTGAAATTTTTGATTGGATATGAAGTTTGGGTGATTCCATGTTAGTTTCTTGTAATTGATGATGAAATATGTCTCGGATGTGGATTGTGTGACTTGCATGTTGATTTTTATGAGTTCTATGGACTATCTTGTAGGTGATCAGATTGACAACAACATGAAATAGTGTGACTTTGAAGAATTTATTCTTGAAATTGGATAAATGAATTAAGCTGAAATTTGGTGTTCATGATAAATGATGTGTTTAACGGATGGGTGAATTTTTATATGTCCTAATTATACCCTCTAGTATAGAAAAGAAATATTTTGAGTCCTGCAATACGGTTTCTGTTTTAGGCAGTAAATAGAACTAGTTTTGATGTTTTGCTCACTAATGCTATGTTTGGTTGTTTGGTTGCCTTTGAGTTGAGTTATAGAGACTCCTAAGAACCTAATAAGGGTTAGGATGTGAAAAGGATTAGAAAACCTATAGAGTTGAAAGTTAAAGTAAGGCATGAGTGACTTTGTGAGTTAGAATGTCTACTAATTATTGGATTTTAATATCCTTTGGTCTAGGGACTGAACAAGGAAAGTAAAGAACTCCACTACAAACTTTGAGACTACTGTGCTACTACTGGATCGAGGTAAGGGATTGTGTCATGAGGGTTAATAGCCCATTTTTTTAAGAATATAGCTATATATGTTTTATCAATGCTTTTAGTAAACTCAGTTTGATACTTGTTTGCAAAGAAAATGTGCATTGATTTAGAAACTGTTTTGAGTGAGTACAGTTAAGATAGATTTTAGAAATAAGTTGTGGATATGCTATGAATTTTGGCTTAGTAAGGCAGGAGAGAGATTAAAAATAAACAAGCTTGATTTATTTTATGAACACAAAAGTGCAGTTTATTCAACATGAGATTTATAAATGATTTTATTGAAGGATTCAAGTTTTGAAAATATGAATTATGAAAGGAATTTGAAAGCCATGAGTTTATTAAGATTCAAAACTTAGATTCAGTCATATAACACTTTCTGAACTTCACCGGTAGAGGTAAGAGTACCGGCTTTCCTTGGAAAGATCTGGAAATGGCTAGATAGTGTGGCATGTCCAAGACTAATCACAGATTTCGATGGGCACCGTCCAAGACTAATCACAAATTTCGATGGACACTACCCAGGACTAATCATGGATTATGATGGACATCGCCCCAGGACTAATCACAAATTTCGATGGACATCACCTAGGATTAATCACAGTTAGTGGGTTAGATTATGACGGGTACTATCCAGGACTAATCACAGATTTTGATGGGCACCGCCCAGGACTAATCACAGATTATGATGGATATCACCCATGACTAATCACAAAAGTCCCACTTTTAAAGAATAGTTAATATGACTAAGATCCAAACAGGTTATATTTTACAGTTACATGTTCCATATAGTTTTTGCGATACTATGCAATAGTATGAAATATGTTTTCTCTTCAAAACAGTTTAAGGGAACATGTTATGCTTCTATATATGAAGAAATCATGCTATATGTTCAGATTTCCACAGTTATATTATTCCTTACAAGTTATCAGATATTATGTTTATAAGTATGAAGCGCATATGTTTAAGGAACTCATGAAATCATTTTAGCATGAACTGAGTTACAAGCAAGTCATATCCACATTTAAATGATATTGTATTTATCATGCATCTCACGCATGCTATTATATTCTCATGCCATGCATCCCTTTCTGAGCAAGTTGGTTGCTTAGGTTGCAGGTATCTTTCTTATTGCAACAGAGGTCTCAGCAATGGTGGAGTTAGTTTTCAGAATGTTTTATTTTGAAAGTAGTGAGAGTTTTCTACTATGTTGTATACTTAGGCAAATCTTAGAAACAATATGGTCTGTAATGTTAATTATATTAGTTTTAATCTTCCGCTGTTATGTAATTAAAGTAGTACGATCCATAGAGATACAAAGGTACGAATGTGACTAGTTAATCCTAGTAATGATTGTTATTGTTATAGTGGCTCTGTTATCACTTCCTATGGTTGGACTAAGTGGTTTGCACCTTGAGATTAATAAGTAAATTTGTATAAGTATGTTGACTAAATAAAAGATAAAGGAAAGAAAAATTTTTGTATGTACATTTAGTGGTTCGTGTTAATACTGGGCATAGGCTTGGTATTAGCATGCCGGTCCAACTCCGAATTGTATTATGGTTTTTGGTCGTGACATTGGTCCTATAGGTCTTGATAAAAAAAGCTTACCTTTTGGGCTTAACACATGATGTTGATCATTTTAATAAAGATTGTGCTTCTTCATCATTGGGACTGGGGACTTAAGTTGTAGAGGGTACAAAATGCGATGTTTACAGTTTTAATACATGGTGTTGCTGCTATATGAAATTTGTGAAATTTTTGTTGTGGTAACTTTACCATTTGAGATAAAGAGAAGGATGAAGAGGATGGAGTTACAGTGCAGTTGTGGTTTCCTTCTTCATCAAGAGTTGTGGCTGTGTAAAACTTATTCACAATGTTCTTTAGTGATGCCTTATGAAATTCCTTTGTTAAGGAAAACATTTAGCATTCAAATATCTAAGTTACTCAATAATCATATTCCATTTTCTCATGGGCATAAAACATAAATAAAATGGTCCTAATTTGTATTTTGGCTCTATCTTAATTTCTTTTTTTTTTTTAGAATTTTAAGTAAGTGATTAAATTCATACTTTAAATTACATTTCAAAAATGACAACCTCAGCGTTTTTTGCATAACCAAAACCTCTCTCTCTCTCTCTCTCTCTCTCTCTCTCTCTCTCTCTCTCTCTCTCTATATATATATATATATATATGTTACCCAAATATCAACCTAAGAGGGGGGTGAATTAGGTTGAGGCAAACTTTTCGATTAAATGCAGAATTAAAAACAAGTATGAAATAACTATTAATTGCAATATACAATAAACAAGCACAAGTAAATAAGCAATTAAATGAGTTAGAGAGAGAGAGAGAAGCAAACTCGGCGATTTATTGAGGTTCTGCTTCTCGCCTACATCCCCGCCTCAAGAACACCTCTTGAGGATTTCCAAATCCACTAACTTAGCCTTCTTATGGGTGAAGACAAAACCATTACAATTTTGCTTAATCGGTCAAGAGAAATCCACTAGTGAAAAATCCTTTTCACTACCTAGGATTTAAAACCAAACCCTAACTTTGAATCAAGAGTTGATGTACAAAGAAAGCTCTCTCAAAGAGTAGAAAGTACATAAGTAAGCTCACTCTAATAATATATCAAGATTGATCAAGATGAGTCAAGAACTATTTAGAGAATTTTAGGTTTCTATCAAAAGATAAGAATGATTTCAAATATAAGCTGAAGAATTGATGGATATTGATCTTAGATAATGTATGGCTTCAATCTCTAGATTAAATGTTCATATATGTGAGTATATATAGCCCAAAATACATTATAGTTGTTTTCTAGCCGTTATATAAAAAGTACCAAAAGCTGTCAAAGAAAACTAACTGTTATTTTCGTCTAGACTCACAAATATAGGCGTCTAGATCATGATTTAGGCACCTGGATTTTTGGACAGAAAATTTTTGGGTTCAAGATCTAGTTGACTGTACCAATATAGTTGCCTAGATTAGATTTAGGCGCCTAGATTTCAATGTAGGCGACTGGATTGGAATCTTTGTGCCTAGATTCCGATTTAGGCCGCTGAATTACAGATTTAGGCCCCGAAATGAAAATTTTGAGTTTTGTGTCCCACAACCAATCCAAGCCATGACTGAACTTGAGATGTGATCTTTTTGATGTTCTAGGTCATTCCTAATCATTTTTGAAGTCTATTAAGATTTATTCATTGATCAAATCCAAGCTTAGATCAAATATAACCAAAGTTAATGTATTTATATTTTAGAAGATTTTGGTTATTTCTTCAAAATTTGTAAGTCCATTTTCAATATTTTTTAAGATAAAAATTGAGGACTTAAGATAGATCTAAGTTCTTATTATTTTTGAGTTGGTTCTAAAGTTGTTGAGCCTTAATGATCAAAATAGATAAACTTTACAAAACCTAACTCTCACTCACCCTATTACTTGGAACATGATGCTTGAACTTGTTTCTTTTGGCTTTGGCCTTAATGACTTGATCTTCAATGTGAATCCAATTTGAAATTTGACGATTTTGCTTTAATTGAACTTGATGACCATGATGTTCCAATTGATAACTTATCAAAATTATGCTTATATATAAAATCATTAGCTTGCTGGAAAATATCATTTATAAATACATTAGATCTTTGTTATCATCTAATTTACATAAATGCCCTTGGTATATATATATATTTATATATTCAAAGAGAAATATGCAAAGTAACATAGAGTACAGTATAGAACAAGGTCAAGACCTTGATTTTATGAACATGGCACACAACCACCCAATTCACTCGTGTAAAATCATTTTGTGTGAAACATATGTTCTTAAAGATTTAGAATGGGCATGTATTTTCACTCTAGTTTTTGAACCAAAAATACACTACATAACACCATTTTATGGAAAAACCAAGCCCTCAAAAGAAAAGCGAGCATAAAGAAAAGAACCACACAAACATAATACATTGAATTTGGTGTAGGCAACCAATATTACCTAGTACAATATTATCTATTGCCCTTCCCAAACTCCTAAAAGAAAATAGAAAAGATAGTAATGGTAGCAACATATGCATGGATTTATTTCTTAGGCAAACCTCTTGTCGAACTCCTGAATTTAATTAAGACGTCTTCTCCAATTCACTCTTCTTCGTGCTGGATGACCAATTGTAAAAGTCTTCCTAAACCAATCATACTTCCTTTTGACCATAATTTGCCCAACAAAAACTCCGAATATAAATCCACATCCATAACCCATCACAACTACTTTCCAGTCAAACTCAAATGGAGACTCTGTGCCTTGATTTTCTTCAAAATTTGAAGGTGGAAGTGGTGGGTCCTCGAAATTGGCACATTTTTTTGACAATGGGCTTCCGCACAATCCTGCATTTCCATCGAACGAACTGTTTGCAAATGTGACAAATTGTTTCCCTTGTGGTATAGGTCCTGTAAGATGATTGCAAGACACATTCAAGAATGCAAGGAAGGTGAGCTCTACTAGTTGCGGAGGGATCTCTCCAACTAGCATATTCTGAGAAAGGTCTAAAGATTCCAAGTTTGTTAGGTTTACCAAGGACGACTGGATTTGACCAGTAAGAACATTGTTGGAAAGGTTGAGCATGTGAAGCGCTATTAGATTCCCCACAATTTTTGGAATTTCTCCTTCAAACCTGTTGCTTGAGAGATCAATGACCACAAGGAACTCTTGGATTTTCCAATATTCTCTCTCTGTGCCTTTGTTGGTCAATGTCATTGGGTAGCTGTATGGGAATGACCAGCCATTTGAAGTCCTACCAATTTCTTGCATATACATTAAGCGACCTACATCAAAGCTTTGCATGGCTTTCCAAATTTGGAAATATTCAAATGGCAGTATACCAGTAAAGTTATTGTTAGAGAGGTCAACGACATGTAATTTTTGGAATCCAAAATTTGTTTGAGGTTTTCCAATAACACCATGGAATCTGTTGGAGTGCAAAATGAGAACCCTCAGTTCTGGAAGAATGCCCATCCAAGACGGAAAACGATCACTTACATTATTATTTCCAATATCAAGAAATTCTAGCCTGGTACAATAAGCCAGTGACCTTGGTAAAGGCCCTTGAAAATGATTTTGATTCAAACTGATCATCCTCAATTTAGATCCTTCCATGAATATTTGAGGAATGATGCCTTGAAATTCGTTGTGGCCTAGATTAAGAATCGAAAGGTTATTCATGTTGCCTAAACAATGGGGAAGGAAGCCACTTAAGTTGTTGAATGACAAATCAAGATGAGAAAGAGAACTCAGATTACAAATCATTGGTGAGATTTCGCCGCTCAACATGTTGATATTGATGGAATAATCAAAGATGAATGGTGGTGGAATTGGGAGTGATCCTTGAAGCTTGTTATTTTCAAGGTACAAACTTTGTAAACTGGTCCAAGGGAGAACATCTAGAGTTTGATCAAAACCTGTGAGGAAGTTGCTAGACAAATCTAAATACACGAGAGTGTCTTTACTTAAGTTCGAGATCCACTTTGGTATTCGACCATGAATTTTGTTCAGATGGAGTAGCAAAACTTCCAACTGATCTTGGTTTCGAAGGAAATCTGGGAAGTCACTTAAGTCACAAGAACCCAGTCCTAATACCTTAAATTTTTGAAGGGTAGCGTTGGTACTAGGATCAATAAGCAATGAAAGATTGTTATCGCTTAGTTGGAGGTAAAAGAGGCTATTGAGCTTTCGAAACAAGTCAAATTCCACTGCGCCACTCAAGTGATTTGAAAACAGATCTAGACTTTGAAGATTCATAAGATCGGAAATAGACGTTGGAATTGGACCGTGCAATTTATTTTCGAAAACCCACAGGTATTCTAATTGGGTCAGGTTTGCTAGCCAAGATGGGATAGGACCAGTTAATTCATTACAACAAAGACCTAAACTTGTAAGTTGAGTAAGGTTTCGAAGAGAAAAAGGGATGTCACCATATAAATTGGACGCATCTAAGCTCAAATATGTGAGTTTGGTTTGCTTACCCACCCAAGAGAGAGTCCCACGGATGAAATTGTTTTTTGAAAGATCTAGATATGTGAGCTCCGTAAGGTTACCAAATGAGGGTGGTATTGGTCCAGAGAAATTGCATCCTGCAACATTCAAGAAATACAAGGATCTGAGGATACCAATTGAATCTGGTAGCTTGCCACAGAAACTTGTGCCTGAAAGTCCCAAAACTTCAAGGGGGCTACTTCTATTAAATTCCGGAACATGACCAGTGAGATTTGGATTGAAGCGCACACTGAGAGACTTGAGATTTGGTAGCTGAAAAATTCCTATTGGAAACTCACCACGCAAACCACAATCTTTAAGGAAAATGGTTGTCAAGGAAGATAAGTTTGCTAAGATATAGGGTACAGTAGATGATATGTTAACCTCAGTAAGAACTAGTTCTTCCAAATTTGTTAACTTCTCAGCAATACTCCTGAGACCAGGCTTGTGGAGCGTCAATCTATTAAAGCTGAGATTTAGGGAAACCAACTTAGTGAGTTGTAAAATTTCTGATGGGATTTGACCTGACAATACAGAAGAAGAGAGGTCAAGGTAAGTAAGCTTTGAAAGCCGCCTTACACCAACCGGGATTTCAGAGTGATTGAAGTCGTTGTCGGAGAGATTAAGCCTCAGGAGATGAACAAGCTGGAAGAGGGTGCTACTGGAGTTGATAGAACCATAAAGATAACTGCTGCTAAGGTCAAGGCTAGTTACATGACCCGTGTTTTCATCACATTGAACACCATCCCACGTGCAGCAATCAAAACTTTGTATCCACGACGAAACCTTCGAAGAAGCAGAATGACCATAATGAGATGCGGACTGATTGATGATAAAGCTTTTTTTGAATTGCAATAAGGCAAACCTCTCATCATCATGGCAGAGTGGCTGCACAGAAGAAAAAGAGCCAGCAGATAAAAGAGAAAACAGCGACAATAAAAAAAGCAAGCGCACGAACATGAAGAAATTAGAAAGTGATAAACCCATAATGTTCTACTGGATTTTGTTTAGCACTCTTTGATAAGCAGGGAGGTGAATCTAGGAGCTTTTATAGACTGAATTGGAAGTCTTTTGCTCGTGTGAATTCATGCAAGTCAAGTCTTCTCCGTAATCTAACTATTTTCTTTTCAGTTTTTGAAAAAAGTGAAAATGTGATTTCATAATATAAACTTTTTTTTTTTGGGAGAAGAGAATAATATTCACCATTGACAAAATCAAGACGGGATAACAAAAAGAAAAAGAAAAAGTGGAAGCATTGTCCGACCATAGATGGCCGATGGTTACTTCCTCTCGTGTATTATTATCACAAATGATAAATATTGTTACATATCACATTACAGTGTGTACACGATATATATATATATATATATCTACAAATTGAGTATATCAATATCTACTAATTGTTAACATCAACAATCACAAACAAATGACTATATTATATATATATTAATATATATTTATATAATATATATATATATATATATATATATATATATATATATATATAAAAGATTATCTGATAATTGTTATGAGATTTGCAATCTCTTCCACATTGTGATGATAAATTTCCTTGAAAAATAATCCGAATTTCAAGTTTGACCGTTTTCTCTGCTTTCACATTGCATGGGCTTTGTCTTATTACAATTTGCCAATGCAAGATAATCAGACTTGCTTTTGGAATATAAAGTGATATGAAATAGCTAGTGAAAGGCATACTTTGTAAAGAAGTAACATGCGACAACAGCTAGTGGAAGACTTCCTTTTTTGTAAAGAAGTGCTATGCAACAGCCAGTGGAAGACTCGCTTTTGTAAAAAGGTGAAATGCAAGTCTCTCTCATTGTCTTAAAAGATTATCTGAGGGGAAAAAAAATTAGTTATGAGATTTGCAATCTCTTCCACATTGTGATGATAAATTTCCTTGAAAAATAATCCGAATTTCAAGTTTGACCGTTTTCTCTGCTTTCACATTGCATGGGCTTTGTCTTATTACAATTTGCGAATGCAAGATAATCAGACTTGCTTTTGGAATATAAAGTGATATGAAATAGCTAGTGAAAGGCATACTTTGTAAAGAAGCAACATGCAACAACAGCTAGTGGAAGACTTCCTTTTTGTAAAGAAGTGCTATGCAACAGCCAGTGGAAGACTCGCTTTTGTAAAAAGGTGAAATGCAAGTCTCTCTCATTGTCTTAAAAGATTATCTGAGGGGAAAAAAAATTAGGTATGAGATTTGCAGTCTCTTCCACATTGTGATGATAAATTTCCTTGAAAAATAATCCGAATTTCAAGTTTGACCGTTTTCTCTGCTTTCACATTGCATGGGCTTTGTCTTATTACAATTTGCCAATGCAAGATAATCAGACTTGCTTTTGGAATATAAAGTGATATGAAATAGCTAATGAAAGGCATACTTTGTAAAGAAGCAACATGCAACAACAGCTAGTGGAAGACTTCCTTTTTGTAAAGAAGTGCTATGCAACAGCCAGTGGAAGACTCGCTTTTGTAAGGCCATCTCCAACAGCAGTCTAAAACTGCTCTTCATCCCTATTTTTAGAGAACAAACCCAAAAATCCCACCTCCAGTAGTCTTTCATCCGTGCTCTTCATCCTCAAATTTTTTTACAAAGTGTACAGTAGCCTTTCATTTTTGAAAGGCTACTGTACACTTTGTAAAAATTAAAAAACCAATTTTTAATACTTCTGACCCCACCCCAAACAACTGATATTTGTTCCGAATTTTTCTCTCTCCTCTCATTTCTTCCGAATTTTCTCTCTCTTCTTCTCATTTCCTCTCTGTTCTCTCTGCTCTCTCTTCTCTTTTTGCTCTTTCGGTTCTCTGTTCTCTCTGCTCTCTCTTCTCTCTTTGCTCTTTCGGTGGTTGGGCTTGAGGTTGATTTTGTGTACTGGGTTTGCTGTGGTTGGGTTTTCGGTGGTGGTGGTTCTTCGGTGGTTGGGCTTGCCGGCGTGGGCTTGGGCTTGAGGTTGATTTTGTTGGGTTTGCTGTGGTTGGGTTTTCGGTGGTGGTGGTTGGGCTGTGGTTGGGTTTTCAGTGGTGGTGGTTGTGCGGTGGTTGGGCTTGCCGGCGTGGGCTTGGGCTTGAGGTTGATTTTGTTGGGTTTGCTGTGGTTGGGTTTTCGGTGGTGGTGGTTGGGCTGTGGTTGGGTTTTCGGTGGTGGTGGTTGGGCTTGCCGGCGTGGGCTTGGGCTTGAGGTTGACGGCGGAGCAGTTGATTCGGCGTGGTGGTGGGTTTGGGTCTTTGCCGAGGTGGTGGGTTGGTTGATTCGGTGGTGGGTTGGGTCTTTGCGGTGGTGGGTTGGGTCTTTGTGGTGGTGGGTTTGGGTCTTTGCCGAGGTGGTGGGTTGGTTGATTCGGTGGTGGGTTGGGTCTTTGCGGTGGTGGGTTGGGTCTTTGTGGTGGTGGGTTTGGGTCTTTGCCGAGGCCTGGGGTGGTTGAATCGGTGGCTTGGGGTGGTTGTTGGGTCACCGGAAGTGGAGCTCGGCCTGAAGGTGGTGGAGCCGTGCCGTTTGGTGGCTGAGAAAATTTTGGTTGCTGAAATTAATTTGACAGTTGGTTATTTTTGGTTGGTTGGTGAAATTAATCTGTTTGTTTGGTTGCTGTGATGAGAAATTGATTTGGGTGGGAGTTGGTTATTTTTGGTGGGAAGTAGTGATAAAAAAGTAATTTTTAATAGAATAGAGATAAAGATAAAGAGTACTGTTGGAGTGGTTGTTTAAAAAAAAAAAAAAGAGTTGTTAAAAAGTGTAATTTTAAAGATAAAGATAGAGATAAAGATAAAGGACTGCTGAAGATGGCCTAAAAAAGCGATATGCAAGTCTCTCTCATTGTCTTAAAAGATTATCTGAGGGGAAAAAAATTAGTTATGAGATTTGCAATCTCTTCCACATTGTGATGATAAATTTCCTATCTTTTGTCTCATATTCAAGTAATTTGAATACAGTTCAAGAATTTAAAGATTCGTAAGCCTGAAATGTTGGAATTGGATTGTGTTATTTGTTTTTCTCAGGCCGGCCATGCCATAGGTTAGTTAGTTGGGTTAGGTTGGCTTTCCAAGATACCACTTAATCCATTCCAATACGAAGATCTAAAGTTGTAAGCTGAGTCAGAGGTTTCGAAGAGAAACTTGTGCAGTTGTGCCCGCTAGTCTCAAAACATCAAGGGGGCGACTTCTATTAAATTTTGAGGATATTGAGAGACTTGAGATTTTGGTAACTGAAAATTCCTAAACTCACCATGCAAACCATAATTGCGAAATATTTGTGAAAATTATAGAATATTTCGGAAGCACATTGAATGCGTATTCTCTCTTCTTACATAAGTGGTGGATTTTATCATGTATATAATTAGTGGGATTCACCACTTATGTGAGAGAAAGAAATACACATTTAATGTATTCCGAGAATATTTTATAATTACCCGCAATTCACACGCTCAGCAGGCCCATTGTTTTGTTAAAATCATCAGACCTAGACATCTTATGATAGAGACTTCCATAAAGAGACATCTCATGAAAAGTGGGTGGGATTGACTTAGTTTGGTGCGGTTTAGCTAACTATGCGACAGATTTGAGAGAAAGACATACAAGTATTTGGATGATGCTTTTGCCAAAGGGGTATTTTGAATATGACCTCTGACCTACAGTAGCCCACGGGGCACGGCCCTTTATTGCTGCAATGAGTGTGTAAAAGATGAGCATGTGAACCCAATCAACAAGGCATTAGCATGTGAAATTAGGAAAACGCTTTGAATTAATTTTTATTTTTTTTTTATGAAAACTTTGAATTAATTATGTATAGAGAAGCCTTCAAACAAACAAATAAATGTATAAAGGAAGACAATGTTAAAGGTGTTCTAGTTGCCAATCTTCTCACGCTAGGGCCATGGAGCTCTCCTTCAAAATTGAAAAAAGAAAAAGATAAAAAGAAGGGAGCAGTTTGGGTCAGTGCACAGGAGCACTGGACTCGTTAAGACCATTACACGTGTACAAAAATTGGACACGTGTCAAGATCTCAACGAGTCCAGTGCTCTTGTGCACTAGACCCAATCTTTTCCCAAAAAAGAAAGGAAAGTAAAAAGTAAAAAATAAATAAAAAAATGAAAAACTCTGTGACACGAGTTAATGCATGCACTACATCATCTAAAATGGTAGTCCACGGAAAAGAAGTGAAGTTGGGATTTTCCCTCTTTATTTTTGTTTTATTTTTTATTTATACCGTAAATAAAGACTATAAGAAAAGAAAATAAAAAAAAGATATTGTTCAATCTGGATCATAATCATAATTTTCAGTAAAAAATTACATCAATGATTTTGGTCAGCAAAACTAAAGCATTTCCAATTTTGATTGATGAGTCAAAAGTCTTATAACGTATGGACATTGACTGATATTATTTACAAGAAGAACTAGGGTTTAAATCTCCACTCTCTCATTTATAACACGAGCAATGCTATAGACACAATACTTTCATAATAATACTGAAGTTGACAGGTTTTTATTAGTTCTCGTCTGAACCCACCACTTTGTTTACATCACTTTAATATTTAACATTTTTTTTTTTGATAATTTTTAATATTTAACATTTACAACTTGACACCTAAATATTTTTATGATTATTGTAAAAGTGTTGTGCTTATAACTTTATTGTTAGGGGCGGAGTTAGTAATTTAGTTTAGGTTGAGCACCTTTTGACAAGGGTAGAGCCATAAATTTAATATTAAGGACACCATATTGTGAAACTATTTGTATTTTTCATCCATATATATGATTTATATAATTCACGGGGTTGTATCAAAAGAAATGATTTTATTTTTTGGAAAAGAAGGTTGATAGGCTAAACGTGCGTAAAGAGTGGAATGAATCATTCCCAAAAAAGAAAAAAAATTTTAAAGGGGGGGGGGGAAGGGATAGATTTTGGTTTTGATAAAGTAACGGGGTTTAGTTAACTTAGAGTCTGTTTGGATTAACTGTTTGAAAAAAAATATATTTTTTAAATGCGATTTTAAAAGGTGTGTTTAGAAAATACGATTTTAAAAATCACAATTAAATGTTTGGATAATTTTACTCTAAAATTGTTGTTTCGGATATAAATCACCAAAAAAGACTTGACTATACTTTTAGGTTATTATGCTATTTTTCAAATGTTGTAAATGTTAGGAATAGTAATAAGAACAAATAATAATAATATACTTAACTATGCCTATGTGTCTATTTACTAAAAAAAAATGTACTAAAGATGCAGGACATCACTTTTAATGGCCTGATGCTATCAAAATAATTCAAACCACGCACAGTGGCCTGATGCTATCAAATCTAGCATACTTCACGTGGGCTCTTGAAATTCCAACCAAAAGCAAATGTCAAAGTCTATATGTTAAAGAAAGGTTCTAGAAAGTCCAAGCCAAAAAAGCAAATATCAAGTCTAGAAAAAAAGAAAGAGTTACTGGTTGTAAAAAATCCAAGCAAAGAAGTAGATTTGATACAAGAAAGTCTAACCAACAAATTACTGGTCCTAAAAAAAACTAATGAAGAACCAGGCACGGTCTTCCTTTAAGAGAAGCAAAGAAGTCATTGGTCAGTCCAAGCAAAATCGAGAGGCAGACACGACAAAGAGCAGAGAGGTGCATGGAAGAGCAGAGGTGGACATCGTTGAAGAGAAAAAGAGAACAGGTGAGTTAGATTTTTGTCTGATATTTTGGTTATAAAGAATAAAGTTGAGGATAGTTTAGATATTTGTACAAAACAAAAGAGCAGTGCGAACACAAAATTTGGGGTGCAGATCGCGCCTATTGAAAAAGTATCAAATCACCTTCAATTTCTAAACGCCATATTTGTGCGATTTTAGCAAAATTATGTTTTTAAAATCACGGGGCCAAACGTCTTAAGATTTGTGATTTTTATGCAAATCGCGTGTTTACCCAGCAAAATCGCAGGGTCAAACTGACTCTTAATCTACATAAAAAAAATCAATCTAGCGGATTAGCCTTTTACGTAACTACATGGGTGTAATATTCTTTAATTTAAGAATTATTTTATATGAAAATATTATAATAATATAAAAAAAGTTTCATACTTTCTCTTTATACGGATTTTTATTATTAACTAAAGGGAGGGTGTTCACCATGGGAAAGAAAAAATGGAAAAGATTAAAGTAAAAAAGGTGGGTATATGAAATGGTGAGATGAAAGAGTAGTCAAGTAGGTTACATTTATATAATTTGTAGGGTTTAACTTTCAAGTCTCATATGTAAAAAAAAAAAAACTCAAGTCGATATATATATATAGAAGTCAAGACATTTTTAGGGTTGGGCAATTTATAAAATTGAGGATATATTAAAAAAAAATTGATTTATGAGTTCTCTCTAATCAGTCTAATGAATTCATCCACAAATATTTGATAATTGGAACCCTTTAACAAATTATCCAATAATATCATTAGGAACTGAGGTGGCAAACTGTTAGAGTAAAATAATTTTAAAATCCACTTTAGAAGATAAAGCATTTGAATAATCTTTACAAATAATGTGTATCAATAGTAACACAAAAAATTTACAGTTTGTTCCCTTAAAGAAATATGTTTTAATTTTTAATTTTTTTTTTCTTTTATAAGGTGATGTTTGAGATTTTGAATCATGTATACTTGTGAATAATTGGCAAATTATTTGTAAGCATGCTTAGATGACATATAACTTTAAGTGTTAAGTTGATTTAATTTGTAAAATCTTTGGGTAAATTACACTGACACTCTTGATTTTTGGTGAAACTAAATCCTATTACATCCTATTTTTAACAAATAATCTTCTATTCTAAAATTCTTTAAATATTTTGAGGTGGAGAATATATATATATATGGTCTGAAACTTCATGGCCTTCAAGCAACAAATCTCATCAAAATTCTTTAAATATTTTGAGGTGGAAATATATATATATATGGTCTGAAACTTCATGGACCCCAAGCAACAAATAATCCATTCTAATTCTTTAAATATTTTGAGGTGGAGAATATATATATATATATGGTCTGAAACTTCATGGACTTTCTCATCAAGCAACAAATAATCTTCTATTCTAAAATTCTTTAAATATTTTGAGGTGGAGAATATATATATATATGGTCTGAAACTTCATGGCCTTTCTCATCAAGCAACAAATAATCTTCTATTCTCAAATTCTTTAAATATTTTGAGGTGGAGAATATATATATATATGGTCTGAAACTTCATGGCCTTTCTCATCAAGAAAAGAAACTTCATGGCCCCTACCAAATAGCATTAAAAAAGACAAAGTCATTTTCTCTTTTCTTCTTTGAATTGACGCGGACCTTTGTATTCTGAAAATTAAAAACGTTTGAGAAAAAAGAAAAAAGAAAAAAGAAAATTAACAAACGTGATGAAAGGGAAGTCTTCAATGGCCCATGTCACTGTGATGCTAGGATGATTACAAAAAGTTTTTTTCTTCCACAAAAAATAAAAATCATTATTGGGGTCTGACATGACATCATTAGTTCATTACTTTGTCACTGATCTCTCACATATATTGTTGTTACTTCCAGTGTGTTACGATCTTATTAACTGGACCAATGAGAAATTGTTCGCTCTTAAGACCACACAGTATTCTACTTGTGATTCATATTCCTTAGTTCTGGTTGAGAACAGTAAAGACTTGAACACTGAATTTTTTTCCCAAGTCGGTATTACAAGTTGATGATCGAACTAGTTTCAGTATCCTCTTCTAACCATTGGTTCAATTTGACAATCTCAGCAATAAACTACGATTTGTGTGGCTTGTTTAATGTTCTAATGTCTTATCTATTTTTTTCTTTAATAAATTATTATTTTAGATCAACATATATTTGATTATATCTTTTTGTTTTACCTTTATTTCTTTATAAATGCCAAACACTAGATTGGGTACAAAAAAAAAAAAAAATTGTTTTATTATAATAATGTTATGAGAAATTTAATAAAAATAAGAATAAAATCTAAACTAAACTTTAGAATACACAAGTTGAATGAAGAAATAACAGTAAGTAACATTAATTGTGACAGAAAAAAAAAAACTTTCACAAAAAAATATAAATGAAGAAAAAAAATACAATTGGCTCACATTGATGTTCATAGCTGATGATCATAGTATATTTATAACCATCATAGGCATATAATATTGCATGAAAAAACACACACAAAAAAAAAAAAATCAAAGAAAAAATAAAATCACCCAATAATATGTTGAAACCATTTATTAATCTTCTGAAAATAAAAATAAATAAGACACAGTGGGGTGAAAGAGAGAGACAGAGAGGTGGTAAAAGTGTGTAGGGTAAAAGTGAATTCAATCTTATATTTGTTAAATACAAGATTGTTTAAAATACAAATTCCAATTCAGTTAGTCCATTGGTTACGTTGGTTATGATGGGACAGCGGTAAAATTTGTTTTACCAATCTTGTGTTTGTGAAATACAAGATTGGTGCCAATCTTGTGTTTGAGAAATACAAGGTTGGTGCCAATCTTGTGCTTGTGAAATATAAGATTGGTGCCAAACTTGTGTTTAGAAAAGACAAAATCTATTTTTCAAATTAATTTCAACTAGGACATATTTAGCAAAATAATATTAAAATATGCATTATTTTTAAAAAACGGCCCTCTGAAGTATAGTTTTCATAAAACAATGATTAAAAATAAAAACCAATGTACATACTGTAATGGGCATTTTTGGTGTGTCACAGTCATCGCGTGCTGCAAGGATAGTGGACACTTTTCTTGGGCCCGAGTTCGTGATGGAAAGTCATACCCAAAACTCTTGTCAAACTACAATTCTTTGGTTGCTAACAGCCTAACAGGGCAACCCAAACTTGCGCTTACATACACACAGAGAAGCAAACAACAAATTGCTTCCAACTAGGCTTGAACTGATTCATCCAGTGGCGTAAGGGATCAGTATCAATGCGACTAAAATGTGAGACTTGTTATCATCATGGATTTATTGAACACATGCATAAAAGTATTACTAAATCTGTTCATCTAAATAAATAGTTTCTAGTGGGAAAGGATAATAGTATTTGAATAAACTCAAAGTCAATTGATAACGTAAGGAAAAGTTGAGTTAGGGAGTAGGAGGAGGGGAACATGATTATGAAACAACATGTGCTTTAGACCTGTTCCCTTCTCTTGTTGGAGAGTAACGAATGAATATTGAACCGTCAAAACGTTTTCCAAGCAAACACGTGTTGGGTCACATGACTACCATTCTGAATTCTAAGGAGGTTGAGTTTGCTTTGTTGGATTGGAAGGTAGCCACAAATGCGGGTTGACTTGTGTTGAGAGTGGGATGGGCAATGCTGAATAGGCCTAAAACATTGCTAGTTAAGTATTTTGTGCCCAAGAAGTTTGGGCTTTCTGCTAAAAGAGTTGCACTTGAAAATGGTATAATTTTGTGACAAGATTGGGTAAAGCCCACCCAAGAGTACAGAGTACTGAATATCTTTTTCTAATAGGACACATATTGCATCATAAATAAAAAGTAGTAGCTTTCCTTATTAGAATCACGAATTAGAAAAGAGTCGTCTAGACTCTAGATCGCCTTCTTTTATCAAAAGAGGAAAATATGTAAAATTTGACTGGATTTCTTTTTAAAGAAAAGATATGTGAATGGTTATTTCTATAATGGGACGACCATTTGTGGGATTCCATCTAATGGGCTAAGCTCAACTGGGCAGAACCAGTATGACATTGGGTTGGGCCCAACACAATCAATTCATGCATCTCCAACGTCACTAATGCCCAAGGAAAGTTCTTCAGAGTTTATAGATAACCAATAAACATCAATACAAACATGGAACATGTGTGAGATGCGAGTGTCAATCCTTGACATTACCTTACGACATAATAATATAATCCAATAACATTTACCCTATGATAAATATTCAGTTGTGAAATAATATGTAATCTTTATCCAACCTTTTTTATTGGGGTTCGATTAAATGACATTACCTTTTTAATCCAAATAATTTACTGCTAAATTAAGACAACTTCCAAAACTAGAATATTTATATTTATATGTACCAAAGTATCAAAACAATTATTCACTGTACCCATTTTGTATTTAGAAATGAATATCTTTTTTCTAATCCTATTTACTCAAAAAAAAAACATTAATAATAAACTTGTTTTTCAGCATTAAATCCAGCAGAAGTCCAAAACGCAGTGTATTGGGATTCTCTCTAGTCTCTACCTCGTAAAAGCACCACAGTTTTATTCTTCAATAGCAGCAAAATTCAAACACGACTCATTCGGATTTTGGAATCCATGAAATATTGAAATCCACACGTGAACGGCATGGGGGAATTACCCACTAAATAAAAAAGAAATAGATCTGCGTTCATCACGTGGCATAAAAGAAAAATTCAGCAAATCAAAACGAAGCAAATATATATGAAATGCCACACCCAATCACATACCCTCCTACCGACCAAACAAAAAAGACAACTACTAAAATGTCCAAAAAAACCTCTCAATAATTCTTTTGCCTATTTATATAACCATATTAAGCTCCCTCTCGTTTATTCCTCTGACTTCATTTTTTGTTTGGTTCACTTCTCTAGCAGATCATAGATTAGTGTTCTAAGCAATCACAATGGCTGAAAATTCAGCAACACAAGGTACCACTCTCTTCTCTCCGTACAAGATGGGCAACTTCAACCTTTCCCACAGGTCAGTCTTTTTATCCTTTCAATCTCTCTTTGTGTTTTTCAGACATAAACATGGGATTTTAGGACATTGGGAGAGAGTTCCTCGGAGTTTGGAAAGGCGAGGGTGTTTTCGTCAATTCGAAATTTTTTTTTTTTTGGTCTTGGAGATCTAGGGGAGGCTATATATGATTACACCTGGGGGTTTTTTTTGTGTGACGGATTTGCCCTTATTTTTTGGGGTATTTACAGGGTGGTGCTTGCGCCTATGACGAGGTGCAGAGCGTTGAATGGAATTCCACAGCCAGGTTTGGCGGAGTACTACACACAAAGGTCAACAAACGGTGGGTTTCTCATCACGGAAGGCACTTTGATCTCCAACACAGCCGCCGGGTAATTTCGTAATTTTGTTTAGTCTTCATGGCTCTTTTTATTAATAATGAGTGGACTTCTGGACCTCGGTTGATTGGACTTGTGGGGCCCACATTCACTACTTTTTTATTAAAGTAAGTGCTATGTGGTGACGGATTAAAAGTTCACATCATTGTCTGTTTGTGTTCCTTTCAATCTCATGGGCTTAATAAGTTGATGTGTTTGGGCCTGATAAGTAGTTTGGATCTTTGTAGAATCAGTGTGTTTGGGCTTAGACCAATACAGTGTTAAAACAAAAAAAAAAGTATATAAATTGATTGAATTTTGACCATTTTCTTTAATGACTACTCTATAAACATTTTAATGATTTATTATTGTACATGAACCTAACGTGTTTAGATCAACAATAAGGTAAAAGAAAAAAACTAATCCAAATTCATGAAACATTATGAAATCAAGCTTTTATCTTCTATGGCATTGCATGTTATTATGTTAATGACACAATTTGTAGCTCATTGGAGTGATGATACCTTGTCACAACACTTACTATAGGTTCAAATATGGTCTCTTTGTTTTACAATAAATAATTTTGAAAGTTTTAGTAAAATTTTGTTGGTGGAAGCAGGTTCCCACATGTTCCTGGGATATACAATGAAGAACAGGTGGAGGCATGGAAGAAGGTGGTGGATGCAGTTCATGCCAAAGGTGCCATCATTTTCTGCCAATTGTGGCATGTTGGCCGTGCATCTCATCAAGGTAGCTTGCTGCACCCTAACAATCTGGAAATTGATGTTATGTAATGCCATAATTAATCAAATTTATAACTACGAGTCGATAGCTCTCATTTTATTGCTGTTAATGAGCTATAACTCAAATGACACTTTATTTGAAGCGCTGACCACTTTAGTTGGTGTTTTTGATAGTTTATCAACCTGGTGGGGCCCCACCAATTTCTTCAACGAACACTCCAATATCAAATAGATGGAGAATTCTCATGCCAGACGGGTCCTATGGCATATACCCGAAGCCAAGAGCCCTGGAAGCTTATGAAATATTGGATGTTGTGGAGCATTATCGCAAAGCAGCCTTGAATGCCATTCGAGCAGGTTGGTTTAACATGAATCATGATGTGTTTAATTTTATCAAAATTTTTTTTTATCAGTTTGTGACTATGTGGTTGCTTTAGTTCTAAGCTTCTGATATTGGCTTAATTACCTGCTTAATTTTTTAATTGGGGTGTAGTGCATTTAACCAAAGGGTATGTGATCATGATAACTTTGTATGAGTGTGTGTGTGCGTCATGGGGAAGATTAAGTTACTATGAGTGTGTGTATGTGTCCTTTTAGTGGCTATGTAATAGATTACAAGTGAAAAGGCTGTACATATATGAAATCATGATGCCATATGTCATACCCGTGCATATAGTTTTGGACTTGATACCTATTTGTGGTCCCCGATTCAGCTGAAAAATAGTCTTCTTCATTCTTTACCTGCTCCAAAAGTGCATCAAAATATTAAGATAAGAGCTTAGGAATTTAGAAATTTTGTAAAAAGCAATTAGTTATTAATCTTTTGGAAATTTAAGCATCACTTATAAGCATTTTATTTTTCTTGACCAAGTTTGCTGTGAGAATTTAAATTGTTTGTAAAAGGATTATGGAAATCCTAAAAGAATTATGACAAACTACTATGCTATTTCAATTGTTACATTGACCCACATATCTGGTCAATGTACATTTATCATGCAGACAAACAAGCAGTTTGTTATTATGTTCAAGTATCATCAATAAAGCACATATATAATCTTCATGTAATGCAGGTTTTGATGGAATTGAGATTCATGGGGCACATGGCTACCTCATTGACCAATTTTTGAAGGATGGGATCAATGATCGAACAGATGAGTATGGTGGCTCAATTGGAAATCGATGCAGATTCATAATCCAGGTGGTTCAAGCAGTAGTATCAGCCATTGGTGCAGAACGAGTTGGTGTTAGAATTTCACCAGCAATTGATCACCTTGATGCTACAGACTCCAACCCACTTGGCCTAGGCTTGGCAGTGATTGAAAGACTCAACAAGGTCCAAGTAGACCTTGGCTCAAAACTCACTTATCTTCATGTGACTCAGCCTCGATACACAGCTTATGGCCAAACAGAATCAGGCAAACCTGGCAGTGAAGAAGAGGAAGCTCACCTAATAAGGACCTTTAGAAAAGCTTATCAAGGAACCTTTATCTGTAGTGGCGGCTACACGCGAGAGCTAGGAATGGAAGCTTTGGCTCAAGATGAAGCTGATTTGGTGTCTTTTGGTCGCCTTTTTATCTCAAACCCGGACTTGGTTTTGAGGTTTAAGATCAATGCACCCCTAAATAAGTACATTAGAAAAACTTTCTATACACAGGATCCTGTTGTTGGGTACACAGACTACCCATTTCTGAACAAGGGAGGACAGGAACCATTGTCTCGCCTGTGATAGGGTTATTAACCTAATAATTGCATATGTTACTCTAATAATTTTCTATGGTCATTGAATGTCTTGTTTTGGGCTTAAACTTGATTTTCTTTGTTGAGAGAGTAATAGTTAATAGAAAGTAATTTTATTTATGCATGTATATTACATCGATGTGGCTGTATCCATGTGTATTCTTAGTCACTCTAAATTCCAAGAACAAATCTTGATGAGTGAAAAATGTGCCATGGAACTTTTCATGCACAGTAACATGAAATTTGAATCATTTGAAATAGCAAGCCACCATGGGATGGTGTATGATACTTAACTGTTACTACTAATCAGCTTTGATATGCCAATTTGGAGGGATTACAAACTAACTCCCTATCATGATTTGAGGTTTTTTCCACATTGTCTCCTGACTTTGGAAATCTATACTAATATCTCCTCCTGGTCTGGATTGAATCTCAACAGTACTCATTTTCCAACAGCTCATTCCTTTGAGTGAAAGAAAGTTTTAGTGTGTATTTGGATTAGTTTTTTTATTGAAAGAAGAAAAAGTACATTTACTTGCATTCAAACCATATGCATTTTGCCAAAGTTCTCTTCATTAGGAATCATCGAGTCCACTTGAGATACATTTCTCTCTCGAGCTAGAAATCTGGTAAACGACCTACCATATATAGTACCATTGTCTAGTTTTGAACTTTCTAAAGTGGTTCATGAGGATGGATAGAAATACCCATGTCTACTTGACAAGAGTTTATGCATGTTGATGAAATTTGAGACACATTTTTGGTAGGAAATCAAAGGCCTACGATTGCGTGTACTTTGTTTTTAGCTTTTACGGTTTGAAACAAAAATAAGTGGGTTATGGAGAAGAGGTATATTAGACTTTTAGTCCCCTTTTTTGGTCAATTTGGAAGGAAAATATTGCAATTTAATCCAAATTACGTGAAGATTTAGTAGAATGATTTGGCGGAATACTGGTAAAAAAAACTTTTTCTTAACTTTTTGCCGTTCGTTTGAAGTTAATTGCTGAAGTTTACATTGAATACGTGTCGTAGTCATGTTAAACATCACTAACATTTTTTTTTTTTAAAATAAAAAAATCTGTGAATTTGATAGTTTTATCGTCGAATTTAAGTGATATTCCCAATAAATAAATAATTTTAATGTTGCTTGAATTCGACAATTTTACTACTGAATCCCTTGTTCTCCTTTTCCCATTAGATGCTACCAAACAAACAAAACACTATGTGAATTTGGCCAAGTTATTGCCAAATTCACTCATTTTTTAAATGCCTGTGATTCGGCATTAAAATTGCCGAATTCATTTTTTTTTTTTAGTTTTGTTTTTAAAAAGTCAGTGATGTACTGATGTAGTGATGTGTAAGATTTTGGCATTATTTGTGCCTTATTCAAAGTGAACTTCGGCACTTTTAATTTCGAAGTTGCTACTGCATTTCACCAATTAACTTCAAACCTATAGCAATATGTTAATAAATTTTACCAATATTCCTCCAAATCACTCTTTAGTGTAGGTTTCTTAAAGTAAGGGAGTTAATATGGAGAAACCATATTTTTATTTAATTTAATTTCCATTTCTCTTTTGTTTTTGGGATGAGCTATATCATATATCAAGTTTCAAGTTGTAAATTAGTGTGCTATATCTTAGGCACATGATTTGTGTTGTAAACCAAAACAATAAGTAAAACATAACAAACAAAAAAATTAAGAGAAAATAACTAAAAAAAGAAAGAAAGAATGTCTTAACTAGAACTCTAGAAGAGATGAATAGGAGACTTTTATTTAATTACTTTGGTGTTTGTATCATCTACTCAAAACAACTATTTCGGATGCTTATGCATAGAATACATTCTAAAAAAAAAAAAAAATTGAGATGTTTCATTAGGATTTTGGTAAATGCAGAATGCATTTTGCAAATTCTCATTTTTAGAGCAGAAGTTAGAATCCACATTTTTTTTAGATTCTGATTTTAGCCTGTGTTTGGATTCTCTATTTTAGAAATACATTCTAAAGAATAGTACGTTTGATAAAATATTGAAATTATTTATAAGAAGTGATTATGCTGAAAGGAATTGTGTTTGATTGGTATTTTAAAGAATGCATTCTTTCTATTAAATAATATATTATTAGTATACATTATGTAATTAACATTTTTTTTTTTTAAATATCTCAATGCAAGGCTAAAAATACATTTACTACCAATACAAAATTAACAATGTAATAAAGAAATAAAGTATTACATTGTGATTTAAATTAATGTCTACTACTAATAAAAAAAATAGGTCATGATTTGTACACATCTCCTTGCACACATTTTTATAAAATTTGAACAATGTAATAAAAAAATATAGAGAAATGTGTATTGTGTGTGCAATAGAGATATACACAAACCATTTATGATAAAAAAAATATCATATACATCCTCTAAATAAATTTTCATAATTTTACACTTTGCACCAAACAAAGTGAACATACAAATAAAACCAATTTAGTTTTTTTCCCTTTCAAATTTTTTTTCTTCTTTCTTTTCCACTCTCCCTTTTTTCCTACCATACAAGCAAACCCCATTTCTTTTTTCTTTTTTATTTCCCCACCACCCATGTACCCCCTGCCTTTCTTTTTTCTTCTCTCCCACCACACACATACATCCCTCCTTATCCATCTCATTTTTTTTTCTCTTCATTTCCTCCTCACAGTTCACACCCCTCCCCCATTTCTCAGTTTTTTTTTTCTCTCTCTTTTATATAACATCCAAACATTACAAACATTACAAATAAAAGAAAAAACGTAATGTGACATAAAATCTAAACATTACAAATAAAGTGTTGAAAAAAGCACATTATAACAAGTTTACATTAAACAAAGAAAAAAACATTACTAACAATCATTCCAAATCATCCTTGGTTCTTTAATACAAAATGAGAAAATGAGAATACTTTTTCAAAGATAAAAGATAGAAAGAGATAAAATAGGGAACACATAAAAAAAAAAGAGAAAAAGTAGGGAATAAAAGAGAGGGAAGGAAAATAAAATGAAGAAAGAAAAAAATTAAGCAGGGAAAAAAGAGTTGTTCGAAGTAATAAACTGTTATAAGTGGGTCCCATTTGCTTTAGCAAAAATTAAAAGTAGAAACTAGAATCAGAATCCAAAATATTTTTTGGATTCTGACTTCTTCTCTAGAAATGAGAATTTGCAAAATGCATTCTGTCTAAAATGCATTTTGCATTTTCCAAAATCCCAACCAAACATCTCAAATTTTTTATATAATGCATTCTATGCATAAAAATCTTAAATATCTTTGAAATCACTTTTAAGTAAATGATCCAAATATAGGCTTATCTTTTGATTTTGATTTTTGCTAAAGCAAGTGAGACCCATTTACTGGAGCATTAATTGCTCCAACATCCATTAAATATCAATTAATTTGATTGATTTGCAATACTCTACAATACACATTCTAGTGGGAATGTTCCCAAAGTAGAGGATCCAAACGCATTCAAGCCAAATGAGCATCTCCTCTATTGTACAAAGTAGTATATTCTCTATTGTACACAATTTTATTTTGAAGCTTGAAACAAAGGAATAACAACTTTCTTCTTCTTAACCAGCAGCACTAAATACAGGATAAACAGGTGTTTTGTTGGGAAAGAAAAGTCCAAAGTTCTGCTCCGTACCTGCTGGCTTTTGGTTCTCATTGAACATTGCAAAAATGAACCCTTCTATGATAATGTTTGGTCTTTTTGGTGTCCCTTTCTTCTCCAGAATATGCTTCACAAAATTCTGATTATATGTTGATGCAAGTGCTGGAGTTGTGAGTTCACCATTCCCAGCTGATGGCCATCCAGACTCAGACACCACCACATTCACGTCAGCCACACCTGCTCTTTCCATTGCTGAAAAAAAGGCATCCACAATTGCATCAAAAAGGTTCACATAGCCCAATGCCCCGTCTTGAACCACGACCCCAGTTGCCGTGAACTGTGCATAGTCTAAGCGAATGTCTTTTGTGTTGGATGCATAGGCGAAGTAAGGATACACATTGATCATAAGTGGTGATTTTTGCGCTGATAAAAATTTGAGAATGTTAACCATGTCATTGTTTGCCTCAGCACTGAATGCACCAGCTGATGGAGGATAAGAGACTCCTAACACATTTGCTGGTACCACAGTGGTCACTTTGATATTAGGTAGATTCTTAGCAATGAGTACGTTTTGGAGCAATTGCATCACTGGGTAAACAAAAGTGCCTAGTGGTCCAGGAACAACCTCATTGCCAATAGTAATATACCCAAACAAAACATCATTAATGTAAGGTTGCACATTGGTTACAAACCATGATTCCACAGCTGCTTGGCTTACTGCCAATGTGGGTAAATCTTCATTTCTCACGCCTAAAGATACAACAATTTGGCTTCCTCTTAGTGCTTGAAGTGCTGCTGGATTGGGATCAAAGAGTCTCAATTTTCTAATACCATATTGTTTGTAGAGTTGAATTACTTCAGTAGAAGGAGGTAGGTCATTTCCTAATAATCCATAGCAAACACCAATAGTATTATCTGGGGTAATTTGTGAGAGAACAACTTGGTTTTGAGTGGCTGCTATGCCAGAGAGAAGGAACACCATCCACAAGAGCGACATTGCTTTTCTATCACGAATTGCGTGTCCTGTCATTAATGAGAATCAATTAAACAAATAGAAAAATAGATAAAATTAATTTGAAAGGAATGCTCTAAAGATTGAAGAATTAGTCAGGTGCAAACAAATTAAAGTTTTCTTATAATCCATTTTAAGGCAATTCATAGATATTTCACAGTGTATTAAAAACACATGACTCATTAAATACATCAAATGATTAAAAGTACAAGTGGATGGTCATTTGAGTCGCTACATAATGGATTGAAGGAATTTTCTTCCAAATTGCAATATAATTTTATACTACCTATATTGATTATATACATATCAGCTAAGTAAGAAAAACTTAAAAGTTACTAAAAACTATATAGAAAAGGTCGATCCTCTCCATTTGAAATGAAATGGAGAGTGTCTATTTTATGGTCCAAATTAAATATCACAGATCTAAGAATAGACAAATGAAAAGATTTTCAAATAGAGAGTATTCTATTCCGAATTTTATGGACGTTGCCAAATTTTTTTTTATAAGGAAAAACTTGGATTCGAATCTTCCCTTCTATAACCAAGCAAATTTAATATTAAAAGAAAAAAAGAAGAAGAAGAAGAAGAAAAGAAATTAGAAGAAGTTGCAACTTACTGGTGCAATGAGGCTGGAGAGATTGGAAGACCTTTATTGCAAGGTCCTGTCCTGTCTAATATTTATCTATCTATTCCAAATCTACCAATCTTGGAATATATTATAAGGGTTGTAGCACCTGTAGTGTAAGAGAGTCTTATATTTAAATAGCGAGTTAAGACAGCGTAGTATCTCCACATCGTACCTACCCACCCGGGAATCTATCTCCTGATTAAGCCAATTGCTTATTTTTAATCTTTATCCAACTATTAATTCATATTTTTTAAATGTTTTTTTTTTTGCTCAAAGATATTAATTCATATCTGTAAATGTTGGACAATTTTGGAAGCAAATTAAAGGAATATAAATCTTTTATTCCATTTTATACTTTACCAATTATAACAAATCAAACATAATTTGATACGTGCTATATCATAATTGGTGGAGTATAAAGTAGAATAATAAAGGATTCGCATGCTAATTAAAGATATCCTTTAATTGTCAATTTTTTGTGTGGACTAGCTTAATTTGTAAGTCTAGCTTATACCAAATTAATTTCATCATCTTATTAAGACAAATGTGCATGCGCGCATGTAAAAGAATATTATGTTATCATCTCTTTTTTCTTCTTCTTTTTTTGAATTGGTGGATAAGAATACATCATATATTTGATCGATTTGAATTATCTCTAGGTAATTAGCATTCTTCGTTAAGATGAGACTTAAATAAATTGGAGCTTCTGATGATATATATCTTTACTTGCATACCAAGTACCAACCCCTGTATGCCAACTCACTACAAAAAACTTGATCTATTTCAACACATTTATTTCGAGGGTTCATTAAAAATGGTTGCATTAGCATATAATTTTGTGCGATAAGCCATAAGGGTGAAATATACAATGAAAAGAGTTCCAATTTTATTATTGCAGGAGAAAGAGTTTTTGAAAATGTTCCAGATACCAGTTATTGAAGTGCCCACAAATCTTCCAAATATTCGTAACGATTTACCCATCCAAGCTTTTGCTGTAGGGCAACAAAATTTATCCTTGATTTTGTTCTATGTTTGCTTCATTTCAACTTGACTATTGACTTGGGTTGTATGGTTTTTTAGACTGCTTGTGGAAAATGGGAACATGTTCGTTGAGAAGTTGCATACATGTTTAGATTGTGTCGTCCTGTTTTAGTTGGAACCACCAGGTAAATCCTGGGTTTTTCCTGTCAATATAACTGTTTTAACAATCTTGGACCACACTTTGCCTGTGACTAATTTAATCTGCCTCTTGTTGTTACATCCTAATGTTTGGGAGTTCATAACTTGACTTGGTACAGTATGTTGATGTTTCTTGCTATTGCACTTGTTTGTGAAGAAGAGGGTGGGAGAGGGCTAAAATGTTCTAAAACGTATTGATAAATTCTTCTGTCTTTAAACAAAGACTTAAACTTCATAGAAAGACAGCTTTTCTATACATAATGGCGCAATCAAATTTTGATGATATAAAAAATTGTCTGAGCAATAAGAGTATCCATATATCCTCATGAGGCCCTTCTACTGATACCAAGTAGGCTAAGGTTGATATTCTTGTGATTTTATGAAGTTTAATCTTGAAATAGTTTGTTTGAATAATAAATTAATCATCAGAAAGAAAATTGCATGAGTGTATCCTTCCCCAGTAGTAATATATGGAGGAAGGAAAAGCGTGGTATTCCATGCTCTATTTTGACATGCTAACTTGTTTTGGAATATGAGTGCATTTCTTTCCAGATTATTAATTTCTAGATAATGATTTACAAAGGGAGGGAAGAATATGCCTATGTCGTTTTATTGCAATTTAATGCTATTAGTTCTTCAATTAGTCCCATCAAGTCATGTTAGTGATTTTTTATTTTATTTTTGCCCTGGTGCTGTTGGATGCTAATCACTTTGTTTTAGTTTGAATACTGAAATCTCTACCTTGTATGCATTCTACTAGTTATATTATCTTTTGAAGGTTTAGAAGGCAGCTGATTTATGACTAAGAACTCTCATCTTCTTGGTGCAGTGTGGAGAATTCTGAATATTTGTCTGATCTGCTAAAGGAATGGAATATCCCCCACAATGTCCTGAATGCACGGCCTAAGGTTTGTTAATATTTAACTCATTATGACCTTACAGTCAAATGCACAATTTGTTGTTGGGATTATAATGCTCATTAGATGGAATTTATTTTATCTTGATGAACACTTTTGTTACCATTTTTTTTAATTAAATCAGTATGCTAGTAAGGAGGCTGAAATTGTTGCTCAGGCAGGGCAAAAATGTGCCATAACCATTTCCACAAATATGGCTGGTAGAGGCACTGATATAATACTAGGAGGAAATCCAAAGGTAGGTGCGCTTGCTAGATTACTTAAATATGTCCAACTTTCTATTTAAAGAACATATCCTGGCATGACTTCTGAGTTAGTTAAGAAGAACTATTAAATATGTATCTATATTTTTTGTTTGATATTTCCTTGCTTGGAGTATCACTTTGACAATGAGCAGGAAGTAATTTCCTGTCTTTTCGGTTGTTATATGTAAGATGCTTGCAAAAGAAATTATAGAGGGCCGCTTACTTTCTGCTTTAACACAAGAAGCTCCTAATGTTGAAGTTGATGGCGAGGCAATTTCACAAAAGGTGATTCATTGTGGTCTGTAAGTGCTGCTAAACAAAAAAAAAATCTGTGTTTAATCATCTTTTGTATAGGTATTGTCAAAGATAAAGGTTGGATCATCATCATCGGCACTGCTTGCTAAGGCAGCCCTAATGGGTTGGTGACCCCACATTTGAAATATTTTACTCCAAGCTCATTCTGGATGAAATTCAATGATATCAGTCTTTGAAGTATGTGTATATATAAATATTGAGGGTTATGACCCTCGATAAAAACAAAATTACTTATTTCGAGGGTTGTGACCCTCGATACAAGAATATTTGTGAAGTATCCAACACTCTTTATCGAGGGTTATAACCCTTTTTATCGAGGGTTATGACCGTCGATAAAGATAAAATACTTTCTTCGACCTTTGTGTAGGCCGTCGAAACATCTTTTTCGACGGTGTTTCTATCGACGCCTTTCGACAGTCATCTTGACCGTCGAAATAACCTTTTTCGAAGGTTTTTAATACTTATTTCGAGGGTTTTGACCCTCGTAAAAAGTCGGTTTTTTTGTAGTGACTGCCTACGAGGATGCATGGGACAACAAAGATCCATAGTCCTTTAGCAAACCTTTAGAAATCAATTTCAAGTCCTATTAAAGAGAGAGTCTTGTCCCAAATTGACCAAATATTCTTGGGTTGTGCAATTAATAAGTTATGAGTAATCCTCATCTCTCAAAGTGTCTTTTGAGATTGAGTTAGGCTCATTGGATTTTAACATGGTATCAGAGTCACGCCTTGAGTGTAAGATAGATCTCCCTCCTATTATGGTCCACGTGTTTGGTTGGTCCGCCATACAGAGAGAGTCTTGTCCCATATTGATCTAGTATTCTTGGGTTGTGCAATTAATAAGCCATGGACAATCCTCATCTTTCAAGTCTTCTTTTGAGATAGAGTTAGTCCCATTGGACTTTAACAAGTCCCATACCCCTTAGTGATTGAATTGCATAGTCATTGTTGTCCAAAGTCCTTATTCTTCTAATACCATATTTGCGGTAGAGAGTAACTGCAATAGCCAATAGGTGGCTCAGGTATGTCATTTCCGGACATTCCATAGCAAACACCTACATAATTAATATAAGCTTCTGCGATGCCAAAATTCTTATAATTAATTGCTGCTATATAGACAACAGAATGAACTCAATCTAAAAAAGTGTCATCGCATTTTATGACTGAAAATACCTGTTAATGCAGGCATGAATTACTTAATAGAACTCCATCAAAAACAAAAGAAAGAAAATTTGTATTCATCTTAAAATTTTGTTTTTCAATACATTAAAAAATAATAATAATAATAATTGGACTATAATTGTCAAAATCTAACTACTAATTAATTGTAAAACAGAATTAATGGTTTTAGTGTATCAATGATTCTACAACTACTAGAAATTTTACTAGATTTTTCAAACTGATGTGTTATTTTTAAAAATATATACAAAAAAAGAAGAAAAGAAATTTATTGATTGTTTCGTTGATGTGGCAATCAATCACATTTGTTACCCATCACTAAGCATTTTGTAATAAAATTGATAGTAACTTTGACATTTTTCCTTTAGTGTATATATAGTTGGTATCGATGACTAGGTAGCTAGGTGAGTGTAAATATATGTAGTCGTAATAAATAATAATGAGTAAGAAAAATAGAAGATTTACAGGGAAATTAAGGATACAATGCAAGTATGAAAAAAACACTTTTTGTTTAATATTTAATTATAGAGGAAAGAGCAAATTGTTTATGCTTTTACCCTATTTATAATTATCATATACCTGCAAATCATTTAAGGATGACATTTAAATGCATATGTCTTTGTTGATCACCTATATATCCATACTTCAAAGACCACTTTGTCCACTCTACTCTCCAAATAGAGCCATTCGTTTTGTTCCTACATGCTGGTCAATCGGTATAGCATATCACCTAGAAATATAATTCTAACATTCACAATTTAAATATAGGAACTATATATTCAATATGTTAAAACTCACGTAGTTTTATATGAATAACTCACATTTTTTTTTTTTTTGTGTAAACTACTTTCACATTGTTGTGTGAAAGTTGAATGGTCTTGAGAGTACGAAAGAGAATGTATCTACATTTGGTTCAAAAAAAAAAAATAAAATATACCTACATTAATCTCATGCTAATTACAACATTTTTTCATAGTGTAAAACGCTAAAACCTTACAAGATTCAGCTTACTGCGGAAGGTTCAAAGCCAAAGAATATACGACTATACGAGTCTTTGACCTTACCCTTTCTAATAACGTTTATTTGATGTTAAGTTTGTCTCCTGATTGAGCTGATCCACAAAAAATTTCTAATTTTTCCTTAATGGCCCATTTTGATAGAGATATTTAAAGAGAATGATTTAGATTTCAATTTTACCATGAAAAATCCTCTCATGTGAAATTATAATACAATATATAAGAATTATAAAATTATATAATAATCAATCATTTAGTTATTGTATACTTCTTTAGTATTCCTTTGATATAAATTATATATTTTTATTAGTTTATATTCCTTAAAAATAAATTGAATAAAAAAAACAGTCATACCTTGAAAGAATGTGAGATTTGTTTTAAAAAAAATGTATTTCGGATGAAAAAAAAATTGCTAAAAAAGGCACAAGATATATAGAAAGATCAATTGTACGTCGATAATAAACAAACCATGCAACAGTGGAGCTAGATAATAAAACTAGGAACATTTATAAAGCGTTCATGCAATGATAATATTAATGATAATAAGTTGTCAGTACTGGCATGACATCTTCCTTTTCTGCTTGCCGCCTAGAGATGTATATACTGTTCGATTTTTCTATGGTATATGAGTGATGAGTCACTCACAACCTTATCTTTAGCTGCCATGCATTCACTACAAATGTGAGAATAGAAAACTTAATTACTTCCTTGCACCGCAAATTAACATGTACCTCTCTCTTTCGAAAATTGAAATTATTTCCTATGCCCCTATGGAAATTGGAATATGCCTATTCTTATTCATAATTCCGTCTAGAAATAAGAAACACATTAGTTATGGATTGGGGGGCCTTTGGATGTCCAATAAAAGTCTTTCTTTCTATAATTATTTGAAATTACAAAAATATATTAATGATTTTTCATATGAATCAAACATTAAATAAAAAAAAAAAAAAAGGTTTTTAAACGCATTTTCAAAGCAACAACCAAATATAAGAAAACAAGTCAATTTTCTAAAAAATTAGTAATTTTCTAGAAAACCGTTTATATATATATATATAAAACAAACGGAATGTTTACTTACAAGTTACAATGAATACTAAACGTGTGTTGATATTATTATGGATTAAAGAGACATGAATTACCAAAATCAATAAAACAAAATTAGAAGCCTTGGAAAGGCAGATTAAGCACCCGGGGTCTCAGCCGTGTTGATAATTTGATATGCTAAGTGGGTTAAAAAGAACAACCATTCTTGAAAACCATATTGTACCAAGCAGATATTAATATATTATACTGTAATTAATAGTTATTGACTCATAGTTTAAAAAGTAAGGTAAAAAATACCCTCCATGAGTATGACCATGACCAAGACTATGGTTGATGTAGCAAAATTTTGGGGCAAATTGCAATTTTCCCCCTTTGACTATTGGGTCATCTCAATTCCTCCCTTTATCTATAAAACCGAGCGATGTCCCTTCTTATGTATTGAAAATATGCAAATCGTCTCCACCGTCTAATTTTATGTTAAATCCAAGTCAAAATAATGGAATATTTTTATAGTATATTAATATATAATGATAGATTTTGAGTATTATGACTAGAAATTGACAAAATACATAAAAACATTTCATTAATTTTGTTGGAATTTAACATAAAATTAGACAATAGGGGCTATTTGCATATTTTCAATACATAAAGGGGGACATTGCTCGGTTTTATAAATAAATGGGGAATTAAGATGGACGCAATAATTAAAGGGGAAAAAGTGCAATTTCCCCAAAATTTTGAGGTTGGCTATCAAGAATCGAATCTACCCTACATGAATTTGAGAATTTCACCTTAATCATGTTTACATTGAATACGTGTCGTAATCATGTTAAACATCACTAACAATTTTATTTTATTTTTAAACTCTCTGAATTTGATAGTTTTATTGTTGAATTCAAGTGATATTCCCAATAAATAAATAGTTTTAATGTTGCTTGAATTCGACAATTTTACTGCTGAATCCCTTGTTCTCCTTTTCCCATTAGATGCTACCCAAACAAACAAAACACAATGTGAATTTGGCCAAGCTATTGCCATATTCACTCCTTTTTAAAATGTCAGTGATTCGGCATTAAAATTGCCGAATTCATTTTTATTTTTATTTTTAGTCTTGTTTTTAAAATGTAAGTGATGTGTAAGATTTTGGCAATTTCTCTGCCTTATTCAAAGTAAACTTCGGCACTTTTAATATCCAAGTTGCTACTGCATTTCACCAATTAACTTCAAACCTATAGCAATATGTTAATTTTTATTTTACCAATATTCCTCCAAATTTTTTTGTCGATTTTGCACTCTTAAGTGTATAATAAAAAATTCATTATTATAAACCCAAGGTTTCTAAAAGTAAGGGAGTTAATATGGAGAAACCATATTTTTATTTAATTTAATTTTAAGTGTAGGTTTCTAAAGTAAGGGAGTTAATATGGAGAAACATTTTTTATTTAATTTAATTTCTCTTTTGTTTTTGGGATGAGCTATATCATGTATAAAGTTTCAAGTTGTAATTAGTGTGCGATATCTTAGGCACATGATTTGTGTTGTAAACCAAAACAATAAGAAAAACATAACAAAAAAGAATTAAGAGAAAATAACTAAAAAGAAAGAAAGAATGTCTTAACTAGAAGAGATGAATAGGAGACTCTTATTTAATTACTGTTTGTATTATCTTCTCAAAACAGTTATTTCGGATTTTTATGCATAGAAATACATTCTAAAAAAAAAATAAAAGTTGAGATGTTTGGTTAGAATTTTGATAAACGTAAAATGCATTTTGTAAATTCTCATTTCTAGAGCAGAAGTTAGAATTCACATTTATTTTGAAGCTTGAAACAAAGAAATAACAACTTTCTTCTTCTTAACCAGCAGCACTAAATACAGGATAAACAGGTGTTTTGTTGGGAAAGAAAAGTCCAAAGTTCTGCTCCGTACCAGCTGGCTTTTGGTTCTCATTGAACATTGCAAAAATGAACCCTTCTATGATAATGTTTGGTCTTTTTGGTGTCCCTTTCTTCTCAAGAATATGCTTCACAAAATTCTGATTATATGTTGATGCAAGTGCTGGAGTTGTGAGTTCACCATTCCCAGCTGATGGCCATCCAGACTCAGACACCACCACATTCACGTCAGCCACACCTGCTCTTTCCATTGCTGAAAAAAAGGCATCCACAATTGCATCAAAAAGGTTCACATAGCCCAATGCCCCGTCTTGAACCACGACCCCAGTTGCCGTGAACTGTGCATAGTCTAAGTGAATGTCTTTTGTGTTGGATGCATAGGCGAAGTAAGGATACACATTGATCATAAGTGGTGATTTTTGCGCTGATAAAAATTTGAGAATGTTAACCATGTCATTGTTTGCCTCAGCACTGAATGCACCAGCTGATGGAGGATAAGAGACTCCTAACACAGTTGCTGGTATCACAGTGGTCACTTTGATATTAGGTAGATTCTTAGCAATGAGTACGTTTTGGAGAAATTGCATCACTGGGTAAACAAAAGTGCCTAGGGGTCCAGGAACAACCTCATTGCCAATAGTAATATACCCAAACAAAACATCATTAATGTAAGGTTGCACATTGGTTACAAACCATGATTCCACAGCTGCTTGGCTTGCTGCCAATGTGGGTAAATCTTCATTTCTCATGCCTAAAGATACAACAATTTGGCTTCCTCTTAGTGCTTGAAGTGCTGCTGGATTGGGATCAAAGAGTCTCAATTTTCTAATACCATGTTGTTTGTAGAGTTGAATTACTTCAGTAGAAGGAGGTAGGTCATTTCCTAATAATCCATAGCAAACACCAATAGTATCATCTGGGGTAATTTGTGAGAGAACAACTTGGTTTTGAGTGGCTGCTATGCCAGAGAGAAGGAACACAATCCACAAGAGCGACATTGCTTTTCTATCACGAAATGCGTGTCCTGTCATTAACGAGAATCAATTAAACAAATAGAAAAATAGATAAAATTAATTTGAAAGGAATGCTCTGAAGATTGAAGAATTAGTCAGGTGCAAACAAATTAAAGTTTTCTTATAATCCATTTTAAGGCAATACATAGATATTTCACGTGTATTAAAAACACATGACTCATTAAATACATCAAATAATTAAAAATACAAGTGGATGGTCGTTTGAGTCACTACATAATGGATTCAAGGAATTTTCTTCCAAATTGCAATATAATTTTATACTACCTATATTGATTATATACACATAAGCTAAGTAAGAAAAACTTAAAAGTTATTAAGAACTTTATAGAAAAGGCTGATCCTCTTCATTTAAAATGAAATGGAGAGTGTCTAGTTTATAGTTCAGATTAAATATCACAGCAGTGGACAAATTGAGAGATTTTCAAATGGAAAAGATCTTATTCCGAACTTTATGGACGTTGCCAAATTTATTTTATAAAGAAAAACTTGGATTTACATCTTGCATTCTATAACCAAGAAAATATATATATATATAAGAAGAAGAAGAAGAAGAAAAGAACTTAGAAGAAGTTGCAACTTACTGGTGCAATGAGGCTGGAGAGATTGGAAGACCTTTATTGCAAGGTCCTATCTTCTAATATTTATCTATCTATTCCAAATCTACCAATCCTTGGAATATATATTAAGGGTTGTAGCACCTGTAGTGTAAGAGTCTTATATTTATATAGCGAGTTAAGACAGCGTAGTATCTCTACATCGTACCTATCCACCTGGGAATCTATCTCCTGATTAAGCCAATTGCTAATCTTTATCCAACTATTAATTCATATTTTTTAAATGTTGGACAATTTCAGATGCAAATTAAAGGAATACAAATCTTTTATTTCACTTTATACTTTACCAATATAACAAATTAAACACAATTTAATACGTGTTATATTGTAGTTGGTGGAGTATAAAGTAAAACATTAAAAGATACAATTTCGCAAGCTAATTAAAGATATCCTTTAATTGTCAATTTTTGCGTGGACTAGCTTAATTTGTAAGTCTAGCTTATACCAAATTAATTTTATCATCTAATTAAGACAAATGTGCATGCGTGCATGTAAAAGAATATTATGTTATCATCTTTTTATTTTTCTTTTTTTTGAATTGGAGGATAAGAATACATCATATATTTGATCGATTTGAATTATCTCTAGGTATATAGCATTCTTCATTAAGATGAGACTTAAATAAATTGGAGCTTTTGATGATATATTCTATACTTGTAGAAGCTTCTGCGATGCCAATATTGTTATGATTAATGGCTGCTATATAGACAACAGAATGAACGCAATCCAAAAAAGTTTCATCGCTTTTTATGACTGAAAATACCTGTTAATGCAGACATGAATTACTTAATAGAACTCCATCAAAAAACAAAAGAAAGAAAATTTGTATTCATCATAAAATTTTGTTTTTCAATACATTCAAAAATAATAATAATAATAATTGGACTATAATTGTCAAAATCTAACTACTAATTAATTGTAAAACAGAATTAATGGTTTTAGTGTATCAATGATTCTACAACTACTAGAAATTTTACTAGATTTTTCAAACTGATGTGTTACTTTTTAAAAAATATACAAAAAAAGAAGAAGAAGAAATTTATTGATTGTTTCGTTGATGTGGCAATCAATCACATTTGTTACCCATCACTGAGCATTTTGTAATAAAATTGGTAGTAACTGACATTTTTCCTTTAGTGTATGTATAGTTGGTATCGATGACTAGGTAGCTATGTGAGTGTAAATATATATAGTCGTAATAAATAATAATGAGTAAGAAAAAGAGAAGATTTACAGGGAAATTAAGGATACAATGCAAGTATGAAAAAAACACTTTTTGTTTAATATTTAATTAGAGAGGAAAGAGCAAATTGTTTATGCTTTTACCCTATTTATAATTATCATATACCTGCAAATCATTTAAGGATGACATTTAAATGCATATGTCTTTGTTGATCACCTATCCATACTTCAAAGACCACTTTGTCCACTCTACTCTCCAAATACAGCCATTCGTTTTGTTCCTACATGCATGCCCTGGTCAATTGGTATAGCATATCACCTAGAAATATAATTCTAACATTCACAATTTAAATATAGGAACTATATATTCAATATGTTAAAACTCACGTAGTTTTATATGAATAACTCACATTTTTTTTTTTAGTTTGTGTAAACTACTTTCACATTGTTGTGTGAAAGTTGAATGGTCTTGAGAGTACGAAAGAGAATGTATCTACATTAATTTCATGCTAATTACAACATTTTCATAGTGTAAAACGCTAAAACCTTACAAGATTCAGCTTACTGCGGAAGGTTCAACGCCAAAGAATATAAGACTATACGAGTCTTTGACCTTACCGTTTCTAATAACGTTTATTTGATGTTAAGTTTGTCTCCTGATTGAGCTGATCCACAAAAAAAATTATAATTTTTCCTTAATGACCCATTTTGATAAAGATATTTAAAGAGAATGATTTAGATTTTAATTTTACCATGAAAATAATCCTCTCATGTGAAATTATAATGCAATATATAAGAATTATAAAATTATATAATAATCAATCATTTAGTTATGGTATAATTCTTTAGTATTCATTTGATATAAATTATATATTTTTATTAGTTTATATTCCTTAAAAATAAATTGAATAAAAAAAACAGTCATACCTTGAAAGAATATGAGATTTGTTTTTAAAAAAATGTACATTATGTTTTTGGATGAAAAAAAAAATTGCTAAAAAATTGCTAAAAGGCAAAAGATATACAGAAAGAACAATTGTACGTCGATAATCAAACAAATTAAACCATGCAACAGTGGAGCTAGATAATAAAATTAGGAGTGTTCCTGCATGCAATGATAATATTGATGATAATAAGTTGTCAGTACAGGCATGGCATCTTCCTTTTCTGCTTGCCGCCTAGAGATGTATATACTGTTCGATTTGTCTATGGTCCATGAGTGATGAGTCACTGACAACCTTATTTTTAGCTTCCATGCATTCACTACAAATGTGAGAATAGAAAACTTAATTATTTCCTTGCATCGCAAACATGTACCTCTCTCTTTCGAAAGATGAAATTTGTTCCTATATCCTATGGAGTATGCCTATTCGTATTCATAATTTCGTGGGTGCATGTGGCTCCATAACCATCTAGTATCCAAGTTGGCAACAAATCGCGGTCGCTACCTCAAGCCAAAACCCAATCCAAAAAAAATGAAAAACATTAGTTATGGATTTGGGGGCCTTTGGATGTCCAATAAAAGTTTTTGTTTCTATAATTATTTGAAATTATAAAAGATACTAGTCGCAAACTTGTGCGATGCACAGGAAAATTATTGAAAATAAAATCTAAATTAATTTTGATTCCTTTTACTTTTTTTTTTTTTTTTGTAGTTCAAAATGTTGTAGGCAAGATCGATAAAATGACTTTACGAATCGAATTTAGGATAGATCCTACTTTTTGGTTTAAAAAAATAACTAATAAAGTATTTACCATAGGATAATTAAAATTTAATATAATATAATTTTTCTTTTGGCATAAATTGAATATAGTCCAATTTTTATAAAACACGATCCATGTTTATATTTACCATATGGATCATGTTTCCATTTAAAAATAAAAGAAAAGATACTTAAAATAAGAAGAGGGACAAATATATACATGGACACATGATTATATGATCAAACCTAAATAATTTTCATAACTCATTTCAAGCTCACATGGTTTTATTATAACAAATCCATCAATCTTTCTCCATTGTCAGCAACAAAATTAAATGAAATACATAAGAAAAAAATGAACTCTAAAAATCTTGATGAAAATTGATAATTATGATTATTATTAAAAGATATTAATATTGTGTTTATATATGGAATATATTTTAGTATTGGACATTAATTATGATTGTGTTTTATATATGGAATAATATATTCTTATATTAAAGAAAATATGATGTGTCAAAATTCTAATGGAATGTTTAATAATAGAATAAAATTTAAATTCAATTAGAAAATATATATTAAAATAATGAGGTGTAAAATTGTGAGATTTCAAAAGCTTATGTGGCGCAACATGCAACATGATGAGGTCAACCAAAAGTCAAAAAGCTTCGGTTTTACATTATAGTATAGATTAATGATTTTTCATATGAACCAAACATTAAAAAAAAAGAAAAAAGAAAAAAAGAAAAAAAGAGAGGAGTTTTAAACCCATTTTCAAGGCTACAACCAAATATAAAAAAACAAGTCAATTTTTTAGGAACCATTATTTTTATTTTTTTATCTTTTATTTTTCAAAACAAACGGAATGTTTACTTACAAGTTGATAGATTACCTGTAATCAAAACAGTTACTAAACTGTTATAGTCTATTTAAACAGAATAGAAGTTGTTACAGTATAGATTTTCAGTTAGTAGTATTGCTGTTGGTTCTGCATTATGTATAAATAGAGGTTAACACCTCTAACATAGTTAGTTAAGCATTTTCTAATAAACAGAATCTTCTCTCAATTTCTTCTCTCTTATCCTCTGTTCTACAATCTCTTTCACTGCCTTTTGGTTTCTTTTATGGTATCAGAGCAGTTACAATCACTGTAACCATGTCAATTCCTTCTATCCCAAACACACAGTCAAACTCTCAAACACCCATACTTCTGCTCTCAAATATCTCCAATTATGTCACAATCAAGCTTGATCATACCAATTATCTCATTTGGAAGTTTCAGATTACCGGGATTCTTGATGCATACTCTCTACTGGATCATCTTGAAGATCCAATGCCGTGTCCTCCAAAGTTCTTGCTTGACGAAATCGGTTGCATAACCACAGAAGCTAATCCTCACTTTCTTCAACGGAAAGTCCGAGACAAAGCATTGTTCTCTCTCATTAGCTCAACACTCTCACCGTCTGCTATCTCATTGGTAATGGGACAGACTTCAGCTTCAGGCATCTGGAGAGTGATAAAGAATCGATATACTTCGATTTCTCGATCTAGTGTTGTTAATCTCAAACGAGAATTAAACAATATCAAGAAAGGCAATGATTCTGTAACAACTTTTCTGCAAAAAATTAAAGAAGCAAGAGACAAACTAACCAGTGTAGGCATACACATTGATGATGAAGAGATCTTGCATATTGTTCTTCAGGGGTTGCCGTCAGATTTCCACTCTTTTACATCGACAATGTTAACCAAGAATGAACCGGTTCTTTTCGAGGAACTTCATATCTTGATGAAGATTGAAGAAGATCTACTCAAATCTTCCATGGATAACACTAAGGAGATCCCTCATATGGCTATGGCCGCAACTGCAGGTTCACAATCTTCTTGGAATGGAAATCAGGGCAGAGGGAATAATCGAGGCAGAGGCAACCGAGGTGGAAGATTTCAATCATACAATCGTGGGGGCTTCAATCAAGGGAATTTTCTGCAAGGGAACTCAAACAACAGTGGAGGTAATTTCCCCAATTACAACCCTAATTCCCAAAATCCCCAATCTTTCCCAAACTCCACCTCTCGCCCCACATGCCAAATCTGCTACAAACCTGGACATACAACCATTGATTGCTATCAACAGATGAATTATGCTTATCAGGGCCGCCACCCACCAGCCAAGCTTGCTACCATGGCTTCCTCCACACACACACACCCAGCCCAAACCACTTAGATTTCGGATACAGGGGCCACCGACCATTTTACTCCAGACTTAAACACTATCCCCGATAATCATGCCTACACTGATTCGCCTCTTGTTTCCGTGGGTAATGGTCAGCAACTTCCCATCTCTAATATTGGTAATGGTCAAATTCGCACTTCGTCTTTTCTTTTTCGTCTTCGTAATGTTTTGCATGTTCCTTCAATGAAGTATAATCTTCTTTCTGTCAATCGTTTCTGTCAAGATAATGCTTGCTCTTTTCACTTTGATGCCCGTCATTTTCAGATCACCGACCTTCTTACGGAGAAGCCCCTCTACACGGGTTTCAGTAAGGATGGTCTTTATCCCATCCATGGACTCTCTCTCCCGTCCTGGAACTCTCGCATCTCTGCGTTACTCTCTCGGTCTGCTTCGTCTTCTTTCAGTTCTCCCGAATGCAGTGAAGCTTGCCTATCATCTGTTTGTTCAAAGGTCTCCCAAGCTGCTCTTTGGCATATGAGGCTAGGACACCCACAGCCCCGTGTCTTACAGCAGCTCTCCAGCCTTCATTTACTTGGCCCACGGTCTCTCTCTTCTCACTCTTCATTTTGCAAACATTGTGTCATGGGCAAAATGACCCAATTGCCTTTTTCCCCTTCACATTCTTGTACAAAATTTCCTTTAGAACCTGTGCATAGTGATGTTTGGGGTCCTGCTCCAATTTCTTCAATAAATGGATTTCGCTATTATGTCATTTTTGTGGATGACTTTACAAGATTCACTTGGTTTTTTCCATTACGTCATAAATCTCGAGTTTTTTCTTCTTTCCAACATTTCAAGACTACAATGGAAAATTTTCTTGGTCAAACCGTTAAAATTTTACGTACTGATTGTGGGAGTGAATATACTCATAATGAATTCCGTAATTTTTGTTCTAAACACGGAATTATTCATCAATTCACTTGCCCTCACACCTCTCAACAAAACGGTATTGCCGAAAGAAAATATCGTCACATTGTTGACATAGCTCTCACTTTAATTTCCCAATCCTCTCTTCCTTTTCAGTATTGGTCTTATGCATTTTCCACCGCAGTATTTCTCATAAATCGTCTTCCTTCCATTAACCGCAATTCTCTTTCTCCTTGGGAAAATATTTTTGGTACTTCCCCCAATTACTCTTTGTTTAAATCCTTTGGTTGTGCTTGCTTTCCGTTATTACGTCCTTATTCCAAAAATAAATTCACTCTTCGTTCCAAAGAATGCATTTTTCTTGGATATGCCTCTAACTCCAAAGGTTACCTTTGTTTGGATCCCGTTACGTCTCGCTTTTATGTCTCCCGTCATGTCAAATTTAATGAGCATCATTTTCCTTTTTCTTTTAATTCTTCCTCCTCACAAAATAGTTCACAGCCTGTTATGACTAATCCTTGGCTTAGTAATCTTTTGTATTTTCATGCTTGTTCAAATTTACTATCTTTGTTGGGCTCTGTTCCTGATCAACCCACGGACTGCAATTCACCTTCACTGGGCCTCAATCCCTTAGTTCCCACGGCCTCACCTTTACCCTCCATATTGGGCCTGCCTCCTTCCCATATCACTTATACTTCTCCAAGCCCAAACATACCCATTTCACCAAACCCTAGCCTATCTCTTCCAACTTCATCTCCAGCACCCGCCGCCCCTAACCCTGTAACTTCAGCACCCATTTCGTTACCTCCAGCTCTCCCCATACTGGTACCTCCTCCTCTTCCCGATTCCCTTGCTCCTCCACTCCCACATACTTCCTCCCATCCCATGCAAACCCGATCCAAGTCGGGTATTTCCAAAAAGAAGTCCTTCCACACTACCACTACCCCTTACCTTCAAACCGAACCTCCCACTTATACTGTTGCTTCCAAGATTCCGGAATGGCAACAAGCTATGGCCTCTGAGTTTGAGGCTCTTCAACGGCAGCAAACATGGTCTCTTGTTCCCTCTTCTTCCACTCAGAACGTCATTGGGTGTCGATGGGTATACAAGATCAAACGGCATACGGATGGTTCGATCTCTCGGTATAAAGCCCGTCTTGTGGCTAAGGGTTTTCACCAACAGGCCAGGGTTGATTATGACGAAACGTTCAGTCCCGTAGTAAAACCTCCTACTGTTCGCATCATCTTGTCCTTGGCTGCTCACAATCACCGGTCTCTTCGACAATTCGATGTAAGTAACGCATTTCTTCATGGCTTTCTCAAAGAAGATGTCTTTATGACTCAACCTCTGGGATTTGTTGATAAAACTCGTCCCTCTCATGTTTGTCAATTGCATAAATCCTTGTATGGATTGAAACAGGCTCCTCGTGCCTGGTTTGAACGTTTTACATCCCATTTACTTACTTTGGGTTTTATTGCCTCTGTTGCTGATGCCTCCTTGTTCATATTACGTCGATGTTTTGTTACTGTCTATTTGCTATTGTATGTTGATGATATCATTATCACGGGTAATGATTCATCTACAATCACCACCATTATCTCTCAATTGTCCACTGCTTTTGAGCTCAAGGATTTAGGTCCCCATACGGTACTTCTTGGGTTTGCAGATTAATTATACAAAGAGTGGCTTTTTTGTTCATCAACGCAAATACCTCACTGATTTACTCACCAAATTTCACATGCTTGATTCCAAAGCTGCTCCCACTCCGGTTGTCTTGACTCCTACTCTTACCCCTTCTGATGATGGTGTTCTCTCTGATCCTACTCCATATAGGAGCCTTGTTGGTGCATTGCAATATGCCACTTTCACCAGACCTGACATCACGTTTGCTGTAAATCGTGTATGTCAATTCATGCATAAACCCACCTCCACTCATTTCATGGCTGCCAAAAGGATTCTTCGGTTTCTCAAAGGTACTCTTGACAAGGGTATTCTTTTTCAACCTGGTCCTCTTACTCTGACTGCTTTCACAGATGCAGACTGGGCTGACGACCCTTCTGACCGCAGATCCACTTCTGGCATCACTGTCTTCCTTGGGCACAATCTGATTACTTGGGTTTCCAAGAAACAACATACTGTTTCCCGCTCTTCCACCGAAGCAGAATATCGATCTCTTGCCGCCGGTGCTGCTGAGCTTGCTTGGCTTCGTCAAGTTTTGTGTGATCTTGGCTTATTTCTGGCTTCTGCTCCTGTCATCTGGTGTGACAATACCAGTGCTCTGGCCTTGGCCTCTAATCCAGTTTTTCACGGCCGCACTAAGCATATTGAGGTGGATTATCACTTTGTTCGTGAGAAAGTTGTCCGTGGTGATATTTCAATTCAGTTTATTTCTACTGATGATCAAATTGCGGACATCTTCACCAAAGCTCTTCCTTCTCCACGGTTTCTTCGCTTAAGTTCCAAACTTCTGGTCAGTTCCAATGACCATTCGTTTGAGGGGGGATGATAGATTACCTGCAATCAAAACAGTTACTAAACTGTTATAGTCTATTTAAACAGAATAGAAGTTGTTACAGTATAGATTTTCAGTTAGTAGTATTG
>OU015766.1:44190424-44219594 GCA_907173295.1 Fagus sylvatica | reverse complement strand
TGACATTTAAATGCATATGTCTTTGTTGATCACCTATATATCCATACTTCAAAGACCACTTTGTCCACTCTACTCTCCAAATAGAGCCATTCGTTTTGTTCCTACATGCTGGTCAATCGGTATAGCATATCACCTTGAAATATAATTCTAACATTCATAATTTAAATATAGGAACTATATATTCAATATGTTAAAACTCACGTAGTTTTATATGAAGAACTCACATTTTTTTTTTTGTGTGTGTAAACTACTTTCGCATTGTTGTGTGAAAGTTGAATGGTCTTGAGAGGACGAAAGAGAATGTATCTACATTTGGTTCAAAAAAAATAAATAAAATATACCTACATTAATCTCATGCTAATTACAACATATATTTTCATAGTGTAAAACACTAAAACCTTACAAGATTCAGCTTACTGCGGAAGGTTCAAAGCCAAAGAATATACGACTATACGAGTCTTTGACCTTACCCTTTCTAATAACGTTTATTTGATGTTAAGTTTGTCTCCTGATTGAGCTGATCCACAAAAAATTTCTAATTTTTCCTTAATGGCCCATTTTGATAGAGATATTTAAAGAGAATGATTTAGATTTCAATTTTACCATGAAAAATCCTCTCATGTGAAATTATAATACAATATATAAGAATTATAAAATTATATAATAATCAATCATTTAGTTATTGTATACTTCTTTAGTATTCCTTTGATATAAATTATATATTTTTATTAGTTTATATTCCTTAAAAATAAATTGAATAAAAAAAACAGTCATACCTTGAAAGAATGTGAGATTTGTTTTTAAAAAAATGTATTTCGGATGAAAAAAAAATTGCTAAAAAAGGCACAAGATATATAGAAAGATCAATTGTACGTCGATAATAAACAAACCATGCAACAGTGGAGCTAGATAATAAAACTAGGAACATTTATAAAGCGTTCATGCAATGATAATATTAATGATAATAAGTTGTCAGTACTGGCATGACATCTTCCTTTTCTGCTTGCCGCCTAGAGATGTATATACTGTTCGATTTTTCTATGGTATATGAGTGATGAGTCACTCACAACCTTATCTTTAGCTGCCATGCATTCACTACAAATGTGAGAATAGAAAACTTAATTACTTCCTTGCACCGCAAATTAACATGTACCTCTCTCTTTCGAAAATTGAAATTATTTCCTATGCCCCTATGGAAATTGGAATATGCCTATTCTTATTCATAATTCCGTCTAGAAATAAGAAACACATTAGTTATGGATTGGGGGGCCTTTGGATGTCCAATAAAAGTCTTTCTTTCTATAATTATTTGAAATTACAAAAATATATTAATGATTTTTCATATGAATCAAACATATTAAAAAAAAAAAAAAAAGGTTTTTAAACGCATTTTCAAAGCAACAACCAAATATAAGAAAACAAGTCAATTTTCTAAAAAATTAGTAATTTTCTAGAAAACCGTTTATATATATATATATAAAACAAACGGAATGTTTACTTACAAGTTACAATAAATACTACACGTGTGTTGATATTATTATGGATTAAAGAGACATTAATTACCAAAATCAATAAAACAAAATTAGAAGCCTTCAGGCAGATTAAGCACCCGGGGTCTCAGCCGTGTTGATAATTTGATATGCTAAGTGGGTAAAAAGAACAACCATTCTTGAAAACCATATTGTACCAAGCAGATATTAATATATTATACTGTAATTAATAGTTATTGACTCATAGTTTAAAAAGTAAGGTAAAAAATACCCTCCATGACCATGACCAAGACTATGGTTGATGTAGCAAAATTTTGGGGCAAATTGCAATTTTCCCCCTTTGACTATTAGGTCATCTCAATTCCTCCCTTTATCTATAAAACCGAGCGATGTCCCTTCTTATGTATTGAAAATATGCAAATCGTCTCCACCGTTTTAATTTATGTTAAATCCAAGTCAAAATAATGGAATGTTTTTATAGTATATTAATATATAATGATAGATTTTAAGTATTATGACTAGAAATTGACAAAATACATAAAAACATTTCATTAATTTTGTTGGAATTTAACATAAAATTTGACAATAGGGGCTATTTGCATATTTTCAATACATAAAGGGGGACATTGCTCGGTTTTATAAATAAATGGGGAATTAAGATGGACGCAATAATTAAAGGGGAAAAAGTGCAATTTCCCCAAAATTTTGAGGTTGGCTATCAAGAATCGAATCTACCCTACATGAATTTGAGAATTTCACCTTAATCATGTTTACATTGAATATGTGTCGTAATCATGTTAAGTATCACTAACAATTTTATTTTATTTTTAAACTCTCTGAATTTGATAGTTTTATTGTTGAATTCAAGTGATATTCCCAATAAATAAATAGTTTTAATGTTGCTTGAATTCGACAATTTTACTGCTGAATCCCTTGTTCTCCTTTTCCCATTAGATGCTACCCAAACAAACAAAACACAATGTGAATTTGGCCAAGCTATTGCCATATTCACTCCTTTTTAAAATGTCAGTGATTCGGCATTAAAATTGCCGAATTCATTTTTATTTTTATTTTTAGTCTTGTTTTTAAAATGTAAGTGATGTGTAAGATTTTGGCAATTTCTCTGCCTTATTCAAAGTAAACTTCGGCACTTTTAATATCCAAGTTGCTACTGCATTTCACCAATTAACTTCAAACCTATAGCAATATGTTAATTTTTATTTTACCAATATTCCTCCAAATCACTCTTAAGTGTAGGTTTCTAAAAGTAAGGGAGTTAATATGGAGAAACCATATTTTTATTTAATTTAATTTCCATTTCTCTTTTGTTTTTGGGATGAGCTATATCATGTATAAAGTTTCAAGTTGTAATTAGTATGCGATATCTTAGGCACATGATTTGTGTTGTAAACCAAAACAATAAGAAAAACATAACAAAAAAGAATTCAGAGAAAATAACTAAAAAGAAAGAAAGAATGTCTTAACTAGAAGAGATGAATAGGAGACTCTTATTTAATTACTGTTTGTATTATCTTCTCAAAACAGTTATTTCGGATTTTTATGCATAAAATAAATTCTAAAAAAAAAATAAAAGTTGAGATGTTTGGTTAGAATTTTGATAAACGTAAAATGCATTCTGTAAATTCTCATTTCTAGAGCAGAAGTTAGAATTCACATTTATTTTGAAGCTTGAAACAAAGAAATAACAACTTTCTTCTTCTTAACCAGCAGCACTAAATACAGGATAAACAGGTGTTTTGTTGGGAAAGAAAAGTCCAAAGTTCTGCTCCGTACCAGCTGGCTTTTGGTTCTCATTGAACATTGCAAAAATGAACCCTTCTATGATAATGTTTGGTCTTTTTGGTGTCCCTTTCTTCTCAAGAATATGCTTCACAAAATTCTGATTATATGTTGATGCAAGTGCTGGAGTTGTGAGTTCACCATTCCCAGCTGATGGCCATCCAGACTCAGACACCACCACATTCACGTCAGCCACACCTGCTCTTTCCATTGCTGAAAAAAAGGCATCCACAATTGCATCAAAAAGGTTCACATAGCCCAATGCCCCGTCTTGAACCACGACCCCAGTTGCCGTGAACTGTGCATAGTCTAAGTGAATGTCTTTTGTGTTGGATGCATAGGCGAAGTAAGGATACACATTGATCATAAGTGGTGATTTTTGCGCTGATAAAAATTTGAGAATGTTAACCATGTCATTGTTTGCCTCAGCACTGAATGCACCAGCTGATGGAGGATAAGAGACTCCTAACACAGTTGCTGGTATCACAGTGGTCACTTTGATATTAGGTAGATTCTTAGCAATGAGTACGTTTTGGAGAAATTGCATCACTGGGTAAACAAAAGTGCCTAGGGGTCCAGGAACAACCTCATTGCCAATAGTAATATACCCAAACAAAACATCATTAATGTAAGGTTGCACATTGGTTACAAACCATGATTCCACAGCTGCTTGGCTTGCTGCCAATGTGGGTAAATCTTCATTTCTCATGCCTAAAGATACAACAATTTGGCTTCCTCTTAGTGCTTGAAGTGCTGCTGGATTGGGATCAAAGAGTCTCAATTTTCTAATACCATGTTGTTTGTAGAGTTGAATTACTTCAGTAGAAGGAGGTAGGTCATTTCCTAATAATCCATAGCAAACACCAATAGTATCATCTGGGGTAATTTGTGAGAGAACAACTTGGTTTTGAGTGGCTGCTATGCCAGAGAGAAGGAACACAATCCACAAGAGCGACATTGCTTTTCTATCAAGAAATGCGTGTCATGTCATTAACGAGAATCAATTAAACAAATAGAAAAATAGATAAAATTAATTTGAAAGGAATGCTCTGAAGATTGAAGAATTAGTCAGGTGCAAACAAATTAAAGTTTTCTTATAATCCATTTTAAGGTAATACATAGATATTTCACGTGTATTAAAAACACGTGACTCATTAAATACATCAAATAATTAAAAGTACAAGTGGATGGTCGTTTGAGTCACTACATAATGGATTCAAGGAATTTTCTTCCAAATTGCAATATAATTTTATACTACCTATATTGATTATATACACATAAGCTAAGTAAGAAAAACTTAAAAGTTATTAAGAACTTTATAGAAAAGGCTGATCCTGAAATGGAGAGTGTCCATTTTAAAGTTCAGATTAAATATCACAGCAGTGGACAAATTGAGAGATTTTCAAATGAAAAAGATCTTATTCCGAACTTTATGGACGTTGCCAAATTTATTTTATAAAGAAAAACTTGGATTTACATCTTGCATTCTATAACCAAGAATATATATATATATATATAAGAAGAAGAAAAGAACTTAGAAGAAGTTGCAACTTACTGGTGCAATGAGGCTGGAGAGATTGGAAGACCTTTATTGCAAGGTCCTATCTTCCAAATCTACCAATCCTTGGAATATATATTAAGGGTTGTAGCACCTTGTAGTGTAAGAGTCTTATATTTATATAGCGAGTTAAGACAGCGTAGTATCTCTACATCGTACCTATCCACCTGGGAATCTATCTCTTGATTAAGCCAATTGCTAATCTTTATCCAACTATTAATTCATATTTTTAAATGTTGGACAATTTCAGATGCAAATTAAAGGAATACAAATCTTTTATTTCACTTTATACTTTACCAATATAACAAATTAAACACAATTTAATACGTGTTATATTGTAGTTGGTGGAGTATAAAGTAAAATATTAAAAGATACAATTTCGCAAGCTAATTAAAGATATCCTTTAATTGTCAATTTTTGCGTGGACTAGCTTAATTTGTAAGTCTAGCTTATACCAAATTAATTTTATCATCTAATTAAGACAAATGTGCATGCGTGCATGTAAAAGAATATTATGTTATCATCTTTTTATTTTTCTTTTTTTTGAATTGGAGGATAAGAATACATCATATATTTGATCGATTTGAATTATCTCTAGGTATATAGCATTCTTCATTAAGATGAGACTTAAATAAATTGGAGCTTTTGATGATATATTCTATACTTGTAGAAGCTTCTGCGATGCCAATATTGTTATGATTAATGGCTGCTATATAGACAACAGAATGAACGCAATCCAAAAAAGTTTCATCGCTTTTTATGACTGAAAATACCTGTTAATGCAGACATGAATTACTTAATAGAACTCCATCAAAAAACAAAAGAAAGAAAATTTGTATTCATCATAAAATTTTGTTTTTCAATACATTCAAAAATAATAATAATAATAATTGGACTATAATTGTCAAAATCTAACTACTAATTAATTGTAAAACAGAATTAATGGTTTTAGTGTATCAATGATTCTACAACTACTAGAAATTTTACTAGATTTTTCAAACTGATGTGTTACTTTTAAAAAATATACAAAAAAAGAAGAAGAAGAAATTTATTGATTGTTTCGTTGATGTGGCAATCAATCACATTTGTTACCCATCACTGAGCATTTTGTAATAAAATTGGTAGTAACTGACATTTTTCCTTTAGTGTATGTATGGTTGGTATCGATGACTCGGTAGTTATGTGAGTGTAAATATATATAGTTGTAATAAATAATAATGAGTAAGAAAAAGAGAAGATTTACAGGGAAATTAAGGATACAATGCAAGTATTAAAAAAACACTTTTTGTTTAATATTTAATTAGAGAGGAAAGAGCAAATTGTTTATGCTTTTACCCTATTTATAATTATCATATACCTGCAAATCATTTAAGGATGACATTTAAATGCATATGTCTTTGTTGATCACCTATCCATACTTCAAAGACCACTTTGTCCACTCTACTCTCCAAATACAGCCATTCGTTTTGTTCCTACATGCATGCCCTGGTCAATTGGTATAGCATATCACCTAGAAATATAATTCTAACATTCACAATTTAAATATAGGAACTATATATTCAATATGTTAAAACTCACGTAGTTTTATATGAATAACTCACATTTTTTTTAGTTTGTGTAAACTACTTTCACATTGTTGTGTGAAAGTTGAATGGTCTTGAGAGTACGAAAGAGAATGTATCTACATTAATTTCATGCTAATTACAACATTTTCATAGTGTAAAACGCTAAAACCTTACAAGATTCAGCTTACTGCGGAAGGTTCAACGCCAAAGAATATAAGACTATACGAGTCTTTGACCTTACCGTTTCTAATAACGTTTATTTGATGTTAAGTTTGTCTCCTGATTGAGCTGATCCACAAAAAAAATTATAATTTTTCCTTAATGACCCATTTTGATAAAGATATTTAAAGAGAATGATTTAGATTTTAATTTTACCATGAAAAATCCTCTCATGTGAAATTATAATGCAATATATAAGAATTATAAAATTATATAATAATCAATCATTTAGTTATGGTATAATTCTTTAGTATTCATTTGATATAAATTATATATTTTTATTAGTTTATATTCCTTAAAAATAAATTGAATAAAAAAAACAGTCATACCTTGAAAGAATGTGAGATTTGTTTTTAAAAAAATGTATTTCGGATGAAAAAAAAAAAAAAATTGCTAAAAGGCAAAAGATATACAGAAAGAACAATTGTACGTCGATAATCAACAAATTAAACCATGCAACAGTGGAGCTAGATAATAAAATTAGGAGTGTTCCTGCATGCAATGATAATATTGATGATAATAAGTTGTCAGTACAGGCATGGCATCTTCCTTTTCTGCTTGCCGCCTAGAGATGTATATACTGTTCGATTTGTCTATGGTCCATGAGTGATGAGTCACTGACAACCTTATTTTTAGCTTCCATGCATTCACTACAAATGTGAGAATAGAAAACTTAATTATTTCCTTGCATCGCAAACATGTACCTCTCTCTTTCGAAAGATGAAATTTGTTCCTATATCCTATGGAGTATGCCTATTCGTATTCATAATTTCGTGGGTGCATGTGGCTCCATAACCATCTAGTATCCAAGTTGGCAACAAATCGCGGTCGCTACCTCAAGCCAAAACCCAATCCAAAAAAAATGAAAAACATTAGTTATGGATTTGGGGGCCTTTGGATGTCCAATAAAAGTTTTTGTTTCTATAATTATTTGAAATTATAAAAGATACTAGTCGCAAACTTGTGCGATGCACAGGAAAATTATTGAAAATAAAATCTAAATTAATTTTGATTCCTTTTACTTTTTTTTTTTTTTTTTTTTTTTTTTTGTAGTTCAAAATGTTGTAGGCAAGATCGATAAAAGACTTTACGAATCGAATTTAGGATAGATCCTACTTTTTGGTTTAAAAAAATAACTAAGAAAGTATTTACCATAGGATAATTAAAATTTAATATAAATAATTTTTCTTTTGGCATAAATTGAATATAGTCCAATTTTTATAAAACACGATTCCATGTTTATATTTACCATATGGATCATGTTTCCATTTAAAAATAAAAGAAAAGATACTTAAAATAAGAAGAGGGACAAATATATACATGGACACATGATTATATGATCAAACCTAAATAATTTTCATAACTCATTTCAAGCTCACATGGTTTTATTATAACAAATCCATCAATCTTTCTCCATTGTCAGCAACAAAATTAAATGAAATACATAAGAAAAAAAATGAACTCTAAAAATCTTGATGAAAATTGATAATTATGATTATTATTAAAAGATATTTATATTGTGTTTATATATGGAATATATTTTAGTATTAGACATTAATTATGATTGTGTTTTATATATGGAATAATATATTCTTATATTAAAGAAAATATGATGTGTCAAAATTCTAATGGAAGGTTTAATAATAGAATAAAATTTAAATTCAATTAGAAAATATATATTAAAATAATGAGGTGTAAAATTGTGAGATTTCAAAAGCTTATGTGGCGCAACATGATGAGGTCAACCAAAAGTCAAAAAGCTTCGGTTTTACGTTATAGTATAGATTAATGATTTTTCATATGAACCAAACATTAAAAAAAAAGAAAAAAGAAAAAAAGAAAAAAAAGAGAGGAGTTTTAAACCCATTTTCAAGGCTACAACCAAATATAAAAAAACAAGTCAATTTTTTAGGAACCATTATTTTTATTTTTTTATCTTTTATTTTTCAAAACAAACGGAATGTTTACTTACAAGTTGATAGATTACCTGTAATCAAAACAGTTACTAAACTGTTATAGTCTATTTAAACAGAATAGAAGTTGTTACAGTATAGATTTTCAGTTAGTAGTATTGCTGTTGGTTCTGCATTATGTATAAATAGAGGTTAACACCTCTAACATAGTTAGTTAAGCATTTTCTAATAAACAGAATCTTCTCTCAATTTCTTCTCTCTTATCCTCTGTTCTACAATCTCTTTCACTGCCTTTTGGTTTCTTTTATGGTATCAGAGCAGTTACAATCACTGTAACCATGTCAATTCCTTCTATCCCAAACACACAGTCAAACTCTCAAACACCCATACTTCTGCTCTCAAATATCTCCAATTATGTCACAATCAAGCTTGATCATACCAATTATCTCATTTGGAAGTTTCAGATTACCGGGATTCTTGATGCATACTCTCTACTGGATCATCTTGAAGATCCAATGCCGTGTCCTCCAAAGTTCTTGCTTGACGAAATCGGTTGCATAACCACAGAAGCTAATCCTCACTTTCTTCAACGGAAAGTCCGAGACAAAGCATTGTTCTCTCTCATTAGCTCAACACTCTCACCGTCTGCTATCTCATTGGTAATGGGACAGACTTCAGCTTCAGGCATCTGGAGAGTGATAAAGAATCGATATACTTCGATTTCTCGATCTAGTGTTGTTAATCTCAAACGAGAATTAAACAATATCAAGAAAGGCAATGATTCTGTAACAACTTTTCTGCAAAAAATTAAAGAAGCAAGAGACAAACTAACCAGTGTAGGCATACACATTGATGATGAAGAGATCTTGCATATTGTTCTTCAGGGGTTGCCGTCAGATTTCCACTCTTTTACATCGACAATGTTAACCAAGAATGAACCGGTTCTTTTCGAGGAACTTCATATCTTGATGAAGATTGAAGAAGATCTACTCAAATCTTCCATGGATAACACTAAGGAGATCCCTCATATGGCTATGGCCGCAACTGCAGGTTCACAATCTTCTTGGAATGGAAATCAGGGCAGAGGGAATAATCGAGGCAGAGGCAACCGAGGTGGAAGATTTCAATCATACAATCGTGGGGGCTTCAATCAAGGGAATTTTCTGCAAGGGAACTCAAACAACAGTGGAGGTAATTTCCCCAATTACAACCCTAATTCCCAAAATCCCCAAAATCCCCAATCTTTCCCAAACTCCACCTCTCGCCCCACATGCCAAATCTGCTACAAACCTGGACATACAACCATTGATTGCTATCAACAGATGAATTATGCTTATCAGGGCCGCCACCCACCAGCCAAGCTTGCTACCATGGCTTCCTCCACACACACACACCCAGCCCAAACCACTTAGATTTCGGATACAGGGGCCACCGACCATTTTACTCCAGACTTAAACACTATCCCCGATAATCATGCCTACACTGATTCGCCTCTTGTTTCCGTGGGTAATGGTCAGCAACTTCCCATCTCTAATATTGGTAATGGTCAAATTCGCACTTCGTCTTTTCTTTTTCGTCTTCGTAATGTTTTGCATGTTCCTTCAATGAAGTATAATCTTCTTTCTGTCAATCGTTTCTGTCAAGATAATGCTTGCTCTTTTCACTTTGATGCCCGTCATTTTCAGATCACCGACCTTCTTACGGAGAAGCCCCTCTACACGGGTTTCAGTAAGGATGGTCTTTATCCCATCCATGGACTCTCTCTCCCGTCCTGGAACTCTCGCATCTCTGCGTTACTCTCTCGGTCTGCTTCGTCTTCTTTCAGTTCTCCCGAATGCAGTGAAGCTTGCCTATCATCTGTTTGTTCAAAGGTCTCCCAAGCTGCTCTTTGGCATATGAGGCTAGGACACCCACAGCCCCGTGTCTTACAGCAGCTCTCCAGCCTTCATTTACTTGGCCCACGGTCTCTCTCTTCTCACTCTTCATTTTGCAAACATTGTGTCATGGGCAAAATGACCCAATTGCCTTTTTCCCCTTCACATTCTTGTACAAAATTTCCTTTAGAACCTGTGCATAGTGATGTTTGGGGTCCTGCTCCAATTTCTTCAATAAATGGATTTCGCTATTATGTCATTTTTGTGGATGACTTTACAAGATTCACTTGGTTTTTTCCATTACGTCATAAATCTCGAGTTTTTTCTTCTTTCCAACATTTCAAGACTACAATGGAAAATTTTCTTGGTCAAACCGTTAAAATTTTACGTACTGATTGTGGGAGTGAATATACTCATAATGAATTCCGTAATTTTTGTTCTAAACACGGAATTATTCATCAATTCACTTGCCCTCACACCTCTCAACAAAACGGTATTGCCGAAAGAAAATATCGTCACATTGTTGACATAGCTCTCACTTTAATTTCCCAATCCTCTCTTCCTTTTCAGTATTGGTCTTATGCATTTTCCACCGCAGTATTTCTCATAAATCGTCTTCCTTCCATTAACCGCAATTCTCTTTCTCCTTGGGAAAATATTTTTGGTACTTCCCCCAATTACTCTTTGTTTAAATCCTTTGGTTGTGCTTGCTTTCCGTTATTACGTCCTTATTCCAAAAATAAATTCACTCTTCGTTCCAAAGAATGCATTTTTCTTGGATATGCCTCTAACTCCAAAGGTTACCTTTGTTTGGATCCCGTTACGTCTCGCTTTTATGTCTCCCGTCATGTCAAATTTAATGAGCATCATTTTCCTTTTTCTTTTAATTCTTCCTCCTCACAAAATAGTTCACAGCCTGTTATGACTAATCCTTGGCTTAGTAATCTTTTGTATTTTCATGCTTGTTCAAATTTACTATCTTTGTTGGGCTCTGTTCCTGATCAACCCACGGACTGCAATTCACCTTCACTGGGCCTCAATCCCTTAGTTCCCACGGCCTCACCTTTACCCTCCATATTGGGCCTGCCTCCTTCCCATATCACTTATACTTCTCCAAGCCCAAACATACCCATTTCACCAAACCCTAGCCTATCTCTTCCAACTTCATCTCCAGCACCCGCCGCCCCTAACCCTGTAACTTCAGCACCCATTTCGTTACCTCCAGCTCTCCCCATACTGGTACCTCCTCCTCTTCCCGATTCCCTTGCTCCTCCACTCCCACATACTTCCTCCCATCCCATGCAAACCCGATCCAAGTCGGGTATTTCCAAAAAGAAGTCCTTCCACACTACCACTACCCCTTACCTTCAAACCGAACCTCCCACTTATACTGTTGCTTCCAAGATTCCGGAATGGCAACAAGCTATGGCCTCTGAGTTTGAGGCTCTTCAACGGCAGCAAACATGGTCTCTTGTTCCCTCTTCTTCCACTCAGAACGTCATTGGGTGTCGATGGGTATACAAGATCAAACGGCATACGGATGGTTCGATCTCTCGGTATAAAGCCAGTCTTGTGGCTAAGGGTTTTCACCAACAGGCCAGGGTTGATTATGACGAAACGTTCAGTCCCGTAGTAAAACCTCCTACTGTTCGCATCATCTTGTCCTTGGCTGCTCACAATCACCGGTCTCTTCGACAATTCGATGTAAGTAACGCATTTCTTCATGGCTTTCTCAAAGAAGATGTCTTTATGACTCAACCTCTGGGATTTGTTGATAAAACTCGTCCCTCTCATGTTTGTCAATTGCATAAATCCTTGTATGGATTGAAACAGGCTCCTCGTGCCTGGTTTGAACGTTTTACATCCCATTTACTTACTTTGGGTTTTATTGCCTCTGTTGCTGATGCCTCCTTGTTCATATTACGTCGATGTTTTGTTACTGTCTATTTGCTATTGTATGTTGATGATATCATTATCACGGGTAATGATTCATCTACAATCACCACCATTATCTCTCAATTGTCCACTGCTTTTGAGCTCAAGGATTTAGGTCCCCATACGGTACTTCTTGGGTTTGCAGATTAATTATACAAAGAGTGGCTTTTTTGTTCATCAACGCAAATACCTCACTGATTTACTCACCAAATTTCACATGCTTGATTCCAAAGCTGCTCCCACTCCGGTTGTCTTGACTCCTACTCTTACCCCTTCTGATGATGGTGTTCTCTCTGATCCTACTCCATATAGGAGCCTTGTTGGTGCATTGCAGTATGCCATTTTCACCAGACCTGACATCACGTTTGCTGTAAATCGTGTATGTCAATTCATGCATAAACCCACCTCCACTCATTTCATGGCTGCCAAAAGGATTCTTCGGTTTCTCAAAGGTACTCTTGACAAGGGTATTCTTTTTCAACCTGGTCCTCTTACTCTGACTGCTTTCACAGATGCAGACTGGGCTGACGACCCTTCTGACCGCAGATCCACTTCTGGCATCACTGTCTTCCTTGGGCACAATCTGATTACTTGGGTTTCCAAGAAACAATATACTGTTTCCCGCTCTTCCACCGAAGCAGAATATCGATCTCTTGCCGCCGGTGCTGCTGAGCTTGCTTGGCTTCGTCAAGTTTTGTGTGATCTTGGCTTATTTCTGGCTTCTGCTCCTGTCATCTGGTGTGACAATACCAGTGCTCTGGCCTTGGCCTCTAATCCAATTTTTCACAGCCGCACTAAGCATATTGAGGTGGATTATCACTTTGTTCGTGAGAAAGTTGTCCGTGGTGATATTTCAATTCAGTTTATTTCTACTGATGATCAAATTGCGGACATCTTCACCAAAGCTCTTCCTTCTCCACGGTTTCTTCGCTTAAGTTCCAAATTTCTGGTCAGTTCCAATGACCATTCGTTTGAGGGGGGATGATAGATTACCTGCAATCAAAACAGTTACTAAACTGTTATAGTCTATTTAAACAGAATAGAAGTTGTTACAGTATAGATTTTCAGTTAGTAGTATTGTTGTTGGTTCTGCATTATGTATAAATAGAGGTTAACACCTCTAACATAGTTAGTTAAGCATTTTCTAATAAACAGAATCTTCTCTCAATTTCTTCTCTCTTATCCTCTGTTATACAATCTCTTTCACTGCCTTTTGGTTTCTTTCACAAGTTACAATGAATACTAAACGTGTGTTGATATTATTATGGATTAAAGAGACATGAATTACCAAAATCAATAAAACAAAATTAGAAGCCTTGGAAAAGGCAGATTAAGCACCCGGGGTCTCAGCCGTGTTGATAATTTGATATGCTAAGTGGGTTAAAAAAACAACCATTCTTGAAAACCATATTGTACCAAGCAGATATTAATATATTATATAGTAATTAATAGTTATTGACTCATAGTTTAAAAAGTAACGTAAAAAATACCCTCCATGAGTATGACCATAACCAAGACTATGGTTGATGTTCCAAAATTTTGAGGTTGGCTATCAAGAATCGAATCTACCCTACATGAATTTGAGAATTTCACCTTAGTCATGTTTACATTGAATACGTGTCGTAATCATGTTAAACATCACTAACAATTTTATTTTATTTTTAAACTCTCTGAATTTGATAGTTTTATTGTTGAATTCAAGTGATATTCCCAATAAATAAATAGTTTTAATGTTGCTTGAATTCGACAATTTTACTGCTGAATCCCGTGTTCTCCTTTTCCCATTAGATGCTACCCAAACAAACAAAACACAATGTGAATTTGGCCAAGCTATTGTCATATTCACTCCTTTTTAAAATGTCAGTGATTCGTCATTAAAATTGCCGAATTCATTTTTATTTTTATTTTTAGTCTTGTTTTTAAAATGTAAGTGATGTGTAAGATTTTAGCAATTTCTCTGCCTTATTCAAAGTAAACTTCGGCACTTTTAATATCCAAGTTGCTACTGCATTTCACCAATTAACTTCAAACCTATAGCAATATGTTAATTTTTATTTTACCAATATTCCTCCAAATCACTCTTAAGTGTAGGTTTCTAAAAGTAAGGGAGTTAATATGGAGAAACCATATTTTTATTTAATTTAATTTCCATTTCTCTTTTGGTTTTGGGATGAGCTATATCATGTATAAAGTTTCAAGTTGTAATTAGTGTGCTATATCTTAGGCACATGATTTGTGTTGTAAACCAAAACAATAAGAAAAACATAACAAAAAAGAATTAAGAGAAAATAACTAAAAAGAAAGAAAGAATGTCTTAACTAGAAGAGATGAATAGGAGACTCTTATTTAATTACTGTTTGTATTATCTTCTCAAAACAGTTATCTCGGATTTTTATGCATAGAATACATTCTAAAAAAAAAATAAAAGTTGAGATGTTTGGTTAGAATTTTGATAAACGTAAAATGCATTTTGTAAATTCTCATTTCTAGAGCAGAAGTTAGAATTCACATTTATTTTGAAGCTTGAAACAAAGAAATAACAACTTTCTTCTTCTTAACCAGCAGCACTAAATACAGGATAAACAGGTGTTTTGTTGGGAAAGAAAAGTCCAAAGTTCTGCTCCGTACCAGCTGGCTTTTGGTTCTCATTGAACATTGCAAAAATGAACCCTTCTATGATAATGTTTGGTCTTTTTGGTGTCCCTTTCTTCTCAAGAATATGCTTCACAAAATTCTGATTATATGTTGATGCAAGTGCTGGAGTTGTGAGTTCACCATTCCCAGCTGATGGCCATCCAGACTCAGACACCACCACATTCACGTCAGCCACACCTGCTCTTTCCATTGCTGAAAAAAAGGCATCCACAATTGCATCAAAAAGGTTCACATAGCCCAATGCCCCGTCTTGAACCACGACCCCAGTTGCCGTGAACTGTGCATAGTCTAAGTGAATGTCTTTTGTGTTGGATGCATAGGCGAAGTAAGGATACACATTGATCATAAGTGGTGATTTTTGCACTGATAAAAATTTGAGAATGTTAACCATGTCATTGTTTGCCTCAACACTGAATGCACCAGCTGATGGAGGATAAGAGACTCCTAACACAGTTGCGGGTATCACAGTGGTCACTTTGATATTAGGTAGATTCTTAGCAATGAGTACGTTTTGGAGAAATTGCATCACTGGGTAAACAAAAGTGCCGAGGGGTCCTGGAACAACCTCATTGCCAATAGTAATATACCCAAACAAAACATCATTAATGTAAGGTTGCACATTGGTTACAAACCATGATTCCACAGCTGCTTGGCTTGCTGCCAATGTGGGTAAATCTTCATTTCTCATGCCTAAAGATACAACAATTTGGCTTCCTCTTAGTGCTTGAAGTGCTGCTGGATTGGGATCAAAGAGTCTCAATTTTCTAATACCATGTTGTTTGTAGAGTTGAATTACTTCAGTAGAAGGAGGTAGGTCATTTCCTAATAATCCATAGCAAACACCAATAGTATCATCTGGGGTAATTTGTGAGAGAACAACTTGGTTTTGAGTGGCTGCTATGCCAGAGAGAAGGAACACAATCCACAAGAGCGACATTGCTTTTCTATCACGAAATGCGTGTCCTGTCATTAACGAGAATCAATTAAACAAATAGAAAAATAGATAAAATTAATTTGAAAGGAATGCTCTGAAGATTGAAGAATTAGTCAGGTGCAAACAAATTAAAGTTTTCTTATAATCCATTTTAAGGCAATACATAGATATTTCACGTGTATTAAAAACACATGACACATTAAATACATCAAATAATTAAAAGTACAAGTGGATGGTCGTTTGAGTCACTATATAATGGATTCAAGGAATTTTCTTCCAAATTGCAATATAATTTTATACTACCTATATTGATTATATACACATAAGCTAAGTAAGAAAAACTTAAAAGTTATTAAGAACTTTATAGAAAAGGCCGATCCTCTCCATTTAAAATGAAATGGAGAGTGTCCATTTTATAGTTCAGATTAAATATTACAGCAGTGGACAAATTGAGAGATTTTTAAATGGAAAAGATCTTATTCCGAACTTTATGGACGTTGCCAAATTTATTTTATAAAGAAAAAGTTGGATTTACATCTTGCATTCTATAACCAAGAAAAAATATATATATATATATATATATATATATATATATATATATATATAAGAAGAAGAAGAAAAGAACTTAGAAGAAGTTGCAACTTACTGGTGCAATGAGGCTGGAGAGATTGGAAGACCTTTATTGCAAGGTCCTATCCTGTCTAATATTTATCTATCTATTCCAAATCTACCAATCCTTGGAATATATATTAAGGGTTGTAACACTTGTAGTGTAAGAGTCTTATATTTATATAGCGAGTAAAGACAGCGTAGTATCTCTACATCGTACCTATCCACCTGGGAATCTATCTCCTGATTAAGCCAATTGCTAATCTTTATCCAACTATTAATTCATATTTTTTAAATGTTGGATAATTTCATATGCAAATTAAAGGAATACAAATCTTTTATTCCACTTTATACTTTACCAATATAACAAATTAAACACAATTTAATACGTGTTATATTAAAGTTGGTGGAGTATAAAGTAAAACATTAAAAGATACAATTTCGCAAGCTAATTAAAGATATCCTTTAATTGTCAATTTTTGCGTGGACTAGCTTAATTTGTAAGTCTAGCTTATACCAAATTAATTTTATCATCTAATTAAGACAAATGTGCATGCGTGCATGTAAAAGAATATTATGTTATCATCTTTTTATTTTTCTTTTTTTTGAATTGGAGGATAAGAATACATCATATATTTGATCGATTTGAATTATCTCTAGGTATATAGCATTCTTCGTTAAGATGAGACTTAAATAAATTGGAGCTTTTGATGATATATTCTATACTTGTAGAAGCTTCTGCGATGCCAATATTGTTATGATTAATGGCTGCTATATAGACAACAGAATGAACGCAATCCAAAAAAGTTTCATCGCTTTTTATGACTGAAAATACCTGTTAATGCAGACATGAATTACTTAATAGAACTCCATCAAAAAACAAAAGAAAGAAAATTTGTATTCATCATAAAATTTTGTTTTTCAATACATTCAAAAATAATAATAATAATAATTGGACTATAATTGTCAAAATCTAACTACTAATTAATTGTAAAACAGAATTAATGGTTTTAGTGTATCAATGATTCTACAACTACTAGAAATTTTACTAGATTTTTCAAACTGATGTGTTATTTTTAAAAATATATACAAAAAAAGAAGAAGAAGAAATTTATTGATTGTTTCGTTGATGTGGCAATCAATCACATTTGTTACCCATCACTGAGCATTTTGTAATAAAATTGGTAGTAACTGACATTTTTCCTTTAGTGTATGTATAGTTGGTATCGATGACTAGGTAGCTATGTGAGTGTAAATATATATAGTCGTAATAAATAATAATGAGTAAGAAAAAGAGAAGATTTACAGGGAAATTAAGGATACAATGCAAGTATGAAAAAAACACTTTTTGTTTAATATTTAATTAGAGAGGAAAGAGCAAATTGTTTATGCTTTTACCCTATTTATAATTATCATATACCTGCAAATCATTTAAGGATGACATTTAAATGCATATGTCTTTGTTGATCACCTATCCATACTTCAAAGACCACTTTGTCCACTCTACTCTCCAAATACAGCCATTCGTTTTGTTCCTACATGCATGCCCTGGTCAATTGGTATAGCATATCACCTAGAAATATAATTCTAACATTCACAATTTAAATATAGGAACTATATATTCAATATGTTAAAACTCACGTAGTTTTATATGAATAACTCACATTTTTTTTAGTTTGTGTAAACTACTTTCACATTGTTGTGTGAAAGTTGAATGGTCTTGAGAGGTACGAAAGAGAATGTATCTATTTGGTTCATTAATAATTCATGCTAATTACAACATTTTCATAGTGTAAAACGCTAAAACCTTACAAGATTCAGCTTACTGCGGAAGGTTCAAAGCCAAAGAATATACGACTATACGAGTCTTTGACCTTACCCTTTCTAATAACGTTTATTTGATGTTAAGTTTGTCTCCTGATTGAGCTGATCCACAAAAAATTTATAATTTTTCCTTAATGGCCCATTTTGATAGAGATATTTAAAGAGAATGATTTAGATTTCAATTTTACCATGAAAAATCCTCTCATGTGAAATTATAATACAATATATAAGAATTATAAAATTATATAATAATCAATCATTTAGTTATTGTATACTTCTTTAGTATTCCTTTGATATAAATTATATATTTTTATTAGTTTATATTCCTTAAAAATAAATTGAATAAAAAAAACAGTCATACCTTGAAAGAATGTGAGATTTGTTTTAAAAAAAATGTATTTCGGATGAAAAAAAAATTGCTAAAAAAGGCACAAGATATATAGAAAGATCAATTGTACGTCGATAATAAACAAACCATGCAACAGTGGAGCTAGATAATAAAACTAGGAACATTTATAAAGCGTTCATGCAATGATAATATTAATGATAATAAGTTGTCAGTACTGGCATGACATCTTCCTTTTCTGCTTGCCGCCTAGAGATGTATATACTGTTCGATTTTTCTATGGTATATGAGTGATGAGTCACTCACAACCTTATCTTTAGCTGCCATGCATTCACTACAAATGTGAGAATAGAAAACTTAATTACTTCCTTGCACCGCAAATTAACATGTACCTCTCTCTTTCGAAAATTGAAATTATTTCCTATGCCCCTATGGAAATTGGAATATGCCTATTCTTATTCATAATTCCGTCTAGAAATAAGAAACACATTAGTTATGGATTGGGGGGCCTTTGGATGTCCAATAAAAGTCTTTCTTTCTATAATTATTTGAAATTACATAAAAGATATTAATGATTTTTCATATGAACCAAACATTAAATAAAAAAAAAAAAAAAGGTTTTTAAACGCATTTTCAAAGCAACAACCAAATATAAGAAAACAAGTCAATTTTCTAAAAAATTAGTAATTTTCTAGAAAACCGTTTTATATATATATATATAAAACAAACGGAATGTTTACTTACAAGTTACAATGAATACTAAACGTGTGTTGATATTATTATGGATTAAAGAGACATTGAATTACCAAAATCAATAAAACAAAATTAGAAGCCTTCAGGCAGATTAAGCACCCGGGGTCTCAGCCGTGTTGATAATTTGATATGCTAAGTGGGTAAAAAGAACAACCATTCTTGAAAACCATATTGTACCAAGCAGATATTAATATATTATACTGTAATTAATAGTTATTGACTCATAGTTTAAAAAGTAAGGTAAAAAATACCCTCCATGACCATGACCAAGACTATGGTTGATGTAGCAAAATTTTGGGGCAAATTGCAATTTTCCCCCTTTGACTATTGGGTCATCTCAATTCCTCCCTTTATCTATAAAACCGAGCGATGTCCCTTCTTATGTATTGAAAATATGCAAATCGTCTCCACCGTCTAATTTTATGTTAAATCCAAGTCAAAATAATGGAATATTTTTATAGTATATTAATATATAATGATAGATTTTGAGTATTATGACTAGAAATTGACAAAATACATAAAAACATTTCATTAATTTTGTTGGAATTTAACATAAAATTAGACAATAGGGGCTATTTGCATATTTTCAATACATAAAGGGGGACATTGCTCGGTTTTATAAATAAATGGGGAATTAAGATGGACGCAATAATTAAAGGGGGAAAAGTGCAATTTCCCCAAAATTTTGAGGTTGGCTATCAAGAATCGAATCTACCCTACATGAATTTGAGAATTTCACCTTAATCATGTTTACATTGAATACGTGTCGTAATCATGTTAAACATCACTAACAATTTTATTTTATTTTTAAACTCTCTGAATTTGATAGTTTTATTGTTGAATTCAAGTGATATTCCCAATAAATAAATAGTTTTAATGTTGCTTGAATTCGACAATTTTACTGCTGAATCCCTTGTTCTCCTTTTCCCATTAGATGCTACCCAAACAAACAAAACACAATGTGAATTTGGCCAAGCTATTGCCATATTCACTCCTTTTTAAAATGTCAGTGATTCGGCATTAAAATTGCCGAATTCATTTTTATTTTTATTTTTAGTCTTGTTTTTAAAATGTAAGTGATGTGTAAGATTTTGGCAATTTCTCTGCCTTATTCAAAGTAAACTTCGGCACTTTTAATATCCAAGTTGCTACTGCATTTCACCAATTAACTTCAAACCTATAGCAATATGTTAATTTTTATTTGGCTAAATTACATAATCATCCTCTGGGGTTTGGCTCAGTTGCAAACAGACCCCCTAGAATTTTGATTTTGCAATATAACCACCTGTGGTTTTTAAATTAGTGAAATTAACCCTTTTCAGTACTTTTTTTGTCGATTTTGCTAGTAAAAATTTGTCACGTGCATTACATGTGACCACTTTATAATAAAAAATTCATTATTATAAACCCAAGTGCAATGCATGTGACAAATTTTGTTAGCAAAATTGACAAAAAATATACTTAGAGGGGTCAATTTCACCAATTAAAAAACCTCAGGTGGTTATATTACAAAATCAAAACCTCAGGGGGCCTGTTTGCAACTAAGCCAAACCCCATGAGGTGATTATGCATTTTAGCCTTTTTATTTTACCAATATTCCTCCAAATCACTCTTAAGTGTAGGTTTCTAAAGTAAGGGAGTTAATATGGAGAAACCATATTTTATTTAATTTAATTTCCATTTCTCTTTTGTTTTTGGGATGAGCTATATCATGTATAAAGTTTCAAGTTGTAATTAGTGTGCGATATCTTAGGCACATGATTTGTGTTGTAAACCAAAACAATAAGAAAAACATAACAAAAAAGAATTAAGAGAAAATAACTAAAAAGAAAGAAAGAATGTCTTAACTAGAAGAGATGAATAGGAGACTCTTATTTAATTACTGTTTGTATTATCTTCTCAAAACAGTTATTTCAGATTTTTATGCATAAAATACATTCTAAAAAAAAATAAAAGTTGAGATGTTTGGTTAGAATTTTGATAAACGTAAAATGCATTATGTAAATTCTCATTTCTAGAGCAGAAGTTAGAATTCACATTTATTTTGAAGCTTGAAACAAAGAAATAACAACTTTCTTCTTCTTAACCAGCAGCACTAAATACAGGATAAACAGGTGTTTTGTTGGGAAAGAAAAGTCCAAAGTTCTGCTCCGTACCAGCTGGCTTTTGGTTCTCATTGAACATTGCAAAAATGAACCCTTCTATGATAATGTTTGGTCTTTTTGGTGTCCCTTTCTTCTCAAGAATATGCTTCACAAAATTCTGATTATATGTTGATGCAAGTGCTGGAGTTGTGAGTTCACCATTCCCAGCTGATGGCCATCCAGACTCAGACACCACCACATTCACGTCAGCCACACCTGCTCTTTCCATTGCTGAAAAAAAGGCATCCACAATTGCATCAAAAAGGTTCACATAGCCCAATGCCCCGTCTTGAACCACGACCCCAGTTGCCGTGAACTGTGCATAGTCTAAGTGAATGTCTTTTGTGTTGGATGCATAGGCGAAGTAAGGATACACATTGATCATAAGTGGTGATTTTTGCGCTGATAAAAATTTGAGAATGTTAACCATGTCATTGTTTGCCTCAGCACTGAATGCACCAGCTGATGGAGGATAAGAGACTCCTAACACAGTTGCTGGTATCACAGTGGTCACTTTGATATTAGGTAGATTCTTAGCAATGAGTACGTTTTGGAGAAATTGCATCACTGGGTAAACAAAAGTGCCTAGGGGTCCAGGAACAACCTCATTGCCAATAGTAATATACCCAAACAAAACATCATTAATGTAAGGTTGCACATTGGTTACAAACCATGATTCCACAGCTGCTTGGCTTGCTGCCAATGTGGGTAAATCTTCATTTCTCATGCCTAAAGATACAACAATTTGGCTTCCTCTTAGTGCTTGAAGTGCTGCTGGATTGGGATCAAAGAGTCTCAATTTTCTAATACCATGTTGTTTGTAGAGTTGAATTACTTCAGTAGAAGGAGGTAGGTCATTTCCTAATAATCCATAGCAAACACCAATAGTATCATCTGGGGTAATTTGTGAGAGAACAACTTGGTTTTGAGTGGCTGCTATGCCAGAGAGAAGGAACACAATCCACAAGAGCGACATTGCTTTTCTATCACGAAATGCGTGTCCTGTCATTAACGAGAATCAATTAAACAAATAGAAAAATAGATAAAATTAATTTGAAAGGAATGCTCTGAAGATTGAAGAATTAGTCAGGTGCAAACAAATTAAAGTTTTCTTATAATCCATTTTAAGGCAATACATAGATATTTCACGTGTATTAAAAACACGTGACTCATTAAATACATCAAATAATTAAAAGTACAAGTGGATGGTCGTTTGAGTCACTACATAATGGATTCAAGGAATTTTCTTCCAAATTGCAATATAATTTTATACTACCTATATTGATTATATACACATAAGCTAAGTAAGAAAAACTTAAAAGTTATTAAGAACTTTATAGAAAAGGCTGATCCTGAAATGGAGAGTGTCCATTTTAAAGTTCAGATTAAATATCACAGCAGTGGACAAATTGAGAGATTTTCAAATGGAAAAGATCTTATTCCGAACTTTATGGACGTTGCCAAATTTATTTTATAAAGAAAAACTTGGATTTACATCTTGCATTCTATAACCAAGATATATATATATATATATATATATATATATATATATATATATATATATATATAAGAAGAAGAAGAAGAAGAAAAGAACTTAGAAGAAGTTGCAACTTACTGGTGCAATGAGGCTGGAGAGATTGGAAGACCTTTATTGCAAGGTCCTATCTTCCAAATCTACCAATCCTTGGAATATATATTAAGGGTTGTAGCACCTGTAGTGTAAGAGTCTTATATTTATATAGCGAGTTAAGACAGCGTAGTATCTCTACATCGTACCTATCCACCTGGGAATCTATCTCTTGATTAAGCCAATTGCTAATCTTTATCCAACTATTAATTCATATTTTTAAATGTTGGACAATTTCAGATGCAAATTAAAGGAATACAAATCTTTTATTTCACTTTATACTTTACCAATATAACAAATTAAACACAATTTAATACGTGTTATATTGTAGTTGGTGGAGTATAAAGTAAAACATTAAAAGATACAATTTCGCAAGCTAATTAAAGATATCCTTTAATTGTCAATTTTTGCGTGGACTAGCTTAATTTGTAAGTCTAGCTTATACCAAATTAATTTTATCATCTAATTAAGACAAATGTGCATGCGTGCATGTAAAAGAATATTATGTTATCATCTTTTTTTTTTTTGAATTGGAGGATAAGAATACATCATATATTTGATCGATTTGAATTATCTCTAGGTATATAGCATTCTTCATTAAGATGAGACTTAAATAAATTGGAGCTTTTGATGATATATTCTATACTTGTAGAAGCTTCTGCGATGCCAATATTGTTATGATTAATGGCTGCTATATAGACAACAGAATGAACGCAATCCAAAAAAGTTTCATCGCTTTTTATGACTGAAAATACCTGTTAATGCAGACATGAATTACTTAATAGAACTCCATCAAAAAACAAAAGAAAGAAAATTTGTATTCATCATAAAATTTTGTTTTTCAATACATTCAAAAATAATAATAATAATAATTGGACTATAATTGTCAAAATCTAACTACTAATTAATTGTAAAACAGAATTAATGGTTTTAGTGTATCAATGATTCTACAACTACTAGAAATTTTACTAGATTTTTCAAACTGATGTGTTATTTTTAAAAATATATACAAAAAAGAAGAAGAAGAAGAAATTTATTGATTGTTTCGTTGATGTGGCAATCAATCACATTTGTTACCCATCACTAAGCATTTTGTAATAAAATTGATAGTAACTGACATTTTTCCTTTAGTGTATGTATAGTTGGTATCGATGACTAGGTAGCTATGTGAGTGTAAATATATATAGTCGTAATAAATAATAATGAGTAAGAAAAAGAGAAGATTTACAGGGAAATTAAGGATACAATGCAAGTATGAAAAAAACACTTTTTGTTTAATATTTAATTAGAGAGGAAAGAGCAAATTGTTTATGCTTTTACCCTATTTATAATTATCATATACCTGCAAATCATTTAAGGATGACATTTAAATGCATGTCTTTGTTGATCACCTATCCATACTTCAAAGACCACTTTGTCCACTCTACTCTCCAAATACAGCCATTCGTTTTGTTCCTACATGCATGCCCTGGTCAATTGGTATAGCATATCACCTAGAAATATAATTCTAACATTCACAATTTAAATATAGGAACTATATATTCAATATGTTAAAACTCACGTAGTTTTATATGAATAACTCACATTTTTTTTTTTAGTTTGTGTAAACTACTTTCACATTGTTGTGTGAAAGTTGAATGGTCTTGAGAGGACGAAAGAGAATGTATCTACATTAATCTCATGCTAATTACAACATTTTCATAGTGTAAAATGTAAGATTTTATTTTGTGAGCAGCATTCTTTTGTGTCAAAACCGAATTGATAGGATGCCCAGTATGACAGAGAGTTGATTGGTAAAGCCTATTAAGTTTAATGTGATCATATATTGTTTATTGGGCTTTGGTGCACCTTAGCTACATTTAATAATGTAGGACATGGGTATTTTAATGTGTGGGCCTAAGTTGGGTAAATCCTTTATGGGTTTAGGGTTTACATTAAGGCCCTATATTTATCATATAAATATAGCGTTATAGGGGTCCCTGCTCTCACTTTAACCTACCGTCACTTTGAAGTCTCCTCATTAGACTTGAACTCAAGAGAGTAAGAGAGTAGAAGACTCCCTATTACTTCTATTAATTTCATCAATGGATTCAAGTATGTTATCCTAATCACATCTGATATAATATTGTTGTTTATATGCGCATGCTATGATCATGTACTCGATTAGAGGATAAGTTTTACAGTTGGTATCAGAGCTTTCATGCTCATACATGGGCTATGAAGTATTATATTATTTTCAAATTATTTTCCGTATGAAAATAATGAAACATTAGATTCGGATTTGAGTGGGTTTTGATGCTTTGGCTAATATATCTATGATTTTGGATTTAGTACCTTTCATTAATGGAAAGGTTTACGCTCCAGTGTGCTAATATGAGGATTATTGCATATTTTATTTGCAAGTGCTATCTAACTTGCTGATGTTGTGCTAATGGAGCCAACCTATTTTAAATAACGCGTTATGTCAAGAATTTTTCCTATTTTCCGCTGTAATACTAACACTTGCAAATCTCGAAAATTGGAAGTTGTTGTGCAATAATTATTGGTTTGGAATATCGCTTTATGTTAGTATTTCTAGCACCTATGTTCTACAATATACTGTCTCCAATGTGCTCCGAGGAGTGAGTCTACATCATAGTACATCTCGTACACAACTTTGTTTGCAATAGCATCCCTAAATTTGGCAGCTTCTTTTTTCGTCAGATTCTTCTCACAAAGGATTTTCTGTGTCGTTCCCATCTTGAACCTCAATTCATATTGAGTGTTGGTAATGCAATCCCCTGCTAAAACCTCTTTAAAGGATTTCACCCTGTGGGTTATTGGATCTGCAATTCAAAGAAGTGAAAAGATCAAGAGCTAGGATGCACCGGTACGGCATTTTTGGCCGAGTACCAGCACCGGGTACGTCAGGGGTACGGGTACGCGTACCATACGGGTACAAAGGTACCCAACGCGTACCAAAGGGTAAAATTGAAATTTCAAAAATATGGGTACGTATGGGTACGTATTTTGGGTAAAACATTATAAAAACCCACCAAAAAATCACTATTTACCCTATTTTCCTTTCAATCTCTCATCTCACCCCCCGATCCGTCGCCGGAGCTACAGAACCAGCAACCAAAAAGGCAAAAAACCCACACAAGAAAGTAGAAACTCAGAGTCTTGAGTCACCACTCACCACCCACCAGTGCAGCACCAGTATTCTAGGTGCTCCTCGCTTCACGGCTTTCTCTCGGCGTCGCATCGCAGCAGCCCGTAGGTTTGCAGTTGTTCTTCTTCCTCTCTTTTTCCTTCTGTTGCTTTTTACTGAAGTCTAAACTCAGTGTATTGACTCATAATCAGCCCGTAGTATACTCTTTACTAAAGTTAAACTCTAAAGCACTAAAGCACTTTTTAGTGCTTGCCAGTTGTGGCCCATAGCTTTTTTTTTTTTTTTTTTTTCTCTTTACACTTGCTGGCAGCTGTGGTCCCACGGTAGACTTTGGTTTTTATTTATTTTTTAACTTGGTTTTGGTTTTGTTTGTTATACAATTAATTAATTTATTAATTTGAAATAAAATTAATTAATTTATTAATTTTATATTTTATATTTTATGGATGTCATTGAACTTCTTTGCTATTTATTATTCTTTTAAATTAATTTAGATGTGTTTTCAAGCTTTTTATTGTTGTTACTTAATTTTGCAACCTAAAATAAACATAAATTATATTTAAAATATACCTAAAAATAAATATTAATTAATTAATTAATCGACGTACCCCCCACGTGTCGTACCCTAGTTTTTTTAAGAAATGGTGTACCCCGTACCCGTACCCGTGTCGTACCCGATACCGTACCAGTACCAGTGCATCATAGATCAAGAGGCTATTATTTAGGTGATTCATATTCTATTGAGTAGTATGAATATGCCTCACTGCAAATAAAAAAAAAAATTGCATGAATTGTTTGATGTAGATGATTTTCTTAAGTCAAGCCCATCCACATGATGCTGACTAAAAACAGCAATTCGAACCTTAGCAGAACGGAAAACAGTCCCAGAGCTTGGTTGATGTAAAAGAGCCAATGACCATTAATACGACGTGGGGCTTTTTTTTTTTTTTTTTTAGAGTTTTATACATATTTGATTGAACTTAATTTGTTCAATAATTTACTGCTATTGCAACACTGAATTGGAATAAAGAATGAAAAATAGTCCTAGCAACTATAGTAGCCTATGGTTCCTGACTTCTGCAAATTAGTCTAAGTCAATAACCAATGCATATTTTATTTGTTCTCCACAATTTGGAGATAATTTTTGTTACTAAAATTTGTTTTTCAAAAACTGTTATGATATTTTCAGCTTTTGATGACAGTATATACTTGCACTATAATTTTAGTGTGATTCACTTTTATTTTCTCATGGATTGTGCATAATATTTGTTTATGAATTATGCAATATTTAATTGTAAATTAAATGAGAAAATTTGTATACATGCTGAAAATATTTTGTTGGATATTGTGATGCATCCAAAGATTCATCAGTTTTCGTAGGGCTGGATGACTATGTTTCCACACAGTGGGCATACGATTAAGGTCGACGACAATTGTTGAATTCTTTATAATGTTTTATCATTATTAATTGTTCTTGGATTGCAATGGCATTGGGGTTCAGACGAGTAATGATTATCTCCTTAAGAGGGTCTTTACTTGGTGGAATTTCCGATGGGGTTAAGTAAATGTATGGATGCCAAAATTTAGAATAATTCTTCTGCCCCAAAGGTGTTGAACTCTTCAAAAATTTTGTCGTCAGTATATTTAGCTTTTCCACTTGTTTGTGAGGCCCTGTGGCATATTATGGTCTTTGCTCCAAAAGCAGATCCTAATGATGCATTAGGACTCTTGTCAGATTTATGTTTATATGGTTTACTCTGACAAATTTGAATAAATTTCTTAATGAAATATTAATTTGCATATAGTCTGTTTACATATGCAATTTTGGTGAGCTTAAATATCTCATATTTTGTCAGCCTTGGATACCCTTTCTTTTTCTTCGCATTTGTCTTCTATCAAGACATTGAATGGGACAAACTTTAAGGAATGGAATGAGACATGTACCTCTCTCTTTCGAAAGATGAAATTTGTTCCTATATCCTATGGAAGTATGCCTATTCGTATTCATAATTTCGTGGGTGCATGTGGCTCCATAACCATCTAGTATCCATAACCATCTAGTATCCAAGTTGGCAACAAATCGCGGTCGCTACCTCAAGCCAAAACCCAATCCAAAAAAAAATGAAAAACATTAGTTATGGATTTGGGGGCCTTTGGATGTCCAATAAAAGTTTTTGTTTCTATAATTATTTGAAATTATAAAAGATATTAATGATTTTTCATATGAACCAAACATTAAATAAAAAAAATAAAAAAAAAGAGTTTTAAACCCATTTTCAGGCTACAACCAAATATAAAAAAAACAAGTCAATTTTTTAGGAAACGTTATTTTTATTTTTTATTTTTCAAAACAAACGGAATGTTTACTTACAAGTTACAATGAATACTAAACGTGTGTTGATATTATTATGGATTAAAGAGACATGAATTACCAAAATCAATAAAACAAAATTAGAAGCCTTGGAAAAGGCAGATTAAGCACCCGGGGTCTCAGCCGTGTTGATAATTTGATATGCTAAGTGGGTTAAAAAAACAACCATTCTTGAAAACCATATTGTACCAAGCAGATATTAATACATGTACATTATACTGTAATTAATATTTATTGACTCATAGGTTAAAAAGTAACGTAAAATATACCCTGCATGACCATGACCAAGACCAAGACTTAGGTTGATGTTCCAAAATTTTGAGGTTGGGAAATCGACCCTACATGAATTTGAGAATTTCAGCTTAAAGAAGAAAGACTTGGACTAGTATTTACTGCGTCTGT
>OU015766.1:44159284-44190324 GCA_907173295.1 Fagus sylvatica | reverse complement strand
TTCGCAAGCTAATTAAAGATATCCTTTAATTGTCAATTTTTGCGTGGACTAGCTTAATTTGTAAGTCTAGCTTATACCAAATTAATTTTATCATCTAATTAAGACAAATGTGCATGCGTGCATGTAAAAGAATATTATGTTATCATCTTTTTATTTTTCTTTTTTTTGAATTGGAGGATAAGAATACATCATATATTTGATCGATTTGAATTATCTCTAGGTATATAGCATTCTTCATTAAGATGAGACTTAAATAAATTGGAGCTTTTGATGATATATTCTATACTTGTAGAAGCTTCTGCGATGCCAATATTGTTATGATTAATGGCTGCTATATAGACAACAGAATGAACGCAATCCAAAAAAGTTTCATCGCTTTTTATGACTGAAAATACCTGTTAATGCAGACATGAATTACTTAATAGAACTCCATCAAAAAACAAAAGAAAGAAAATTTGTATTCATCATAAAATTTTGTTTTTCAATACATTCAAAAATAATAATAATAATAATTGGACTATAATTGTCAAAATCTAACTACTAATTAATTGTAAAACAGAATTAATGGTTTTAGTGTATCAATGATTCTACAACTACTAGAAATTTTACTAGATTTTTCAAACTGATGTGTTACTTTTAAAAAATATATACAAAAAAAGAAGAAGAAGAAATTTATTGATTGTTTCGTTGATGTGGCAATCAATCACATTTGTTACCCATCACTGAGCATTTTGTAATAAAATTGGTAGTAACTGACATTTTTCCTTTAGTGTATGTATAGTTGGTATCGATGACTAGGTAGCTATGTGAGTGTAAATATATATAGTCGTAATAAATAATAATGAGTAAGAAAAAGAGAAGATTTACAGGGAAATTAAGGATACAATGCAAGTATGAAAAAAACACTTTTTGTTTAATATTTAATTAGAGAGGAAAGAGCAAATTGTTTATGCTTTTACCCTATTTATAATTATCATATACCTGCAAATCATTTAAGGATGACATTTAAATGCATGTCTTTGTTGATCACCTATCCATACTTCAAAGACCACTTTGTCCACTCTACTCTCCAAATACAGCCATTCGTTTTGTTCCTACATGCATGCCCTGGTCAATTGGTATAGCATATCACCTAGAAATATAATTCTAACATTCACAATTTAAATATAGGAACTATATATTCAATATGTTAAAACTCACGTAGTTTTATATGAATAACTCACATTTTTTTTTTTAGTTTGTGTAAACTACTTTCACATTGTTGTGTGAAAGTTGAATGGTCTTGAGAGGACGAAAGAGAATGTATCTACATTAATCTCATGCTAATTACAACATTTTCATAGTGTAAAATGTAAGATTTTATTTTGTGAGCAGCATTCTTTTGTGTCAAAACCGAATTGATAGGATGCCCAGTATGACAGAGAGTTGACCGGTAAAGCCTATTAAGTTTAATGTGATCATATATTGTTTATTGGGCTTTGGTGCACCTTAGCTACATTTAATAATGTAGGACATGGGTATTTTAATGTGTGGGCCTAAGTTGGGTAAATCCTTTATGGGTTTAGGGTTTACATTAAGGCCCTATATTTATCATATAAATATAGCGTTATAGGGGTCCCTGCTCTCACTCTAACCTACCGTCACTTTGAAGTCTCCTCATTAGACTTGAACTCAAGAGAGTAAGAGAGTAGAAGACTCCCTATTACTTCTATTAATTTCATCAATGGATTCAGGTATGTTCTCCTAATCACATCTGATATAATATTGTTGTTTATATGCTCATGCTATGATCATGTACTCGATTAGAGGATAAGTTTTACAGTTGGTATCAGAGCTTTCATGCTCATACATGGGCTATGAAGTATTATATTATTTTCAAATTATTTTACCGTATGAAAATACTGAAACATTAGATTCGGATTTGAGTGGGTTTTGATGCTTTGGCTAATATATCTATGATTTTGGATTCAGTACCTTTCATTAATAGAAAGGTTTACGCTCCAGTGTGCTAATATGAGGATTATTGCATATTTTATTTGCAAGTGCTATCTAACTTGCTGATGTTGTGCTAATGGAGCCAACCTATTTTAAATAACGCGTTATGTCAAGAATTTTTCCTATTTTCCGCTGTAATACTAACACTTGCAAATCTCGAAAATTGGAAGTTGTTGTGCAATAATTATTGGTTTGGAATATCGCTTTATGTTAGTATTTCTAGCACCTATGTTCTACAATATACTGTCTCCAATGTGCTCCGAGGAGTGAGTCTACATCATAGTACATCTCGTACACAACTTTGTTTGCAATAGCATCCCTAAATTTGGCAGCTTCTTTTTTCGTCAGATTCTTCTCACAAAGGATTTTCTGTGTCGTTCCCATCTTGAACCTCAATTCATATTGAGTGTTGGTAATGCAATCCCCTGCTAAAACCTCTTTAAAGGATTTCACCCTGTGGGTTATTGGATCTGCAATTCAAAGAAGTGAAAAGATCAAGAGCTAGGATGCACCGGTACGGCATTTTTGGCCGAGTACCAGCACCGGGTACGTCAGGGGTACGGGTACGCGTACCATACGGGTACAAAGGTACCCAACGCGTACCAAAGGGTAAAATTGAAATTTCAAAAATATGGGTACGTATGGGTACGTATTTTGGGTAAAACATTATAAAAACCCACCAAAAAATCACTATTTACCCTATTTTCCTTTCAATCTCTCATCTCACCCCCCGATCCGTCGCCGGAGCTACAGAACCAGCAACCAAAAAGGCAAAAAACCCACACAAGAAAGTAGAAACTCAGAGTCTTGAGTCACCACTCACCACCCACCAGTGCAGCACCAGTATTCTAGGTGCTCCTCGCTTCACGGCTTTCTCTCGGCGTCGCATCGCAGCAGCCCGTAGGTTTGCAGTTGTTCTTCTTCCTCTCTTTTTCCTTCTGTTGCTTTTTACTGAAGTCTAAACTCAGTGTATTGACTCATAATCAGCCCGTAGTATACTCTTTACTAAAGTTAAACTCTAAAGCACTAAAGCACTTTTTAGTGCTTGCCAGTTGTGGCCCATAGATTTTTTTTTTTTTTTTTTTTCTCTTTACACTTGCTGGCAGCTGTGGTCCCACGGTAGACTTTGGTTTTTATTTATTTTTTAACTTGTTTTGGTTTTGGTTTTGTTTGTTATACAATTATTATTTATTAATTTGAAATAAAATTTTAATTTATTAATTTGATTTTATATTTTATGGATGTCATTGAACTTCTTTGCTATTTATTATTCTTTTAAATTAATTTAGATGTGTTTTCAAGCTTTTTATTGTTGTTACTTAATTTTGCAACCTAAAATAAACATAAATTATATTTAAAATATACCTAAAAATAAATATTAATTAATTAATTAATCGACGTACCCCCACGTGTCGTACCCTTGTTTTTTTAAGAAATGGTGTACCCCTGTACCCGTACCTGTGTCGTACCCGATACCGTACCAGTACCAGTGCATCATAGATCAAGAGGCTATTATTTAGGTGATTCATATTCTATTGAGTAGTATGAATATGCCTCACTGCAAATAAAAAAAAAAATTGCATGAATTGTTTGATGTAGATGATTTTCTTAAGTCAAGCCCATCCACATGATGCTGACTAAAAACAGCAATTCGAACCTTAGCAGAACGGAAAACAGTCCCAGAGCTTGGTTGATGTAAAAGAGCCAATGACCATTAATACGACGTGGGGCTTTTTTTTTTTTTTTTTTTTATACATATTTGATTGAACTTAATTTGTTCAATAATTTACTGCTATTGCAACACTGAATTGGAATAAAGAATGAAAAATAGTCCTAGCAACTATAGTAGCCTATGGTTCCTGACTTCTGCAAATTAGTCTAAGTCAATAACCAATGCATATTTTATTTGTTCTCCACAATTTGGAGATAATTTTTGTTACTAAAATTTGTTTTTCAAAAACTGTTATGATATTTTCAGCTTTTGATGACAGTATATACTTGCACTATAATTTTAGTGTGATTCACTTTTATTTTCTCATGGATTGTGCATAATATTTGTTTATGAATTATGCAATATTTAATTGTAAATTAAATGAGAAAATTTGTATACATGCTGAAAATATTTTGTTGGATATTGTGATGCATCCAAAGATTCATCAGTTTTCGTAGGGCTGGATGACTATGTTTCCACACAGTGGGCATACGATTAAGGTCGACGACAATTGTTGAATTCTTTATAATGTTTTATCATTATTAATTGTTCTTGGATTGCAATGGCATTGGGGTTCAGACGAGTAATGATTATCTCCTTAAGAGGGTCTTTACTTGGTGGAATTTCCGATGGGGTTAAGTAAATGTATGGATGCCAAAATTTAGAATAATTCTTCTGCCCCAAAGGTGTTGAACTCTTCAAAAATTTTGTCGTCAGTATATTTAGCTTTTCCACTTGTTTGTGAGGCCCTGTGGCATATTATGGTCTTTGCTCCAAAAGCAGATCCTAATGATGCATTAGGACTCTTGTCAGATTTATGTTTATATGGTTTACTCTGACAAATTTGAATAAATTTCTTAATGAAATATTAATTTGCATATAGTCTGTTTACATATGCAATTTTGGTGAGCTTAAATATCTCATATTTTGTCAGCCTTGGATACCCTTTCTTTTTCTTCGCATTTGTCTTCTATCAAGACATTGAATGGGACAAACTTTAAGGAATGGAATGAGACATGTACCTCTCTCTTTCGAAAGATGAAATTTGTTCCTATATCCTATGGAATATGCCTATTCGTATTCATAATTTCGTGGGAACATGTGGCTCCATAACCATCTAGTATCCAAGTTAACCATCTAGTATCCAAGTTGGCAACAAATCGCAGTCGCTAGCTCCAGCCAAAACCCAATCCAAAAAAAAATGAAAAACATTAGTTATGGATTGGGGGCCTTTGGATGTCCAATAAAAGTTTTTGTTTCTATAATTATTTGAAATTATAAAAGATATTAATGATTTTTCATATGAACCAAACATTAAATAAAAAAAATAAAAAAAGAGTTTTAAACCCATTTTCAAGGCTACAACCAAATATAAAAAAAACAAGTCAATTTTTTAGGAAACGTTATTTTTATTTTTTATTTTTCAAAACAAACGGAATGTTTACTTACAAGTTACAATGAATACTAAACGTGTGTTGATATTATTATGGATTAAAGAGACATGAATTACCAAAATCAATAAAACAAAATTAGAAGCCTTGGAAAAGGCAGATTAAGCACCCGGGGTCTCAGCCGTGTTGATAATTTGATATGCTAAGTGGGTTAAAAAAACAACCATTCTTGAAAACCATATTGTACCAAGCAGATATTAATACATGTACATTATACTGTAATTAATATTTATTGACTCATAGGTTAAAAAGTAACGTAAAATATACCCTGCATGACCATGACCGAAGACCAAGACTTAGGTTGATGTTCCAAAATTTTGAGGTTGGGAAATCGACCCTACATGAATTTGAGAATTTCAGCTTAAAGAAGAAAGACTTGGACTAGTATTTACTGCGTCTGTGAAACGTAATCTAGAAACCCCAGGAAGAGGGCATTCCTAGTATCCACACAATTTTCCATGGCTACAAATCAAAGTTTGGAAGGGAAGACTTGCAGAGACTCTTTTTAGCTGTCAAAATGTCTTCTTATGCCGTCATTTTTATCCCCTCTCACGTGCTCATGGACCACATTTTGTTATTTCTCAACCATTTGTGGACGTTTCTTACGGACTTCACGCCCTGATTAATTCACATCCTAATTAGTTCTACAGACTGGTACGTTTTACATCACATAACATAACATAATTACATGCTATTGGTTAATTATACTGTAGTTATTCAGAATCTTCAGATCAATACTAAATCTTTCTTTCCCCCCAATTGAACATTAGGTAATTACGAGGAAGGAGTACTGCAATTTGACGATATCTCCAATTTGCAGAATTGGCTACATTGTCACTGTACATTATCTTTAGTCCAATTAAAGTTGTTGAGTGCAAGTGCTTTATTCCCCTAGTCTAAAAGAACACATGTACAATTTTTTTTTTTTTTTTTTTTTCTTCACTTAAAAGAGAGAGAGTTCATTTTACAATAACCATGTACAAAATGTCATGTCGTCATTTAAAATACAGTTTTATACTTGTGATATTTAATACGAAATTACAAATTGTATTCATTTAAACGAAAATTATCATTTTCCATATATTTATGTGAAAAAGATGATTTTATTCCCCATGGAGAAGTTAAACAATAGGCATTAAGTGAAGACTATATAACTCTTTATTGCTTATGATCATACATATGTATAATAGAACAAGCAACTTATAGATTTGATATCAAGAAATTTATAGTTTAGTGGTATTGCATGCTCTCCTTATACGAAGAAAGAGAGTTTAAATCTCATTGCTATTTTTAGATTTATCGAATTATCAAAAAAAAAAAGTTATAGACTTGACTTCACTCTAATTAGAATTCCTCAAGCAATGACTTTGTTTACAATCTGCGAAAGATATTCTCCCCTCTAGCCAGCTCCTCGATCAAAACAAAAAGAGACTTCTTGTTGTTTTGTGAAAAAAGATAACATCCTACATGGAGCACAGCTAGCTCAATTTCTGTCCTTTCTTCTTGTTCAAGCCCGTGAAGTCATCGTATCCAAAGCAAGGAATTGCAATGACCCAAAAATCCTTATTATCCAAGTTCTATATAATTGACACCAACACCACCATCAAAACACACCCTAAAAGCTCAAAAATAAACATTTGCCTATATACTACCTTGTGAGAATGATGCTTCCAATATTCTTCATATTTTCTCTCATTTCCTCAATCTCCCATGCTGCTCTGCAAGACTTCTGTGTAGCTGACCTCTCAGGTCCTGATGGCCCTGCAGGCTACACTTGCAAGAAGCCTGCAACAGTCACAGTGAATGATTTTGTTTACTCTGCCCTAGGCATTGCCGGTAACACCACAAATATTATTAAAGCCGCAGTGACACCAGCATTCACCACGCAATTCCCCGGTGTCAATGGCCTTGGATTATCTATAGCTCGTCTAGACTTGGCTCCTGGCGGAGTTGTGCCATTTCACACACATCCTGGAGGTTCAGAAGTGTTACTTGTTGTGCGCGGAACAATCTGTGCTGGGTTTGTTTCCACTGCTAACACTGTTTACTTTAAAACCCTAAAGCAGGGTGACATTATGGTTTTCCCTCAAGGATTGCTTCACTTCCAAATTAATGGTGGAGGGACTATGGCCCTTGCATTTGCTAGCTTCAGTAGTGACAGGCCAGGTCTCCAAATTGTGGACAACGCTTTGTTTGGAAACAATTTACCTACTGAATTGATTGCAGCAACTACTTTCCTTGACACTGCTCAGATTAAGAAGCTTAAAGGTGTTCTTGGTGGCACTGGCTAAAAGGGTCTTTGAAGAAACCATCTACCAATAAAAATGTTTATTTAATTTCCAGAGATTTTCTTTCTTCTATATTTTTTGTTTGTGTCTCTCCATGCTTTCTTTGTTGTAATTGAGAAGGCCTGTATGAGTAGGATTCTTCAATTTAGTAGCTAGCTAGGTTTATTAATAAGGGTCCTGTTAACAAGTGACCTTAGGGTAATGGTTAATGAATCATTTAATGCTTGCATTTTATAAGAAATAGTAAAATTTTAATATTAAAATAATACAAAAATAACTTTTAAGAGCAATTGATCACCTTGATGCTACAGACTCCAACCCACTTGGCCTAGGCTTGGCAGTGATTGAAAGACTTAACAAGCTCCAAGTAGACCTTGGCTCAAAACTCACTTATCTTCATGTGACTCAGCCTCGATACACAGCTTATGGCCAAACAGAATCAGGCAAACCTGGCTGTGAAGAAGAGGAAGCTCACCTAATAAGGACCTTTAGAAAAGCTTATCAAGGAACCTTTATCTGTAGTGGCGGCTACACGCGAGAGCTAGGAATGGAAGCTTTGGCTCAAGATGAAGCTGATTTGGTGTCTTTTGGTCGCCTTTTTATCTCAAACCCGGACTTGGTTTTGAGGTTTAAGATCAATGCACCCCTAAATAAGTACATTAGAAAAACTTTCTATACACAGGATCCTGTTGTTGGGTACACAGACTACCCATTTCTGAACAAGGGAGGACAGGAGCCATTGTCTCGCCTGTGATAGGGTTATTAACCTAATTATTGCATATGTTACTCTAATAATTTTCTATGGTCATTGAATGTCTTGTTTTGGGCTTAAACTTGATTTTCTTTGTTGAGAGAGTAATAGTTAACAGAAAGTAATTTTATTTATGCATGTATATTACATAGATGTGGCTGTATCCATGTGTATTCTTAGTCACTCCAAATTCCAATAACAAATCTTGATGAGTGAAAAATGTGCCATGGAACTTTTCATGCACAGTAACATGAAATTTGAATCATTTGAAATAGCAAGCCACCATGGGATGGTGTATGATACTTAACTGTTACTACTAATCAGATTTGATATGCCAATTTGTAGGGATTACAAACTAACTCCCTATGATGATTTGAGGTTTTATCCACATTGTCTCCTGACTTTCGAAATCTATACTAATATCTCCTCCTGGTCTGGATTGAATCTCAACAGTAATCATTTTCCAACAGCTCATTCCTTTGAGTGAAAGAAAGTTTTAGTGTGTTTTTGGATTAGTTTTTTTATTGAAAGAAGAAAAAGTTCATTTACTTGCATTCAAACCATATGCATTTTGCCAAAGTTCTCTTCATTAGGAATCATCGAGTCCACTTGAGATACATTTCTCTCTCGAGCTAGAAATCTAGTAAACGACCTACCATAGTACCATTGTCTAGCTTTGAACTTTCTAAAGTGGTTTATGAGGGTGGATAGAAATACCCATGTCTACTTGACAAGAGTTTATGCATGTTGATGAAGCCTGTGTTTGGATCCTCTACTTAAAAGTGATTTCACGGATTTTTATGCATAAAATGCATTCTGCAAAAAATCTAAGGTGTTTGGTTGGGATTTTGGAAAATACAAAATACATTTTAGGTAGAATGCATTTTGCAAATTCTCATTTCTAGAGTAGAAGTCAGAATCCAAAATATTTTGGATTCTGATTCTAGCTTCTACTTTTAATTTTTGCTAAAGTAAATGAGACTCGCTTATAACAGTTTATTACTTGAAGGACTCTTTTTTTCCTTGCTTAATTTTTCTCTTCCTTTTTTTTATTTTCCTTCCCCTCTTTTGTTCCCTACTTTTTCTCCTTTTTTTTTAGTTTATTTTTTTTTTTATCATAAATGGTTTGTGTATATCTCTATTGCACAGACAATACACATTTCTCTATATATTTTTTTTATTAAATTGTTCAAATTTTATAAAAATATGTGTAAGGAGATGTGCACAAATCATGATCTATTTTTTTTTATTAGTAGACATTAATTTAAATCACAAAGTAATACTTTATTTATTTATTACATTGTTAATTCTGTATTGGTAATAAATGTATTTTTAGCCTTGTATTGAGATATTTAAAAAAAAAATGTTAATTACATAATGTATACTAATAATATATTATTTAATAGAAAGAATGCATTCTTTAAAATACCAACCAAACACAATTCATTTTAGCATAATCACTTCTTATAAATAATTTCAATATTTTACCAAACCCACTATTTTCAGCAAAATACATTCTAAAGAATGCATTCTCGAAAATACATTATAGCAAGAATGCATTCCCAAAATAGAGGATCCAAACGCAGCCGAAGTTTGAGACACATTTTTGGTAGGAAATCAAAGGCCTACGATTGTGTGTACTTTGTTTTTAGCTTTTACGGTTTGAAACAAAAATAAGTGGGTTATGGAGAAGAGGTATATTAGACTTTTAGTCCCCTTTTTTGGTCAATTTGGAAGGAAAATATTGCAATTTAATCCAAATCACGTGAAGATTTAGTGGAATGATTTGGCGGAATGCTGGTAAAAAAAACTTTTTCTTAACTTTTTGCGGTTGGTTTGAAGTTAATTGCTGAAGTTTACATTGAATACGTGTCGTAATCATGTTAAACATCACTAACATTTATCCCTATCTCACTTTGAGGGTGTGAGTTTGAGTCTTCACACACACACTTAGACTTGCTAGTGGTGGAGACATAAATTTTTTTTAGGAGGGTCAAGCTATATATATATATATATATATAGCCAAAAAAAAAGTCTCTCAGTTCCTAGAGTCCTAGGTTTCGGCTGTAGAGGGTATAGTACTTCCTAGGGATTTCCCTGGCAGGTTTTGAGTGTCTTCAAAGATTTGTTTACCTATTACTATTCTCTTTTTTGTTTCTTCTCTTACTTTCTCTTGTTCACTGGCAGTTCTCGTCAGTGTTATTATGAGTGATTTGACGGTCCTGTGGGACAAGTTGGCTCTTAATGCCAAGGAAGATGATGAATTGGAAATCACAGAGGAGTGGAGTTCCATGCTACGGGGCAGAGGCCATCTATGTGTTACGGTCAAAGTCCTTTCTGATCGAAGGTTTAGCCGTGAAGCTTTGAAGCAGACTTTGCGGTCTATCTGGCGTATCTCCAAAGGTATGGTTTTCAAAGATGCTCCTGATCGTATGTTGCTGGTGGAATTTTTTGATGTGCGGGATAAGGAACGAGTTCTGATCGGAAGGCCCTGGTCTTTCGAGTGTCATCTCTTGCTGGTTACACCTCTTGACGGCGACGTTCAACCATCCAAAATTGAGATGAATTTGGTACCTTTCTGGGTACAAATCCATGATCTTCCATTTCTCTATATGAATCGTGAAGTTGGTGAACGGATTGGTGGGACTTTGGGTAAGGTTATGATGGTTGATACTGATGATAAGGGTGTTGGATGGGGCCAATGTTTACGAGTAAGGGTTATTATGGATGTTACACAGCCGCTTTTAAGGGGCAAAAAGCTACGATTAGGGGGACAGTCTATATGGGTGTTTTTCAAATATGAGAGACTTCCTCTCTTTTGTTATGGTTGCGGCAGAATCTGGCATGGGGGAGGCGGTTGTCCCGTCAATGCGCAGACAAGGGGAAGGAACTCTGATCCACCACAGTTTGGAGCGTGGCTTCGAGCGGTGGATGACACTAATTCTGGGCCACGAGGAGTGCAAGGGCGCGCTGTTGAGCGGAGTGATTTTTCTGTTGCACATGTGCAGGAGGTTGACTGTCCGGCGGAGGGCGGTGGTAATGGCCATCGGACTAGCAGCCTTGAATGTGGTCAGTCGAGTTCCTCTGCATGTTCCGAAAAGGATGGCAAGGTGGGTGCAAGTTTTGGTGTTCGTGGGAAGTTGGTACGGAACTTAACGCACGTTGAGAAAGATTTGGTGGATGTAGCGGTTATTCAGAGTGTTGAGATTCCAATGAGTGGGGTGGGCCAAGCTTCCCATTATGGGCCTACTTCTATCCCAAACAACTTACAGGCTGTGGCCCCACAGGGACTTTCTGAAAGGCCTACAATTGGGCCTTCCCAGTTAGTGTGTCACTCTTTGTCTCCTACTAAAGCCCAATCAGTGGAAGTCACACGCAATCAGGATAAGAACAAAAACTTGCAGCAGTCAGACTCTCTATCAAACTCAAACTCATTACCAAGGGTTTCTGGTTCGCGCAAAGGGAAAGAGCCTCGTGGTGTGAAGTCTCTTTTGGGCACTAAAGCTAGTGGAACTCGTGGGAAGAAGGCATCGGGTTTCAAGAGATCTCAAGTTGTTAAGGTAACTCCTATTCCTAAGAAACTTTGTGTGAGGAAGGATGATATCTGTGATTTGGTTGAGGATTTATCGGCGGAGGTTGCTATGCAACCCCGCCGGTCCCAATGAGGCTGTTAAGTTGGAACTGTCAAGGGCTTGGGAACCCTTGGACAGTTCGTGCTCTTCACAATTTAGTGAGGATGAAAGTACCCCAGATCCTGTTTTTGTGCGAAACAAGACAGGATGCTACGATGGTGGAAGGTGTTAGGTGTCGGATGGGTTTTAAGGGTTGCTTCGTGGTTCCGAGAAATGTTACTGCTGGTGGATTAGCTCTGTTTTGGGATGAGTCAGTTTCTGTGGTGGTGAAGACCTTCTCTAGTTCTCATATAGATGTGGTAGTTGAGGATGTGGGGGGTGGCAATCCTTGGCGTGTTACGGGTTTTTATGGTCATCCTGAATGTGGTAAGAGAAGAGATTCGTGGGAATTGTTGAAATCTTTGGGGAATCAGTCAGCTCTTCCGTGGGTGTGTTGTGGAGATTTTAATGAGATTATGGAGAGCTCAGAAAAGGAAGGGGGCTTGTTACGTCCTGATTGGCAAATGCGTCAATTCAGAGATGCTTTAGCAGATGCGGGATTAAGCACTTTGCCGTCCACTGGTGCAAGGTTTACTTGGAAGGGGCGTAGACATGGTGTTGGTTGGATTAAAGAAAGATTGGATCGCTTTGTGGCAAATGGGGAATGGCTTACTATGTTTCCCTTGGTGTGTTGTCAAACTATAGTTTCTTCAGCCTCGGATCATTTTCCAATCTTGTTGGATACTCACCCGGCTCGTTATGGTGTCCATAGGAAGCATTTTAAATTTGAAGCAATGTGGTTGTCTCATGGTCAATGTAAGGATCGAGTGAAGCAGGCTTGGGATACTGTGGTGGAGGGAGACCCGTTGGCTCAGGTTACGGGTAAGATTCAGGCTTGCAAGAACACTCTTACAGTATGGAATAAGGATTGTTTTGGATATGTTACGACTATGCTCAAAGACAAATCTAAATTGTTAGAATCTTTGGAGAGTGAACCTGTTGGGGACTCTGTAGGTGTACAAATTTCTTCTTTAAAGAAGGAAATCAATGATTTATTGGGAAAGGAGGAAATTATGTGGCGTCAACGATCAAGGGTCTAGTGGTTGAAAGAGGGAGACCGAAATACAAAATTTTTTCATGCTCGTGCGTCTCAACGACGAAGAAGGAATGGCATTGTGGGTATTACTGACACTCTTGGGTATTGGGTGACGAATCAAAAAGCAATAGCCTAGGTAGCTGGTCAGTATTTTGAATCGATTTTCTCATCGTCTAACCCTACAGATGACGATATCTCTGCTGTCTTAGATCAGGTGTCTCCTAAAGTGACTGAAGAGATGAATTAAGTTTTGACTAAGGAGTTTACGGCGATGGAAGTGGGGGAAGCTCTTGCTCAAATGGGTCCTACTAAAGCCCCGGGGCCTGACTGTATGCCTGCTCTCTTTTTTCAATCTTTCTGGCCTCAGATTGGCACTACTGTTACACAGGCTGTTTTGGAATGTTTAAATCAGGGAGCCCCAATGCAGAGTATTAATCATACAAATCTTGTGTTAATCCCTAAAAAGATTTCTCCAACTCTGATTACGGAATATCGTCCCATTAGCTTGTGTAATGTGATCTACAAGTTGGTGTCCAAGACTTTGGCGAATCGTTTGAAACGTGTTTTACCAGATCTCACTACAACAATATGCATATTTGGTGACGAAATCTAGCGACGAAATTTTTTTTTGTCGCCCAATATCTATCTTAGGCGATGAAATATTTTATTTGTCGCCAAATATAAATCTTAGGCAACGAAATATAAAGTTCGTCGCTACATTGTAAAACAGAGATTACATTGGGCGACGAATAACATTTTTCGTCGCCTAAAGGTAAAAAACAAAAAGGCGCCATCGTTTTTTGCCGTGCCAAAATAATGGTGGGTTATTGGCGACCAAATATTTTGTCGCCCAAAATATCTCATTTTTAGATTTAGGCGACGAAAATCAAGTTTTGTCGTCCAATGTTATTTGTAATTACAATTCAGCGACGAAACTCAATTTTTGTCGCCTAATATCACTTGAATTTAAACTTTGGCGACGAAATTTGATTTTTGTCGCCGAATGTAATGAATATGATGCCAAAAATGTTACTTTCTTGGTTTTTTCTTGAAATATTTAGGCGATGAAAATCAATTTTCGTCGTCTAATGTCTGCCTTTTTTAAGATTTAGGCAACGAAAATCAAATTTTGTCGCCCAATGTAATTTGTACTTACAATTTGGCGACGAAACTCAATTTTCGTCGCCTAATATCAATTGAATTTACACTTTGGCGACGAAATTTGATTTTCGTCGCTGAATGTAATGAATATGGTGTCAAAAATATTAGTCTCCAAGTTTTTTCTTTAAATATTTAGGCGAGGAAAATCAATGTATGTCTTTTTTAAGATTTAGGCTTTCGTTGGCCAATGTAATTTGTAATTACAATTCAGCGACGAAACTCAATTTTCGTCGCCTAATATCACTTGAATTTACACTTTGGCGACGAAATTTGATTTTTGTCGCCGAATGTAATGAATATGATGCCAAAAATGTTACTTTCTCGGTTTTTTCTTGAAATATTTAGGCGACGAAAATTGATTTTCGTCGCCTAATGTCTGCCTTTTTTAAGATTTAGGCGACGAAAATCAAATTTCGTCGCCCAATGTAATTTGTTAATTACAATTTGGCGACGAAACTCAATTTTCGTCGCCTAATATCACTTGAATTTACACTTTGGCGACGAAATTTGATTTTCGTCGCTAAATGTAATGAATATGGTGTCAAAAATATTAGTCTCCAGGTTTTTTCTTTAAATATTTAGGCGAGGAAAATCAATGTATGTCTTTTTTAAGATTTAGGCTTTCGTCGGCCAATGTAATTTGTAATTACAATTCGGCGACGAAACTCAATTTTCGTCGCCTAATATCACTTGAATTTACACTTTGGCGACGAAATTTGATTTTCGTCGCCTAATGTAATGAATATGGTGCCAAAAAAAGTTAGTCTCCCGATTTTTTCTTTAAATATTTAGGTGACGAAATTGATTTTCTTCGCCTAATGTGTGCCCTTTTTAAGATTTAGGCGACGAAAATCAAATTTCGTCACCCAATTTAATGGATGTACCGAATATGGCGACGAAAATCATTTTTCGTCGCCTAAAATATCCAAATTTTAGAAATAGGCGCCCAAAAATTTTAGTGTGGTGCCTTTTTTTTAATAGATTTAGGCGACGAAAATCAATTTTCGTCGCCCAATGTAATTTTTGTTTACAATTTGGCGACGAAAAATTGTTTTTTATCGCCCAAAGTAATATGTGTTTATAATTTGGCGACGAAAAATTTGTTTTTGTCGCCCAAAGATTTCATTGTAATTTTGTGTTTACAATTTGATTATATATAAAGAAAATACATACAATTACTCACAACGTGCGCTTGAACTCCTAACATTGAAGTACTCGGTTTGTGTCATATGCTAAGGAAACCAATGTTTTTCTTGACAAAAAGGTAATGTCATATGCCCGGTCGTAACCGTTAGCCCAATATAAGTATCACCGGAAAACTCATGGCTCGACCCGATACCCCACTAGCCTAGCCTACTTTGTGACATTTTGATATGAAGGTGAAGATTCATATATTACGCATCTAACCACTAGTAGATATATTTTATTTTACTTTAAAATATTATATATTTATCATATTAGACTTCGTCTGAGATAAATTCTTTTGGCTCAAACCGACCCGGGTTGACCCATTGATCAATCAACGGCCAATTAAGCCAAGCCTAGCCCACCAAGCCATTGCCACCCTTACTCCAGTGAACTGCTACCTAAGTTGGTACAGTTGTTCGATACGTTTATAGGTTGTTTCCTATAAAACCCACTCGTGCAACCCTATTTTCTATTGCAATACTGTTTTCTACTTCTCTACTATTTACATTAAACTTCAAAAATCTTAAAGTTTTCTAGTAATTGTGAAACATTGATTTTAGACTGAAATGTACTGTACACCCTCTAAGTTTGGCCAGTTTTATTTTGTTCCCTAGTATTTGAAAGTTTTGATCCGCTCCTTCTTAGTTTGGGTTCTTTTGGATTTTGGTCCTCCCGTCCAAAAAACGTTAGCCACTGACCGTTAAGTGCCAACTAAGCCTGACACATGTGTTAGTTGGCCCAATAAAATCATGTGGCATGTAAATTGAATTAAAAAAATGTAAAAAAAATTTCTCAAATACACGTGGCATGATTTTATTGGGTCAACTAGCACATGTGTCAGGCCTAGGTAATACTTAATAACTAGGGGCTAACGTTTTATGGACGGGAGGGCCAATATACAAACGGACCCAAACTAAGAGGGAGCAGATCAAAACATTCAAATATTCGGGTATAAAATCAAAATTGGTCAAACTTAAAGGGTGTACAGTGCATTTTAGTCTTGATTTTATAATACATTCTGTGGGTATTTTTTAATATTAATTTTATTTGATCATATAGTTCGACTGATGACCTACTAGTTAAACCATTGACCCAATGACCCGACTCATATATCAGATTAACATATGGGTCTAGGTTTAATAACTATAGAGTAATGTTAGATGGATATTTTTTTATTTTAGATAATCAGTCTGCTTTCGTTCCAGGTCGTCAGATTGTTGATAATATCATGGTGGCTTTCGAATCTATGCATTATTTAAATCAATTAAGAAGCAGGGGGTCGGGTCAAATGGCGTTAAAATTGGATATGAGTAAAGCCTATGATAGGGTGGAGTGGCGCTTTTTGGAAGGGATGATGGGCAGATTGGGATTCTCAGTTAGTTGGATTAAAATAGTAATGAATTGTATTACTTCAGTTTCGTACTCAGTTGTGGTTAATGGTGAGCCTAATGGTTTGATTTACCCTACTAGGGGCTTAAGGCAAGGCGACCCGCTGTCTCCTTATTTGTTTTTGCTTTGTGGGGAAGGGCTTTCTGCTCTTTTACATCAAGCAGCAGTATCGGGTGACTTACATGGGGTGGCGTGCTCTAGAGGAGGTCCAAAAATCACTCATTTGTTTTTTGCGGACGATAGTCTTTTATTCTGCAAAGCTACAGTGGAGGAATGTGAAATTCTTGTCACAAAACTGAGTCTTTATGAGAAAGCATCTGGGCAATTGGTGAACAAGGAGAAGACATCTTTATTCTTTAGTCGTAACACTGTGAATGATTTGAAGGTGACTATTAAAGATATCTTAGGGGTTCCAGAAGTTAAAGAGCACGATAAATATCTTGGGCTACCTTCCTTTGTAGGGCGCTCAAAGTACCGAACTTTTAATCAATTGAAAGAGAAAGTTTGGAAACGAGTTAATGGGTGGAAGGAAAAGTTGCTGTCCCAGGCTGGCAAAGAAATTCTGATTAAGGCAGTGGCTCAAGATATGCCGACTTACACAATGAATGTATTTTTGTTGCCAAAACGGGTGTGTTCTGAATTGAAGGGTATTATTCGTCAGTTTTGGTGGGGACAAAAAGGGGGAGACAAGAAAGTTAACTGGTTGGCTTGGAAGAAGATGTGTGTCTCGAAGTTTCACGGAGGGATGGGTTTTAGGGATTTGGAGGCTCTCAATTTAGCGCTTTTGGCAAAGCAAGGATGGAGGCTCATCCATGAGTCTCAATCTCTGTTTGCTAAGGTGTTTAAGGCGAAATATTTTCCAAATTGTTCGTTTTTGCAGGCTAAGGTGAAACCTGGATGCTCATATGTTTGGCGTAGTCTTGCTGCCTCTCGACATGTGTTGGAACAAGGCTCAAAGTGGCGTATTGGCAATGGTAAGTCTATTTCAATCTGTCAAGATAGATGGATTCCTGATCAAGAGAATGGAAAAATTCCCTATCCCATTGCAGCTGTTCGTTCTGATGCTGTAGTGGCTGAATTGATTGATTCTGATCGAGGTGTGTGGAAAGAAGATTTGGTTCGTAGCTATTTTTCTCCAGTTGATGTCGAGCATATTCTTCATTATCCTCTTCATTCTTCACAGCCTGCTGATGTGCTCATCTGGTGGGGAACCTCTTCCGGTAAATTTTTCGGTTAAAAGTGCTTATCATTCGGCACTTTCAGTGTTACAGGTTCATTCCAGTCCTGAATCTTCGAACTCTATGGGTATGCAGCAATTTTGGCAAGCAGTTTGGTCTATGCAACTGCCAAGGAAAATTCAGCATTTTGTATGGAGGTTATGTCTTAATATTCTTCCAACTAGGGACAATCTTGCCAAGTGAAATATTTTATCTACTCCTGAATGTCCTATTTGTGGTGTTGGTGTTGAATCGTCTATTCATGTTTTTAGACAATGTGTATTTACGAAGAAAGTTTGGGAGGGTAATACTTTGTTGTTGGATTTGCTTGTTGAGGGGAGACAGGGGATTATTGATTGGTTTTGGGGAATTTGGAAGCTCAAGGGTGAGGCGGCTTTACAGGAAGTGGCGGTAGTGTCTTGGGGATTGTGGAATGTTCGCAATTCTGCCATCTTTAGAGACTTGATCAAGATCCCATCCAAGGTGTATGTAGATGCTGTCCAATATGTTAAGGTGTACCAGGAAGCTCAAGTTCAATCAGAATGCAGTAGGCTGCCTATTAGTACTGGGAGGAAAGGGTGGACAGCGCCTAGGGAAGGTTGGTACAAAGTTAATATGGATGGGGCTGTTTTTTCTGATATAAAAAAAGTTGGAGTGGGGGTGGTTATTCGTAATGAGCTTGGGGAATTCCTGGGAGCTATGAGTGAGCTGTTGGATTTTGGCTTGGATGCAACGGATGCTGAAGCTTGGGCAGCGCTTCGTGCAGTTGAGTTTACTGCAGAGGTATGTCCTTTCAATATAATTTTTGAAGGTGATTGTGTTCAAGTAACGAAAGCTCTTTCGTCTTCTGAGTTTGACTGCTCCAAAGTTGGTCATTTATATGCTATTGCTAGATCTAAGTTAGATTTGTGTAGAAATCATTCTGTTAACCATGTATTTAGAGAAGGCAATTCTGTAGCTCATTGTCTTGCTCGGTATGCTCGTAATATAGTTGATACTCAGGTTTGGCTGGAGTCTGTTCCGCCTTTCCTCTATCACTGTTTAAGTTCTGATGTATCTTTTGCTTTTGGTTAATGTTATTTCAGCGTGTCTTGTTCTCAAAAAAAAAACGTCACTAACATTTAAAAAAAAAAAAAAAAATCTGTGAATTTGATAGTTTTATCGTCGAATTTAAGTGATATTCCCAATAAATAAATAATTTTAATGTTGCTTGAATTCGACAATTTTACTACTGAATCCCTTGTTCTCCTTTAATTTCCCATTAGATGCTAGTATGCTACCCAAACAAACAAAACACAATGTGAATTTGGCCAAGTTATTGCCAAATTCACTCATTTTTTAAAATGTCAGTGATTCGGCATTAAAATTGCGGAATTCATTTTTATTTTTATTTTTAGTTTTGTTTTTAAAATGTAAGTGATGTGTAAGATTTTGGCATTTTTTGTGCCTTATTCAAAGTGAACTTCGGCACTTTTAATTTCGAAGTTGCTACTGCATTTCACCAATTAACTTCAAACCTATAGCAATATGTTAATAAATTTTACCAATATTCCTCCAAATCACTCTTTAGTGTAGGTTTCTTAAAGTAAGGGAGTTAATATGGAGAAACCATATTTTTATTTAATTTAATTTCCATTTCTCTTTTGTTTTTGGGATGAGCTATATCATGTATCAAAGTTTCAAGTTGTAAATTAGTGTGCTATATCTTAGGCACATGATTTGTGTTGTAAACCAAAACAATAAGTAAAACATAACAAACAAAAAAATTAAGAGAAAATAACTAAAAAAAGAAAGAAAGAATGTCTTAACTAGAACTCTAGAAGAGATGAACAAGGAGACTTTTATTTAATTACTTTGGTCTTTGTATCATCTACTCAAAACAACTTATCTCGGATTTTTATGCATAGAATACATTCTAAAAAAAAAATAAAAGTTGAGATGTTTGGTTGAGATTTTGATAAATGCAAAATGCATTTTGCAAATTCTCATTTCTAGAGCAAAAGTTAGAATCCACATTTTTTTTGGATTCTAATTTTATCTTTTGATTCTGATTTTTGCTAGAGCAAGTGAGACCCACTAACAGGAGCATTAATTGCTCTAACATTCATTAAATATCAATTAATTTGATTGATTTGCTATACTCTAGAATACACATTCTAGTGGGAATGTTCCCAAAGTAGAAGATCCAAACGCATTCAAGCCAAATGAGCATCTCCTTTATTGTACAAAGTAGTATATTCTCTATTGTACACAATTTTATTTTGAAGCTTGAAACAAAGGAATAACAACTTTCTTCTTCTTAACCAGCAGCACTAAATACAGATAAACAGGTGTTTTGTTGGGAAAGAAAAGTCCAAAGTTCTGCTCCGTACCAGCTGGCTTTTGGTTCTCATTGAACATTGCAAAAATGAACCCTTCTATGATAATGTTTGGTCTTTTTGGTGTCCCTTTCTTCTCAAGAATATGCTTCACAAAATTCTGATTATATGTTGATGCAAGTGCTGGAGTTGTGAGTTCACCATTCCCAGCTGATGGCCATCCAGACTCAGACACCACCACATTCACGTCAGTCCACACCTGCTCTTTCCATTGCTGAAAAAAAGGCATCCACAATTGCATCAAAAAGGTTCACATAGCCCAATGCCCCGTCTTGAACCACGACCCCAGTTGCCGTGAACTGTGCATAGTCTAAGCGAACGTCTTTTGTGTTGGATGCATAGGCGAAGTAAGGATACACATTGATCATAAGTGGTGATTTTTGCGCTGATAAAAATTTGAGAATGTTAACCATGTCATTGTTTGCCTCAGCACTGAATGCACCAGCTGATGGAGGATAAGAGACTCCTAACACATTTGCTGGTACCACAGTGGTCACTTTGATATTAGGTAGATTCTTAGCAATGAGTACGTTTTGGAGCAAATTGCATCACTGGGTAAACAAAAGTGCCTAGGGGTCCAGGAACAACCTCATTGCCAATAGTAATATACCCAAACAAAACATCATTAATGTAAGGTTGCACATTGGTTACAAACCATGATTCCACAGCTGCTTGGCTTGCTGCCAATGTGGGTAAATCTTCATTTCTCATGCCTAAAGATACAACAATTTGGCTTCCTCTTAGTGCTTGAAGTGCTGCTGGATTGGGATCAAAGAGTCTCAATTTTCTAATACCATGTTGTTTGTAGAGTTGAATTACTTCAGTAGAAGGAGGTAGGTCATTTCCTAATAATCCATAGCAAACACCAATAGTATCATCTGGGGTAATTTGTGAGAGAACAACTTGGTTTTGAGTGGCTGCTATGCCAGAGAGAAGGAACACAATCCACAAGAGCGACATTGCTTTTCTATCACAAATTGCGTGTCCTGTCATTAATGAGAATCAATTAAACAAATAGAAAAATAGATAAAATTAATTTGAAAGGAATGCTCTGAAGATTGAAGAATTAGTCAGGTGCAAACAAATTAAAGTTTTCTTATAATCCATTTTAAGGCAATTCATAGATATTTCACGTTATTAAAAACACATGACTCATTAAATATATCAAATGATTAAAAGTACAAGTGGATGGTCGTTTGAGTTGCTACATAATGGATTTAAGGAATTTTCTTCCAAATTGCAATATAATTTTATACTACCTATATTGATTATATACACATCTGCTAAGTAAGAAAAACTTAAAAGTTACTAAGAACTTTATAGAAAAGGCTGATCATCTCCATTTGAAATGAAATAAAGAGTGTTTATTTTATGGTCCAGATTAAATATCATAGATCTAAGAGTGGACAAATGGAAAGATTTTCAAATAGAGAGTATTCTATTCCAAACTTTATGGACGTTGCCAAATTTTTTTTATAAGGAAAAACTTGGATTCGAATCTCCCCTTCTATAACCAAATCTACCATATCCTTGAAGAAGAAGAAGTTGAAGAAGTTGCAACTTACTAGTGCAATGAAGGCTGGAGAGATTGGAAGAGCCTTTATTGCAAGGTCCTATCCTGTCTAATATTTATCTATCTATTCCAAATCTACCAATCCTAGGAATATATATTAAGGGTTGTAGCACCTGTAGTGTAAGAGTCTTATATTTATAGAGCGAGTTAAGACAGCGTAGTATCTCTACATCGTACCTATCCACTTGGGAATCTATCTCCTGATTAAGCCAATTGATTAATCTTTATCCAACTATTAATTCATATTTTTTAAATGTTGGACAATTTCGGATGCAAATTAAAGGAATACAAATCTTTTATTCTACTTTATATTTTATCAATATAACAAATCAAATACAATTTAACACGTGTTATATTGTAGTTGGTGGAATATAAAGTAAAACATTAAAAGATACAATTTCGCATGCTAATTAAAGATATCCTTTAATTATCAATTTTTGCGTGGACTAGCTTAATTTGTAAGTCTAGCTTATACCAAATTAATTTTATCATCTAATTAAGACAAATGTGCATGCGCGCATGTAAAAGGATATTATGTTATCATCTTTTTATTCTTCTTCTTTTTTTTGAATTGGAGGATAAGAATACATCATATATTTGATCGATTTGAATTATCTCTAGGTATATAGCATTCTTCATTAAGATGAGACTTAAATAAATTGGAGCTTTTGATGATATATTCTATACTTGTAGAAGCTTCTGCGATGCCAATATTGTTATGATTAATGGCTGCTATATAGACAACAGAATGAACGCAATCCAAAAAAGTTTCATCGCTTTTTATGACTGAAAATACCTGTTAATGCAGACATGAATTACTTAATAGAACTCCATCAAAAAACAAAAGAAAGAAAATTTGTATTCATCATAAAATTTTGTTTTTCAATACATTCAAAAATAATAATAATAATAATTGGACTATAATTGTCAAAATCTAACTACTAATTAATTGTAAAACAGAATTAATGGTTTTAGTGTATCAATGATTCTACAACTACTAGAAATTTTACTAGATTTTTCAAACTGATGTGTTATTTTTAAAAATATATACAAAAAAAGAAGAAGAAGAAATTTATTGATTGTTTCGTTGATGTGGCAATCAATCACATTTGTTACCCATCACTAAGCATTTTGTAATAAAATTGGTAGTAACTGACATTTTTCCTTTAGTGTATGTATAGTTGGTATCGATGACTAGGTAGCTATGTGAGTGTAAATATATGTAGATGAATAGGAGACTTTTATTTAATTACTTTGGGGTTTGTATCATTTACTCAAAACAACTATCTCGGATTTTTATGCATAGAATACAAAATGTATTTTGCAAATTCTCATTTCTAGAACATAAATTAGAATCCACATATTTTTGGATTCTGATTTTATCTTTTGATTATGATTTTTGCTAAAGCAAGTGAGACCCATTAACAAGAGCATTAATTGCTCTAACATCCATTAAATATCGATTAATTTGATTGATTTGCTATACTCTATAGACTATAATACACATTCTAGTGGGAATGTTCCCAAAGAAGAGGGTCCGAACACATTCAAGCAAAATGAGCGTCTCCTCTATTGTACAAAGTAGTATATTCTCTATTGTACACAATTTTATTTTGAAGCTTGAAACAAAGGAATACCAACTTTCTTCTTATTAACCAGCAGCACTAAATACAGGATAAACAAGTGTTTTGTTGGGAAAGAAAAGTCCAAAGTTCTGCTCCGTACCAGCTGGCTTTTGGTTCTCATTGAACATTGCAAAAATGAACCCTTCTATGATAATGTTTGGTCTTTTTGGTGTCCCTTTCTTCTCAAGAATATGCTTCACAAAATTCTGATTATATGTTGATGCAAGTGCTGGAGTTGTGAGTTCACCATTCCCAGCTGATGGCCATCCAGACTCAGACACCACCACATTCACATCAGCCACACCTGCTCTTTCCATTGCTGAAAAAAAAGAATCCACAATTGCATCAAAAAGGTTCACATAGCCCAATGCCCCGTCTTGAACCACGACCCCAGTTGCCGTGAACTGTGCATAGTCTAAGCGAATGTCTTTTGTGTTGGATGCATAGGCGAAGTAAGGATACACATTGATCATAAGTGGTGATTTTTGAGCTGATAAAAATTTGAGAATGTTAACCATGTCATTGTTTGCCTCAGCACTGAATGCACCAACTGATGGAGGATAAGAGACTCCTAACACATTTGCTGGTACCACAGTGGTCACTTTGATATTAGGTAGATTCTTAGCAATGAGTACGTTTTGGAGCAATTGCATCACTGGGTAAACAAAAGTGCCTAGGGGTCCAGGAACAACCTCATTGCCAATAGTAATATACCCAAACAAAACATCATTAATGTAAGGTTGCACATTGGTTACAAACCATGATTCCACAGCTGCTTGGCTTGCTGCCAATGTGGGTAAATCTTCATTTCTCATGCCTAAAGATACAACAATTTGGCTTCCTCTTAGTGCTTGAAGTGCTGCTGGATTGGGATCAAAGAGTCTCAATTTTCTAATACCATGTTGTTTGTAGAGTTGAATTACTTCAGTAGAAGGAGGTAGGTCATTTCCTAATAATCCATAGCAAACACCAATAGTATCATCTGGGGTAATTTGTGAGAGAACAACTTGGTTTTGAGTGGCTGCTATGCCAGAGAGAAGGAACACAATCCACAAGAGCGACATTGCTTTTCTATCATGAAATGCGTGTCCTGTCATTAATGAGAATCAATTAAACAAATAGAAAAATAGATAAAATTAATTTGAAAGGAATGCTCTGAAAGATTGAAGAATTAGTCAGGTGCAAACAAATTAAAGTTTTCTTATAATCCATTTTAAGGCAATTCATAGATATTTCATGTGTATTAAAAACACATGACTCATTAAATACATCAAATGATTAAAAGTACAAATAGATGGTCATTTGAGTTGCTACATAATGGATTTAAGGAATTTTCTTCCAAATTGCAATATAATTTTATACTACCTATATTGATTATATACACATCTGCTAAGTAAGAAAAACTTAAAATTTACTAAGAATTTTATAGAAAAGGCTGATTCTCTCCATTTGAAATGAAATGGTGAGTGTCCATTTTATAGTCCAAATTAAATATCACAGCAGTGGACAAATTAAGAGATTTTCAAATGGAGAAGATCATTATTCCGAACTTTATGGACGTTGCCAAATTTATTGTTATAAAGAAAAACTTGGATTTACATCTCGCATTCTATAACCAAAAAAATTTAATATATATATAAAAGAAGATATATATATATATATATATATATAATAAGAAGAAGAAGAAAAGAACTTAGAAGAAGTTGCAACTTACTGGTGCAATGAGGCTAGAGAGATTGGAAGACCTTTATTGCAAGGTCCTATCCAGTCTAATATTTATCTATCTATTCCAAATCTACCAATCCTTGGAATATATATTAAGGGTTGTAGCACCTGTAGTGTAAGAGTCTTATATTTATATAGCGAGTTAAGACAGCGTAGTATCTCTACATCGTACCTATCCACTTGGGAATCTATCTCCTGATTAAGCCAATTGCTTAATCTTTATCCAACTATTAATTCATATTTTTTAAATGTTGGAGAATTTCGGATGCAAATTAAAGGAATACAAATATTTTATTCTACTTTATACTTTACTAATATAACAAATCAAATACAATTTGACACATGTTATATTGTAGTTGGTGGAGTATAAAGTAGAATATTAAAGGATACAATTTCGCATGCTAATTAAAGATATCCTTTAATTGTCAATTTTTGCGTGGACTAGCTTAATTTGTAAGTCTAGCTTATACCAAATTAATTTTATCATCTAATTAAGACAAATGTGCATGCGTGCATGTAAAAGAATATTATGTTATCATCTTTTTATTTTTCTTTTTTTTGAATTGGAGGATAAGAATACATCATATATTTGATCGATTTGAATTATCTCTAGGTATATAGCATTCTTCATTAAGATGAGACTTAAATAAATTGGAGCTTTTGATGATATATTCTATACTTGTATAAGCTTCTGCGATGCCAATATTGTTATGATTAATGGCTGCTATATAGACAACAGAATGAACGCAATCCAAAAAAGTTTCATCGCTTTTTATGACTGAAAATACCTGTTAATGCAGACATGAATTACTTAATAGAACTCCATCAAAAAACAAAAGAAAGAAAATTTGTATTCATCATAAAATTTTGTTTTTCAATACATTCAAAAATAATAATAATAATAATTGGACTATAATTGTCAAAATCTAACTACTAATTAATTGTAAAACAGAATTAATGGTTTTAGTGTATCAATGATTCTACAACTACTAGAAATTTTACTAGATTTTTCAAACTGATGTGTTATTTTTAAAAATATATACAAAAAAGAAGAAGAAGAAGAAATTTATTGATTGTTTCGTTGATGTGGCAATCAATCACATTTGTTACCCATCACTGAGCATTTTGTAATAAAATTGGTAGTAACTGACATTTTTCCTTTAGTGTATGTATAGTTGGTATCGATGACTAGGTAGCTAGGTGAGTGTAAATATATGTAGTCGTAATAAATAATAATGAGTAATTAAGAAAAAGAGAAGATTTACAGGGAAATTAAGGATACAATGCAAGTATGAAAAAAACACTTTTTGTTTAATATTTAATTAGAGAGGAAAGAGCAAATTGTTTATGCTTTTACCCTATTTATAATTATCATATACCTGCAAATCATTTAAGGATGACATTTAAATGCATATGTCTTTGTTGATCACCTATCCATACTTCAAAGACCACTTTGTCCACTCTACTCTCCAAATACAGCCATTCGTTTTGTTCCTACATGCATGCCCTGGTCAATTGGTATAGCATATCACCTAGAAATATAATTCTAACATTCACAATTTAAATATAGGAACTATATATTCAATATGTTAAAACTCACGTAGTTTTATATGAATAACTCACATTTTTTTTTTTAGTTTGTGTAAACTACTTTCACATTGTTGTGTGAAAGTTGAATGGTCTTGAGAGGACGAAAGAGAATGTATCTACATTAATCTTCATGCTAATTACAACATTTTCATAGTGTAAAACGCTAAAACCTTACAAGATTCAGCTTACTGCGGAAGGTTCAAAGCCAAAGAATATACGACTATACGAGTCTTTGACCTTACCATTTCTAATAACGTTTATTTGATGTTAAGTTTGTCTCCTGATTGAGCTGATCCACAAAAAAATTCTAATTTTTCCTTAATGACCCATTTTGATAGAGATATTTAAAGAGAATGATTTAGATTTTAATTTTACCATGAAAAATCCTCTCATATGAAATTATAATGCAATATATAAGAATTATAAAATTATATAATAATCAATCATTTAGTTATGGTATAATTCTTTAGTATTCATTTGATATAAATTATATATTTTTATTAGTTTATATTCCTTAAAAATAAATTGAATAAAAAAAACAGTCATACCTTGAAAGAATGTGAGATTTGTTTTTAAAAAAATGTATTTCGGATGAAAAAAAAATTGCTAAAAAAGGCAAAAGATATACAGAAAGAACAATTGTACGTCGATAATAAACAAATTAAACCATGCAACAGTGGAGCTAGATAATAAAATTAGGAGTGTTCCTGCATGCAATGATAATATTGATGATAATAAGTTGTCAGTACAGGCATGGCATCTTCATTTTCTGCTTGCCGCCTAGAGATGTATATACTGTTCGATTTGTCTATGGTCCATGAGTGATGAGTCACTGACAACCTTATTTTTAGCTTCCATGCATTCACTACAAATGTGAGAATAGAAAACTTAATTATTTCCTTGCATCGCAAACATGTACCTCTCTCTTTCGAAAGATGAAATTTGTTCCTATATCCTATGGAATCAGGGGCGAAGCCAGGAAAATATCTTAGGATGGGCTAGAAGTATCATGTAAATACTGACGGTATAAGAAAATTTTATTTAGTCAAAAAAAAAAAATTACACATTGTCAAAGGGACATAATGAACCTTACCTTCAAAACAAATTCTATAGATAAGCAAAGAAAAACATACATGTAATGCAAATATAATAAAAAACTGTTTTCTTAGCTTCTTTATTTGAAATGAGTTGACATTATAAACTATAAAAAATAACATTTTAAATAGAGTTTTAAAAGTAATTATTATTATTTTATCATTACCAATCAATTTTCAATAAAATTTTGAATCTCAAAATCATCCAAACACCCACTCAAACTCTATATCAAATTTGTAAATAAATCAACAAAGTAACAAACTAGAACAGATAGCCACAATATTTGACAAAATGACAAAAGGATATCAAATTTGTACTTAATTTCCTACGTTCACAGTCACTTTAATTTGCCAAACTCATGACTTAATATGAAAATAAAAAAATAAAATAAAAAAATCACAAACCCACACCACACACAAAGCAACACATGTCCCCCACCCACACCACATGACATTCATAATATCTCATTTCATTCAAAACGTACACTTGCACACAGGAAACTCCCTTTTAGCAAATTAAAGTTATCTTATATACTAATATACAATTGCACAGCAGACAAACAACCAGAGAAAGAAAAGAAAGAAAGAAAGAACTTAGCAAAAAAAAAAGAGAAAGAAAGAAAGAGTTACAGTGGGCACTGGGCAATGGAGTGGAGTGGACGGCAAATGACAAGGAGGAAATGGCAATGGTGGAGAGCCAAAGATGTGAGCAGCTTCGGGTCACAGTGAGTGGTTTTGGGTTTTAGATTTTAGATTTGTGATTTTTTTTTTTTTAAACGGTGAGATCTGTGACTTGGATTTCAACTTGTGAGCAATTTGGGTGGGTCTAGATTACAAATTTGTGGATTTGGAATTGGAATTCTGAACAGATTTGGGTTTGGAATTGAACTGAACCAAATTTTTGAATGGGTTTGGCATTAGAATTGGCTGGGCTAAGGACTAGGGTACTATTAAAAAAAAAAATTTATAGGGGTAAATTTAAGAAACAGAAAAAGCTGGACTGGGCTATAGCCCAGTCCAGCCAATGAATAGCTCCGCCTCTAATGGAATATGCCTATTCGTATTCATAATTTCGTGGGTGCATGTGGCTCCATAACCATCTAGTATCCAAGTTGGCAACAAATCGCGGTCGCTACCTCAAGCCAAAACCCAATCCAAAAAAAAATGAAAAACATTAGTTATGGATTTGGGGGCCTTTGGATGTCCAATAAAAGTTTTTGTTTCTATAATTATTTGAAATTATAAAAGATATTAATGATTTTTCATATGAACCAAACATTAAATAAAAAAAATAAAAAAAGAGTTTTAAACCCATTTTCAAGGCTACAACCAAATATAAAAAAAACAAGTCAATTTTTTAGGAAACGTTATTTTTATTTTTTATTTTTCAAAACAAACGGAATGTTTACTTACAAGTTACAATGAATACTAAACGTGTGTTGATATTATTATGGATTAAAGAGACATGAATTACCAAAATCAATAAAACAAAATTAGAAGCCTTGGAAAAGGCAGATTAAGCACCCGGGGTCTCAGCCGTGTTGATAATTTGATATGCCAAGTGGGTTAAAAAAACAACCATTCTTGAAAACCATATTGTACCAAGTAGATATTAATACATGTACATTATACAGTAATTAATATTTATTGACTCATAAACCCTAAGAGGTAGCTCAACTGGTCCGAACCTTGGGTGTGCTCCCCAATGGTCACCAGTTCGAGTCTCTTCAGGGCCACCTACCTAAGGCAAAACCTTGCGATTATCGTGGCACACGTGCTAATAGGGTGTTGCGTGTCCTTTGGAATTAGTCGAAGGTGCGCGTATCTACGGAACGTTAATCCAGACACCCAAGGTTATCAAAAAAAAATATACATATATTTATTAACTCATAGGTTAAAAAGTAACGTAAAATATACCCTGCACGACCATGACCAAGACCAAGACTTAGGTTGATGTTCCAAAATTTTGAGGTTGGGAAATCGACCCTACATGAATTTGAGAATTTCAGCTTAAAGAAGAAAGACTTAGACTAGTATTTACTGCGTCTGTGAAACGTAATCTAGAAAACCAGGAAGAGGGGCATTCCTAGTATCCACAGTCCACACAATTTTCCATGGCTACAAATCAAAGTTTGGAAGGGAAGACATTGCAGAGACGCTTTTTAGCTGTCAAAATGTCTTATTATGACGTCATTTTTATTCCCTCTCACGTGCTCATGGACCACATTTTGTTATTTCTCCACCATTTGTGGACGTTTCTTATGGACTTCACGCCCTGATTAATTCACATCCTAATTAGTTCTACAGACTGGTACGTTTTACATCACACAACATAACATAACATAATTACATGCTATTGGTTAATTATACTGTAGTTATTCAGAATCTTCAGATCAATACTAAATCTTTCTTTCCCCCAAATTGAACATTAGGTAATTACGATGAAGGAGTACTGCAATTTGACTTTTGAGGATATCTCCAATTTGCAGAATTGGCTACATTGTCACTGTACATTATCTTTAGGCCAATTAAAGTTGTTGAGTGCAAGTGCTTTATTCCCCTAGTCTAAAAGAACACATGTACAATTATTATTATTATTATTATTTTTTTTTTTTTTTTCACTTAAAAGAGAGAGAGTTCATTTTACAATAACCATGTACAAAATGTCATGTCGTCATTTAAAATACAGTTTTATACTTGTGATATTTAATACGAATTACAAATTGTATTCATTTAAACGAAAATTATCATTTTCCATATATTTATGTGAAAAAGATGATTTTATTCCCCATGGAGAAGTGAAACAATAGGCATTAAGTGAAGACTACATGACTCTTTATTTTACTGATGATCATGCATATGTATAATAGAACAAGCAACTTATAGACTTGATATCAAAAAATTTGTAATTTAGTGGTATTGCATGCTCTCCTTATACGAAGAATGAGAGTTTAAATCTCATTGCTATTTTTAGATTTATCGAAATTATCAAAAAAAAAAAGTTATAGACTTGACTTCGACTCTAATTAGAATTCCTCAAAGCAATGACTTTGTTTACAATCTGCGAAAGATATTCTACCCACTAGCTAGCTCCTCAATCAAAACAAAAAGAGACTTCTTGTTGTTTTGTGAAAAAAGATAACATCCTACATGGAGCACAGCTAGCTCAATTTCTGTCCTTTCTTCTTGTTCAAGCC
>OU015766.1:44098494-44148494 GCA_907173295.1 Fagus sylvatica | reverse complement strand
TTGGACAGCCTTTAGTATTGAGAAATCCTATTGTTACTTTTGGGCTCTGGATGCTCACAATATTCTATAAAACAACCAACATACCTCTTTTTGTCTCCTGTTTCAACCCAGATTTTTTGCACTCTTTCTAGTTTTTAACAGCATAATTTCTTCTTGGAAAGACAAATAATCTCTTCAGGTAAAGTCTAAGATCAAATCTCAAAACCCTATCCCCTGATTCAGTTAGTCCTTTACTAATTGGTACAGTTCCTCAAATGTCTTCCACATATTATTCATTGCAGAGATTTTACAGTTAAAGCATATTACACTGTCATAGGTTAACTGGATTGTTAATTGTTGAGCTGATTCTGCAAAAAACAAAATTTATCCATATATTGCTTCTTCACAGGCAGAATAAACTTGTTACAGAAACACATATTGACTTGAGTTTAGAATTTGTAACCCTAGTTCTCCCCATGGGAAGAACCGGGCAATTCCATGAGCCACAAGGCTCTTGGCGTGATCCCTCTCTTGTTGAGCTTGAGATAGAAGAAGATTTAATATTAGGTCACAATCAGGTGTGTCAACTGTTATACTGAATGATGAAATTGAGAGAGTGCAATATACCTCAATGCATGCATTTGCCACAATAATGTGACAACTAGGGGGGAGTAAACTTATGACAACTTCAACCTACAGGCAACAAGAAACATTGGCAACGTAAGTCCATGATCAAGGCCACATTAATTCAAAAATTGTCAAGGAAAACAGAAGCAGCATATTCTGGTGGCAAACAGTAGATATGAAAGTAATGAAAATAGAATGATTTATGTCAACAACTGTTGCCATGCATGCGTGATAAATATCCATACATTACAGTTCTATAGCATTTGCCAATTTGCCTCTCAGGCTCTTAGTGACTTTATTTACAAAGTTTTTTTTTTTTTTTTTTACTTTTTTTATTGCAAGATTTGTTTTAGAAGCATTAGTTCAGGTAATTGCTGATACATCAGACAAATAACTGTTTAAAATGTACCACGGAAAAGAATCTACCTGTGAAATATACTTAAAAAGACTTTCATGATCCATCACATTAAGCTGAATGGCTGTTGCATTTGGAATGCCTTCAACTATCTGCATCCAATCCTTCACTATAAATATCAAATGGTTTATATGCGATAAAAGGACACTCAAACGAAAATAAACATAAATATGCATGTACATAATGTTAAATATGGAGCATCCAACCTCAAAACCAATTGGCAATGGGTGGAGGGGCCCTAGGATCTTATATATAGAGATGCAAGATTTTCCAATGTGGGACTTTGATTCTCAGGACCAGTTTCTTCACTGCACTTGTTTGACAAAGTGACAGAACAACATACTGGATCAGCTGCTGAAGCTGTATGTAACTGGTACATAGAAAACATAATCAAGATACTTTTATGATGTAATTGGAAAGTTAAGCCATATAGTCTGCTGCACATGAAATGTTGTAGTGGATCTCATTACGTTTCTCTATCTTTGACAATCAAATTTCATTTGCAGGTGTATAAGTGCTGTGATTGCAGGAAGCGAATTCGTTAGATTTGAGCGTGAGCATTGGCAGAGACAATCTTTCTCAAATGGACATTTCGGTGAGACACTAGATTCTGAAATACAGAGCCGTTTGTCAGCTGAAGCAAGCATAAAGTCCACATTGCAGCTCTTTGTCAAATTCTCTACAGGGATTATACAAGATTCTTGGAGCGAAACTAACAGGTGTGCTTATGATTTATGATTTCATATTCTATGGCATAAATGCATAATGATATAATGTGTCCAAATGCCCATTTACACAGTGATATGACGTGTTTCAAAATGCCCTTGTATAAATTAGGATGAAAGGAAAAATGACACACTACTAGACTAGGTCTTTCTGCACAGCTTACTCTCTAATTCTCCAGTTTAGCTATTGGGGATATAGTAGTTTGTGTTAATATGTAAATCCAAACTGTTAATGTCTTCCTCTATTCTGCACAGATCTCATCTTGTAGCACAGATTATCTTCCTAGACCAACTTTGTGAGATCTCCCCATACCTTCCAAGAAGTTCTCTGGAAGTCCATGTTCCTTATGCCATTCTCCGTTCAATATATAGCTAGTACTACGCGAACAGTCCGTCCACACTGCTGGCATTACTAAGTGTATCACCCCGCCATTCACCTGCTGTATCACTAGCACATGGATCCCCTGTAGTATGGCAGGGCCGTGGTGACTCAACTCCTCAGTATATTGCTAATGATTCAGGTTATTTTAAAGGATCATCATCATATGGTCAGGAGCATCTTTATGATAATGATAGTGGAAACTTACGGGGGACTGAAAACAAACACCGGAATGTTCGCCGGTCTGGACCACTGGATTACAGCTCAAGCTGTAAAGTGAAACATGTTGAAAGCTCAACTTCAGGGAGCACAGGTCCCAGCCCATTACCAAGGTTTGCAGTATCTAGGTCTGGTCCAATATCATATAAGTAGAAAGATGGCCAACACCAAAGAGAGGGTGGTAAATTATATGCTTTTTTGTCAAGGATAGTTATATGCATATATAGATATTGAGCTAGTTCATTAAAATTTTGACAATGTATACCTGAATTTACTTTCCCTTTTGTGGTAGCCTTGATAATGTAAATTAATGCCATTAATTTCGTTCCTTGAACTTCCAGGCTGTTTATCAGAATTAGAAATATGCCAAGTTTGTTTGCTTCTCCTGGGGAAGTATGAATGAATTCATGTGTTTTAGGAAGTTACTGACTGGCAATTTAGCCTTCAGGCTTGAAGTAGTGTTTAAAAGATTGTCCACCTCAGCATTTGTATTTTATGGCAGCAAAATGCTTTTGTCCCATTTAAAATGGACCAAGAGATTCATATATCTGAAGTGGACGTTCATACTTAATTATTTTTGCTTCCTTTCGGGTATCCAATACAAGTATTTGGATGAGTCAGTACCTTGCCAAGACTCAAGAGCCAATAGACTAGATAATATATAAAAGGTAGAGATAGTAAAGAAGCTATATGACTTGATAGACGATAACTAATATGCCGAATTTCATGTTTAGAAAATCAAAGCCAACAGATTACTACAACAAATTTGTCTAATAGAGGAAAGAATCAACTCAATGCATCTAGCATCTATGAGATTAGTAAGTGTAGTTCAATTAGTGCAAATGTTGTTAGTTTTAATGGAGCATATAAACAAAATTGAATTGAATACTGAAATCCCATGTTAAATAGGATCTATTTCTTGACTACTAAGCAATTCAATTCCAAAAAAGTTAACTCTTGGGTCTACAGGTACGATGTTCTTGTGGAATAAAAAATACATCTTACAATAAACTGTTCCAAAATTATTTACCTAGAAACAATATGAATTTATAACTAAATGTTAAGTGATAAGCTTTGGTTACTCTTAGTGTGTATCTTCTGTTTGTTGCAGGATGCAAATATGAAAGATGCAAAAACCCTAGGTAGTTATATCTTACAAAATATACCGTCACAATCAAATACTTTGCTTCATGTACCAACATGTACACATGTATTGTGAAGCAAAGAGGTTTCAACATGAGTCAAAAGGCTTTTGTTGTTCTGATGGAGAGATATAATTGGTTACCAATGATGTCCCTGATGTACTTTATTGTCATACTCATATCCCTAAGTTCACGTAAAATTGCGGATCTCAATCACTGTTTGGGTCGGCCCCGAGAATTGGGTTGCCCTAGCCCGGTCCTAATTTTGGTTGCCCATTTATTATTTAATATTAGAAGAATAACACAAAGTCCAAAAAAAAAAATTTTTATGTAAAATCAAAATTACATTGTACTTTTAGATTAAACTACAATAAATAAAAAAATAAAAATTTAGCTCTGACTCCAAGAAAATTACTTCTCCTTACATTTTTTGAAGCAAATACTTCAATTAAGTCATCGTAATTATCCGAATACTCATTCTCAATTGAGATCATAGTCAAGCCACTTAATCTCTCTTGTGACATGGTAGTCCGAAGATAAGTTTTTATTAACTTTAGCTCAGTGAAACTCCTTTCTGTTGAAGCAACTGCTATTAATATTATTCTACGTTTAATAGTCTTTTAACTAAAAAAATGTTTTAGTGTTAATAACACTATTACACTTTTATAAAAGAATAAAAAAAAAAAAAATACAACACCGACAAATGAATCTAATGCACAGCACTCTCATTCAAAGAATAAAAATAAAAATAATACTAAACTACACGCTACACTACACTATTCGATCACATGCCCACAGGCCACACAGACACAGCACAAATCACAAATGCATAAGCATAGCAAAACAACTTAACATTTAAAATCTCAAATAAATACAAAATAAATACTCCACAAATCACAATAAGTGATTATATAATTTATATTCAGTCAAAAATTTAAAAGAGAAAAGCAACACCACTATCCACTAAGCCACTCACGGACTCACCAGTGCACAAGGTCCACAAATAATTCATAAAAGGAAAACAGGCAAACAGCACAGTAAACATTTTCATTTTCAAAAGTCAAAATAGCATTGAGACAGAGAGAGAGAAATACCTCTGCCGCCAGTTGCGTCGCAACGTGCCAGCGTGCCGTGCGTCTGCATCGCTGCGTGCGGCCCTGGATGGTCAGCGTCAAGCGTCTCAAGCCGTCACTCCGTGTCTACGTCTCCGTTGCTCCGTGGTGAGGCGGCAGGTGGGTTACTAGGTGGTGTCTATCGAATGTGAGGCGGCTGATTGCCCCCTTCAAGGTGACTTGGGCTGGATTGTGAATCTAGGATTAAGGATTTTTATTTTCGCCCTTTGGGAACCAGTAGCTTGTGTATTTGTGTTTTGTGTTTATTTGTATTTTTTCTGGGTTGATGTTTGGTTATGTGTGGTTTTGTGTATCTGTTTTTTTTTTTTTTTTTCGCCATTGCCCTGGCTGGGCTTACCCAGGGCCGGCCTGATAACTGTAGCGGCACCGACTGCTTACTATAATAAAGCATGTCGGTTCACAAAAACACCTATATAAGATTTCTAACTCACTTTCCAGGCACACAAGAACACCGTAAGGTTTCTAGACAAGACTGCCTTTTGCCGCCGTGTCCTCATCCTCTCTCTTTTCATTACCCCCTTTATTTTCTGACAATGTCTAATAATATCTCGATCATCCCTAATCTTGACACGTTAGACGATTTTTCAGAAAAAGATCCACCTCCGATTTCCGATTTGACGCCGTTCAATCCTGTTAATATAGGATTAGTAAGTTTCTTTACCTTTTTTTTTTTTTTTTTTACTATTATTATTATCTATATTCTATATCTATACTATAATGTAAAATCAAAGCTTTTTTGACTTTTGGTTGACCTCATAATATTGCACCACATAAGCTTTTGAAATCTCACAATTTTACACATCATTATTTTAATATATATTTTCTAATTGAATATAAATTTTATTCTATAATTAAACCATTCCATTAAAATCTTGACACATCATATTTTTCATTAATATAAAGAATATATTATTCCATATATACAACACAATCATAATAAATGTCTAATACTAAAATATATTCCATATATAAACACAATATAAATATCTTTTAATAATAATCATAATTATCAATTTTCATCAAGAGTTTTTTTTTTTTTTTCTTATGTATTTCATTTAATTTTTGTTGCTGGCAATGGAGAAAGGTGGATGGATTTGTTATAATGAAACCATGTGAGCTTGAAATGAGTTATGAAAATTATTTAGGTTTGATCATTTAATCATGTGTCTATGTATTTATTTGTCCTTCTTCTTATTTTAAGTATCCTTTATTTTATTTTTGGTTGGAAACATGATCCATATGGTAAATATAAACATGAATCGTATTTTATAAAAATTTGACTATATTCAACTTATGCAAAAAAAAAAATTACATTATATTAAAAATTTTAATTATCTTATGATAAATATACTTTCTTAGTTATTTTGTTTAACCAAAAAGTAGGATCTATCCTAAATCTGATCCGTAAAGTCTCTTTATCGATCTTGCCTACAACATTTCGAACTATAAAAAAGAAAAAAAACACATATTCAACAAAAGAAATAAAATTAATCAAAATTAATTTAGATCTTATTTTCAATAATTTTCCTGTGCATCGCACGGGTTTGCGATTAGTATATATAAAACCGGTGACCTGAACAACCAGTTACAATTTTTTTCAAAAAGACAAAAATAGCCTGACTGGAGGCTCCAGTCACGGGAAATAAGTATTTTCCCACCTAGTAATTTGGAAAAAAATTCCTCCTAAATAGAATTGTACTTGAGGCTAAGCTCATGGTTGTAATTAAAAAAAAAGGTCGGCAACAGTATTATATTTATATATAAAAAATAAAATCGACGAAATTAACATCTCATCCTTTTGCCTTTGTTTTGGAGATTTTGTAGCGTGAGTCTCATCCCGTCTTCGTGTTGTGGGTGTCCTCGTTTCACTTTCCCTAAAATACACCGAGAGAGCAAGAAATAGATTGAAGAGAGCCATGTCAGACTTGGGCGGCGCGAGTATGGTCCGGCAAAATCAGCGGCGAGTTACTGCTCCAGAGGAGGCTTTGGAGTTCGAGACGTCGCGTGAGGTTCAGGTGGTGACGAGCTTCAACGACATGGGACTCAAGGAAGAACTCCTCCGCGGCATCTACAGCTACGGTTTCGATAAGCCCTCTGCGATCCAGCAACGCGCCGTCGTCCCCATACTCCTTGGCCGAGACGTCATCGCTCAGGCCCAGTCCGGTACCGGCAAGACCTCCATGATTGCCCTCACCGTTTGCCAGAAGGTCGATACCGCCACCAGAGAGTGCGTCCCCTTTTCTCTCTCTCTTTTCAATTAGGTTTTTTTTTTTTTTTTCCTTGTGGAAACCCTAATTTTAGGGCTTGACCTTTGAAACCCTAATTTTTAAAATTGCTTGTGTATTAAGTAAAACGAGTGATAAATTAATGTTTTAAAGCTTTTTTAGAGAACTCATTATGTCACATGTGTTGCTCTTACACTAACTCCATAATAGTCACAAACCTGTAAACTCGTACGTCTTGGGTTCGGGTTCGAGTGACCATTGGACTTGAATTACCTCTGGTGCATTTGCGGGAAACTCCTTGCCGGAGGCTGTGCATCCCCGGGAATTGTCGGGCGCCAATAAAAGAAAAAACTAGTGTTGGGATGCTTGTTTTTTTGTTTCTTTTACTTCTATACTTGCTAACTTGGTTTTTTTTTTTTTTTTTTTTTTTAATATCTAAAATAAAACAGGATTCAGGCCTTGATCTTGTCACCAACAAGAGAATTGGCGGCGCAGACAGAGAAGGTGATATTGGCAATGGGTGATCACTTAAATATACAAGTACATGCATGCATTGGAGGCAAGAGCGTGGGTGAAGATATCAGAAAGCTAGAACATGGTGTTCACATTGTGTCTGGAACTCCAGGCAGAGTTTGTGACATGATCAAAAGGAGAACACTGCGTACTAGAAATATCAAAATATTAATTCTTGTGAGTTTATGATTTTACTTTAATATTTTTTAATGTTCTGTGAATTGAAGCTTGGTGGGGATTATTTTTTAATTTTTGTGATTGTCCAACAGGATGAATCTGATGAGATGTTGAGCAGAGGGTTCAAGGATCAGATTTATGATCTATACAGATATCTCCCACCAGAGCTTCAGGTTCTCTTTCTCTCTCTCTCCCAATAAAAACAAAGAAGGAAAAAGATAAGAAAAAATAACAATTTAACCAAGCTAATCGATTTTTTCTGCCACAAAACCACATGTTTATTCGCTGTTGTCATTGGTTGAATAATTTGGTTTTTGTTAATATATGGATTGCTTTTTGCAACAAGTCTTCTAATTGTACCTATTGTTAGCAAAAGTACCAAAAGAGAATATTGGTTTGGTGGGATGCTGGATCGGATAAAAAGGTAGTTGATGTGGACAAGTTGCTCCAACACCACAACTGATGCTTGATTCTCAGATTTTCACACTTTTGTGAGGATTTGTTGGTTGTGGTGCAATGTGAAATAGGTTTAATAGTTGCTAGGTTTAGGATAATAGGAATTTTGGTTGGTGAATGAGCTCTAGCTCTAGCTCAGATGGCTTTTCCTCCCTCCATTAAGAATGGGGTGGAAGGTGAGGTTGCGGTTTCAAGAGTCATTGGGTGCGTATAACTTACCTATAAAAAATAGTACTGTAGGAAATTTGGTACAAATTAAAGGATTTATGTCTCATGTCTGCTCGAATTTAAAAAAAAAAAAATTATAGCAACAAAATCATGTTTAGGTTTCCTAAACAGTTGCACAGGATTTTTAGCAGTTGTGTTAGGAAATAAGGAATCACTCTCTCAAAGAAGCTTTAAATGCTGCTGAAAATTCTGTGTATTCAAACTTAATAAGATTAATTGACAAATCATATTGCTCAATATAGGCTGTTTTGGAATGAACTAGGACTCCAGGTTCCTCTCTTTTTTAAAATAAAAAATGGAATTGAGAAAGTTTGACTAGTAAATTAAGTTGGGAACTTACTCAAACCTACATCAACATGTAAATGAAAATCGGACTTATGGGCCACAACAACAGCACATTCCAGCAGATCTGGTACTAAAGGAAATTTCCATTTTTAATAGAACTTCCGAAAACATTAGTAAAGCTAGTGTAATATAAACTCAAAGCTTTGTTGACTTTTTTTTCTTTAGTTTGACTTCATAAAATTTCGCCACATCATTTTTTCTCTCATTATAATTTTACACATCATTATAATTTTTTTAATATAATTTTTTTTATAAGACCTCTCTCTCTCTCTCACGGTTAATCTCCCGATACTCTCTCTCTCTCTCTCTCTCACGGTCAGCTTCTCTCACCCCCGACATCTTCCCCTCAATCTCCCGATAACACCTCTCTCTCTCTTCCACGGTCTGCTTCTCTCTCACCTGATATCTTCCCCTCAATCTCCCGATAACACCTCTCTCTCTCTCTTTCATGGTCTGCTTCTCTCTCAAGACCCAGAAAATGGTTCGCAACATCAAAAACAAAGCAAGGTTCAATTTTTATTCCTAACCGTTAATGGGTTAGTTATTTCAGTTAATTGGGGTCACTTTTTTCAAACCCATCTGTGATTTTTTGTGTGCAGGGCTCAAAGAAAGAAGATGGGTCTTCTTCGTCTTCTTCGATACCGTCGATGCCGGCGAAATACTTTGAGCTTGGAGGAAGGAGAGGAGCTTCAGTTCGCATTTTTTTTTAAATTGAGAGGTCCACCGATTTGTTCCCACCGATTTGTTTTCTTCTTGAATTCTCTTTATTTTCTGTTTGGTTACTGGGAAAGTAACCAATTCTGCCCAGAAAATGTGATCATTTCGTTGGATGGATTATGGGCTGTCAAAAACCCAATTCTGCCCCCAAATTCAACTTGGCTTTGGAGGGTACCCTTGGTCTAGGCCCATAGTCCAATTATATTTTGAGTGTCCTACAAGAATTAATATTAGGAAATATTTAGTCGGTTCTTTATTTGAAAGGGTCGGTTCTTTATTTAGTCGGTTCTACAAGTATTTATAAAAGCAATTTAGTTTATCATAGCTTTAGGGTTTATTGTGAACTGTTAAGCAAGGTATTCTTCCTTATGCTTGATGCTATAATTTTTTCTGTTTTTTTTTTTTTTTTCTTGCTAAAATATAGGAATATAATGTTCACTATATGCTGTGTAGAATAAAATTGATCAGTAGTATTTCTTGATTCAAGTCATTGATGTTATCTATTGCATTTATAATTTTGATTGTGTTTTTTGAATGACTTTTGCAGCCATATAGAGTTCACTGGTGTCCATTCGGTGAATTGGCCCGAATTCCTACATGCTTTGAGTAAGCAAGATCTTTCTTTTGTGGTTTACATTCAATTCAGTTTCTGTAGTCACTCATGCAATTTGTGCTAAGTTGCAAATACTTTTTTGTGTGAATCACTCTTGCCAGGAGCTTATGTGCTTGTGCCAGTAGTATTGAATCAGTAGTATTTCTTGATTCAAGTCATTGATGTTATCTACTGCATTTATAATTTTGATTGTGTTTTTTGAATGACTTTTGCAGCCATATAGAGTTCACTGGTGTCCATTCGGTGAATTGGCCCGAATTCCTACATCCTTTGAGTAAGCAAGATCTTTCTTTTGTGGTTTACATTCAATTCAGTTTCTGTAGTCACTCATGCAATTTGTGCTAAGTTGCAAATACTTTTTTGTGTGAATCACTCCTGCCAGGAGCTTATGTGCTTGTGCAGATTAGAAGTCTCTGGTCTCTTATTCTAGATATTTGTTATCACTTACATCTAAGAAAATTATGTGTTCTGTGCAAAATGAGTTGACAGATTCTTTTAGTGTGAAACTTTCTTTCGTTTCATAAATAGGAGCTAAACTCAACGTCGCATTGTTGAGCTTGTGTGCCCGGTTTGACTATGGCTTTCATTATTTAGCAACATAGATCAAACCGTGATGATGTCATAATTAACTATTAATGAACTAAAATACAAGTAAATATATATATATATATAAAATAGCAACCTTTATTAAAAAAAAAAATCTACAAAAATTTTCACAATTGTCTCTATTAAGAAGTTTATTTATAGTCTGAATTATCGACGTGCTGCATTAGCTATCAATATATAAGTATATATATATATATTGTTCACTAGGTTTCTTTTACAATCAAGTGCAAATTTAACAATTTGTGATTTTTGACTGATTTCTCTTACTCTTTCTGAAGTTCATTGACTGCATCTACCTATTTGCAGCTATTAAGAGTAAGTGCACTCTAACATGGCTTTCATTCAAATTATCAAAAAAACATGGCTTTCATTCATGCTATTGAATTTTTTTCTTTTTTCCTTGATAATAATGCCATCAATTGCTGTGATTTTTGACTGATTTTATTGCAAAAAAAAAAAAAATTAGTATACTAATGCCATAAGGGAAAAGAAAACATGGCTTTCATTCATGCTATTGAATTTCATTCAAACATTCCCTTTAAGAGTAAGTGCACTCTAACATAGCTTTCATTCAAATTATCAAAAAAACATGGCTTTCATTCATGCTATTGAATTTTTTTCTTTTTTCCTTGATAATAATGCATCAATTGCTGTGATTTTTGACTGATTTCTCTTACTCTTTCTGAAGTTCATTGACTGCATCTACCTATTTGCAGCTATTAAGAGTAAGTGCACTCTAACATGGCTTTCATTCAAATTATCAAAAAAACATAGCTTTCATTCATGCTATTGAATTTTTTTCTTTTTTCCTTGATAATAATGCCATCAATTGCTGTGATTTTTGACTGATTTCTCTTACTCTTTCTGAAGTTCATTGACTGCATCTACCTATTTGCAGCTATTAAGAGTAAGTGCACTCTAACATGGCTTTCATTCAAATTATCAAAAAAACATGGCTTTCATTCATGCTATTGAATTTTTTTCTTTTTTCCTTGATAATAATGCCATCAATTGCTGTGATTTTTGATTGATTTTATATGAATTAACATGCACGAATGCTAGGGGTGTGTTTTGCATGTTTGTATGCCTAGCATGTAGTATTTTATTGTTTGTTCTGAAGGTAATACTCTGTTGTTGTAATAACTATTTACTTCAATTTGGTGATGCTTTAGTATTTGATGGGTTTTGTTTTACTCTTCAATTTGGTGATGCTTTAGTATATGAAACATAGTGTAGAACCTTTGGGTCTTATATGTAGAGGGTCATGGAAACAACACAATGTTGTTCAACTTAAGAATTGAGGTTAATTACAGTTGGTTTTCTTTGGCTTTCTTTGGGTTTTTGAAAGGAGAAGAGTTCGAGTTTTATAAACTGTAACTGAACAGAACAACTTAAGATTCGAGAACAACTTAACATAGTTTTCAGAACAACTATGTTTTATAACTGAACAGAACAACTGAACAGAACAGAACAACTTAAGATAGTTTTCAGAACAATTATGTTTTATAACAATGTTGTTCAATATAAACTGTAAGAGCTAATCTTAGAAGGTTCGAGAAGAGTTAGAGTTTTATACCAAAACCATTTTCTTTGGTTTTGGAGGATTATGTTAAATGTAAGGAGCTGTTGATAATGTGTTCCCTGATGTATTGTTGTCATGCTCCTGGATATTCTGTTAAATGCTGTCAAAATTGACTAGGTGGATGAAAGAGATGTTTATCTATGATCTCTAAGTCTAATTAGAGTGTCATTAATGACAATGACACTGTACTATTGCACAATCTTTACTGGGAAATAGACTCATTAGAAATGGAGAGGAATCTGTTCTGGGTTGTTAAGCTTTTACAACCCGAATGTTGGGTGCAAATTTTTTCAGTAAGCTTATGAGAAGATTAATTCTATTTAGCAAATTCCCAATTGCAACGAAACCACTTCTAAGCCACAATTTTTTTTAACAATTATAACTTTTTGATTCATGCCACTTTAATTAACTATATGCTTAAAAAATTTATGACTTTATACAGATTTCAACTTGATTTCCTGAAATTTATAGCAGTACTAAGAAAAATTATCAACAGAAATTATGTTTAGCCTTAAAACTAGATAAAGTAACAATACATGATGTATATACTATATGGGCCTGCACATTACTTGACATTAGTAAATGTGTACTACAATAATCAATTTACTCCAAATCCTAAATCAATTTCAAGTCAATCAATAGAGCTTACCAAGAATTCCAGTATAATAAGAAAGAGGTACATCAGTATGATGGATTTTAATGAGGCTTTCAGTTTCAGTGATTAGACTGTACTCTTCCCATTTTGTGGTCCCCCAAACCAAGTCACCTGCCTCAAATTCTGGATGCCTAGAATCCAAAACTTTAGCAACAACATAACCGAAAACTGTCTGCATGTATTATATTTGTTTTCACCAAAAAGAGTATCACATATTACGAACCAATTAGAAAACAAATTAACTAAATGACAATTCATAAGATTGACCACTTACAGAACCAGGGGTGTATTTCACATATTTATAAAAAGTAACATTCATGCTAACTTATACTAATATGATGATATTTTTAGAAAGTTTCCCGTGCATCGCACGGAATGTGAGGCGGCTGATTGCCCCCTTCAAGGTGACTTGGGCTGGATTGTGAATCTAGGATTAAGGATTTTTATTTTCGCCCTTTGGGAACCGGTAGCTTGTGTATTTGTGTTTTGTGTTTATTTGTATTTTTTCTGGGTTGATGTTTGGTTATGTGTGGTTTTGTGTATCTGTTTTTTTTTTTTTTTTTTTTTTTTTCGCCATTGCCCTGGCTGGGCTTACCCAGGGCCGGCCTGATAACTGTAGCGGCACCGACTGCTTACTATAATAAAGCATGTCGGTTCACAAAAACACCTATATAAGATTTCTAACTCACTTTCCAGGCACATAAGAACACCGTAAGGTTTCTAGACAAGACTGCCTTTTGCCGCCGTGTCCTCATCCTCTCTCTTTTCGTTACCCCCTTTATTTTCTGACAATGTCTAATAATATCCCGATCATCCCTAATCTTGACACGTTAGACGATTTTTCAGAAAAAGATCCACCTCCGATTTCCGATTTGACGCCGTTCAATCCTGTTAATATAGGATTAGTAAGTTTCTTTACCTTTTTTTTTTTTTTTTTTTTTTTTTTACTATTATTATTATTATATATAATGGTGTAGCCAAAATATTTTTTTAGTGGGGTTATTCAATTTATTGTTAAATCGAAGTAATATCTCACCATTGTTCGATTATGAAATTTGTGTCTAAGAGGTTGTTGATAAAGACTTTTTATGCATATATGCTTTTCTATTTTATTTTGATATTTAAGATGATACTCTGATATATATATATATTCCATAATCCTGGACATGGAAAGAGTTATAAAGTCAATATAATTTTGCTTGGAAGAATAATGCAAGTTTATGGTTAAAGAGAATCTTGCAATTTAATTGATTTTGTTTTCAAGAAATTATTTATGGTATTAGTTGCTATATTGGCTTAACTAGACCTAAAAAAAACTATATATAAACTGAATTACATTTTTCAATATGATTAGGGATGGAAACTTTCTTTAAATTAGACCATATATACTACAATTTTCTCAAAATTCTACCATAATAATAGCCATGAAAATAATAATTTTGAATTGAAATTACAATTATAAATCCTAATTAGAAATACTATTCAAAGAGAAAATACAAATGAATAAATTATATAAAAATAGTAAAAGAAAGCACATTACTTGAAGAAGTTTAACGATTAATGAGCATAAATTAGTGATGTATGAGTATGAAACTAAGAGAATAAACCTCAACTACATGCCAAAGTCATAGACTTGTAATGAGAAAGCAAAGTAGGGAGAGAAGAGAGAAATAGGGAGAGAAGAGAGAAATAGTTTCAACTATAAAATCTTTTTATATTACAAATAAAAATCATCACAAGACTTTAGTAACATTTAAGACTTGAAAGTGAGAAAAAGACACTACTTGAGAAATAGAGTGTGTTTCAACTATAAAATCTTTTTATATTACAAATAAAAATCATCACATGACTTTAGTAACATTGAACTCTCACCTTTAGTTTTTTCATTTTTTTTAGTGGTGTCATCTTCTAAAACATCCCAATTTTTGAAACATATATACATAAGTTAAAAAGAAAAATTTAATTTGAGTAGTGTCAATTGACCCCACTCAGGTGTACATGGCCCCACCCTTTTATATATGTGTATGTATATATATATATTATTTATTTATTGTTTTTTGTTTTTTGTTTTTTGCTTTTTGTTTTTTCAAACGTTCCAAGAATTCCTAAATAGATATGTCGAGCGATCTACCATGTTCGAAACTTCATCACATATACTCCAAAAAAAATTAAAAGATACTCCCTCAAATAATGAGGTTATAGGTTTTAGTTTGGCTGGGAGAAAGTTTTTCCGAAACTTAGCAGATATTTTAATAACCTTTTTTAGAAAAAAAAATTTGCAGGAGATGTTATGGGTAGGGTTAGAATATTGAAGGATTGGAACGTTAGTTATCCCTATCCTATCCAAGCCCAAACTCAGACCAAAACTTTAGATGAGGGTCAACGTACTGATGTGAAGCATTTTCGTCGTATGGTTGCATTGATTATAAAGAAATGCCATCCTGATTACCGTACACAATTACCCATTACTTTTAAACTTTTCTTTTAGAAAAATTTTCTCCTGGAGCACTATACTCTTCAATTCTTGCATCCACTCTTTTACGGTTCAAATGAACGTTTGCATTTCATCCATCTAATTCAAGAATATAAAAATAAAGTTTCGGAAAGCTACGACCTTTTTAATCTCAATGAAGAACAATATGGGATTTATAATTGGATTGCTACGGTTGTTGATTCAAAAGATGGATTTTTAAATGAAGTTCTGAACCATGAAAATGATCTCCAGGCCTATAAACCTTGGGAGGGTGGTGGCTTTGCCTGCTTTATAGGCCTGGAGATCATTTTCATGGTTCAGAACTTCATTTAAAAATCCATCTTTTGAATCAACAACCGTAGCAATCCAATTATAAATCCCATATTGTTCTTCATTGAGATTAAAAAGGTCGTAGCTTTCCGAAACTTTATTTTTATATTCTTGAATTAGATGGATGAAATGCAAACGTTCATTTGAACCGTAAAAGAGTGGATGCAAGAATTGAAGAGTATAGTGCTCCAGGAGAAAATTTTTCTAAAAGAAAAGTTTAAAAGTAATGGGTAATTGTGTACGGTAATCAGGATGGCATTTCTTTATAATCAATGCAACCATACGACGAAAATGCTTCACATCAGTACGTTGACCCTCATCTAAAGTTTTGGTCTGAGTTTGGGCTTGGATAGGATAGGGATAACTAACGTTCCAATCCTTCAATATTCTAACCCTACCCATAACATCTCCTGCAAATTTTTTTTTCTAAAAAAGGTTATTAAAATATCTGCTAAGTTTCGGAAAAACTTTCTCCCAGCCAAACTAAAACCTATAACCTCATTATTTGAGGGAGTATCTTTTAATTTTTTTTGGAGTATATCTGATGAAGTTTCGAACATGGTAGATCGCTCGACATATCTATTTAGGAATTCTTGGAACGTCTGAAAAAACAAAAAACAATAAATAAATAATATATATATATACATACACATATATAAAAGGGTGGGGCCATGTACACCTGAGTGGGGTCAATTGACACTACTCAAATTAAATTTTTCTTTTTAACTTATGTATATATGTTTCAAAAATTGGGATGTTTTAGAAGATGACACCACTAAAAAAAATGAAAAAACTAAAGGTGAGAGTTCAATGTTACTAAAGTCATGTGATGATTTTTATTTGTAATATAAAAAGATTTTATAGTTGAAACACACTCTATTTCTCAAGTAGTGTCTTTTTCTCACTTTCAAGTCTCAATTCTATTTCTCTCTTCTCTCCCTAACTTTGCTTTCTCATTACAAGTCTATGACTTTGGCATGTAGTTGAGGTTTATTCTCTTGTTTCATACTCATACATCACTTTGCTCATTAATCGTTAAACTTCTTCATGCTTTCTTTTACTATTTTTATATAATTTATTAGTTGAGGTAATTTCAATTCAAAATTTTATTCTATTATTATGGTAGAATTTTGAGAAAATTGTAGTATATATGGTCTTAAAGAAAGTTTCCATTTCATATTGAAAAATACAGTTTATATATAGTTTTTTTTAGGTCAGTTAGCCAATATAGCACTAATACCATAAATATTTCTTGAAAACAAAATCAATTAAATTGCAAGATTCATCTCTTAACCAATAAACTTGTGTAACTAATTATTCTTCCAAGCAAAATTATATTGACTTTATAACTCTTTCCATGCATGGGTCCAGGATTATGGAATATATATATATATCAGAGTATCATCTTAAATATCAAAATAAAATAGAAAAGCATATATGCATAAAAAGTCTTTATCAACAACCTCTTAGACACAAATTTCATAATTGAACAATGGTGAGATATTACTTCGATTTAACAATAAATTGAATAACCCCACTAAAAAAATGTTTTGGCTACACCATTATATATAATAATAATAATAGTAAAAAAAAAAAAAAAAAAAAAGGTAAAGAAACTTACTAATCCTATATTAACAGGATTGAACGGCGTCAAATCGGAAATCGGAGGTGGATCTTTTTCTGAAAAATCGTCTAACGTGTCAAGATTAGGGATGATCGGGATATTATTAGACATTGTCAGACAATAAAGGGGGTAACAAAAAGAGAGAGGATGAGGACACAACGGCAAAAGGCAGTCTTGTCTAGAAACCTTACGGTGTTCTTGTGTGCCTGGAAAGTGAGTTAGAAATCTTATATAGGTGTTTTTGTGAACCGACATGCTTTATTATAGTAAGCAGTCGGTGTCGCTACAGTTATCAGGCCGGCCCTGGGTAAGCCCAGCCAGGGCAACCAATGGCGAAAAAAAAAAAAAAAAAAAAACAGATACACAAAATCACGCATAACCAAACATCAACCCAGAAAAAATACAAATAAACACAATACACAAGCTACCGGTTCCCAAAGGGCAAAAATAAAAATCCTTAATCCTAGATTCACAATCCAGCCCAAGTCACCTTGAAGGGGGCAATCAGCCGCCTCACATTCGATAGACACCACCCAGTAACCCACCTGCCGCCTCACCACGGAGCAACGGAGACGTAGACACGGAGTGACGGCTTGAGACGCTTGACGTTGACCATCCAGGGCCGCACGCAGCGACGCAAATGCACAACACGCCGGCACGTTGCGATGCAACTGGAGGCGGAGGTATTTCTCTCTCTCTGTCTCAATGCTATTTTGACTTTTGAAAAATGAAAATGTTTACTGTGCTGTTTGCCTGTTTTCCTTTTATGAATTATTTGTGGACCTTGTGCACTGGTGAGTCCGTGAGTGGCTTAGTGGATAGTGGTGTTGCTTTTCTCTTTTAAATTTTTGACTGAATATAAATTATATAATCACTTATTGTGATTTGTGGAGTATTTATTTTGTATTTATTTGAGATTTTAAATGTTAAGTTGTTTTGCTGTGCTTATGCATTTGTGATTTGTGCTGTGTCTGTGTGGCCTGTGGGCATGTGATCGAATAGTGTAGTGTAGCGTGTAGTTTAGTATTATTTTTATTTTTATTCTTTGAATGAGAGTGCTGTGCATTAGATTCATTTGTCGGTGTTGTATTTTTTTTTTTTTTTATTCTTTTATAAAAGTGTAATAGTGTTATTAACACTAAAACATTTTTTTAGTTAAAAGACTATTAAACGTAGAATAATATTAATAGCAGTTGCTTCAACAGAAAGGAGTTTCACTGAGCTGAAGTTAATAAAAACTTATCTTCGGACTACCATGTCACAAGAGAGATTAAGTGGCTTGACTGTGATCTCAATTGAGAATGAGTATTCGGATAATTACGATGACTTAATTGAAGTATTTGCTTCAAAAAATGTAAGGAGAAGTAATTTTCTTGGAGTCAGAGCTAAATTTTTATTTATTGTAGTTTAATCTAAAAGTACAATGTAATTTTGATTTTACATAAAAAAAAAATTTTTTGGACTTTGTGTTATTCTTATAATATTAAATAATAAATGGGCAACCAAAATTAGGACCGGGCTAGGGCAACCCAATTCTCGGGGCCGACCCAAACAGTGATTGAGATCCGCAATTTTACGTGAACTTAGGGATATGAGTATGACAATAAAGTACATCAGGGACATCATTGGTAACCAATTATATCTCTCCATCAGAACAACAAAAGCCTTTTGACTCATGTTGAAACCTCTTTGCTTCACAATACATGTGTACATGTTGGTACATGAAGCAAAGTATCTGATTGTGACGGTATATTTTGTAAGATATACCTACCTAGGGTTTTTGCATCTTTCATATTTGCATCCTGCAACAAACAGAAGATACACACTAAGAGTAACCAAAGCTTATCACTTAACATTTAGTTATAAATTCATATTGTTTCTAGGTAAATAATTTTGGAACAGTTTATTGTAAGATGTATTTTTTATTCCACAAGAACATCGTACCTGTAGACCCAAGAGTTAACTTTTTTGGAATTGAATTGCTTAGTCGTCAAGAAATAGATCCTATTTAACGTGGGATTTCAGTATTCAATTCAATTTTGTTTATATGCTCCATTAAAACTAACAACATTTGCACTAATTGAACTACACTTACTAATCTCATAGATGCTAGATGCATTGAGTTGATTCTTTCCTCTATTAGACAAATTTGTTGTAGTAATCTGTTGGCTTTGATTTTCTAAACATGAAATTCAGCATATTAGTTATCGTCTATCAAGTCATATAGCTTCTTTACTATCTCTACCTTTTATATATTATCTAGTCTATTGGCTCTTGAGTCTTGGCAAGGTACTGACTCATCCAAATACTTGTATTGGATACCCGAAAGGAAGCAAAAATAATTAAGTATGAACGTCCACTTCAGATATATGAATCTCTTGGTCCATTTTAAATGGGACAAAAGCATTTTGCTGCTATAAAATACAAATGCTGAGGTGGACAATCTTTTAAACACTACTTCAAGCCTGAAGGCTAAATTGCCAGTCAGTAACTTCCTAAAACACATGAATTCATTCATACTTCCCCAGGAGAAGCAAACAAACTTGGCATATTTCTAATTCTGATAAACAGCCTGGAAGTTCAAGGAACGAAATTAATGGCATTAATTTACATTATCAAGGCTACCACAAAAGGGAAAGTAAATTCAGGTATACATTGTCAAAATTTTAATGAACTAGCTCAGTATCTATATATACATATAACTATCCTTGACAAAAAAGCATATAATTTACCACCCTCTCTTTGGTGTTGGCCATCTTTCTACTTATATGATATTGGACCAGACCTAGATACTGCAAACCTTGGTAATGGGCTGGGACCTGTGCTCCCTGAAGTTGAGCTTTCAACATGTTTCACTTTACAGCTTGAGCTGTAATCCAGTGGTCCAGACCGGCAAACATTCCGGTGTTTGTTTTCAGTCCCCCGTAAGTTTCCACTATCATTATCATAAAGATGCTCCTGACCATATGATGATGATCCTTTAAAATAACCTGAATCATTAGCAATATACTAAGGAGTTGAGTCACCACGGCCCTGCCATACTACAGGGGATCCATGTGCTAGTGATACAGCAGGTGAATGGCGGGGTGATACACTTAGTAATGCCAGCAGTGTGGACGGACTGTTTGCGTAGTACTGGCTATATATTGAACGGAGAATGGCATAAGGAACATGGACTTCCAGAGAACTTCTTGGAAGGTATGGGGAGATCTCACAAAGTTGGTCTAGGAAGATAATCTGTGCTACAAGATGAGATCTGTGCAGAACAGAGGAAGACATTAACAGTTTGGATTTACATATTAACACAAACTACTATATCCCCAATAGCTAAACTGGAGAATTAGAGAGTAAGCTGTGCAGAAAGACCTAGTCTAGTAGTGTCATTTTTCCTTTCATCCTAATTTATACAAGGGCATTTTGAAACACGTCATATCACTGTGTAAATGGGCATTTGGACACATTATATCATTATGCATTTATGCCATAGAATATGAAATCATAAATCATAAGCACACCTGTTAGTTTCGCTCCAAGAATCTTGTATAATCCCTGTAGAGAATTTGACAAAGAGCTGCAATGTGGACTTTATGCTTGCTTCAGCTGACAAACGGCTCTGTATTTCAGAATCTAGTGTCTCACCGAAATGTCCATTTGAGAAAGATTGTCTCTGCCAATGCTCACGCTCAAATCTAACGAATTCGCTTCCTGCAATCACAGCACTTATACACCTGCAAATGAAATTTGATTGTCAAAGATAGAGAAACGTAATGAGATCCACTACAACATTTCATGTGCAGCAGACTATATGGCTTAACTTTCCAATTACATCATAAAAGTATCTTGATTATGTTTTCTATGTACCAGTTACATACAGCTTCAGCAGCTGATCCAGTATGTTGTTCTGTCACTTTGTCAAACAAGTGCAGTGAAGAAACTGGTCCTGAGAATCAAAGTCCCACATTGGAAAATCTTGCATCTCTATATATAAGATCCTAGGGCCCCTCCACCCATTGCCAATTGGTTTTGAGGTTGGATGCTCCATATTTAACATTATGTACATGCATATTTATGTTTATTTTCGTTTGAGTGTCCTTTTATCGCATATAAACCATTTGATATTTATAGTGAAGGATTGGATGCAGATAGTTGAAGGCATTCCAAATGCAACAGCCATTCAGCTTAATGTGATGGATCATGAAAGTCTTTTTAAGTATATTTCACAGGTAGATTCTTTTCCGTGGTACATTTTAAACAGTTATTTGTCTGATGTATCAGCAATTACCTGAACTAATGCTTCTAAAACAAATCTTGCAATAAAAAAAAAAAAAAAAAAAAAAAAACCTTTGTAAATAAAGTCACTGAGAGCCTGAGAGGCAAATTGGCAAATGCTATAGAACTGTAATGTATGGATATTTATCACGCATGCATGGCAACAGTTGTTGACATAAATCATTCTATTTTCATTACTTTCATATCTACTGTTTGCCACCAGAATATGTTGCTTCTGTTTTCCTTGACAATTTTTGAATTAATGTGGCCTTGATCATGGACTTACGTTGCCAATGTTTCTTGTTGCCTGTAGGTTGAAGTTGTCATAAGTTTACTCCCCCCTAGTTGTCACATTATTGTGGCAAATGCATGCATTGAGGTATATTGCACTCTCTCAATTTCATCATTCAGTATAACAGTTGACACACCTGATTGTGACCTAATATTAAATCTTCTTCTATCTCAAGCTCAACAAGAGAGGGATCACGCCAAGAGCCTTGTGGCTCATGGAATTGCCCGGTTCTTCCCATGGGGAGAACTAGGGTTACAAATTCTAAACTCAAGTCAATATGTGTTTCTGTAACAAGTTTATTCTGCCTGTGAAGAAGCAATATATGGATAAATTTTGTTTTTTGCAGAATCAGCTCAACAATTAACAATCCAGTTAACCTATGACAGTGTAATATGCTTTAACTGTAAAATCTCTGCAATGAATAATATGTGGAAGACATTTGAGGAACTGTACCAATTAGTAAAGGACTAATTGAATCAGGGGATAGGGTTTTGAGATTTGATCTTAGACTTTAGCTGAAGAGATTATTTGTCTTTCCAAGAAGAAATTATGCTGTTAAAAACTAGAAAGAGTGCAAAAAATCTGGGTTGAAACAGGAGACAAAAAGAGGTATGTTGGTTGTTTTATAGAATATTGTGAGCATCCAGAGCCCAAAAGTAACAATAGGATTTCTCAATACTGAAGGCTGTCCAATCTTTTTTCTTTCTTGCTAAGGAGTAAGGACATGATAATGTTTCTTGATGCAACTTAAAAAGCATCTTGTTACTGCTAGCTATGTCGATGAGTCCATGTCCATGTTAGATGAAAAGGCAAAGAGTGCTGGCATTACAATTCTGGGTGAGATGGGTCTGGACCCTGGAATTGGTAATTCAAACCCTTGCACTCAATGATCCGTTATTAAAAATTGTATTGACATTGTTCATTAATCCATGCTGTGATGAGGGCATAGTTATTAAAATCGGGATTCTACCTTGAATTGTTGGGAGAGTTTCGCAAATCGAATCATAGAATCGAATCGTAAATCGTAAGATTCTACTTTCCGTAAATAAAAAAAAAAAATATATAAAATATATATAAAAATAATTATAATTCATAACATAGGTTAAAGAATCATTAAAAAATAAATAAGTTTTGGCATAAAACTTATAAAATGCAATAAGTCATCAACTACTAAATACCAAATGAAAAATTTCAAACTTCATACTTTCAAGTTTCAAGTTTTAATACCACATAACCACAAACATACATAATGTTCCAAATAATAACACTACATAAATCAAAATATTTCCCAACCATTTTTTACAATGGTGATTTTGTGACAAAAGTAACACATTACTTATTGTTCAATGTGAATAACCAAGATCATCATTGATTTGATGAATGTTGTCCTCTAATGGGAGACCTTCACCATAAATGTCGTTGCTTCCATCTAAATCATCCATGAGAAGATCATTAAAATCTCTTAATTCATTTTCAAGTTCACAATCACTAAGATTATGAATTTCTTTATCTTTATCACCTAACAAAAAAAAAAATTGTATTCAAAATTTTATAAAGATCTAATAAGGAAGTCATAACTCATAACTCACAAGATTTAAACCCCCTTACCATTTTCATCTTCCTCTTGAGCATCCCTATGAAAGACATTTAGCCATTCTTCATTTGGTTTATTTGGACTCTCTTCTGCAGCTATCCATTCATCATCTGAAGAGATGTCCTCCAAAGAAACTTGAGTGGTTCCAGTTGCTTTTTTTGTTGGTTTATTTATCATCTTCAAGTTTCACATAACAAACACCAAGTCATTCATTTTCTTTTGGAGCAAACGGTTTCTTTTTTTTGTGTGTACCTACAAACACCAAGTTATTAGAATTTATATATATTATAGATTAAGATACTAAAAAGTAAAAATCAGCCCAATACAAGCTAAATTTTCATTGGAGGCCCAAAAAAAAAAAAAAACCAAAAAACCCAAATAAACCTTTTTCAGTAGAATCATATAGAATCGGAAGCAAATCGAGATTCTAAAGATTCTAAGATTCAAATTGGGATTCTATTAAGATTCTACCACATTTAAGATTCAATTAAGATTCGAATCGTTTTCATAATATTGAATCGTAAAATCGTAAGATTTTAAGATTTGAATCGGGATTTTAATAACTATGGATGAGGGAAGCACAGGGAAGATTTGTTTTAATTTTGTTTTATAAAATTTTGGAAGTCAAATGTATTTTTATTCGTCAATTAGATTTTTATAAGATATTATTTAGATTATTAATTTTTTTTATTTAAAGTCAAAGGTATTTTTGTAATTCAATAATTAGATTTTCCCAAGTCAATTAGAATTAAGGTTTCCTATGAGATTTAATGGCTCTCACCCTCCCTCCCCTCCCCTCACCTCCCTCCCCTCCTCCCCCTCCTCCTCACCCAATCCCCTCCATACCCTTCACCTTCCATCACCTTCCAATCCCTCCACCACCATGGACCTTTCAACCAACCAACTCACATACTCTCTATATATTCCCCCATATACCCAACAGACACCATTCCAACTTCAACCACAGCACCCACCACAACACCTACCTCCTCCACCAACACAAACCCCACCATTACCACTATCTTGCAATCCAAAAACCTAACATAAACAGCCACAGCAGAAATCCAGAGAGGTCCGAGGCACCTCCTTCCGTATTGACTCCAAGATATTCTCCCTGGGCTTTGATGGGGGTCGGGTGGATCCATATCACATTGTGGAGACTAAAGGTAAATTTAGGGGGCCTTGTGGCTCGGCCGGAAAGGGTTGCGATGGGCATTGGGGGAGTTTGGGAACCTGAAACACATCTCCTCCTCCAAGACAAGAATTTTCAAATTCATGCATGACGGGTATAGGACTTTGGAGCTAAGTTGCCTATCCAATCGTGGGAGTCGGTATGTGGAGCTCTCAGAGTACCATGGCGGAGCTTAGCGAGGTAATTTACGGATACCTGAGGGTCGGCATGGAGTAGGGTGGATCCAGTTTGGGTCGGAATTGCGGAAATACTTCCTGTCAAAGCTGGAGAATGGTGTATCGGAGCGGGCAGGGGTTGGAACTGCTAGGCTGGAAGCGGCGCCGGAGGTGGAACCTCGAAAGGGAAGTAATGGAAACAATTCGAATCCCAAAACCGTTAAGGAAAAACGGAAATCATGGGAGAGAGAAGATAACAGTGCGAAAATCGCGCGTAGTAAATCCCAGAGAGGATCGCAGGAGGGATTTAATGGGCATGGGGTCAATGAGCGGGTTTTAATGTCAGAGTCGAAGCCCCGCCCGACTCGAAAATTTGGGTTTAAGTGGGATCCATTCCCGAACACACTTAGGGTCACCAAAATTGTGGGCCAGGCCCGTTGAGTGGCTTGGGTTGGGGTTAATGAGGTCGCTGGGCCTAGTGAACTAGAGAATGGGCCTCACGAACCCATTTCCGACCCAACAACTACTTCCATTAGTGGCGTTGACTTGGCTCACATTGATGATAAATTGGGCGAAGCTTCTAGTGGAGATGGTTCTATCGAGACAGAGGGGTATCATCGGAAGGAAACGGAGACACAATTGGTGGTGGGTTCGGAGTTGGAGCCCTCGCTGGTGCTCTATTCCGTGGCGGCGGCAGTGAGCAAGGTGATACGAAGCAACCCAGTAGTGGAATCGGAGCCAGATAAGTGCAAGACCTCTCTAATTTCCACGGTAAGTGTGGACTTGGCATTGGAGGACACAAATATGGAATCTCGAGACGACACGATGTCATTGACGGTATTAGAGTCACGTCAGGAATTGATAGCTTCTACTATCGCCTCGGGTTTGGAGCTTGTGCTCCGATCTGACGATAATCAGTTTCAGTTGCTGGATAGTCCAGAGTGCGCCGAGGTGCCCCCTCTCCTTTGTGTACCTCTGGCTATCATTGAACCGCTAGACCAAGAGGTGGTGGCTCCAGGTATTACTCTTATTAAGGGGAATGCTCATTCCAAATGGGTAAATCGTCAGTACCGAGCCCTATGTAAGTTAGTGGGTTTTCCAATTGATAGTCATGAGCAGGAGTGCTTGGAGTTATTACGGAGAATTGAGGAAACAAGGGCTCAGACGAAAGGCGCAGTAAGCTCTCGGAAATTGATTTCCCCTGCCTCAAAGGGAAATCGTGAGCTTAAAAATCTAATTTCCTCTGTGAACTACGACGGTAAACGGCGTGTGCGCTGTTGAGGTTTGTATCAAATGGTTTGTTGGGAAGTTGGTTTTTTATGAAGCTAAAACTAGTGTCTTGGAATGTGAGGGGATTGAATGATCCCAAAAAGAGGGAAGTGTTGAAGAATTGGCTGCGGAATTGGAAAGTAGATGTTGTGTGCTTACAGGAAACAAAGCTGGACAAGGTGGACTAGAAGGTGATCCAAAGTATTTGGGGAAACTGGTTTGCTGGCTGGGAAGCTCTTAATGCTGAGCATACAGCAGGAGGAGTGCTTTTATTATGGGATAAGCGTGTGCTGGAGTTGACTACCTCTAAGGTTGGTACTTTCTCGGTTTCTTGTTGTTGGAAATCATTGATGGTTTTGAATGGGTTGGGACGGGTGTGTATGGTCCAACTCGGGATGATATTCGATCTGATTTGTGGGATGAGCTGCAGGATGTTCGTCTCCAGTGGCTCATTCCGTGGTGTGTTTTTGGTGACTTAAATGTGGTTCGCTTTCCGAGTGAGCGGAGGGGTTGTAGCAGAATCAGCCCTTCTATGGTTGAATTTTCTGACTTTATTGAGAGCCAAAATTTGGTGGATTTACCTCTAATGGGGGGTTCATATATGTGGTGCAATAGGGCTGCCATTCCATCCATGTCTCGGATTGATAGAATATTGGTTTCTACGGAGTGGGAGGAGCAGTACCCTGATGCGGTTCAGAAGTTACTGCCTAAACCAATATCATATCACAACCCTATTATGCTAGAGGCTAGAGGTATGGCTAGGGGGAAAACTTTATTTAAATTTGAAAACATGTGATTGAAAACTCCTGATTTTGTCGATAAGGTTCGTGCCTGATGGTCTGGTTACTCATTCAACGGCATTCCCAGTTTTGTGTTGGCCCAAAAGCTAAAAGCTTTGAAGGGAGACTTGAAAGTTTGGAATAAGCAGGTGTTTGGGGATGTGGGTGTCGAAGAGGCAGCAGCTGGACTGTGAATTGCAGCTTCTTGATGAGAAAGAAAGTGATTCAAGCTTATCTGATGAGGATCATCTTAGGTGGGAGGAGTGCAAACTTGAGCTTGAGAATGTTGCTCACATGGAGAAAGTCTCTTGGAGGCAAAAGTCTAGAGTTTTGTGATTGAAGGAGGGTGACAATAATACGAAATTCTTTCATAAGATGGAGAGTTCCCACCGGCATTATAATTATATGGAGAGGGTGGAAGTTGATGGCATTGTCTATGAAGAAGTTCTTGAGGTTCGTGAGAAAGTGGTCCAATTTTATGAATCATTATACCAGGAGCATGAGCCTTGGCAACCCACGATTAATGGGTTGGACTTTGATGTGATTTCGCCGGAAGAGAGAGACATACTTGAAAGGAAGTTTGAAACAGAAGAGGTACTGCAGGTGGTGAAGGACTTGCAAGGAGACAAAGCCCTTGGCCTTGACGGTTTTACTATGACATTTTTTCAGCATTGTTGGTCGGTAATAGCTTTGATTTTTTTGCAGAGGTTCATACTCACTATAAGTTTGAGAAATCCCTCAATGCTTCTTTTATAGCTTTGATTCCGAAGAAGCAAAATGCCTCAAACATTCGTGACTTTTGTTCCATTAGTTTTATCAGGAGTGTTTACAAGTTGCTAGCTAAGGTGTTGGCTAACAGGCTGAGGGTTGTGCTGGATAGTCTTATTTTGGAGTCACAAAATGCTTTTGTGGGTGGAAGGAAGATTCTGGACTCGGTTTTAATAGCGAATGAATGCTTGGACAGTCGACTTAAGAGTCATGTTCCTGGGGTCATTTGTAAGTTGGATATTGAAAAGCCTTATGACCATGTGAACTGGCAGTGTTTACTGAATCTCTTGGAGAGAATGGGTTTTGGTATTAGGTGGAGAAGGTGGATTGAAGCTTGCATTTCTTCGGTCCAATTTTCTATTGTGATTAACGGCTCTCCAGAAGGTTTCTTTACTAGTTCAAGAGGTTTGCGGCAAGGAGACCCCCTCTCTCCCCTTTTATTTCTCTTGGTAATGGAAGTTCTAAGTAGGATGTTGAAGAAAGTGGAGTCAGAAGGTCTTATAAAAGGTTTTAGTGCGGGTAGTAATGGGAGTAATGGACTTCGTATCTCGCATTTGCTCTATGCAGATGACACCATTTTGTTTTGTGATGCGGACATGTCCTAGTTGCTATATGTGCGGATGGTTCTTACTTGTTTTGAGGCGGCAACTGGCCTTCGGGTTAACATGTCTAAGAGTGAGATGGTTCCGGTTGGTGAGGTTCCGAATCTTTCCAATCTGGCTGAGTCTCTTTGCTATCATATTGGTAAGCTTCTATTATCCTATCTTGGGATGCCTTTAGGGGCCTTATACAAGGTCACTGTAGTGTGGAATCCTATTCTTGAGAAGATGGAGTGTCGTTTATCGGGTTGGCAGAAGCTATATCTTTCGAAAGGGGGTCGATTGACACTCTTAAGGAGTACGCTATCTAGTCTCCCCACATACTTTCTTTCCCTTTTTACTATCCCTATTAGTGTTGCTCACAGAATTGAGAAATTACAAAGGGATTTCCTATGGGGTGGCATGGGAAATGATTTTAAACACCATCTAGTGGGTTGGGATAAGGTGTGTGTCCCAAAGGCGAAAGGGGGCTTGGGTGTTCGGAAGTTTGGGTTCTTTTTAATAAAGCCCTCCTAGGGAAATGGCTTTGGCGGTTTGGTTTGGAAGAAAATAATTTGTGGCAGCGGGTTTTGGTGGCGAAGTTTGGGGTTGAGTTAGGGGGATGGCATACCAATCCTATTAGGGGTGCCCACGGTTGCGGTCTTTGGAAGGGTATTTTGTCAGGTTGGGATGATTATTTCCAACATGTTCAGTTCGTGGTTGGCCAAGGAAATCGAGTTCGCTTTTGGAAAGACAAGTGGTGTGGTGATCTTGCCTTGAAGGATCAGTTCCCTTTACTTTTTACTTGTTCTAGCAATCGAGGGGCCACTCTGGATACTGTTTTGCGCAGATCAGCCTCGGGGGTGTTGGTGAGTGGAATGTTACCTTTACCCGTAGTTTCAATGATTGGGAAGTGGAGATGGTGGCGGAGTTCTTTCATGTATTGTCTTCAGGTGCTGTTCCTAATTTGGTTCCAGATGGGCTGAAATGGAATTGCAATAAGGATGGTGTGTTTGATTCTAGATCTTTCTATGTAGCCTTAAATAATAGGCCGGGAGTGTTGTTTCCTTGGAAGAGTGTTTGGAAGGTTAAAGCCCTCCTAGAGTGGCGTTCTTTATTTGGTCGGCGGCTTGGGGGAAGATTCTTACTTGTGACAATTTTATGCGTAGAGGCTATACAATAGCGGGGTGGTGTTGTATGTGCCAATGTGCTAAGGAAACGGTGGACCACTTGTTAATCCATTGTTCTGCAATCCAGACACTTTTGTGTTCCGTGCTTTTCACATCCCTTGGATTCTGCCGAGAAGGGTGCTGGAATTATTATTTGGGTGACGGAATTGGTTTGGAAGGCATTCAGTCCAACATTTGGAATTTAATCCCCCATTGCTTAATGTGGATGTGGACAGTGTGGCGAGAGAGGAACTCCAGAACTTTTGAAGATAAGAGGAAGTCAGCAGACCAGCTTCTTAGTTCATTTTTTTAGTCCCTTTTTGAGTGGTCAAGGGCTTGGGGCTTTACTAATACTATTACTGTTCATGATTTTGTTGCTGGCTTGCATGCCGATTTTTCTTATATTTCTGTGCTGTAATGCTGTTCTCTCGGGTGTACATTTTGTGCACACTGAGTTTCTTTAATACAAGTCTTATTACCTATCAAAAAAAATAGAGGAGCATTATTTTGATGAATAAATTTCTTTTGAAATTGTTCTCATGATCTGATGCAAACTCCAGCCAACCCTAGATGCAGACTCCTAGAGATTTTTTCTTGCTTGGTGCTGACTCCTAAGTCATCTATCATTTATTTTTCAGTCCATTGTTCCGTTGCTGACTCCAACCATCCTTAGGTACGGACTCCTCTAGGATTTCTCTTGCTTGGTACTAACTCCAAGCAGGTCACAGTGCTGACTCCTAGGTCATCTATCATTTATTTTCAGTTCTTCAATTTTATTGTTGCATTTTCTTGGTTTGTCCTGTGTCATGCTGATTGACCAATTCTCAGATCCATGAAAGCCTATTACTTGAAATATAATTTTACAATAAGCTTTGCCACAACCTTTTAGTTTTGTACAAGTCTTTTTTTTTTCTTTTTTCTTTTTTTGTGTGTGCATTTGTTTTACTTTTAATATTCCAGTATATTGATTGACTCCAACTTCTGGAGACAAAATCATTTGGCCTACTTTTGCTGTAACTTTTGTTGTTGATACAACAGATCATATGATGGCAATGAAGATGATTAACCAAGCTCATGTTCGAAAGGGGAGAATAAGGTCTTTCACTTCTTACTGTGGGGGACTCCCATCCCCAGCAGCTGCAAACAACCCATTAGCATATAAATTCAGGTACTTGTTGGAACCCGCTGGTTTCTAAGGGAAATTATTAGTTAATAACTGAAAATTATTCTGGAAAAATATTTTACATAAATAATATTATGAGGCTATTGACTGTTAAGAACCCGCTGATTTCTAAGGGAAATGAATGGGGAATTGACTTAATTCGAGGTAGTCACCCTCCAAGAATGAATATGAATGAAAGGGGAAATTGAGAAAGAGAGAAAGTTTCATCTTATTTCTTCTATGATGAAATGCTATGAATGACAAGTACTTATACAAGTTGCTTGCAAAGCTTATTGGCCAAAATAACCAACTAACAACTTGTAACCAGCTTGGTCCACTTCTTGCAATCTTACAACTAACTAACTAATCTTGTAACCAAGTAACTAAATTAGAAGGATTACCAGCTATACACCTATAGTACATGTTTGGGTTCCTATCATTTAATGTGTGTAGATAAGAGAGACTGATCAGGTTACTGATGTGATGTGAATAATGTATATTTATTTGTACCTCATGTTACAAGTGAACTACCCTTCTTTCTTGTAACATTGACAGCAGTTGCTCACTGTTTTATCAACTATTTCAGTTGGAATCCTGCAGGAGCTATTCGAGCTGGGCTAAATCCTGCCACCTACAGATCTCATGGTGAAACTTTACATATTGATGGTAAGCTGTCAATGATAATAAAAAGTGGTGAATCTGAGTAACCAATGGGATGTTGTTGCCTTTTTGTTTCTTTTGGTACTTTTCTATATGCATTCTCACATGCACTTCCATTGTTTATCAGATGTATGAGTTGATCTTTCTAACACTTGAAATGTGGATATTCGTTCACTCTTCACTTGATATTTGGTACTTTTTTAAAAGAAAGTCTCACATGCACTCGGTCACTTCATTCTGATATATATGAGCTTTTATCTTAGTAGGGTACATTAACTTTTGTAAAGATCATGAAGATTTACCATTTGCTCTATCTCTGAATGATTTCTTTTCTATTCACTGCTGCACTTTTTGATACAAACTTGTAGGGGACAGTCTTTACGATTCAGCTGTCAGACTTCGGATACCTGATCTTCCAGCTTTTGCATCGGAGTGTCTTCCTAATCGTAATTCTTTATTTTATGGGGAATTGTATGGAATAGGATGTGAAGCATCAACCATCTTCCATGGAACACTTCGCTATGAAGGCATGACATGTGTGGCTTTTGAGTTATAGTATTCTTAAGGCCAATGATTGAGACTTGATTACCTAAAAATAGGTTGCATGCTTGCATTAGGAGGATATCTAAGTTCTGTGAACTTGAATTTTATAAAAGATTAATCTAGATATCATAAACCTCAAATATTCTATGAGTATCATGTTTTTCTTTTTTTTCATTCTATAGTTAGAAAATGGAGACGAATATTTAGTGTAGGAAAGTCTCAATAAAGGGTCGCATAAACTTCAATAGGTTAAATGTTTATGGAACTAAGACACTATTATTTTTTTGAGATAAGACACTATTGTTTTGTACAGGTTTTGGTGAGATAATGGGGACACTTGCAAGAATTGGTTTTTTTAATACTGAAGCTCATCCAATTCTTAAGGGTGGAAAGAAACCGATGTTCAGTACATTTTTGCTAGAACTTCTCAATATTAAAATTGAAGATGTGGATGGACATCTGATAGCAGAGAAGGACATCACTGAAAGGATTGTCACACTTGGACATTGCAAAGAGCAAGGAACTGCAGCAAAGGCAGCCAAAACTATCATGTAGGCCCCCAATAATATTTTTTTATGCTCAATTTTACTAGAAAATGTAAACTAAGTGGCTATAATTTCTTTTTTGTATGGATTAGATTTTTGGGATTTCACGAGCCTAGAGAAATTCCTGCTTCCTGCCAGAGTGCATTCGATGTTACTTGTCTCCGCATGGAAGAAAGTTTAGCCTACTCCGGCACAGAACAGGTTATATTTCATATCCCTAAATTAAACCCACAGCCTGTGGGTTAGCCTTCTTCAAAGTGCATTCTTGTTACCTGACTATAATTTTTATGCCCAAGTAATAAAGTATCGAAACTTATGTGATTAATGATTAGGATATGTGGTGCTTTTGCATCACGAAGGTGGAGGATAGATTTCCCAGATGGCCTAAGTGAGAATCATGGGGCCACTTTATTGGAATTTGGGAGGACAAAGAATGGGAAAACCATCACTGCCATGGCTCTCACTGTGGTGTATTCCTGCAGGCATTGGTGCTCTGGTACTTAGTCACACATCTCTATCCTTCTACATCATGATATGAGCTAATGCTTTAACAAAATTTAAAGTTATGTCTGTTGTTTCAGCTCTTACTAGAAAACAAGATCAAGACAAGAGGTGTCTTGAGGCCTATAGAACCTGAAGTATATGTGCCAGGTAAATGCAATATATTTGTTTGGTTCTGGTTTAGTATAACAGAAGAATGACTGACCATTGAATTCTCTGGCTACCACTGGGTTAACTACAGAGAATATTATCAATGTGTGAAATGGTATATACATACTGATCAAGAAAAAACAGAAATTTGATCAGATTTAATTAAATCCAATAACTTAAACGTATAATCTTTTTAATATTCTTGATTGCGTGTGTTATTAAACTTTCTTTAGTATGGTGGGTTTTGTATCAATTGTTGTCAAAACAACTAAATTTGAACAAGAATGTCATATTCCAAATCAAAATTTTTTATTTTATTTAAATTTTAGAAATAATCATATAAATTCCTTCTACATAATAATTACTGCATCATGCTTCACGTATAGATAGTTAATATATGAAAACAAATACATTTACCCCATTAACACATGACAATGAATTAAAAGTTTGACAATGTTAGAAATTATTAATTCCACATTGGAAAGAGTTGGGGTGAGTAATGGGTATATAAGATGTTGAGGCCTCTTCACCCATAACCAACTGGTTTTAAGGTTTGATACTCCAAATTTTGTTGATATGGAAGGATAAATGAAGATAATTTTGTTTTCTTCTCAAAGATATGCACCACATGATAAAACCGTAGACTACTATAGCTAAGGTTACTGCTTTTATATATACTAGCATATAACCAGCGCAAAGCGCGGGATTATTGTTATTATTATTTATGATTAGAAATATATATATAATTTGTATGTACAATAAGTGAAACACATCATAAAATGGTAGGATTAGGATATTACCATTTTTATTTAGAGCTCCATGAAGCAACTAAACATAGTTGATAGTAAATAGGAAAATACAAATCTAATAGATATAGATAATCAATCCATTATAATCAAATATGAAAATACAAATACAATAGAGATAATATAGAATTACTTCACAATTATATTACTATTTTGAGACCTCCATAAAATCAACTAAACATAGTAGAGACTAAATATATGTTAACAAATAACAATGGTTTGTAATAAGTTATTATTTTTTCATTCATCCACTTCAAGTAAAGAATATAATCAAATAATACAATCAAAAACAAAAAAGAGTGTTAAAAATCCTGCTAGTCATTCGCACTTGTTCAATTAAATACTTCGTAGAATGGTTGTTTGATATAAGGCAGTGACAGTCTAGTAGTTATAGTTACTTGCTGTTGCTTGTTTTGATCTATTATTTCTTCAAATCATATGCAGATTGCAGAGTAATTGATTATATGAGAAACTCGTTAAATTCGCTTTGCAGAGTAATTGATTATATGCAACTATTATCAACAAAATTTGAAAAAAAAAAAATTAGAAAAGCAAATAAGTTTTCCTAACCTTTCAATTTGCTTGAGTATTTGAACTTGTTTGGATCTCTTCTAACTCTGCTTATAGAAAAACAAAGGACTTGCTTCCTTGAGTAAATTGGTTTTGCAGAGAAGACTATCGTTGTTTTTTCTGTAACTGATTTGCAAGGGAAGAGAATGAATAATAAAATAGAAGTAGCATTTCAAATAATAAAACACACGTGTATAACTCTGAGATTGTTAATTTTTAAAAAAATAATAAACACACGCTAAAACATATTTAAAAATATATATATATAAAACACATGTTTAAAAAGGGAAAAAAAAATAATATTTAATACAACATAGATTATTTAATGAAACACATGAAAAGTTAACAAACAAGAAGAAGAAGAAAACATATAGAAGTTGAATATTTAAGTACCTCTTTGAAATAGAAGGGAAAACAAATGTTACGTCAAGGTTTCAAGTTGTATTTATATGGAAAAAAAAAATTAAAGAACCTGTATTAGGTGTTATACTCAAATACTATGTCTTTTAAGTTTTATCTTTATCATCAAAAAAAAAAAAAGGGCAACTGTTAAACATGCACGGTAATTTCTTTTTTTTCTTTTTTTTTTTAACAAACAAAAGTTTATCTTAATATCAACAAAAAAAAACAAAAAAAAAAAAAAAAAAAACAAAACAAAACAAAACAAAAAAAAAAAAAACAAAACTGTACTAACATATCACGTAATGTCTTTTTTTTTTTTTTTTTTTTAACAAGCAAAAGTTTTATCTTAGATCAAACAAAAAAAAAAAAAAAAAAAAAACTGTTAACATGCACAGTAATGTCTTTTTTTTTTTTTTAACAAACAAAAATTTTATCTTTATCATAAAAAATAAAAATAAAAAGTCAGTTTAAGATTATCAGAGAAAAAAAGAAAAAAACCGGCAGTTTAAGATTATCGACAAAAGGAAACAAAAGGAAAAAAGAAAAAAGACGGCAATGAATTAATTAACATAAAAAGAATTAGCACTTAATGAATTAATTAAGGTTAAAATTTTTTTGAAATTTTATAAAAATAAATTTGTAATATAAGATAAGTCTTGCTCTATTCAGTTGCCAAGAGAATAAATGACATCATGTAATTGTTATTCCATTTCCCCTCATTTTCTCTAAAACCAAACAGCCACAACAAAGAAAATCAAACCCAAACCTTCAAAAAATTAATCAACCAAAAGTACCCCAAACATGAAAAATATAAATCTAGTCCAAAGCCATAATCGACTTTGTGTTACTGGTCAATCTCCTTGAATGTGACGACACAAAAAACAATAAATCAAAATAAGAATCATCAAAGTTAAAAAGCCAATATAAACCTTTTCTCCAAAAAAAAAAAAAAAAAGAAGCCAAGATACATATTTATATGCGTTAAAGTCACAAATTCGCTATGGCGTAAAAAAACCAAGATAAAAAAACAATATCAGTAAGAAATAAAAAACAAATTATGTCTCCAACTCCAAGTTTGCTTAACATTTAGAATGTAAGATTCTTACTTTTGCAAATAAGAAGCAGATTATACACCACGGTGCAAACAGTATGTAAGCATGAAAATTAAATTACTGACTTGCGTTTGTCGAAGACGTTGTTTGCAATTCTCAATCTGTTGTGCGTTAAATTTAATGTGCGGCAACTAAGGAACAGTTGAAGAGTTATACGTTCGTATCACTTGGGCATTGATATTAATCAAAACCCAAAGAGAGAAAAGAGGGGGAAGGAGAGAGTGAGAGGAAAATAGGATATACATGAAGGGAGAGATAACTATTAATACTGTTTGATAAATAAAATGCATTGTCATTTAAACAACGTATCATTTTAAAAATTTAAATGATAGATAAATATGACTTATTTAAACAACATATCACTTGACAAATAGATAGATATGTACTTGGCAGAAAACAAAAAAAACTAATTTTTAGATAAGTATATTTTATTAAGATGTCTTTTAGATAAGTCAAATTATTAAAACAATGTATCACTTGGGAAATAAAAACAATTGATAGACATGCCACTTGTCATTATTTGAGCTACTTTTGGTTTCAACGCTCATGTCTTCTGCTATTATATATATATATATATATATATATATATATTTGCAAGTTTTGTCATCATTATCATTTTGTATGTGGTGGTCGCATTTCGCCTAGGTATCTTGATCATTGCGTTGTAATTGAAAATTCAAAACCAGAACAACCAGAACCTGACTATGATAAAGTTTAAATGCTATTGTAACTGCCAAATTCACTGTAATAAAATTAATTCACGTGAAAGTGAAATTGTTGGAATCACAAAACCTCTGGAGACCACATATGTCAAGAAAAGGATTGTATGGTACCATTTTGGTACTGCAAACTCTATGGGTACCCAAAAAAGGATTGAGATCGGGACTATAGCACCATGCAATACATAGTTAAAAAGGAAAAATATATATACCACCCAAATGTGGACATTAATGTCCACAAATTATGGACATCATTTTTCATAAATTTGAACATGTTCACAAATTTTAAATAACAATGTCCACAATTCAAGTTATATATGAAATAATGATGTAGAAAAGTGGTGTGAGCCAATCCATAAGCTTTTTAGAGCATTCCCAACCAATTAAGCAAAATACCATTTAAGCCAAAATATGGTTTATGAACCCTAAAACCGCTCCCATTGGACTAGCAACATTATAGCTTAGGCAAAACAATATTTTATTATATCTTTTATTTTTAATTAGTTCTCTCCTTTTCTTTATTCCATTTCAAATTCAAAATTAAAGGATAGATAAGGAAAACAAATAAACCAGCCTTTGGCATTGCCGGTTGAGTTTGAGCAATATGACCAAAACAAACACTAGCAATTTTACACGGCCAAAGAGCCTAGTATTAAAAATATGAGATTTATTCATTTAATTTTATTGATAGATTATATTGTTTAGATAAAGACTAGCATGAGTTACTAACTTATTCTTTTCTTATATATAGTAAACTCCATGACTATAACCTCTTACCATTTAATAAATATATGCTAATAATTAAATTAAAATATTTGAATTAATTAGATAAATGACTCTTGTTTAAGAACTTCTAAAATCTAGATTCATTAATCTTGTTTTCAAACACATTATTATATTTGAACTCAACTTGTTTAATAGTTGAGTCTAAACTTGAGTTTAAGTTTGGCTCATTTACTAAACAAACTAACATTATCAAGCATTTTCCATATTAGGCACCAATTCATTTTTCATTTGGGTCTGGATTCCAAAGCAAACACTAAGAATGATTCTATGTCAGCTCATAGGTCTGACTTAGTGTCCCTTTTGAATAACTTAAATTCATTGGCCTATTTGGCTTAAAATTATACACCGATAAAAGTATAATCTACAAGGAAAAAAAAATGAGACTTTAAAAAGTTAAACATAACTTAAAAGATAAACCAAGTAGATTAAGCTTTAGTGCGCTTATGCTTAGACTCCAAAACCAACACTAACTATGAGCTATATGACCAAAACAAACACTAACATAGAGGAGATGATCTACAAATGAATTTCACTACACAATTACATGAATGTCTTGATGACATCTAATAATTTGAAACCCAAAATTTTACGTGAAAGCCATTTTTTATCTGCATGGCTCAAGAAATGGGAAAAACATAACCGTGTTCATTCATCTTTACAAATTTTCTAATAGCTCAGATCCCACAACCCTGTTTGGCTCATCTCTATTCAGCTTTTCCACCAAAGACCAGAATGTTTATGAGCTTACTTTTTTCTAGCATCCATCAAATTCAATAACATATCTCGATGAAGTGATGATGTCTTGTAAATTTCGGCGAAAGAATTATATAACTAAGAAGCAATACAAGAGATTAGCCGTTGCTCTACTTCTTCCCAATTATGAACCTTTGTCACCAGAGGATGGTGATTGATGGAGTCTATTTTGCACCAAGGGTACGAGTTCTCATAATCGAAACATAGAACCTTAATTCCAACTTCAGCACACTCAATAGCATATTTTGGATTGTCATCTATCAGAACCTTAGCTCCTAAGGACCTGCCAAATACAATTTAAGATAAAATGTTTCTGCAGTAAGTCTCTAAAAACTCCTTCAAGAGGAGTGTATGGACTGACAAGTGATGGTCCGCAAAGGCAAAGCCAACAACCTGGTATCATAGCAACATTACTGTGACATTACACGGCACTTGAACAGCCTATTGGAATTGGAAGTTTAAAGAACAAGTTAAAAAAGATTTGAGAATACATAACTGTTAGGAATTTTAGGGAAATCAAAGGAGAACAAAAGGCTTTGAGGCACGATAAATCGCTGTCTTTAAGACTAGATTTGCCCCCTCTCCTCAGAGATTGCTAAGGGTTCAAGCAAATTAGTCTCTAGGATACAACAAAGCCAAGAATTAATGATAGCAAAATCAATTAATTCTTTAGAACTTCTTAGAACATATTGTTTTCTTGCATATATTGACTGAACACGAATTCCTTTTTAATTGTAAGTGTATACCAGTCAAGAGTCACCATGAAAAGGCACCATTTCAGCCTTTAACTGCCTTAACTGCCGTGATCCAGTCGCCTGAATTAGTGGTTCAGGCGACTGAGTCAGGCAGAAACTCCCAGGCACGACATCCAGTCGACTAGACCACCAATCCAAACGACTAGATCAACCAAGTACAAGTCATCCAGTCGACTGGATTGGTGGTCCAGTAGACTAGATTGGGCAAAAACTCTAGACTTTAAAAACTATCAAATCCAGTCTACTAGATACAAATCCAGTCTACTGGATTTAACTATTACAACCTATTATTAGTTATTAAATATCTAACAATCCCCCACTAGGTTGTAATATTTCTTGTTCAGTCTACAGCACACACAAAGCTTATGCATCAAAGAAGTTGTCTTTCAACTTAAACCCTCTCCTAGTGTAATTACTTCAAAGTTTCAAGAGAGTTGTTGGTGGCTCATTCGCTTAAACCAAAACTCTTTTCCTTAAAACCGGAAATAACACACACACAGCAATGATCTTTAACATTAGAAGTTCTCCCATAGTTTAGCACTTAAATGGCCTTGTGCTCTACCTGGTTTAGTGAACATTTACAAGAGAAAACCTTAACTCTTGTTTAGAAGCGGCACCACTCCTATGTTCACAAAGGTGAAGTTCCTTTTTTATGTCCCTGTTACACAGACATCACTTGATTTGAACTTCATTAAGAGTAAAAACTCATCCTCCTAACGTAACAGACTGCACTATTCCATCCTGAATGGGACACAAGTTTTAGTGCTCTTACCAATCACGAATCAACAGGTTGTTATTACCCTTTAAACCTCTTCAAGTAAATCTACTCAAGGTTGGGTTCCCACTGTTGGTGATTCTTTTAGAAAAGTTTTAGTCCCATTCCTATGGAAGTTACCCTTACCATATCTCGAGATAAACCTTTGGTAAACGGGTTAGCAAGATTTCCACTTGACTTTACGTAGACAATAGAAATTACACCATCTTCTATTAGCTGTCTTACGTACTCATGTCTTAGACTAATATGTCTAGACTTTCCATTATAGATTTTACTGTATGCTTTTGACATCGTGGCTTGGCTATCACAGTAAATAGATATGGCTGACATCGGTTGTGGCCACAACTCTATATCATATAACATGTTCCTTAGCCATTCTGCTTCTTTACCAGCCGAAGCCAAAGCAATAAACTCAGATTCCATAGTTGAATGAGAGATACACGATTGCTTTTTAGATGCCCATGATATTGCACCCCCACCAAGAGTGAATATCCAACCAGATGTTGACTTATTGTCACCTACACTAGTCACCCAATTAGCATCTGAATATCCTTCTAACACAGCTGGATATCCAGAATAATAGAGTCCTAAATTTTTGGTTTTCTTTAAATAACCAAGGACTCTTGCAATGGCTTTCCAATGCTCTTCACTAGGGTTACTAGTATACCTTGAAAGTCTGTTTACTGCGAAGGCTATATCTGGTCTTGTACAATGCATGGCATACATCATGCTTCCTATTGCACTAGCAAACTCGAGCTGTGCAATTGCCATTCCAGTATTCTCAACTAACTTATAGTTGGAATCAAACGGTGTATTTACCTCCTTAACATTGAGATGCTTATATTTAAGAAGCACCTTCTCAATGTAATGATTTTGACAAAGTGCATAACCTTCATTATGTCTTTTAACCTTGATCCCTAAGATAGTATCTGCTTCATTAAGATCTTTCATCTTAAACACCGAAGCTAAATACTTCTTGGTTTCACATACACCTAACATGTTTGTTCCAAAGATAAGCATATCATCCACATACAAGCACACAATTACTCCATACTCACTAGTAAACTTAGAGTAGACACACTTGTCGGCTCCATTGTGTTTGAAACCATTAGCTAGAATAACAATATCAAACTTCTCATGCCATTGTTTAGGTGCTTGTTTTAAGCCATATAATGACTTAACCAACTTACAGACTTTCTTTTCATTTCCAGGAAGCACAAAGCCTTCCGGTTGATCCATATAGACCTCCTCGTCTAAATCTCCATTTAGGAAAGCTGTCTTTACATCCATTTGATGTACCACCAGCTTATAAATGGATGCAAGTGCTATTAGCACACGAATAGATGTAATCCTAGCAACCGGTGCATAGGTATCAAAGTAATCTATTCCCTCCCTTTGCCTAAATCCTTTAGCCACTAACCTTGCTTTAAAGGTTTGAATAGTTCCATCAATCCTATATTTTCTTCTAAATACCCATTTATAACCAATGGTATTAGAACCCGGAGAAAGATCCACAAGAACCCAAGTATTGTTGGACAATATTGAGTCCATTTCATCATTAACAGCTTCTCTCCAAAAAGCTGCATCTCTTGAAGTCATAACTTCACTATAAGTATTTGGATCTTCTTCCACATTTCCTACAAAAGGAAGCTTGCTAAGGACCTTTTCTCTGTTTCCTTCTACAAGGTAAACATTCACTTGGTATGAAATGAAATCAGGACCAAAATCCTTTTCTTTTCTTACCCTTTGACTCCTTCTTTGTTCATTTAGTGAACTTGGTTCTATTCTCTTGTTTCCACTAAGAGAATCATTAACCAATGAGTCAGATTCTTGTGTTTGTTTTGGTTCTATTTGAGAATCATTTATAAATTTGTTCTCAATGAATTCCTCGTCTCTTGATTCTACTATAGTGTTGGAACTCAAATCCAACAATCTATAAGCTTTAGAATTCACTGCATAACCAACAAACACACTCTTGATAGCTCTAGGTCCAAGCTTGGTTCTTTTAGGATCTGGAACTCTAAAGTAGGCTATACACCCCCACACTTTAAGATAACTCAAATTAGGCTTCCTACCATTCCATAACTCATATGGAGATGACTGAATTTTCTTAGATAGAACCCTATTATGCACATGACATGCAGTTAGCAAAGCTTCACCCCACAAATTGAAAGGTAGCTTTGCACTTACTATCATTGCATTCAACATGTCAACTAGTGTTCTATTCTTTCTTTCAGCTAAGCCATTTTGTTGGGGTGTATAAGGGGCTGACCTTTGGTGAATTAGTCCATTTTCCTCACAATAAATGGTAAACTCTTGTGGAAAATATTCACCACCTCTATCACTTCTAAGAATTTTAATTCTTTTATCCTTTTGATTTTCAACCTCAGTTTTATACTTCTTAAACATATCAAAGGATTCATCTTTATTCCTCATTAGATAGACATAAGTATACCTAGAGAAATCATCTATGAAAGTGATAAAGTAACGTTTTCCACCTCAAGCCGGGTCTTAATCTGTTTGAGTAAGGTCCGGTTTATAACGTCAACTTGACCGTTTGCTTGTGGATGCCTGGGGGAGGAATAGTGATTTTTTATGTTCAGTTGACCACACAATTCCCTGAAGGGTCCATTATCAAATTGCTTCCCTTTGTCGGAAATCAGGACTCGTGGGATCCCAAATCGACAAATTACGGCCTTCTAGACGAAACCCTTGACATTCTTTTCTAAAATTGTTGCCAAAGGTTCTGCCTCCACCCATTTAGTAAAGTAGTCAATCGCAACCATTAAAAATTTTGCTTGTTTCGTTCCAACCGGAAATGGGCCCATGATATCTAGCCCCCATTGCGCGAAGGGCCATGGTGAGGTTATGGGTGTGATTTCCTCCGGTGGTACCCTCGGGACATTGGCGAAGCATGGCACTTGTCGCAAGTCTTTGCATATTGGGTGGCATCATGTAGAAGGGACGGCCAGTAATAGCCTGCTCTTGTGAGCTTATGCGCCAAAGATCTTGCCCCTGAATGATTTCCACAAACCCCTTCATGGACCTCCCTGATGGCATAATTCGCTTCTTCTGGCGACAAACACCTAAGGTGGGGTCGTGAAAAACCCATCTTGTAAAGGATGCCCCCCAGCAACTGGAAGCAAAAAGCTCGTATTCGGAGCTTGTGTGCTTCTGCCCTATCTGCAGGAAGGGTCCCTTCTTTAAGATATCGGATTATAGGTAACATCCACGTCGTGTTGACTGTGATGGAATTTACTATTGCTTCTTCTGTAGAAGGTCTTCCTTGGATTTCGATGAAGCCATCTACTTCTACCCCTGATGACGCCAACCTAGCTAGACGGTCGGCAGCTTCATTTTCTTCCCTTGGAATCTGAAGCAATTCTACCTTCTTGAAATGCGTCAGTAGGTTCTTGACGATCGTCAAATATTTCTTCATTCTATCTTCCTTAGCTTCATACTCACCCTTGACTTGCCCTACAATTAACTGAGAATCGCTTTTGACGGTCAGGTTCTTGATTCCCATACTCTTGGATAATTTTAGTCCGGCTAGAAAGGCTTCATACTCCGCCTCGTTGTTTGTGGCACGGAAACGTAGCTGAAGCGCATACTCGAATTTATCCTTCTCTGGAGAGACAAGGACGACTCCAGCCCCACTCATTTCCTTAGTAGATGATCCGTCTATATTTACCGTCCAGGCCTCACCTTCTTCTAGTTCCCCTTCATCTTTCCATGGTTGAGTGAATTCCACAATAAAATCGACCAAGGCTTGGGCCTTTATCGCAATGCGTAGGCGGTAGTCGATATGAAATTCACTCATTTCTATGGACCACTATACTAGTCTTCCGGCCGCATCTGGCTTATTCATGGCCTTCCTGAGGGGATAGTCAGTTAAAACTATTATAGGATGGGACTGGAAGTATGGTCTAAGCTTTCTTGACGCAATCAGCAAAGCAAAGTTAATTTTTCCATGTTAGAATATCTTTCTTCTGCTCCCCTCAAGGCCCTACTGGTGTAGTAGACAGGCTTTTGAATGCGCTCTTCCTTGCGGATTAGCGCAGAACTGACTACGGAAGCCGATACAACCAAGAACAAATATAATTCCTCACCCGTCTGGGAAGGGCTGAGTAACGGTGGGGAGGATAAATAGACCTTCAATTCTTCAAACGCCTTCTGGCATTCTTCTGTCCACTAGAAGGCCTTCCTGAGGGTTCTAAAGAAGGGGAGGCATTTGTCCGTAGATCTTGAAACGAACCTGTTCAGAGCGGCTGCCTTCCTTGTCAAGCTCTGAACCTCCTTGACGGTCTTCGGAGGACTCATGTCTAGGATGGCCTTAATTTTATCTGGGTTGGCTTCTATCCCGCGCTATGACACCATGAAACCAGAAACTTGCCGGAGGAGACCCCGAAAACACACTTTGCAAGATTCAGTTTCATGTTGTACCTTCTTAGCACCTGGAAGGTTTCTTTTAAGTCAGTGAGATGGTCTTCATCCTTTTTGCTCTTTACCAGCATGTCTTCCACGTATACTTCCATGTTTCTCCCTATTTGGTCATGGAACATCTTGTTTACCAGTCTCTGGTAGGTGGCCCCAACATTTTTTAGGCCGAAGGGCATTACCTTGTAACAGAAAAGGCCCCTACTTGTGATGAAGGTCGTCTTCTCTTGGTCCCCTTCTGTCATCTGAATCTGATTGTAGCCAGAGGAGGCATCCATGAAGCTGAGTAACTTGTGTCCAGCTGTGGAGTCCACTAGTTGGTCTATTCGTGGAAGGGGATAGCTGTCCTTGGGACATGCCTTGTTTAAATCTGTGAAATCTACACACATTCACCATTTTCCCATGGACTTTTTGACCATTACAACATTGGCGAGCCATATCGGGTAATAAACCTCCCTTATGAAACCTGCCTTTAATAACTTGTCAACCTCTTCCATCACAGCAGCGTTTCTTTCTGAGGCGAAGACTCGTCTCTTCTGTTTGACGGGGGATGTGGAAGGGTTGACATTCAGCTTGTGGGCTATTACTTCGGTGCTGATGCCTGGCATGTCATCATGGCTCCACGTAAAGACATCGGCATTCTTCCTCAAGAAACTTACTATCAAATCTCGTATCTCTTTTGTCATAGAAGTTCCTATCTTTGTCGTCTTCTTTTTATTGTCTTCTATCAGTACGATCTCCTCTAATTCTTCGGTTGGTTCAGCAATGTTTTGCCGCTCTTCCACGATCAGCGTTTGGTGGACCTGCTCTGCATTCACAGTGGTTAAGTAACATTCTCTGGCCGTTGCTTGATCTCCCTTCATCTCCCCTATCCTATTTTCTGTTGGAAAACGAACTAGAAGGTGGTATGTTGAAGTGACAGCTCGAAGGCGATTTAGAGTAGGGCGTCCGATTATCACATTATAGGCAGAAGGGCAATCTACTACCAAGAAATTGACCTTCTGGGTAGCTTGTTTCGGATAGGTACCTGCTATGATCTGAAGGGTGATCATTCCAAGAGGGTAGACACTGGTTCCTGCAAAACCGACCAATGGGGTTTCGATGGGTCGCAGCTAATCCTTGCCGATTTTCATTTGCTGGAAGGCCGTCAAATATATGATGTCCGCAGAGCTGCCATTGTCAATCAAAACACATCTGGTGGAATAGCCGGCAATCTCCAATGTGACAACCAATGCGTCGTCATGGGGGTGGAAGACTTTGTAGGCGTCTTCTTCTGTAAATGTAATAGGAAGGTCTTCCAACCTCGGCTTCTTGTTATTTTTCTGTGTGACCAGCACATTATGTATTTGGGGAGCGTAAGCTTTTCGTGAGGAACGGGAGGTTCCTTCTGCTACCATTCTTCCGGTTATCACATGAATTTCTCCCAGTAGGGGTCTCGGAAGTGCTTCCACTGGAGGTCGTTGTTGACGGGCTCCTTGGGGACGACCTTCTCTTTGACCGCTTTCAACAAACCTGTGCAACTTTCCTTGCTTGATTAGCTCCTCGATCTGTCTCTTCAGGTCATAGCAATCCTCTGTGTTGTGGTCGTGGTCCCTATGAAAACGGCAGTATTTGTCTCTCGGCCTCTTGTCGGGGTCCGTCAACAGCTTACCCGGCCATTTCAAAGCTGGGTCATTCCTTATTTGCATGAAAATGTGATCTACAGAAGTGTTTAGAGGGGTAAAGTGGTTGAATCTCTCATTAAATCCCCTTCCACCCCTATCCTTTTGTCTCCTGTTTCTGTTCCTCTTGGCTTTGGGCCTTGTCTCATGGGACTCCGTCAGTCGGTCGGCATGTTCCCCTTTTCTCTTCTTCCCTGTGGTCTGATCTCGAGCTAGAAGGGCTTCCTCCCCATTTATATGCCGTTGAGCCTCATACATCATCTCCGTCATAATGCTCGGGGGATCTTTATAGACTGAGAATAGAAAATCTCTCGATTGGAGGCCAAAAATGAATGCTGTCAACACCACTTTGTCGTCTGCCCCGTCAACCAGCAACGTTTCTTTATTGAACCTGGTGAGGTAAGATCTCAAGGTTTCCCCTTCCTTCTGCTTGACATTCAGGAGGTGTGTGGTAGGTCGTCCATATCGTTGTCCACCGATGAAATGGTTGAAAAACAAACGACTAAGTTGAGCGAAGGATCCTACCGAGCTAGGCGTTAGTTTTTTAAACCATACCCTCGCGGGTCCCTTAAGGGTGGTTGGAAAAGCACGACACATAATTTCGTCTAGGACCCCTTGAAGACACATCATAGTCTTGAAAGACTCCAAGTGGTCGAGGGGGTCTTTTGATCCATCAAAGTTCTCCAAGGAAGGCATTCTAAACTTAGATGGTAGAGGAAAGGAGATTACCGTTTTCGTGAAGGGTGAATCTGTTCTATGGACAAGATCATTAATATTTTTGGCTGCTCGTCCCTTAAATTCATCCTTCATCTCCCCCATCTGTACTCTCATCGCTTTCATTTCTTGTTCCTACTTAGCCGATGACTCTTCAACGGTTATTCTCGTATTCTCGCCCTTCGTCTCACCTTCTTACTCTTGGCGTTGCTCTTGCTGTTGCTCCTGCTGTTGTTCTTGCTAACGCTCTTGTCGAGACTCAGCATCGCCTCTTTCCTTACTCTTTCCCTTGTCCTTTTCCTTCCCCTTCTGAGTCTCGTGCTGCAAAAGTTTCTGGTTGAGGACCTGGTTCTGCCAGGTAAGTTCCTGAAGGTTGGCAGTGAGATCTCGCACTTGCTTCTCCATCGCAGCCACCTCTGGAGATTGGCTATTGGAGGGGAGTGCTTGAGCATGGATTTCCATCGATCACGTCCTGACCATGCAGTCCTTTTGTATTGGTGCGGTGAAAGGCAAAGATGCGCGTTTCCCACAGACGGCGCCAACAGATGTTGCTGTAAAATCAGTGGACGGCAGTCAGTCAAGCCGCGAGCTGGAAGACCTGCAAAAAGGAAGAACTGATCGGACCTGGCACCGGTTTGGGGCCGGCCTAGGAGGCTCCAATGCTTTTGTTAGTCGGAGTATCCTTGTTTTAAAACTCTCTCTTTAATTTAGTGTTGCAGTGTACTGTTCATGGCTGAGAATAGGAGAGAGAATAGTTTTTTATACCTTCTGGTCAGACCACGTGGCCTTCCAGGCTCCGTCAGATCTGAGGACACGTGGTGAGCTGGTGACCCTTTGTCTGGAAGGTTGTTACTCGTTCCAGAGTGTGGTGCTGGGTGAAGTCACGAGGCCTCAAACCCCCTATATTCGCGTTGGGGAACACCTGTGCGTGACGCACGATTGGCTTGGTGAGCTGCCTTGCCCAGCTCTCGTAAGAGATAAGAGGTGAGTCACGACTAGATGACTAAGCGGTTGTTCATAGATGGAAGGGCGTCAGTCGTTCTGAGGGGTGAGCCGGTCTTCCTCTTGACGTTGAAGGTCGTCATTCGTCATTTGGGAGAAGCTGATAAATATCCCCTTCACCATTCATCTTTTTAGTGACAAAACATGAATAGAACCCTGAATCTGTATTCTATATTTTATTATAACATGATTAATATACAAGTATTACTTATTATACGAGCATTAATAAATTTTAAAATATTTTAGAGACTTGGATTTTGAATATATATATATATATATAGAAAGAGAGAGAGAGAGAGAGAGAGAGAGAGAGAGAGAGAGAGAGAGAGAGAGAGAGAGGCAAAATTCTTTTTCTTTTTCTTTTTTTAAATGGAGACTTAGGTGTATAGAGGGAGAGAGAAAAAATTTGGAGACTTAAGTGTGTGTGTGTATATGTGTGTATATATATATAGATATATATATATATGTAGAGAGAGAGAGGAGTAAAAAAAAAAATTGGAGACTTAGGTATATATATATATATATATATATATAGAGAGAGAGAGAGAAAGAGAGAGAGAGAGAGAGAGAGAGAGAGAGAGAGAGAGAGAGAGAAAGAGAGAGAAATTTTAAAAATTGATAGTCAACTATAGTTTTTGGAATTTTTATTTTTATTTTTTTTAGCTGTTACGAGATCTAAGGAATAACTATTACGGTCATTTTGATAAGGAATTGTTATTCCTCATTTTAAAGAATAGTCATTCCTAAGAAATAGCTATTTTCTGTAATAAAAGCGTAACCAAACAACCGAATGGTTATTCCTTAGGAATAGCTATTACATTACAAGACCTATTACAGTGTATCAAACGTGCCCTAGGTAATGACCATTTTTCATTTGGAATTTGAAGATGAAATGTTGGCAACATGGATGAGCATAACATTCTTTCCTTCCTAATGTTATCATGATTAATGGCACGACATTAATGACCATTTGGAATTTGAAGAGGAAACTTTGACAACATGGATCAACAAAAATTTATTTCCTTTGTAATGTTATCATGATTAAGGGTACGGCATTAATGACTAATTTTCGTTTGGAATTTGAAGCATAATCATTTTAGCATGATAATTTAGGGGATGATTAAATGTTGGTTAGTGGGCTGTTATATCATTATAATCATTTACCATGATTTAGGGGATGAACAATATCAAATCTCTCTCTCTCTCTCTCTCTCTCTCTCTCTCTCTCTCTCTCTCCAACTTTTCCAATTCTTTAACACCTCAATTTCCTTCCAAATTGAGACTAATAAAATCCTCCATTATCTTTTTTAATAGCATCCCATAAATGCGTAAATGTTAATTGGTTGCTAAATTAATAATTGAGGGAGATGAAGAGAGAGAGACAGAGAGAGAGCACAGAGAATAATTAAGAGAATCATGAGAGAGAGAAAAGAGGGGAAAGGGGAAGGATGACGTGGAATTGTAGGGAAAGAGAAATTCTTATATGGCAGGCTTTGGAGAAGGCTAAAAAAATATTTGAGACTCGGCTATTAGTTTATACTAGTTGCAGACCCGCGCATACGCAGAATAAGTAATTACTTTGTCATCAGTGGCGGCTCCAGAAATTTTTTCAGGGTGTTCAAGTTCATTACAAAACTTGAATATAACATCACTAAAAAAAAAAATTACATGAAATATACAGTAAAAACATAAAATATCAAAGTATCACTACAAGACAATCAGACAAATATACAGTAAAAACATAAAATATAAACTATCAAATAAATAAATAAATATTATATTAAAAACTAAATTCGGTCAAATAACTAAACAACTAACATATAACAAAACAACTAAACAAGATCAAGACTGTCAAGTAGTGAAATAGATAAGAACAAAATGAAAAGAAAAAAACCCAATTGAGAGCCGAACCGGAACGGGTGAACGGCGGAACCAGTGAACCAGCAGAGGCGTGGGCGCGTGGCGTGATCGAGCGGCGGCGGAGAGCAATCAGCAGGCGTGAGGCGGTGCGGTGAGGGACGGTCTGGCGGTGGACCGGTGGTGGCACTGGCTCGCACTTCGCAGCAGCCAGAGGGGTTTCAGCTTTTGGGTTTTCTCTCTCTCTCTGTCTGACTCTCTGTCTCTCAATTCAACTATTCAAAAAATTTGAGATTTTTTTTTTGTCTTTGTTCAGGACGCTGCACGCACACCGCACGCAGTAAGTTTGGGATTTTTTTTTTTTTTCTTAAATAGAATAAATTTAATTATGGGCTGGGCTGGTTCAAACATTTGGGTTTAAACAAGTTATATTTGGGCTATTTTGTATTTGGGCTTAAATAAGTGTTGTTATTTGGGCTTTTTATTTTTGAGTATGGTAAATTGGGTTTATTAGATAAGGGTGTTCCAAATTATTTGAGGGTGTTCACAATTTTTATTTGAGGGTGTTCGATTTTTTTTTAGTCGAGAATATCTATATAAAAAAAAAAAATTTCTTTGATTTTTTAAAAATAGGGTGTGCAGCTGCACACCCTAATAAGGTAGCCGCCCCTTTGTCATGTTGTAATTGGCTTAATCGATATTGTTGTTGCATATAAGTAATCCTTTATTTTTTTGTATGAATTTATTTTGTAAAAGTGTTGGAAAATGTAATGTAAACAACAATTTAAAAGTTGGTGATAAATAAAAAATAAATAGCAATGCTAAAAACAAATATCTACATAAAAATAAAATAAAAGGAAGG
>OU015766.1:43977320-44098394 GCA_907173295.1 Fagus sylvatica | reverse complement strand
CAGTTGCTATATGTGCGGATGGTTCTTACTTGTTTTGAGGCGGCAACTGGCCTTCGGGTTAACATGTCTAAGAGTGAGATGGTTTCGGTTGGTGAGGTTCCGAATCTTTCCGATCTAGCTGAGTCTCTTTGCTGTCATATTGGTGAGCTTCCATTATCCTATCTTGGGATGCCTTTAAGGGCCTCATACAAGGCCACTGCAGTGTGGAATCCTATTCTTGAGAAGATGGAGCGCCGTTTATTGGGTTGGCAGAAGCTATATCTTTCGAAAGGGGGTCGATTGACACTCTTAAGGAGTACGCTATCTAGTCTCCCCACATACTTTCTTTCCCTCTTTACTATCCCTATTAGTGTTGCTCACAGAATTGAGAAATTGCAAAGGGATTTCCTATGGGGTGGCATGGGAAATGATTTTAAACACCATCTAGTGGGTTGGGATAAGGTGTGTGTCCCAAAGGCGAAAGGGGGCTTGGGTGTTCGGAGTTTGGGTCTTTTTAATAAAGCCCTCCTGGGGAAATGGCTTTGGCGGTTTGGTTTGGAAGAAAATAATTTGTGGCAGGCGGGTTTTGGTGGCGAAGTTTGGGGTCGAGTTAGGGGGATGGCATACCAATCCTATTAGGGGTGCCCACGGTTGCGGTCTTTGGAAGGGTATTTTGTCAGGTTGGGATGATTATTTCCAACATGTTCAGTTCGTGGTTGGCCAAGGAAATCCGAGTTCGCTTTTGGGAAGACAAGTGGTGTGGTGATCTTGCCTTGAAGGATCGGTTCCCTTTACTTTTTACTTGTTCTAGCAATCGAAGGGGCCACTCTTGGATACTGTTTTGCGCAGATCAGCCTCAGGGGGTGTTGGTGAGTGGAATGTTACCTTTACCCGTAGTTTCAATGATTGGGAAGTGGAGATGGTGGTGGAGTTCTTTCATGTATTGTCTTCAGTTGCTGTTCCTAATTTGGTTCCGGATGGGTTGAAATGGAATTGCAATAAGGATGGTGTGTTTGATTCTAGATCTTTCTATGTAGCCTTAAATAATAGGCCGGGAGTGTTGTTTCCTTGGAAGAGTGTTTGGAAGGTTAAAGCCCTCCTAGAGTGGCGTTCTTTATTTGGTCGGCGGCTTGGGGGAAGATTCTTACTTGTGACAATTTTATGCGTAGAGGCTATACAATAGCGGGGTGGTGTTGTATGTGCCAATGTGCTAAGGAAACGGTGGACCACTTGTTAATCCATTGTTCTGCAATCCAGACACTTTTGTGTTCCGTGCTTTTCACATCCATTGGATTCTGCCGAGAAGGGTGCTGGAATTATTATTTGGGTGACGGAATTGGTTTGGAAGGCATCAGTCCAACATTTGGAATTTAATCCCCCATTGCTTAATGTGGATGTGGACAGTGTGGCGAGAGAGGAACTCCAGAACTTTTGAAGATAAGAGGAAGTCAGCAGACCAGCTTCTTAGTTCATTTTTTTAGTCCCTTTTTGAGTGGTCAAGGGCTTGGGGCTTTACTAATACTATTACTATTCATGATTTTGTTGCTGGCTTGCATGCCGATTTTTCTTATATTTCTGTGCTGTAATGCTGTTCTCTCGGGTGCACATTTTGTGCACACTGAGTTTCTTTAATACAAGTCTTATTACCTATAAAAAAAAAATAAAGGAGCATTATTTTGATGAATAAAATTTCTTTTGAAATTGTTCTCATGATCTGATGCAAACTCCAGCCAACCCTAGATGCAGACTCCTAGAGATTTTTTCTTGCTTGGTGCTGACTCCTAAGTCATCTATCATTTATTTTTCAGTCCATTGTTCCGTTGCTGACTCCAACCATCCTTAGGTACGGACTCCTCTAGGATTTCTCTTGCTTGGTACTAACTCCAAGCAGGCCACAGTGCTGACTCCTAGGTCATCTATCATTTATTTTCAGTTCTTCAATTTTATTGTTGCATTGTCTTGGTTTGTCCTGCGTCATGCTGATTGACCAATTCTCAGAACCATGAAAGCCTATTACTTGAAATATAATTTTACAATAAGCTTCGCCACCAACCTTTTAGTTTTGTACAAGTCTTTTTTTTGTGTGTGTGTGTGTGTGCATTTGTTTTACTTTTAATATTCCAATATATTGATTGACTCCAACTTCTGGAGACAAAATCATTTGGCCTACTTTTGCTGTAACTTTTGTTGTTGATACACCAGATCATATGATGGCAATGAAGATGATTAACCAAGCTCATGTTCGAAAGGGGAGAATAAGGTCTTTCACTTCTTACTGTGGGGGACTCCCATCCCCAGCAGCTGCAAACAACCCATTAGCATATAAATTCAGGTACTTGTTGGAACCCGCTGGTTTCTAAGGGAAATTATTAGTTAATAACTGAAAATTATTCTGGAAAAATATTTTACATAAATAATATTATGAGGCTATTGACTGTTAAGAACCCGCTGATTTCTAAGGGAAATGAATGGGGAATTGACTTAATTCGAGGTAGTCACCCTCCAAGAATGAATATGAATGAAAGGGGAAATTGAGAAAGAGAGAAAGTTTCATATTATTTCTTCTATGATGAAATGCTATGAAAGACAAGTATTTATACAAGTTGCTTGCAAAGCTTATTGGCCAAAATAACCAACTAACAACTTGTAACCAGCTTGGTCCACTTCTTGCAATCTTACAACTAACTAACTAATCTTGTAACCAAGTAACTAAATTAGAAGGATTACCAGCTATACACCTATAGTACATGTTTGGGTTCCTATCATTTAATGTGTGTAGATAAGAGAGACTGATCAGGTTACTGATGTGATGTGAATAATGTATATTTATTTGTACCTCATGTTACAAGTGAACTACCCTTCTTTCTTGTAACATTGACAGTAGTTGCTCACTGTTTTATCAACTATTTCAGTTGGAATCCTGCAGGAGCTATTCGAGCTGGGCTAAATCCTGCCACCTACAGATCTCATGGTGAAACTTTACATATTGATGGTAAGCTGTCAATGATAATAAAAAGGGTAATCATAACCAATGGGATGTTGTTGCCTTTTTGTTTCTTTTGGTACTTTTCTATATGCATGTCTCACATGCACTCGATCAGATGATGAGATTTAACCTTGAAATTGGATATTCGTTCACTCTTCATTGATATTTGGTACTTTTTTAAAAGAAAGTCTCACATGCACTCGTGTCATGATTTCTTTTCTATTCACTGCTGCACTTTTTGATACAAACTTGTAGGGGACAGTCTTTACGATTCAGCTGTCAGACTTCGGATACCTGATCTTCCAGCTTTTGCATCGGAGTGTCTTCCTAATCGTAATTCTTTATTTTATGGGGAATTGTATGGAATAGGATGTGAAGCATCAACCATCTTCCATGGAACACTTCGCTATGAAGGCATGACATGTGTGGCTTTTGAGTTATAGTATTCTTAAGGCCAATGATTGAGACTTGATTACCTAAAAATAGGTTGCATGCTTGCATTAGGAGGATATCTAAGTTCTGTGAACTTGAATTTTATAAAAGATTAATCTAGATATCATAAACCTCAAATATTCTATGAGTATCATGTTTTTCTTTTTTTTCATTCTATAGTTAGAAAATGGAGACGAATATTTAGTGTAGGAAAGTCTCAATTAAGGGTCGCATAAACTTCAATAGGTTAAATGTTTATGGAACTAAGACACTATTATTTTTTTGAGATAAGACACTATTGTTTTGTACAGGTTTTGGTGAGATAATGGGGACACTTGCAAGAATTGGTTTTTTTAATACTGAAGCTCATCCAATTCTTAAGGGTGGAAAGAAACCGATGTTCAGTACATTTTTGCTAGAACTTCTCAATATTAAAATTGAAGATGTGGATGGACATCTGATAGCAGAGAAGGACATCACTGAAAGGATTGTCACACTTGGACATTACAAAGAGCAAGGAACTGCAGCAAAGGCAGCCAAAACTATCATGTAGGCCCCCAATAATATTTTTTTTTTATGCTCAATTTTACTAGAAAATGTAAACTAAGTGGCTATAATTTCTTTTTTGTATGGATTAGATTTTTGGGATTTCACGAGCCTAGAGAAATTCCTGCTTCCTGCCAGAGTGCATTCGATGTTACTTGTCTCCGCATGGAAGAAAGTTTAGCCTACTCCGGCACAGAACAGTTATATTTCATATCCCTAAATTAAACCCACAGCCTGTGGGTTAGCCTTCTTCAAAGTGCATTCTTGTTACCTGACTATAATTTTTATGCCCAAGTAATAAAGTATCGAAACTTATGTGATTAATGATTAGGATGTGGTGCTTTTGCATCACGAGGTGGAGATAGATTTCCCAGATGGCCTAAGTGAGAATCATGGGGCCACTTTATTGGAATTTGGGAGGACAAAGAATGGGAAAACCATCACTGCCATGGCTCTCACTGTGTGTATTCCTGCAGGCATTGGTGCTCTGGTACTAGTCACACATCTCTATCCTTCTACATCATGATATGAGCTAATGCTTTAACAAAATTTAAAGTTATGTCTGTTGTTTCAGCTCTTACTAGAAAACAAGATCAAGACAAGAGGTGTCTTGAGGCCTATAGAACCTGAAGTATATGTGCCAGGTAAATGCAATATATTTGTTTGGTTCTGGTTTAGTATAACAGAAGAATGACTGACCATTGAATTCTCTGGCTACCACTGGGTTAACTACAGAGAATATTATCAATGTGTGAAATGGTATATACATACTGATCAAGAAAAAACAGAAATTTGATCAGATTTAATTAAATCCAATAACTTAAACGTATAATCTTTTTAATATTCTTGATTGCGTGTGTTATTAAACTTTCTTTAGTATGGTGGGTTTTGTATCAATTGTTGTCAAAACAACTAAATTTGAACAAGAATGTCATATTCCAAATCAAAATTTTTTATTTTATTTAAATTTTAGAAATAATCATATAAATTCCTTCTACATAATAATTACTGCATCATGCTTCACGTATAGATAGTTAATATATGAAAATAAATACATTTACCCCATTAACACATGACAATGAATTAAAAGTTTGACAATGTTAGAAATTATTAATTCCACATTGGAAAGAGTTAGGGTGAGTAATGGGTATATAAAATGTTGAGGCCTCTTCACCCATAACCAACTGGTTTTAAGGTTTGATACTCCAAATTTTGTTGATATGGAAGGATAAATGAAGATAATTTTGTTTTCTTCTCAAAGATATGCACCACATGATAAAACCGTAGACTACTATAGCTAAGGTTACTGCTTTTATATATACTAGCATATAACCAGCGCAAAGCGCGGGATTATTGTTATTATTATTTATGATTAGAAATATATATATAATTTGTATGTACAATAAGTGAAACACATCATAAAATGGTAGGATTAGGATATTACCATTTTTATTTAGAGCTCCATGAAGCAACTAAACATAGTTGATAGTAAATAGGAAAATACAAATCTAATAGATATAGATAATCAATCCATTATAATCAAATATGAAAATACAAATACAATAGAGATAATATAGAGTTACTTCACAATAATATTACCGTTTTGAGACCTCCATAAATCAACTAAACATAGTAGAGACTAAATATATGTTAGCAAATAACAATGGTTTGTAATAAGTTATTATTTTTTCATTCATCCACTTCAAGTAAAGAATATAATCAAATAATACAATCAAAAACAAAAAAGAGTGTTAAAAATCCTGCTAGTCATTCGCACTTGTTCAATTAAATACTTCGTAGAATGGTTGTTTGATATAAGGCAGTGACAGTCTAGTAGTTATAGTTACTTGCTGTTGCTTGTTTTGATCTATTATTTCTTCAAATCATATGCAGATTGCAGAGTAATTGATTATATGAGAAACTCGTTAAATTCGCTTTGCAGAGTAATTGATTATATGCAACTATTATCAACAAAATTTGAAAAAAAAAAAATTAGAAAAGCAAATAAGTTTTCCTAACCTTTCAATTTGCTTGAGTATTTGAACTTGTTTGGATCTCTTCTAACTCTGCTTATAGAAAAACAAAGGACTTGCTTCCTTGAGTAAATTGGTTTTGCAGAGAAGACTATCGTTGTTTTTTCTGTAACTGATTTGCAAGGGAAGAGAATGAATAATAAAATAGAAGTAGCATTTCAAATAATAAAACACACGTGTATAACTCTGAGATTGTTAATTTTTAAAAAAATAATAAACACACGCTAAAACATATTTAAAAATATATATATATAAAACACATGTTTAAAAAGGGAAAAAAAAATAATATTTAATACAACATAGATTATTTAATGAAACACATGAAAATTAACAAACTAAGAAGAAAACATATAGAAGTTGAATATTTAAGTACCTCTTTGAAATAGAAGAGAAAACAAATGTTACGTCATGGTTTTAAGTTGTATTTATATGGAAAAAAAAAATTGAAGAACCTATATTAGGTGTTATACTCAAATACTATGTCTTTTAAGTTTTATCTTTATCATCAAAAAAAAAAAAAAGGGCAACTGTTAAACATGCACGGTAATTTCTTTTTTTTCTTTTCTTTTTTTAACAAACAAAAGTTTTATCTTATCATCAACAAAAACTAAAAAAAAAAAAACAAAAAAACAAAAAAAAAAAAAACAAAAACAAAAACAAAACAAAAAAACAAAAAAAAAAAAAAAAAACAAAAATTACTTCTGTTACATACTAAATGTCTTTTTTTTTTTTTTTTTTTTTTTAACAAACAAAAGTTTTATCTTTATGATCAACAAAAAAAAAAAAAAAAAAAAGGCAACTTGTTAAGCATGCACAGTAATGTCTTTTTTTTTTTTTTAACAAACAAAAATTTTATCTTTATCATAAAAAATAAAAATAAAAAGTCAGTTTAAGATTATCAGAGAAAAAAAGAAAAAAACCGGCAGTTTAAGATTATCGACAAAAGGAAACAAAAGGAAAAAAGAAAAAAGACGGCAATGAATTAATTAACATAAAAAGAATTAGCACTTAATGAATTAATTAAGGTTAAAATTTTTTTGAAATTTTATAAAAATAAATTTGTAATATAAGATAAGTCTTGCTCTATTCAGTTGCCAAGAGAATAAATGACATCATGTAATTGTTATTCCATTTCCCCTCATTTTCTCTAAAACCAAACAGCCACAACAAAGAAAATCAAACCCAAACCTTCAAAAAATTAATCAACAAAAAGTACCCCAAACATGAAAAATATAAATCTAGTCCAAAGCCATAATCGACTTTGTGTTACTGGTCAATCTCCTTGAATGTGACGACACAAAAAACAATAAATCAAAATAAGAATCATCAAAGTTAAAAAGCCAATATAAACCTTTTCTCCAAAAAAAAAAAAAAAAAAGAAGCCAAGATACATATTTATATGCGTTAAAGTCACAAATTCGCTATGGCGTAAAAAAACCAAGATAAAAAAACAATATCAGTAAGAAATAAAAAACAAATTATGTCTCCAACTCCAAGTTTGCTTAACATTTAGAATGTAAGATTCTTACTTTTGCAAATAAGAGGCAGATTATACACCACGGTGCAAACAGTATGTAAGCATGAAAATTAAATTACTGACTTGCATTTGTCGAAGACGTTGTTTGCAATTCTCAATCTGTTGTGCGTTAAATTTAATGTGCGGCAACTAAGGAACAGTTGAAGAGTTATACGTTCGTATCACTTGGGCATTGATATTAATCAAAACCCAAAGAGAGAAAAGAGGGGGAAGGAGAGAGTGAGAGGAAAATAGGATATACATGAAGGGAGAGATAACTATTAATACTGTTTGATAAATAAAATGCATTAAGTCAATTTATTTAAACAACGTATCATTTTAAAAATTTAAATGATAAGTCAAATTATTAAAACAATGTATCACTTGGGAAATAAAAACAATTGATAGACATGCCACTTGTCATTATTTGAGGCACTTTTGGTTTCAACGCTCATGTTTTTTGCTATTATATATTATATAGATATATATATATATATATTTGCAAGTTTTGTCATTGTTAACTTTAAAGAGGGAAGCACAGAGAAACAGAGAGAATAATCTGTGTATTGAGTATTCTAAATAATCATGTACAAATAAAAGAATATATATAGGCCTAGTCTAGTGTACGGTATAGTAAATACAACGTAAACCCTAGGAAACCCTAGACTAGTACAATAACAAATGGTATATAGTATATACATATTAACATCCCCCCTCAAACTCAAGGTGGTTTGACAGAAGCCATCTTGAGTTTGGAAACAAGATCACGAAAACGACCAGGAGGAAAAGTCTTCGTAAAGATGTCAGCAGTCTGATCAGAAGAGCTAACTGGAAGAAGATGTAGGATGCCAGCAGACAGATGATGACGCACAAGATGACAATCAATCTCAATATGCTTGGTGCGCTCATGGAAAACATCATTATGCGCAATCTGAATAGCACTACGGTTGTCACAATGTATAACAGTCGGTGAAGAATGTGTAACACCCATATCTTCCAACAGCCAACGAAGAGCAAGAAGTTCAGAAGTAGTATCAGCCAGAGCACGATACTCTGCCTCAGTACTAGAGCGAGACACAATATGTTGTTTCTTACTGCGCCAAGAAATAAGAGAGTCTCCCAAAAAGAAACAAAATCCAGTAGTAGAGCGGCGGTCAGTAGGATCCCCGGCCCAATCAGCATCAGAATAAGCACAGAGGTCAAGGGTGGAGTGAGCAGAGAAGTGAAGTCCGTGAAACATAGTACCCTTGATATAGCGAAGAATGTGAAGCACTGCAGCATAGTGTGTAGAATGGGGAGCAGATAAGAATTGACTCACCAAATGAACAGCATGAGCAATATCAGGGCGGGTTACAGTGAGATAAACTAAGCTGCCAACAAGCTGACGATAGAGAGTGGCATCACTGAGAGAGTGCCATCCAAGGGAGTAAGGCGAGCATTCATCTCAAGGGGTGTAGAAACAACTTTAGTGTCAGTCAGGCCAGCACGAGATAACAAGTCAGAGGCATACTTAGCCTGAGAGAGATAATAACCAGTGGAATCAGAAGAGACCTCAAGGCCTAGGAAGTAGCTCAGATGACCAAGATCCTTCATCTCAAATTGTTGGTGGAGAAAGAGCTTGAAATCAGAAATGCCAGAGTGATCATCCCCAGTAATGATCATGTCATCAACATATAGTAGAAGAAGAATCATACCCTTATCAGATCGGCGGATAAACAATGCTGTATCATGAGAACTGGATGAGAAGCCAAACTGATGTACAATACTGCTAAACTTGGCAAACCAGGCTCGAGGAGCTTGCTTAAGACCATACAGAGCGCGACGAAGGAGACAAACTTTGTCAGGATAGTCTGAATAGCCTGGAGGTGCCTGCATATAGACTTCTTCAGTGAGATCACCATTTAAAAAGGCATTCTTAACATCCATCTGAAAAAGAGGCCACTGATGAACTGCAGCAATAGCAAGAAGACTACGAACAGAGGTAATACGAGCAACAGGAGCAAAAGTCTCCTCATAGTCAATCCCATATTCCTGAGCATATCCCTTGGCAACAAGACGAGCCTTATACCGTTCAATAGAGCCATCAGATTTGGTCTTGATCTTGTAGACCCATTTGCAGCCAATGGCAGATTTACCATGAGGCAAATCAACCAAGTCCCAAGTATGAGTCTTCTCCAAAGCCTGAAGTTCCTCTGTCATTGCTTGCTGCCAAAGAGGGTTAGTACAGGCCTCACGATAGGTGTGAGGCTCATGAAGGGAAAGCACAGCTGAAAAACAAGAATAATCACGCAAATGAGCAGGAGGTGCTCTTACCCGGTCAGAACGACGAAGGGGGAGGAGAGGAGGCTGATCAGTGACAGGATCCACAGGCGGTGCAGGTTCTTGGGGCGAAGCCGGAGAGTCAGCAGGAGGAGCAGCAAGAGGGAGGTCAGGAGTCTGATCAAGGACAGGATCCACAGCTAGTGGAGGTGCTAGAGGAGAAGTCGGAGAATCAGCAGGAGATATAGGAAACAAAGGTAGTGATGGATTAGTAAAAAAGGAAGGGGTGGAACAAGTTGTAAACTTGGACAGGGAATTAAACATGGTATGTTCCCAGAAAACAACATGACGAGAAATGCGAAGACGTTGAGAGATAGGGTCCCAACAACGATAACCTTTGTGTTCAATACCATACCCAAGAAAACAACATAGACGAGATCGAGGTTCTAATTTGGAATGTTCATGCGGCTGAAGTAAAACAAAACATGCACAACCAAAGACGCGAAGAGAAGAGTAGGAAGCTGGAGTACCATAGAGACGTTCAAAGGGAGTCACATTTTGGAGAGCTGAGGATGGAAGACGGTTGATGGTATAGACAGCAGTGAGAGCGGCTTCCCCCCAAAAACGTTCAGGACATGAAGCAGAAATGAGGAAAGCCCTAACAGAGTCAAGAATGTGGCGGTGTTTGCGTTCAGCCCTACCATTTTGCTGAGATGTTCCTGCACAGGAACGCTGAATAATGGTGCCTTGTGTGTGAATGAAATCAAGGAATTGAGAGTCTCTATATTCCATGGCATTATCAGTGCGGAAGATTTTAATGGTTTTTGAAAACTGTGTGGAGATCATTTGGGCAAATGTGCGATAGATTTGAGCTAATTCAGAGCGATTGTGCATAAGATAGATCCAGGTATATCGAGAAAAATCATCAACAAATATGACAAAATATTTTGATCCACCTACAGTGGCAGTGGGGCTAGGTCCCCAAATATCAGAGTGAATCAAGTCAAAAGAGGCATGAGAAGAGGAGTCACTATTAGTAAAAGATAAGGCCGGTTGTTTGGCCAACTGACACGATACACAATCAACGGAATCATGTTTGACTTGACCCAAGAAACCACTAGAGACTAAAGAGCGAAGTTTTTGAACGGACACATGACCTAAACGTAAATGCCAAAGACTCAAAGGAAAAACAGAAGCAGTATGAGCAACCTGAGACGGAGGGGGTGTTGGGGTGGAAGGTAGGTGGAGTGAAGTGAGCTCGAACATCCGTCCCACTCTACGACCTGTCCCAAGAACTTGATTCGTCTGAGGATCCTGCACACGACAACCAGAAGAACCAAACCACAAGTCATAACCAAGTTCACATAATTGACCAACAGAGATGAGATTAAGAGTGAGGTTGGGAATAAGATATGTGTCAGAAAGAGACAGTGTAGGAGTGGAAACAGAACCAGTATGGTTGGCAGAAATGTATGAGCCATTAGCAGTTTGAATAAGAGGAGCATGAGTAGTAGGAATAACAGAAGAAAATAACTGAGAATCGGGAGACATATGATTACAACAAGCAGAATCAAAATACCAAGTGTTACCTGAGACAGCAGAGGAAACCTTACCAGAAGTAGACAGAATGTGTTTGACTATGGAAAAGACTAAGGATCTTAACGCACTAACCGAAACATATGAGAGAGAAGGAGCAGAGAATGATTCTGTAGTAGCAGCAACAACAGAGGGATTATCAGGCCACGGAAGAGTTCTTGAGTGACTTGGCTTGGGAGGCCTGGTTGGGCAGTTGTAGACAATGTGACCAATCTTGTGACAATACCGACATTGGACAGTAGGGCATTCAAATAGAAGATGTCCTTGTTGATAACAATTTTTGCAGTATTTCGAACCATTCCTGGATGAGAAAGAAGGATGAGCAGCAATAACAGTCTGAGGAAGTTTGGTGGTATCCATTAGAAATGAATAAGAAATATAGAAAAGATCTGCAAAAGAAAACAAAAAAATAATGGGTAAGCCTTTTTCCTTTTTTTTTTTTTTTTTTTTTTATTTTTTTTTTTTTTAGGGCTGACGTCAGCAAGAGGTAGGGCTGACGTCAGCAACTCACAGAACACGCGGGTCGCGTGGCGGGGCGCGTGGTCGGGTCGGGGCGCGAGTTCGGGTCGGGGCGCGTGGTCGGGTCGGGGCGCGTGGATCTGAAGAAAAAGAAAGGCCGGAAGCTTCACCGGCGCGTGGAGCGTTTTCTGGCTTCGAGATTTCTGGTGGAGCTTCGTCTTGACGAGACGAAGCCGTGTATGTCTCTCAAAAGATAAACGGAGCAGCCTAGAGGCGGCGGCGGAGATCAGAACCTGCGGGTTTGCCGGAGACAGATGAGGCGCGTGGCGGCGCGTGGAGAGGCTTCTGGTGATGAGATTTTGCAGGTTTTGGAAATCAAGCTCTGACGATCAGAGTGGTAGGCAGCACAGGATGAACGGAGGTCTCTGGAAGCAGTTGCAGGAGAAGAGAGGCACGGCTGTTTTGTGGAGAAAATTTGGTTTAAGAAAAACCCTAGACTAGTTTTAAGAATCACAATGCCAAAAGATTAATTTGGCTCTGATACCATGTTAACTTTAAAGAGGGAAGCACAGAGAAACAGAGAGAATAATCTGTGTATTGAGTATTCTAAATAATCATGTACAAATAAAAGAATATATATAGGCCTAGTCTAGTGTACGGTATAGTAAATACAACGTAAACCCTAGGAAACCCTAGACTAGTACAATAACAAATGGTATATAGTATATACATATTAACAGTCATCATTATCATTTTGTATGTGGTGGTCGCATTTCGCCTAGGTATCTTGATCATTGCGTTGTAATTGAAAATTCAAAACCAGAACAACCAGAACCTGACTATGATAAAGTTTAAATGCTATTGTAACTGCCAAATTCACTGTAATAAAATTAATTCACGTGAAAGTGAAATTGTTGGAATCACAAAACCTCTGGAGACCACATATGTCAAGAAAAGGATTGTATGGTACCATTTTGGTACTGCAAACTCTATGGGTACCCAAAAAAGGATTGAGATCGGGACTATAGCACCATGCAATACATAGTTAAAAAGGAAAAATATATATACCACCCAAATGTGGACATTAATGTCCACAAATTATGGACATCATTTTTCATAAATTTGAACATGTTCACAAATTTTAAATAACAATGTCCACAATTCAAGTTATATATGAAATAATGATGTAGAAAAGTGGTGTGAGCCAATCCATAAGCTTTTTAGAGCATTCCCAACCAATTAAGCAAAATACCATTTAAGCCAAAATATGGTTTATGAACCCTAAAACCGCTCCCATTGGACTAGCAACATTATAGCTTAGGCAAAACAATATTTTATTATATCTTTTATTTTTAATTAGTTCTCTCCTTTTCTTTATTCCATTTCAAATTCAAAATTAAAGGATAGATAAGGAAAACAAATAAACCAGCCTTTGGCATTGCCGGTTGAGTTTGAGCAATATGAACAAAACAAACACTAGCAATTTTACACGGCCAAAGAGCCTAGTATTAAAAATATGAGATTTATTCATTTAATTTTATTGATAGATTATATTGTTTATATAAAGACTAGCATGAGTTACTAACTTATTCTTTTCTTATATATAGTAAACTCCATGACTATAACCTCTTACCATTTAATAAATATATGCTAATAATTAAATTAAAATATTTGAATTAATTAGATAAATGACTCTTGTTTAAGAACTTCTAAAATCTAGATTCATTAATCTTGTTTTCAAACACATTATTATATTTGAACTCAACTTGTTTAATAGTTGAGTCTAAACTTGAGTTTAAGTTTGGCTCATTTACTAAACAAACTAACATTATCAAGCATTTTCCATATTAGGCACCAATTCATTTTTCATTTGGGTCTGGATTCCAAAGCAAACACTAAGAATGATTCTATGTCAGCTCATAGGTCTGACTTAGTGTCCCTTTTGAATAACTTAAATTCATTGGCCTATTTGGCTTAAAATTATAAACCGATAAAAGTATAATCTACAAGGAAAAAAAAATGAGACTTTAAAAAGTTAAGCATAACTTAAAAGATAAACCAAGTAGATTAAGCTTTAGTGTGCTTATGCTTAGACTCCAAAACCAACACTAACTATGAGCTATATGACCAAAACAAACACTAACATAGAGGAGATGATCTACAAATGAATTTCACTACACAATTACATGAATGTCTTGATGACATCTAATAATTTGAAACCCAAAATTTTACGTGAAAGCCATTTTTTATCTGCATGGCTCAAGAAATGGGAAAAACATAACCGTGTTCATTCATCTTTACAAATTTTCTAATAGCTCAGATCCCACAACCCTGTTTGGCTCATCTCTATTCAGCTTTTCCACCAAAGACCAGAATGTTTATGAGCTTACTTTTTTCTAGCATCCATCAAATTCAATAACATATCTCGATGAAGTGATGATGTCTTGTAAATTTCGGCGAAAGAATTATATAACTAAGAAGCAATACAAGAGATTAGCCGTTGCTCTACTTCTTCCCAATTATGAACCTTTGTCACCAGAGGATGGTGATTGATGGAGTCTGATGTAACCCTGGAATCAGTGGACGGCAGTCAAGACGAGCAGCAGAGTAGACGACCTGCAAGAGGAAAATATGGTGATCGGAGGGGCACCAGTTTGGGGCCGGCCTAGGAGGCTCCGATGCCTTTGTTAGTCAAGGTCTTTCCGGCGGTTTAATGCAGAGAAATATTTGTATTTTTTCAGTGTATTGCACATACCTGGGTACGGAAGGAGGATGGCCTTTTATGTCTTTCGGTCACCCACGTGGCCTTCCGGAGGTCGTCCGATCTTGGGACACCTGGGGAGCTTATGGCCCTTCATCTGGCAAGCAGTGGCTGGCTCGTGCGTGGTGCTGGGCGACGCTGCGAGGGCTTCATCCCCTGGATTCTCGGAAGACACCTGTTCTAGGTGAGGTGTTGATTCGGTGAGGTGTCTCACTTGGTTCCCGTAGGAGATAAGGATGGGTCTGAGCCTGGTGACTAGGCTGTTGTGAACGGTAGAAGGGGAGTTGATCAGATGAAGGAAAGGAAGGTCTTCTTCGTAGTAGAAGGTCTTCGTCTTTTACTTGGGAGAAATTAGCAAATATTCCCTTCAGTTGCCCCCCTATTCCGTGGTCGTTTTGCCCAGACGGCCTTCGGAATATCAAGAGTCGGGGTTAGGCCAGTAATTTCGCCCATTCCTCTTTTTCTTTTTATTGAGCTTCGTGGCCATAATGGGACACGACGGTTTTCCATCTGGCTGGGACACGTGTCGCTTGGGGGATGGGTACACGCTCCAAGGTACAACCGCCTCCCTTAATGCTGTAACTGTCCCATTTAAGCCAGCGTCTTCTTCTTTTTTCAAAAAATTTTTTGGCTCTCTGCACTTTTCACTTTTCGACTGGTTTGGGGTTTTGCTAATTCGGGGAAGTTCGTGCTCCGGTGACCGTTCTCAGAGACCACTGTTCACGGCAACAGCTTTTCCACCGGTAAGCTGACTTTCCTTCTTTCCTATTTGTTCTTTTCTGGTACCGTGGTTGCGTTTTGAGTGGTTGGGGAACAAAAGGCCTCGCCTTTACCCTCTCTTTTGTATTTCGGTAGGTTCTTGCGGCGAGGTTTGAGTGCTGCATTGCCTTTAGGACCCTTATCCCGAGTCTTTATGGCTCTAGGCGTGGGTGACTTTTCGGAGTCGTCGTCCTCTGGTGGGGGGCATTCACTGACGCCAATGTCCGGATCTGAGGATCCTGGAAGTCAGGGACGGTCTTCCGAGACCGCCGAGTCATCTTCATCAGACTCTGTGTCCCAGGAGCCTCGTATACCCATCTCGGTCCGAAACCTGAACAAACCCTTCATAGCTGAAGGGGTCCCTTCTAAGCTAATAGATAAGGATGTGGTGAGAATAAGGAGCCGGTATCAAATCCCTGAGAATATAGTGCTTAGATTGCCTGACGATGGCGAATGGGCGTGTTCTTCCAATGGGGAAGACATTGCCCTCTACGAGGATAGCCTAACTGGTGGTTTGAGGTTGCCCTTTAGGCCCTTCGAGAGAGAGGTCCTTCATCGGCTCGGCATATCCCCTAGCCAGTTAAATCCAAACGGCTGGCGAATCATGACAGGCCTTCAGGTTCTTTGGAGGATGGCCAGTGAAGGGGAGTATGATTTGTCTGTGGACGAGTTCTTCTTTTTGTACAAGTTGACTTACATGCCTTCCACACCGGGGGTTTGGGGCTTCATGCGCCATAGGGGGTCGCCGAAGCTTATTTTGGAGCTCCCAAATTCCAATAGGAGCTGGAAGCCGAAGTTCTTCTTCCTGTGTGGTAGTCATTTCGAGTTTACCCCGGGGGAGGAAGCAGGCGAGCTTTATGGCCTTCGTCGATCCTGGGGGATTCCCAATGCCAATGGTGCACTTACCTCCTTTTCCTTTTTGTCACTTGTTTTTGGTATTTACACTTGACGGCCTTCTGGGGATTTACTTAGTGAACTTTGTCCTTTTTCAGCTTTTCACCGTCCTTCCCTATCCAAGCGTTTAAAACAACGTCTTTCACTGGTCACTGACTTTCAGAAGGGAAGGGCAGTGGGATTGTTTGATCTTGTGTCTCCCATAACTTTAGCACAGTGGTCTTTGGGTCCTGAACCCAGCGCTGAGGTTCTGAAGGCCATCCAGGCGTATAACCGAAGTGGGTGACCCTTTTTTTTTGAGTTTTTAGATGAAGGTTTGTGCGGTCTTTTCTTGATACCTTTTCCTGTTTCAGGCATGACTACCAGGGCTGAGCGTAAGCGCCTGAGGGAAGCGGCGCAGAAGGTGGATGACCTTCCTGACGCGAGTGCTCTTTTTTCCAAGAGAGCTAAGTCTGAAAAGAAGGTGCCTATGGAGAAGGGCACCAGTTCTAAGAAAGGAGGTCGTCAAGAAAAACCTCTTCCTGCTGCAAAAGGTAGGGCTGCAGAGAAGGTCCATGTGTACCATGAGATCCCTTCTTCTCCTGTTAGGGCATTAAAGGGGAAGGAAGTGAGTGCCTGACGAGATTCAGCCAACCATCTATAGTAGCTCATCCAGGGCCATGGACAAGGTGAAGGAGATGTACGAGCAGGTCGATCTGGAGGTGTATGATCATGTAGAGGATTTGGATCTTCTACGCTTGTCAATTCAGGATTCCTTGAAGGTTGTCTTCCTCTCCTTTTGTTTTTAAATGTACCTTCCTCATATTTTCTTCTCTTCTGACCTTCTTTTTCCCGTTCAGGCTGCAGGACAAGTGTTTGTCTTGGGCAACCGGGTTCGTATGTCAGCACGTGAGTCAGCGAAGCTTAAGGCAGATCTCGAGAAGGCCAATGCTCAATCCTCTGCCCATCAAGAGGCTATGGAAACCCTTAATGCTGAAAGGGGAGTTCTGAAGAGCCAAATGAAGAAGCTGGAAACCGACCTCAAAGCTAAGGACGGCCGTCTGTCTGCCTTGGAGAAAGAGCGCGACGAGTTACTGCGGAAGACCGTGGGCCTTCAGCAACAGGTCTTAAATGCTCGGGAGACGGCCGTCAACGAGTTTAAAGCTTCTGAGGAGTTCGAGGATGATACTCGCCGCTACTATGTTGCAGGTTTCGAGCATTTCAGGAAGAGGGTTGCTCTAGCTTTCGGGGATGCCCAAGACTGGACCACAGGTGAAGATTATTGATGACGAAGAAACCATTGTTGCGGAAGGGGATAGTGAGGAAGAAGAGGAAGGGGATGACGTCCAGTCTAAAGAACAGGTAGCCATTCCGCCGGATGTCCCTTCTGCTCTTCCTAGTAGCGACCAGAGTGGCGGTCTGGCCTCAGGTTCTGCGGGAGAGCCAGCTGCTTCCCTGGATGAGGGGGCCACTGTCCCTTCAACTGATAAAGAGGCGCCTTAGTTTTATTTTCTCCATGTATAGTCCAACTAGGAGGCTTTTCTTTTGAAGAAACAAACAATGTTGTTCTAAACAAGGTCATGTTTACTCCTACTGGAAGGGGTGTGACCGGTACTTAACACAATCTGTCGGTTAGGGTCATGTTTACTCCTTGTGGAAGGGGTGTGACCCATACTTATCATACTCTTTTGGCTAGGGCCATGTTTACTCCTTGTGGAAGGGGTGTGGCCCATATTTTCAATGAAATTATGTCCTTATGCAGTTTTCTTCTGTCATTTCTTTTGAAGTAGTTACTGTATTTCCTTTTATTCTCGTAAATCAAAGCGCTCGTTTTTGCATAAGAGCAACTTAACAATACATAGAAGAACGCTATTGATGGTCTTCCTTAATAAGTATGCCTCGGGGGCATCTATCTTGATAATGTATAGAAGAACGTTCTTGACGGTCTTCTTTGATAAATATATCCCTTGGGTGCCTTAACATGATACGAAACAGGAAGGCTTTCTTGAAGGTCTTCTTCTACAAATGCACCCCTTGGATGTCTTAGATTAATGAGGAACAGAAGAGCTTTCATTGAAGGTCTTCTTCTATATACGCACCCCTTGGGTGTCTAACTTAATAAGGAACAGAAGAGCTTTCTTGAAGGTCTTCTTCTATAAACGCACCCCTTGGGTGTCTAACTTAATAAGGAACAGAAGAGCTTTCTTGAAGGTCTTCTTCTATAAACGCACCCCTTGGGTGTCTAACTTAATAAGGAACAGAAGAGCTTTCTTGAAGGTCTTCTTCTATAAACGCACCCCTTGGGTGTCTAACTTGAATAAGGAACAGAAGAGCTTTCTTGAAGGTCTTCTTCTATAAACGCACCCCTTGGGTGTCTAACTTGATAAGGAACAGAAGAGCTTTCTTGAAGGTCTTCTTCTATAAACGCACCCCTTGGGTGTCTAACTTGATAAGGAACAGAAGAGCTTTCTTGAAGGTCTTCTTCTATAAACGCACCCCTTGGGTGTCTAACTTGATAAGGAACAGAAGAGCTTTCTTGAAGGTCTTCTCGTTTAAGTGCACCTCGTGGGTGTCTAACATTTGCACCGCGTGGGTGTCTAACTCGTGCACCTCGTGGGTGTCTGACTAGCGCACCTCGTGGGTGTCTAACTTGTGCACCTCGTGGGTGTCTAACATTTGCACCGCATGGGTGTCTAACTCGTGCACCTCGTGGGTGTCTAACTTGTGCACCTCGTGGGTGTCTAACTTGTGCACCTCGTGGGTGTCTAACTTTTGGCATTCTTGTTGTGTTGACGCCCTTCAATGTAACGATTGATAATATTCGGGCAATAGCAAACGTACTTGAACATATATTTAAATGAAGACGGTCTTCAATTCATAGATAAAAGACATTGTTTGAGTATACAAACTTCTTAACCATAAGGAAGGTGACTAATGTACGTACCTCAAGGGTAGTACTTCTTGAGGTGCTCAGCATTCCAAGGATGAGGTAGCTTCTTTCCATGACGGTCCTCTAGATGATAGGTGCCCCTTCGGTAATATTGGGTGACCTTGTAAGGGCCTTCCCAGTTGGGGCCTAGCTTTCCCTGTGATGGGTCCTTAGTCGCTTGGCTGACCTTCCTTAAGACCCAGTCGCCGACTTCAAAGCGTCGGAGCTTTACCCTGGTGTTATAGTACCTAGCCATTCTTCCTTGGTAAAGTGCAATCCTTTGCGCTGCTTTTCCTCTCGCTTCATCCAGAAGGTCAAGGTTCAGGCGAAGCTGCCCTTCGTTCTCTTCTTCTCTGTGGAAGGTCGTCCGGAAGGTGGTTAGCCCGATTTCGACGGGAATCACAGCCTCTGTGCCGAATGTGAGCTTGAAGGGGGTTTCTCTTGTTGGGGTTCTCACTGTGGTTCGGTATGCCCATAGTATACTTGGGAGTTCTTCCACCCACATACCCTTTACCCCTTCAAGCCGGGTCTTGATCTGCTTGAGCAAGGTCCGGTTTGTAACCTCGACTTGACCATTAGCTTGTGGGTGCCTAGGGGAGGAATAGTGGTTCTTTATGTTTAACTGACTGCACATCTCCCTGAAGGGTCTGTTATCAAATTGTTTCCCGTTGTCGGAAATCAGGACTCGCGGAATTCCGAATCGACAGATGACGGCCTTCCAGACAAAACTCTTGACATTCTTCTCTGAAATTATTGCCAAGGGTTCTGCCTCCACCCATTTGGTAAAGTAGTCAATTGCAACCACTAAAAATTTTGCTTGCTTTGTCCCTACCGGAAATGGCCCCATGATGTCTAGCCCCCATTGTGCGAAGGGCCAAGGTGAGGTTATGGGCGTGGTTTCCTCCGGTGGTACCCTTGGAATGTTGGCGAAACGTTGGCACTTATCACAAGCCTTCACATATTGGGTGGCGTCATGTAGGAGAGACGGCCAATAGTAGCCTGCCCTTGTGAGTTTATGTGCCAAAGATCTTGCCCCTGAATGGTTTCCGCAAATCCCTTCATGGACTTCCCTGATAACATAATTGGCCTCTTCAGGTGACAAACATCTAAGGTAGGGTCGCGAAAAACCCATCTTGTAAAGGATGCCCCCCAGCAACCGGAAATGAGAAGCCCTTATTCTGAGCTTGTGCGCTTCTGTCCTATCTGCCGGGAGTGTCCCTTCCCTGAGATAACGGGTTATGGGTGACATCCATGTCGTATTGTCGGCAATGGAGTTCACTATTTCCTCTTCCGTGGAAGGTCTTCCTTGGATCTCAATGAAGCCATCTATCTCAATTCCTGATGATGCCAATCTAGCTAGACGATCGGCGGCTACATTGTCTTCCCTTGGGATTTGGAGCAGTTCTACTTTTTCGAAATGAGCCAACAGAGTCTTGACGGTCGTCAAGTATTTTTTCATTCCTGTCCTCTTTAGCTTCATATTCGCCCTTCACTTGCCCCACAATTAACTGAGAGTCGCTTTTGATGGTTAATGCCTTGATTCCCATGCCCTTGGATAACCTTAGCCCGGCTAGAAGGGCTTCATATTCCGCTTCGTTGTTCGTGGCACGGAAACGAAGCTGAAGGGCATATTCAAATTTATCTCCTTCAGGGGAAACTAGGATGACTCCTGCCCCACTCATTTCTTTAGTGGATGATCCATCTATGCTCACCGTCCAGGCTTCACCTTCTTCTGGTTTCTCATCTTCCTTTAATGGGTGCGTGAATTCTGCAATGAAATCGGCTAAAGCTTGGGCCTTTATTGCAGTGCGTGGCCTGTAGTCTATATCAAATTCACCCATTTCTATGGACCACTGTACTAATCTTCCAGCCGCATCTGGCTTGTTCATGGCCTTCCTGATGGGATAGTCGGTCATAACTATGATTGAGTGGGCTTGGAAATATGGCCTAAGTTTTCTGGATGCAATCAGTAGGGCAAAAGCCAATTTTTCCATGTTGGTATATCTTTCTTCGGCACCCCTTAAGGCCCTACTGGTGTAGTAGACGGCCTTCTGAACGCGTTCCTCTTCGCGGATTAGAGCAGAACTGACTGCTGAAGCAGATACGGCCAAGTACAGATACAACGCTTCTCCCGTCTGGGAAGGGCTAAGTAAAGGTGGGGAAGTCAAATAGGCCTTTAGTTCTTCAAAAGCTTGTTGACACTCTTCCGTCCACTGGAAGGCCTTCCTTAAAATTTTGAAGAAAGGGAGGCACTTGTCCGTGGATCTTGAAACGAATCTGTTTAGGGCGGCTGCCTTCCCCGTTAAGCTTTGAACTTCTTTGACGGTCTTCGGAGGAGACATTTCCAAGATGGCCTTGATTTTGTCCGGGTTGGCTTCTATCCCACGCTTGAGATACCATGAAGCCGAGAAACTTACCGGAAGAGACTCCGAAGACACACTTAGCAGGATTTAGCTTCATGTTATACCTTCTTAATGCCTGGAAGGTCTCTTTTAAATCAGCAAGGTGGTCGTCATCCTTCTTGCTTTTTACTAGCATGTCATCTACATATACTTCCACGTTTCTTCCGATCTGGTCGTGAAACATCTTATTTACCAACCTCTGGTAGGTAGCTCCAGCATTTTTAAGGCCAAAAGGCATTACCTTGTAACAGAAAAGCCCCCTACTAGTGATGAAGGCCGTCTTCTCTTGGTCTTCCTCTGCCATTTGAATTTGATTGTAGCCCGAGAAGGCATCCATGAAGCTAAGTAACTTATGTCCAGCAGTAGAATCCACTAGTTGATCTATTCTTGGGAGGGGATAACTATCCTTGGGGCAAGCCTTGTTTAGATCCGTGAAATCGACACACATTCGCCATTTTCCGGTGGCTTTTTTGACCATCACAACGTTGGCAAGCCATTCCGGGTAGTAAACTTCCCTTATGAAACCTGCCTGTAGTAGCTTGTCTACCTCTTCCGTTACAGCTGCGTTTCTCTCAGGGGCGAAGACCCGCCTCTTCTGCTTGACGGGCTGGAAGGAGGGGTTGACATTTAGCTGATGGGCTACTACTTTGGTGCTGATGCCTGGCATGTCAGCATGGCTCCAGGCAAAAATATCGGCATTTTCCCTTAAAAACCGTACTATCGAATCTCGTACTTCTCCCTTTATGGAGGTGCCTATCCGTGTTGTCTTCTTTTCGTTAGGAAGGCCTTCTACTAGTGTGATCTCTTCTAGCGCTTCGGTTGGTTCAGCAATGTTTTGCCGTTCCTCCACAATCAGTGCTTGATGGACCGGCTCTGTGCTTGTGGAGGTCAGATAACATTCTCTGGCCATTGCTTGATCTCCCCTCATCTCCCCTATCCCATTTTCTGTTGGAAAACGGACCAAGAGGTGGTACCTTGAAGTGACAGCTCGGAGGCGATTCAGAGTAGGGCGTCCGATTATCACGTTATAGGCAGAAGGGCAATCTACTACTAAGAAGTCGACCTTCTTGGTGGCTTGTTTCGGATAGGTACCTGCTACGAGTTGGAGGGTGATTATACCAAGTGGATAGACGCTGGTTCCTGCGAAACCAACCAATGGGGTCTCGATGGGTCGCAGCTGGGCCTTATCAATTCTCATTTGCTGGAAGGCCGTCAAGTAGATGATATCCGCCGAGCTACCATTGTCAATCAAGACCCGTCTTGTGGAATAGCCTGCAATCTCCAAAGTGACGACCAAAGCATCGTCATGAGGGTGGAAGACCTTGCGGGCATCTTCCTCTGCAAAAATAATGGGAAGGTCTTCCAGCCTCGGTTTTTTGTCCATCTTCTGTGTTACCAACACATTGCGTATTTGGCGCGCATAAGCTTTTCGTGAGGAACGCGAGGTCCCTCCTGCTGCCACTCCTCCGGTTATCACATGAATTTCTCCTAGTGGGGGGGGTCGTGGAAGGACTTCCACTGGAGGTCGTTGTTGACGGGGCCCTTGAGGACGGCCTTCTCTCTGTCCCCTTTCAACGAATCTCTGTAACTTTCCCTGCTTGATCAGTTCCTCGATCTGCCTCTTCAAGTCGTAACAATCCTCTGTGTTGTGGCCGTGGTCCCTATGAAAACGGCAGTACTTGTCCCTCGGCCTTTTGTCGGGGTCTGTCAACAACTTGCCCGGCCACTTCAAAGCCGGATCATTTCTTATTTGCATGAAAATATGGTCTACAGGAGCGTTTAGGGGAGTGAAGTGGTTGAATCTCTCATTGAATCCCCTTCCATTCCTATCCTCTTGTCTCTTGTTTCTGTTCCGCTGAGCTTTGGGCCTTATATCATGGGGCTCCGCAGGACGGTCGGGATGTTCCCACTTCCTCTTCTTTCCTATGGTTTGGTCTCGAGCCAGAAGGGCTTCCTCCCCATTCATATGCCGCTGAGCCTCATACATCATCTCTGTCATGGTGCTTGGAGGATCTTTATAGACCGAGAACAGAAAATCTCCTGCCTGAAGACCGGAGATGAAGGCAGTCAACACCACTTTGTCGTCTGCTCCGTCAACCAATAACGTTTCCTTATTAAACCGGGTGAGGTAGGATCTCAAAGTTTCCCCTTCTTTCTGCTTAATATTCAGGAGGTGCGTGGTAGGTCGTCCGTATCGTTGTGCACCAATGAAATGGTTGAAAAACAAACGACTAAGTTGAGCGAAGGATCCTACCGAGTCAGGTGTTATCTTTTTAAACCATACTCTAGCGGGTCCCTTAAGGGTGGTGGGAAAGGCACGACACATGATTTCGTCTGGGACCCCTTGAAGACACATCACGGTCTTGAAAGATTCCAGATGGTCGAGGGGATCTTTTGACCCGTCAAAAGTTTCTAAGGAAGGCATTCTGAATTTAGATGGTAGAGGAAAAGAGATTACCGCTTTTGTGAAGGGCGAGTCTGTTGTATGGACAAGATCATCAAGGTTCTTGGCTGTCCGTCCTTTAAATTCGTCCTTCATCTCCCCCATTTGTATCCTCATTGCCTTCAGCTCTTGTTCCCACTTGGCCGATGACTCCTCAACGGTTATTCTCGTGTTATCGCCCTTCGTCTCACCCTCCTGCTCTTGGCGTTGCTCGTGTTGTTGCTCCTGTTGTTGTTCTTGTTGTTGTTCTTGTTGTTGTTCTTGTCGAGACTCAGCATCCCCCCTTTCCTTACTCTTTCCCTTGTCCCTTGTCTTCTGCTTCTCAGCCTCTTGTTGCAAGAGCTTCTGGTTAAGGACCTGGTTCTGTCGAGTGAGTTCCTGAAGGTTTGCAGTGAGATCTCGTACTTGTTTCTCCATCGCAGCCACCTCAGGAGATTGGCTACTGGAGGGGAGCGTTTGAGCGTGTACTTCCATCGATCGCGTCCTGACCATGCAGTCCTTTTATATCGGTGCGGTGAAAGGCGAGTATATGCGGCTTCCCACAGACGGCGCCAACTGATGTAACCCTGGAATCAGTGGACGGCAGTCAAGACGAGCAGCAGAGTAGACGACCTGCAAGAGGAAAATATGGTGATCGGAGGGGCACCGGTTTGGGGCCGGCCTAGGAGGCTCCGATGCCTTTGTTAGTCAAGGTCTTTCCGGTGGTTTAATGCAGAGAAATATTTTGTATTTTTTCAGTCTATTGCACATACCTGGGTACGGAAGGAGGATGGCCTTTTATGTCTTTCGGTCACCCACGTGGCCTTCCGGAGGTCGTCCGATCTTGGGACACCTGGGGAGTTTATGGCCCTTCATCTGGCAAGCAGTGGCTGGCTCGTGCGTGGTGCTGGGCGACGCTGCGAGGGCTTCATCCCCTGGATTCTCGGAAGACACCTGTTCTAGGTGAGGTGTTGATTCGGTGAGGTGTCTCACTTGGTTCCCGTAGGAGATAAGGATGGGGCTGAGCCTGGTGACTAGGCTGTTGTGAACAGTAGAAGGGGAGTTGATCAGATGAAGGAAAGGAAGGTCTTCTTCGTAGTAGAAGGTCTTCGTCTTTTACTTGGGAGAAATTAGCAAATATTCCCTTCAGAGTCTATTTTGCACCAAGGGTACGAGTTCTCATAATCGAAACATAGAACCTTAATTCCAACTTCAGCACACTCAATAGCATATTTTGGATTGTCATCTATCAGAACCTTAGCTCCTAAGGACCTGCCAAATACAATTTAAGATAAAATGTTTCTGCAGTAAGTCTCTAAAAACTCCTTCAAGAGGAGTGTATGGACTGACAAGTGATGGTCCGCAAAGGCAAAGCCAACAACCTGGTATCATAGCAACATTATGTGACATTACACGGCACTTGAACAACCTATTGGAATTGGAAGTTTAAAGAACAAGCTAAAAAAGATTTGAGAATACATAACTGTTAGGAATTTTAGGGAAATCAAAGGAGAACAAAAGGCTTTGAGGCACGATAAATCGCTGTCTTTAAGACTAGATTTGCCCCCTCTCCTCAGAGATTGCTAAGGGTTCAAGCAAATTAGTCTCTAGGATACAACAAAGCCAAGAATTAATGATAGCAAAATCAATTAATTCTTTTAGAACTTCTTAGAACATATTGTTTTCTTGCATATATTGACTGAACACGAATTCCTTTTTAATTGTAAGTGTATACCAGTCAAGAGTCACCATGAAAAGGCACCATTTCAGCCTTTAACTGCCTTAACTGCCGTGATCCAGTCGCCTGAATTAGTGGTCCAGGCGACTGAGTCAGGCAGAAACTCCCTGGCACGACATCCAGTCGACTAGACCACCAATCCAGGCGACTAGATCAGCCAAGTACAAGTCATCCAGTCGACTGGATTGGTGGTCCAGTAGACTGGATTGGGCAGAAACTCTAGACTTTAAAAACTGTCAAATCCAGTCTACTAGATACAAATCCAGTCTACTGGATTTAACTATTACAACCTATTATTAGTTATTAAATATCTAACAATCCCCCACTAGGTTGTAATATTTCTTGTTCAGTCTACAGCACACACAAAGCTTATGCATCAAAGAAGGTGTCTTTCAACTTAAACCCTCTCCTAGTGTAATTACTTCAAAGTTTCAAGAGAGTTGTTGGTGGCTCATTCGCTTAAACCAAAACTCTTTTCCTTAAAACCGGAAATAACACACACACAGCAATGATCTTTAACATTAGAAGTTCTCCTATAGTTTAGCACTTAAATGGCCTTGTGCTCTACCTGGTTTAGTGAACATTTACAAGAGAAAACCTTAACTCTTGTTTAGAAGCGGCACCACTCCTATGTTCACAAAGGTGAAGTTCCTTTTTTATGTCCCTGTTACACAGACATCACTTGATTTGAACTTCATTAAGAGTAAAAACTCATCCTCCTAACGTAACAGACTGCACTATTCCATCCTGAATGGGACACAAGTTTTAGTGCTCTTACCAATCACGAATCAACAGCTTGTTATTACCCTTTAAACCTCTTCAAGTAAATCTACTCAAGGTTGGGTTCCCACTGTTGGTGATTCTTTTAGAAAAGGTTTTAGTCCCATTCCTATGGAAGTTACCCTTACCATATCTCGAGATAAACCTTTGGTAAACGGGTTAGCAAGATTTCCACTTGACTTTACGTAGACAATAGAAATTACACCATCTTCTATTAGCTGTCTTACGTACTCATGTCTTAGACTAATATGTCTAGACTTTCCATTATAGATTTTACTGTATGCTTTTGACATCGTGGCTTGGCTATCACAGTAAATAGATATGGCTGACATCGGTTGTGGCCACAACTCTATATCATATAACATGTTCCTTAGCCATTCTGCTTCTTTACCAGCCGAAGCCAAAGCAATAAACTCAGATTCCATAGTTGAATGAGAGATACACGATTGCTTTTTAGATGCCCATGATATTGCACCCCCACCAAGAGTGAATATCCAACCAGATGTTGACTTATTGTCACCTACACTAGTCACCCAATTAGCATCTGAATATCCTTCTAACACAGCTGGATATCCAGAATAATAGAGTCCTAAATTTTTGGTTTTCTTTAAATAACCAAGGACTCTTGCAATGGCTTTCCAATGCTCTTCACTAGGGTTACTAGTATACCTTGAAAGTCTGTTTACTGCGAAGGCTATATCTGGTCTTGTACAATGCATGGCATACATCATGCTTCCTATTGCACTAGCAAACTCGAGCTGTGCAATTGCCATTCCAGTATTCTCAACTAACTTATAGTTGGAATCAAACGGTGTATTTACCTCCTTAACATTGAGATGCTTATATTTAAGAAGCACCTTCTCAATGTAATGATTTTGACAAAGTGCATAACCTTCATTATGTCTTTTAACCTTGATCCCTAAGATAGTATCTGCTTCATTAAGATCTTTCATCTTAAACACCGAAGCTAAATACTTCTTGGTTTCACATACACCTAACATGTTTGTTCCAAAGATAAGCATATCATCCACATACAAGCACACAATTACTCCATACTCACTAGTAAACTTAGAGTAGACACACTTGTCGGCTCCATTGTGTTTGAAACCATTAGCTAGAATAACAATATCAAACTTCTCATGCCATTGTTTAGGTGCTTGTTTTAAGCCATATAATGACTTAACCAACTTACAGACTTTCTTTTCATTTCCAGGAAGCACAAAGCCTTCCGGTTGATCCATATAGACCTCCTCGTCTAAATCTCCATTTAGGAAAGCTGTCTTTACATCCATTTGATGTACCACCAGCTTATAAATGGATGCAAGTGCTATTAGCACACGAATAGATGTAATCCTAGCAACCGGTGCATAGGTATCAAAGTAATCTATTCCCTCCCTTTGCCTAAATCCTTTAGCCACTAACCTTGCTTTAAAGGTTTGAATAGTTCCATCAATCCTATATTTTCTTCTAAATACCCATTTATAACCAATGGTATTAGAACCCGGAGGAAAGATCCACAAGAACCCAAGTATTGTTGGACAATATTGAGTCCATTTCATCATTAACAGCTTCTCTCCAAAAAGCTGCATCTCTTGAAGTCATAACTTCACTATAAGTATTTGGATCTTCTTCCACATTTCCTACAAAAGGAAGCTTGCTAAGGACCTTTTCTCTGTTTCCTTCTACAAGGTAAACATTCACTTGGTATGAAATGAAATCAGGACCAAAATCCTTTTCTTTTCTTACCCTTTGACTCCTTCTTTGTTCATTTAGTGAACTTGGTTCTATTCTCTTGTTTCCACTAAGAGAATCATTAACCAATGAGTCAGATTCTTGTGTTTGTTTTGGTTCTATTTGAGAATCATTTATAAATTTGTTCTCAATGAATTCCACGTCTCTTGATTCTACTATAGTGTTGGAACTCAAATCCAACAATCTATAAGCTTTAGAATTCACTGCATAACCAACAAACACACTCTTGATAGCTCTAGGTCCAAGCTTGGTTCTTTTAGGATCTGGAACTCTAAAGTAGGCTATACACCCCCACACTTTAAGATAACTCAAAATTAGGCTTCCTACCATTCCATAACTCATATGGAGATGACTGAATTTTCTTAGATAGAACCCTATTATGTACATGACATGCAGTTAGCAAAGCTTCACCCCACAAATTGAAAGGTAGCTTTGCACTTACTATCATTGCATTCAACATGTCAACTAGTGTTCTATTCTTTCTTTCAGCTAAGCCATTTTGTTGGGGTGTATAAGGGGCTGACCTTTGGTGAATTAGTCCATTTTCCTCACAATAAATGGTAAACTCTTGTGGAAAATATTCACCACCTCTATCACTTCTAAGAATTTTAATTCTTTTATCCTTTTGATTTTCAACCTCAGTTTTATACTTCTTAAACATATCAAAGGATTCATCTTTATTCCTCATTAGATAGACATAAGTATACCTAGAGAAATCATCTATGAAAGTGATAAAGTAACGTTTTCCACCTCAAGCCGGGTCTTAATCTGTTTGAGTAAGGTCCGGTTTATAACGTCAACTTGACCGTTTGCTTGTGGATGCCTGGGGGAGGAATAGTGATTTTTTATGTTCAGTTGACCACACAATTCCCTGAAGGGTCCATTATCAAATTGCTTCCCTTTGTCGGAAATCAAGACTCGTGGGATCCCAAATCGACAAATGACGGCCTTCTAGACGAAACCCTTGACATTCTTTTCTAAAATTGTTGCCAAAGGTTCTGCCTCCACCCATTTAGTAAAGTAGTCAATCGCAACCATTAAAAATTTTGCTTGTTTCGTTCCAACCGGAAATGGGCCCATGATATCTAGCCCCCATTGCGCGAAGGGCCATGGTGAGGTTATGGGTGTGATTTCCTCCGGTGGTACCCTCGGGACATTGGCGAAGCATGGCACTTGTCGCAAGTCTTTGCATATTGGGTGGCATCATGTAGAAGGGACGGCCAGTAATAGCCTGCTCTTGTGAGCTTATGTGCGCCAAAGATCTTGCCCCTGAATGATTTCCACAAACCCCTTCATGGACCTCCCTGATGGCATAATTCGCTTCTTCTGGCGACAAACACCTAAGGTGGGGTCGTGAAAAACCCATCTTGTAAAGGATGCCCCCCAGCAACTGGAAGCAAAAAGCTCGTATTCGGAGCTTGTGTGCTTCTGCCCTATCTGCAGGAAGGGTCCCTTCTTTAAGATATCGGATTATAGGTAACATCCACGTCGTGTTGACTGTGATGGAATTTACTATTGCTTCTTCTGTAGAAGGTCTTCCTTGGATTTCGATGAAGCCATCTACTTCTACCCCTGATGACGCCAACCTAGCTAGACGGTCGGCAGCTTCATTTTCTTCCCTTGGAATCTGAAGCAATTCTACCTTCTTGAAATGCGTCAGTAGGTTCTTGACGATCGTCAAATATTTCTTCATTCTATCTTCCTTAGCTTCATACTCACCCTTGACTTGCCCTACAATTAACTGAGAATCGCTTTTGACGGTCAGGTTCTTGATTCCCATACTCTTGGATAATTTTAGTCCGGCTAGAAAGGCTTCATACTCCGCCTCGTTGTTTGTGGCACGGAAACGTAGCTGAAGCGCATACTCGAATTTATCCTTCTCTGGAGAGACAAGGACGACTCCAGCCCCACTCATTTCCTTAGTAGATGATCCGTCTATATTTACCGTCCAGGCCTCACCTTCTTCTAGTTCCCCTTCATCTTTCCATGGTTGAGTGAATTCCACAATAAAATCGACCAAGGCTTGGGCCTTTATCGCAATGCGTAGGCGGTAGTCGATATGAAATTCACTCATTTCTATGGACCACTATACTAGTCTTCCGGCCGCATCTGGCTTATTCATGGCCTTCCTGAGGGGATAGTCAGTTAAAACTATTATAGGATGGGACTGGAAGTATGGTCTAAGCTTTCTTGACGCAATCAGCAAAGCAAAAGTTAATTTTTCCATGTTAGAATATCTTTCTTCTGCTCCCCTCAAGGCCCTACTGGTGTAGTAGACAGGCTTTTGAATGCGCTCTTCCTTGCGGATTAGCGCAGAACTGACTACGGAAGCCGATACAACCAAGAACAAATATAATTCCTCACCCGTCTGGGAAGGGCTGAGTAACGGTGGGGAGGATAAATAGACCTTCAATTCTTCAAACGCCTTCTGGCATTCTTCTGTCCACTAGAAGGCCTTCCTGAGGGTTCTAAAGAAGGGGAGGCATTTGTCCGTAGATCTTGAAACGAACCTGTTCAGAGCGGCTGCCTTCCCTGTCAAGCTCTGAACCTCCTTGACGGTCTTCGGAGGACTCATGTCTAGGATGGCCTTAATTTTATCTGGGTTGGCTTCTATCCCGCGCTATGACACCATGAAACCCAGAAACTTGCCGGAGGAGACCCCGAAAACACACTTTGCAAGATTCAGTTTCATGTTGTACCTTCTTAGCACCTGGAAGGTTTCTTTTAAGTCAGTGAGATGGTCTTCATCCTTTTTGCTCTTTACCAGCATGTCATCCACGTATACTTCCACGTTTCTCCCTATTTGGTCATGGAACATCTTGTTTACCAGTCTCTGGTAGGTGGCCCCAACATTTTTGAGGCCGAAGGGCATTACCTTGTAACAGAAAAGGCCCCTACTTGTGATGAAAGTCGTCTTCTCTTGGTCCCCTTCTGTCATCTGAATCTGATTGTAGCCAGAGGAGGCATCCATGAAGCTGAGTAACTTGTGTCCAGCTGTGGAGTCCACTAGTTGGTCTATTCGTGGAAGGGGATAGCTGTCCTTGGGACATGCCTTGTTTAAATCTGTGAAATCGACACACATTCGCCATTTTCCCATGGACTTTTTGACCATTACAACATTGGCGAGCCATATCGGGTAATAAACCTCCCTTATGAAACCTGCCTTTAATAACTTGTCAACCTCTTCCATCACAGCAGCGTTTCTTTCTGAGGCGAAGACTCGTCTCTTCTGTTTGACGGGGGATGTGGAAGGGTTGACATTCAGCTTGTGGGCTATTACTTCGGTGCTGATGCCTAGCATGTCATCATGGCTCCACTTAAAGACATCGGCATTCTTCCTCAAGAAACTTACTATCAAATCTCGTATCTCTTTTGTCATAGAAGTTCCTATCTTTGTCGTCTTCTTTTTATTGTCTTCTATCAGTACGATCTCCTCTAATTCTTCGGTTGGTTCAGCAATGTTTTGCCGCTCTTCCACGATCAGCGTTTGGTGGACCTGCTCTGCATTCACAGTGGTTAAGTAACATTCTCTGGCCGTTGCTTGATCTCCCTTCATCTCCCCTATCCTATTTTCTGTTGGAAAACGAACTAGAAGGTGGTATGTTGAAGTGACAGCTCGAAGGCGATTTAGAGTAGGGCGTCCGATTATCACATTATAGGCAGAAGGGCAATCTACTACCAAGAAATTGACCTTCTGGGTAGCTTGTTTCGGATAGGTACCTGCTATGATCTGAAGGGTGATCATTCCAAGAGGGTAGACACTGGTTCCTGCAAAACCGACCAATGGGGTTTCGATGGGTCGCAGCTAATCCTTGCCGATTTTCATTTGCTGGAAGGCCGTCAAATATATGATGTCCGCAGAGCTGCCATTGTCAATCAAAACACATCTGGTGGAATAGCCGGCAATCTCCAATGTGACAACCAATGCGTCGTCATGGGGGTGGAAGACTTTGTAGGCGTCTTCTTCTGTAAATGTAATAGGAAGGTCTTCCAACCTCGGCTTCTTGTTATTTTTCTGTGTGACCAGCACATTATGTATTTGGGGAGCGTAAGCTTTTCGTGAGGAACGGGAGGTTCCTCCTGCTGCCATTCCTCCGGTTATCACATGAATTTCTCCCAGTAGGGGTCTCGGAAGTGCTTCCACTGGAGGTCGTTGTTGACGGGCCCCTTGGGGATGACCTTCTCTTTGACCGCTTTCAACAAACCTCTGCAACTTTCCTTGCTTGATTAGCTCCTCGATCTGTCTCTTCAGGTCGTAGCAATCCTCTGTGTTGTGGTCGTGGTCCCTATGAAAACGGCAGTATTTGTCTCTCGGCCTCTTGTCGGGGTCCGTCAACAGCTTACCCGGCCATTTCAAAGCTGGGTCATTCCTTATTTGCATGAAAATGTGATCTACAGAAGTGTTTAGAGGGGTAAAGTGGTTGAATCTCTCATTAAATCCCCTTCCACCCCTATCCTCTTGTCTCCTGTTTCTGTTCCTCTGGGCTTTGGGCCTTGTCTCATGGGACTCCGTCAGTCGGTCGGCATGTTCCCCTTTTCTCTTCTTCCCTGTGGTCTGATCTCGAGCTAGAAGGGCTTCCTCCCCATTTATATGCCGTTGAGCCTCATACATCATCTCCGTCATAATGCTCGGGGGATCTTTATAGACTGAGAATAGAAAATCTCTCGATTGGAGGCCAAAAATGAATGCTGTCAACACCACTTTGTCGTCTGCCCCGTCAACCAGCAACGTTTCTTTATTGAACCTGGTGAGGTAAGATCTCAAGGTTTCCCCTTCCTTCTGCTTGACATTCAGGAGGTGTGTGGTAGGTCGTCCATATCGTTGTCCACCGATGAAATGGTTGAAAAACAAACGACTAAGTTGAGCGAAGGATCCTACCGAGCTAGGCGTTAGTTTTTTAAACCATACCCTCGCGGGTCCCTTAAGGGTGGTTGGAAAAGCACGACACATAATTTCGTCTAGGACCCCTTGAAGACACATCATAGTCTTGAAAGAATCCAAGTGGTCGAGGGGGTCTTTTGATCCATCAAAGTTCTCCAAGGAAGGCATTCTAAACTTAGATGGTAGAGGAAAGGAGATTACCGTTTTCGTGAAGGGTGAATCTGTTCTATGGACAAGATCGTTAGTATTTTTGGCTGCTCGTCCCTTAAATTCATCCTTCATCTCCCCCATCTGTACCCTCATCGCTTTCATTTCTTGTTCCTACTTAGCCGATGACTCTTCAACGGTTATTCTCGTATTCTCGCCCTTCGTCTCACCTTCTTACTCTTGGCGTTGCTCTTGCTGTTGCTCCTGCTGTTGTTCTTGCTAACGCTCTTGTCGAGACTCAGCATCGCCTCTTTCCTTACTCTTTCCCTTGTCCTTTTCCTTCCCCTTCTGAGTCTCGTGCTGCAAAAGTTTCTGGTTGAGGACCTAGTTCTGCCAGGTAAGTTCCTGAAGATTGGCAGTGAGATCTCGCACTTGCTTCTCCATCGCAGCCACCTCTGGAGATTGGCTATTGGAGGGGAGTGCTTGAGCATGGATTTCCATCGATCACGTCCTGACCATGCAGTCCTTTTGTATTGGTGCGGTGAAAGGCAAAGATGCGCGTTTCCCACAGACGGCGCCAACAGATGTTGCTGTAAAATCAGTGGACGGCAGTCAGTCAAGCCGCGAGCTGGAAGACCTGCAAAAAGGAAGAACTGATCGGACCTAGGCACCGGTTTGGGGCCGGCCTAGGAGGCTCCAATGCTTTTGTTAGTCGGAGTATCCTTGTTTTAAAACTCTCTCTTTAATTTAGTGTTGCAGTGTACTGTTCATGGCTGAGAATAGGAGAGAGAATAGTTTTTTATACCTTCTGGTCAGACCACGTGGCCTTCCAGGCTCCGTCAGATCTGAGGACACGTGGTGAGCTGGTGACCCTTTGTCTGGAAGGTTGTTACTCGTTCCAGAGTGTGGTGCTGGGTGAAGTCACGAGGCCTCAAACCCCCTATATTCGCGTTGGGGAACACCTGTGCGTGACGCACGATTGGCTTGGTGAGCTGCCTTGCCCAGCTCTCGTAAGAGATAAGAGGTGAGTCACGACTAGATGACTAAGCGGTTGTTCATAGATGGAAGGGCGTCAGTCGTTCTGAGGGGTGAGCCGGTCTTCCTCTTGACGTTGAAGGTCGTCATTCGTCATTTGGGAGAAGCTGATAAATATCCCCTTCACCATTCATCTTTTTAGTGACAAAACATGAATAGAACCCTGAATCTGTATTCTATATTTTATTATAACATGATTAATATACAAGTATTACTTATTATACGAGCATTAATAAATTTTAAAATATTTTAGAGACTTGGATTTTGAATATGAATATATATATATATATAGAGAGAGAGAGAGAGAGAGAGAGAGAGAGAGAGAGAGAGAGAGAGAGAGAGAGGCAAAATTCTTTTTCTTTTTCTTTTTTTAAATGGAGACTTAGGTGTATAGAGGGAGAGAGAAAAAATTTGGAGACTTAAGTGTGTGTGTGTATATGTGTGTATATATATATAGATATATATATATATGTAGAGAGAGAGAGGAGTAAAAAAAAAAAGGAAACATTAGGATGATACTATATATATATATATATAGATATATAGAGAGAGAGAGAGAGAGAGAGAGAGAGAGAGAGAGAGAGAGAGAGAGAGAGAGAGAGAGAAGAAAGAGAGAGAAATTTTAAAAATTGATAGTCAACTATAGTTTTTGGAATTTTTATTTTTATTTTTTTTAGCTGTTACGAGATCTAAGGAATAACTATTACGGTCATTTTGATAAGGAATTGTTATTCCTCATTTTAAAGAATAGTCATTCCTAAGAAATAGCTATTTTCTGTAATAAAAGCGTAACCAAACAACCGAATGGTTATTCCTTAGGAATAGCTATTACATTACAAGACCTATTACAGTGTATCAAACGTGCCCTAGGTAATGACCATTTTTCATTTGGAATTTGAAGATGAAATGTTGGCAACATGGATGAGCATAACATTCTTTCCTTCCTAATGTTATCATGATTAATGGCACGACATTAATGACCATTTGGAATTTGAAGAGGAAACTTTGACAACATGGATCAACAAAAATTTATTTCCTTTGTAATGTTATCATGATTAAGGGTACGGCATTAATGACTAATTTTCGTTTGGAATTTGAAGCATAATCATTTTAGCATGATAATTTAGGGGATGATTAAATGTTGGTTAGTGGGCTGTTATATCATTATAATCATTTACCATGATTTAGGGGATGAACAATATCAAATCTCTCTCTCTCTCTCTCTCTCTCTCTCTCTCTCTCTCTCAACTTTTCCAATTCTTTAACACCTCAATTTCCTTCCAAATTGAGACTAATAAAATCCTCCATTATCTTTTTTAATAGCATCCCATAAATGCGTAAATGTTAATTGGTTGCTAAATTAATAATTGAGGGAGATGAAGAGAGAGAGACAGAGAGAGAGCACATGAGAATAATTAAGAGGAATCATGAGAGAGAGAAAAGAGGGGAAAGGGGAAGGATGACGTGGAATTGTAGGGAAAGAGAAATTCTTATATGGCAGGCTTTGGAGAAGGCTAAAAAAATATTTGAGGACTCGGCTATTAGTTTATACTAGTTGCAGACCCGCGCGATACGCAGAATAAGTAATTACTTTGTCATCAGTGGCGGCTCCAGGAAATTTTTTCAGGGTGTTCAACGTTCATTACAAAACTTGAATATAACATCACTAAAAAAAAAAATTACATGAAATATACAGTAAAAACATAAAATATCAAAGTATCACTACAAGACAATCAGACAAATATACAGTAAAAACATAAAATATAAACTATCAAATAAATAAATAAATATTATATTAAAAACTAAGATTCGGTCAAATAACTAAACAACTAACATATAACAAAACAACTAAACAAGTAGTCAAGACTGTCAAGTAGTGAAATAGATAAGAACAAAATAAGAGAGGAAAAGAAAAAAAAAGAAAAAAAACCCAGATCTGAGAGCCGAACCGGAACGGGTGAACGGCGGAACCAGTGAACCAGCAGCAGGCGTGGGCGCGTGGCGTGATCGAGCGGCGGCGGCAGCAGCAATCAGCAGGCGTGAGGCGGTGCGGTGAGGGACGGTCTGGCGGTGGACCGGTGGTGGCTACTGGCCTTCGCACTTCGCAGCAGCCAGCAGGGGTTTCAGCTTTTGGGTTTTCTCTCTCTCTCTGTCTGACTCTCTGTCTCTCAATTCAACTATTCAGAACAAATTTGAGATTTTTTTTTTGTCTTTGTTCAGGGCACGCTGCACGCACACCGCACGCAGTAAGTTTGGGATTTTTTTTTTTTTTTCTTAAATAGAATAAATTTAATTAATGGGCTGGGCTGGTTCAAACATTTGGGTTTAAACAAGTTATTATTTGGGCTTATTTTGTATTATGGGCTTAAATAAGTGTTGTTATTTGGGCTTTTTATTTTTGAGTATGGTAAATTGGGTTTATTAGATAAGGGTGTTCACAAATTATTTGAGGGTGTTCACAATTTTTATTTGAGGGTGTTCAGAATTTTTTTTTAGTCGAGAATATCTATATAAAAAAAAAAAATTTCTTTGATTTTTTAAAAAGTCAGGGTGTGCAGCTGCACACCCTGAGTATAAGGTAGAGCCGCCCCTGTTTGTCATGTTGTAATTGGCTTAATCGATATTGTTGTTGCATATAAGTAATCCTTTATTTTTTTGTATGAATTTATTTTGTAAAAGTGTTGGAAAATGTAATGTAAACAACAATTTAAAAGTTGGTGATAAATAAAAAATAAATAGCAATGCTAAAAACAAATATCTACATAAAAATAAAATAAAAGGAAGGGCCACAAAATGTATTAGTCAAATATAGACATCAAAGTGCCCATATTATTATTATTTTTAATTGAATTAAGGTGTTCTTACAAATGTCAAACATAAACTAAATTGTAAAACATGAATTAATGAATTATAAAATGTAAACAACGATTTAAAAGTTGGAGATAAATAAAAAATAAATAGCAATGCTAAAAACAAATATCTACATAAAAATAAAATAAAAAGAAGGGCCACAAAAATGTATTAGTCAAATATAGACATCAAAGTGCCCGTATTATTATTATTTTTAATTGAATTAAGGTGTTCTTACAAATGTCAAACATAAACTAAATTGTAAAACATGAATTAATGAATTACAAAATGATAGAATCAAAATTGTGAAACATGAATAGAAGTTGTATAGCATACCAAGCCCTAGGCACTCAGAGGCCAATAATTATCACATTATCGGCAACCAACCAAAGCCAAATTAGCCAAAAACCATGAAAAGTGCAATGAAAAACATGTAGAAGATCTCAAAAAACTAAAACTAAAACCTCACCTTGAAGGAATTTTCCAAATCATATCGTCCTTTGACGACTTTTATGGAGGTAGGGAGACAACATGAATTAGATTGCCATATATATATATATATATACACACAAAACTTAATTAAATGCAAGAGGCGGCATTGGAAGGTTCTGATTCTGAAAAGGTAGTAGTATGGAATTAATGGTTAATGAATAAAGAGGGCTAAAAAATGTGGCAATGTGAGAGAGAAGAGGAAGAGCCGGAAAAGAAAGAGTTAGAAGGAAAAGTAAAAGGCATGATATAGGATTGAATTGATGAAGAGAGAAAGAGTCAAACAGAGAGGGAAAAAAAAATAGGAATGAATTTATGAGGAGGCGTAAGAGAGAGAGAGAGAGAGAGAGAGAGAGAGAGAGAAGATGATTGAATTTATGAGTACATTGAGGAGGAGAGAGAGATATGAGGAGATGTGAGTCAACAAAGAGAGAAAATATGATGAAATAGGACAGTCATTTAAAATTTTAAAGTTGTGAGGAGAGGAAGAGACAAAGACAAAAGGAGAAAAAATAGGAAAGAATTTATGACTATTAATTATTGTATAGATTATAGAATCAATTGGAATAAATGAGGAAAAAAATAATTGGAAGAGAGGAGAAAAAAGTGGGAGAGAGAGAAAAGAGGGGAAGTAAAAAAAATGATAATCAATTGGAATAAATGAGGAGAGAAATAATTGGAAGAGATGAGAAAAAAAGTGGGAGAGAGAAAAGAGAGAGTTAATAGAGCTTTTAAGGAGAGAAAAAAAAAATTGTGAAAGGGAAGATGGAAGGAAGACTAACCATCAGCTCATTGGGCACTTCAAATCCCACGTGGCAGTATTTGGGAAGGTTAAAATAATTTCTCTGAGCTTCACCTATTATTTCTTACTAGTCGTAGACCTGCGCGATACGCGGAATATATAATTTGTGATGGGCTTAAATGATGATGTTGTTTTTGATTTTTTGGTACTAAATTTTTTTTTTAAGAGTTGAAAGAATCAGAGAATATTGAATTGTGATGATATAATAATTAATTTTATTATTAATTAGAATGAAATAAAAGTGATAAAATTAGCGATCTTGACTAAAAATTATATATATATATATATATAGATATATATATATATATATATATATATATATATATATATATATATATATATATATAGATATATTATATATATATATATATTATATGTATGAGATGGGTTCTTTTAGACAACCATCACAGGCAAAAGTGAAAAAAAATTCACGTTCAAATGTTTGTTGTCTACCTATAAGAACAATAATAAATTCATTTTTGGTCAACTTGAAATTTAATAAATATCATCACTAATAATAAATATACCTCAACAATAGAAGGATTCAATTTCACCTTCATTGCATTAAAAAATAATAATAATAATAAAGGACTAAAATAAATATGACTCTTTTAGTCTTTTATCTCCCCCACTGTGTATGGTTGTTATAAAATAAATATCCTATGTAGGATGTAGAAATGTCATCTCGATCAGATTGTAGGATCAGATTAAGAATAGCAAGATTATTCTTTAGGGATAAAGAAACTCTTAAATAAGCACAATACAGAAAACGTCCTAATTGAAACTAGCCAAAATTCAAAAAAAAAAAAAACTAAAGAATTCAACCTTAGTTTACAAAAATAAAAATTGAAGATGAAAATGTATTGTTCACTCACCATAATTTTGCAAAGACCCCAAGAGTATAAGTTTGAGTTCCATCTATTGATCAAAGAAAAAAAAAAGTTTGAGTGATATTTTTTTTTTTTTTGGGGTTTACTCGGTGCTAGTTGTGAGCAAGTGTACAAAACAGGAAATTTAAGGGGAATAAATATTGAATGGCTATATAAGGGGAATAAATGTATGCATTAAAGGTTTGACCTAAAATGATAGTCATTTATTTCAAAATATTATAATGGTGTACATATACATAAAGCAATTGTAAGTCCATCCGTTGCAATTCTTTCATTTTATTTTATTCTATTTTGACTTTTGTGTGTATTATAATGGTGTATTAACGGTAATGAGTGCTCAAGAAACTCTCTCTGCAAAACAAAAAATGTGTGTAGAGATTAAGAAAAAAATAACTTGAAGATGCCCCCTGCAACTAAATGCAAACATTAATAAAAAATCAAAATAAAATTTAAAAATTGATTATTCGATTATCTATCTAATATACATATTTTCGAAATAATTGTATTGCAAACATGTAACATTTAGTTATACAAGAAAACATGTAACGTTTAGCTATCAAGGAAAACTACATTTATCACATTATTAATGGGTGTTTAAATTTTTGAATTCAAAAAGGGAATTGATAGTCCATTAATCCTTTGAAAAATTGACAGAACATAAATTCGAATGGGAATAAATATTGTATGGCCATTTAAGTATAAATGGAATGAAATATAGAAAAATTAAAAACACAATATTGCAATAGGCGTAAATAAATGTATTTGCAAATATTAGTTTTGATTCATTGATACATATAAAGTCAAATTGCCAACAACCATACTTCAGTCTTTTTATTTTTTTTTTATTTTTTTTTTTTTAATTTTTTTTTTTTTTTTAGAAGAATTCTGTCAACTTTCAATTCATGGCCAAAAAATCATTCAACAGTACATTGGTGATGTCTGGAGGAACTTCCTCCATCCATATTAGAGGACTGTTACAATTGTGAGCTCTTCGAGCTAAAGCATGGGCAACTGAGTTGCCACTACGACGAGTATGCGACAAAGAGGACCTTTGGAGATCATGGAGGATTACTTTGGCATCTTCAATAATGAGGCCGTAAGGAGTAGGGATGGAAACCTGGCTGTTTAGATCACGAATAACATTCACTGAATCTCCTTCAAATTCGACATCATCGATTCCCACTTCCTTAGCAAAAACAATGGCTCTCCTGGCTGCAAGTGCCTCAACCATTTCCACTGTATGGGGACCACGGATCTTCTGACTCAATGTGGCAATAACCATCCCTGCCTTGTCCCGAATAACTACTCCTATGCCACCTTCGTTGGATTCCTTGAAGATAGCTCCGTCGAAGTTGACCTTATAGTAGTTGGTGAAGGAGGGCTTCCATCTGACTTGGGGCGGCTTTGATTTCTCTAGATTTTCCTCAGACGTCACAGCTAAGTACTCATGCAGGGAAGCTTGGGCACGGTACCATATCTGGGAATAGTCTTCACTGGGGAGCTTGAGACGGTCCTGATTTCGTTTATGCCACAGAAGCCAGCATGTTACTGCAAACTTTTCAAGGAGAAGATCGGAGTTCAATTGGATCACCTTGCATGTGAGCTCACTGAATGACGTTGGGGAAGAGGTTCGTAGTGCTGAGAAGTCAGGGGCAGAGACCCAGGTCTGGTTCACACTTGGGCACTGCCACAAAGCGTGGAGGCCATCTTCGTTGTGATCTCGACACAAGTCACAGAGAGGTGTAGGAGTTACCTTCCGTTTATAGAGGCCCAGTTTCGTTGGGAGGGATTCATGGCAAGCTCGCCAAAGGAAAGATCTGATCTTCACCGGCACACGAGCTCTCCATATCTTCTTCCAAAGAGGGTCGGGATCCCATTGCCGAGAGCTCTCTGGTTGGGAAGCCCGAGACTCTTGAAGCAGCAGCCTGTACCCACTCCTAACAGAGTACTTTCCATCCCGAGTTGTAAACCAGAACTGCTTGTCCTCTTGGCAACGGCTGCTCAATGGAATCTTAAGAATGGCCTCGGCATCATAAGGGAGGAATAGGTTCTGAACTTTGTGTACATTCCAGGTGGGGGGTGAACCATGGATTAATTCCGCAACTCGTGCATTATGGGGAACGTTTGTGAGAGGGGATAATACACGCCTATGACCCTCATCAAGCAACCAATTTGAGCCTTTTATAGGAATCTTGGTTCCATCTCCGACTCTCCAACTCAAGCCCGACTGTATGAGATCTTTTGCTTTCAAAATGCTTCTCCAAGCAAAGGAACCCTTAGTCTTGGTTGATGTCGCCATGATATTTCCATCAGGGAAATATTTGGCACTGAAGACTTTAAAAAACAAAGAACTTCTGCAATACATAAGTCTCCAGTATTGTTTGGCCAATAGAGCAATGTTAAATTTCTGAATGTCCCTGAAACCAAGTCCGCCTTCTCCTTTCGAACTGCATAACTTTTCCCATCGTACCCAGTGAATTTTGCGCTTTTCTGTATTTTGGCCCCACCAAAATCTTCTGATTATGCCTTCAATCTCTTTGCATAATGTCACTGGCAATTGGAAGCAATTCATGGTATAGGTTGGGATGGCTTGAACCACTGCCTTGATAAGAACTTCTCTGCCAGCTTGGGACAACAGCTTTTCCTTCCAACCTTTTACTTTGCTCCAAATCCTTTCCTTTATTTGTGAAAAACACGTCATTTTTTCCTTCCCAACCAGAGACGGAAGACCCAGGTACTTCTCATATTGTTGAATACTAGGAACGCCCAGGATATCTTTGATCTCCTCCTGAGTGGCCTGGGGAGTGTTTCGGCTGAAGAATAAGGTGGTCTTTGCTCGATTCAGTTGTTGGCCAGATGCTTTTTCATAAGTTTTAAGGATCTCTTGAATTTTGTTACATTCAATAATAGAAGCCCTGCAAAAGAGCAAACTGTCATCTGCAAAAAACAGATTTGTGATCTTAGGACCTCTTGGGCATAATGACACGCCGTGGATGGCACCTTGAAGTGTAGCTTTTCTAATCAGTCCATTCAAGCCCTCTGCACATAACAAAAATAAATATGGAGATATTGGATCACCTTGGCGAAGGCCTTGTGAAGGAGTAATATATCCTGTGGGCTCACCATTGATGAGGAGTGAGTAGGATACCGTACTGATGCATTCCATAATGAGGGATATCCACTTGTCATGAAAACCCATACGGACCATAACCTGCTTGAGGAAACTCCATTCCACACGGTCATAAGCCTTGCTCATGTCAAGCTTTAAGGCCATAGAACCCACCTTACCCGATCTTTTGTTGTGCATGTGATACAGAGTCTCGAATGCAATCAACACATTATCTGTAATTAATCTCCCTGGTACGAAAGCACTTTGGGATTCTGATATAACGTGAGGCAGAATTTTTTTGAGGCGATTTGCTAATACCTTAGCTATTAGTTTATATACAACATTACATAAACTAATTGGCCTGTATTCCGTCACTCTCTCTGGGCTCTTTGTTTTTGGGATTAGAGTGACATACGTATGATTAAGAGTTGGTAAAAGCGTACCTGACTATAAGCAATAAAGGGCAGCTGCTGTTACATCTTTGCCCACCACGTGCCAGTAGCTTTGGAAGAAGATTGGCGGCATACCATCTGGCCCAGGTGCTTTCAGGGGACCCATCTGCTTCATGGCTGATATCACCTCTTGTTCAGTGAATTGGCATGTCAATTCTTGGTTCATCTCCTCTGTTACACACGGTTGAACTCCATCCAGCACGATGTCCACATCTTCAAGAGGGGCAGCAGTAAATAGAGCTTGGTAATACTCAGTAAATTGAGCACCTATTAGATTCGGGTCTTGAATAGATTCTCCTGCTTCTGTTCTCACCGAAAGTATAGAATTCCGTCTTCTACGGTGTGATGCTCGGCTATGGAAGTATTTAGTATTCCGGTCTCCCTCTTTGAGCCAAGAATCCCGAGACCTCTGCCTCCACATTTTTTCTTCTTTCAGCAGTAATTCATTCACTTCATGCCGTATAGATAGCACCTTGTCATGACCATGCCCGAGTGAACTCTCTAACTCTGCCTGTTTGAGCTGTTCCGTTTTCTCCTTTAGGAGTTTGGTGATATGTCCAAACTGAACCCGACTCCACCTCCTAAGCTCTTCACCGCACCTCTGAAGTTTTATTCTGACTTGGTCAATCGGACTGCCCCTCGTTTTCGGAACCCAAGCTTTGGTAATAACTGGTTCACAGCCAGGATCCATGCGCCACATATCTTCAAATCTGAAGATCCTTGAGCGTGGTCTTGGAGTTGTCACAGGATTGAGGTTTAAGCATAGTGGTTTGTGGTCTGACGCCGTAGACTCCAAGTGGTCCACTACTGCCGCACTAAACCGCATCACCCAGTCATTTGTTGCCATGAATCTGTCCAGGCGAAGCCACGTGGTTGCACTACCTCTTCTGTTATTGCACCAAGTGAACGGGAGACCCCGGAATCCTAAATCTAAAAAACCACATTCGTCAATCACATCCCGAAAGCCTTGCATCTGTCGTTCACTCTGTTCACGGCTACATTTATCGTATGATTAATAGGTGTTTAAATTTTCGAATTCAAAAAGGGAATCGATAGTCCTTTAATCATTCCAAAAATTGACAGAACATAAATTCGAATGAGGAATAAATATTGTATGGCTATTTAAGTATAAATGGAATGACATATAATAAATTATAAATGGAATGAAATATAGAAAAATTAAAAACACAATATTGCAATATGAATAAATAAATGCATTTGCAAATATTAGTTTTGATTCATTGATACATATAAAGTCAAATTGCCAACAACCATACTTCAGCCTTTTTTTTTTCCATTCTTTTTTAATCGCATTTGCACAAAGGCTGTGAAACAATGGTTACTACAAAAAACCAAAAGAGAGGAATGATAAAGATTAGACAATATAAATCTTTGTCGCTTTAGATGCACGAAGTTGAAATGTTAATTGGATTGTTTAAAGTCCAACAGTATCTGGATAGCATGGTCCAATATATTCCTTGGGTAAGCTTGGTTTTTTTTTTTTTTGGTTCATATATAATGTATAGCATGGTTACAACTCATGAGTTTCACTCCATATGTACATTTCGTTAGAAGAAATATATTGTACTCTATGCAGTATATTAGCTTAGTTTTATCAAAATGCATGGTTTTTTCTTGTTCAAAAAATATATTGTACCCTACGCAGTTTATTAACTAATTATTTTTTTAATCTCTTTATCTAGCTGAAATTGTATTATAAATATCACTCAATTAATTAACATGAGGAAACTCCATTTTTATCAAAGATACCCAAAAGATGGCATGTTTATAACAACGTGTTGCTTTCTATCATGTTTGTAAATATGGTAACCAAACGGCCCATGGCATGTTGAATCTGTAATCCATTCAGAGTTAGACACCCAAAAAAATATAAACTAAAAGTTTTTTTTTTAGTATTAACATACAACAGTTCTCTATGTGTTCTACATGTGATTCTCTCTTAATTGCTTGTTCCAATCTCTTTTTTTCATTCACATGTTTTCTGCTTGTTTTGAAATGAGATTTCCTTCGCCTTTGAATCTTCAGTACAAGCCTTTAGCAGTTGCAGAATCAAGATCCATAATACGACAAAAAAAAAAAGTGAGAATCTATTATAAAAAGAAAAAAAAAAAAAAAAATGAGAATCATAGGTGAGGCAAAGCGCTTTCTTTTAAGAATGCATTTAGTTATTCCTCGGCATTATCAAATGCCTACTCAACCGTGCATAATAAAAATCTATACTACCTACCAAAAAAAAAATAATAATGATAGGAACAAACCCACAAAGGCAATCAGACATGAAGCTTAGGAAAACCGTACAAAAGTGTTTAAATATGAGATTGGCTTGTAATCAATTGGGGAGATGAGGAGGTGAGGGAGATGAAGAGGTGAGGGAGTTCAAGAAGTGAGGTAGAAGAAAATGTGAGGAAGAGGAAAAGGCTATGAAAAGGGAGAGAATTAAATAGAGGTAAGGGTTAAAAGGTAAGAGTGAGAGAATTAATTAATTAATTAGAGGTATGGGTGATGGGGAAGGGTGTGGGAATAGGAAATCTGATGTGGCATCTTTAGGGAGAAAACTAAAGTTTCACCTATTAGTTTATACTAGTCGCAAACCCGTACTATGCACGAGAAAGTGACTAAATATGATATAATTAAAAGATATTGAGAAAGCCTTAAATCATTTAAAATAAACTATATATGTCAATACCCCACTAAAATAAACTGTATGAAATAAAAAGTTTTGATTGATTTTACCACTAACAGGTAAGTTAAACACATAAATAAAAAGAAATAGATGACTTGGTGTTTAGTAGAGTTTCAAGTTAATCAAGTTTCTCATGTTGTATATTTTTAAACTCTTAATATCAAGTAGTTAGTTAAACTCTAGTATGAAAGGGTAGAAATCAAACACAATAAGCATTTAAAAAATTAATAATTATGTGTAAAATTGTCAAGGGTAAAAAGAAGTCAACAAAATTTCAATAAAAAACTATATAGAATTGCTTTAGCAAAATATTGCCCAAAGACAGCGACTGAATAAACGAATAAAAAATAGAAAATGGAAAAAATTCCAAAAATTTTCACCTATATTACAATAACTAAAAAAAACTCCCCTCCAGCTGTAAAACCTGAAGATTTATTTGTACAAAAAAAAAAAAAAGAATGCGACATATCAGTTGCTCTTAAAAGCCTTTTGTCGAACACCTAACATATATAGCAAAGAAAGATCTACAGGTGTAGAAATTGAGGGAAATAAACCATAATTAAGTTTTTAACTTACGGTAAACAAATTTAACACAAAATAAGAAGAGAGAAAAAAAGAAAAAGTAAATTAGCACTTATGTCAAACATGGTTTCATTTCAAATACATCTAATAAAATTGAATAAGGATATTATGAATACTACAAATCAAAGAGAGATTGTGAAGTTGTGCATTGAATGATCTACATCTAAAAAAAAGGTTTTGAAAGCACATAAATAAAATTATGTTAGTAAGGCTGTATAATTAATTAGTCTCAATAGGTGTTATATGCATTGGATGGTGAGAGGGGAAATGAGGTCGTGATTGAGGATGTTGTTGTGGTCTGAAACATTAGTCATAATTTGAGAGGGAAAGCATATAATTTTGCGACATGTTAAGTATATTATTGTTTATGCAATTTAATTTTACCACATCTTAAGCCAAAAGCTATTCCCTAGCTAGCCACTACTAACCACGTGGCAACAAAATGCAAAGCATGTTCCCTCTTTGTCCATCCATGGGTTAGTGAACTATTCACCACTCAAAAATCCTTATCTTGCTACGTTGTTCAATACTAATTTGATTTGGGAAAAGAGAAAATTAAAAGATAGATCCTTGTAGCAAAGAGTTGGATTTATATTAGTTCTTTAAGCTGGAATGTATTATAATCCCATATGTTGTTTCAGCAACTACTAAAATTGAGAGATCATGACAAATATCATCTATGACCAAATTCACCATTGGAATCTCTTCGTTTTCTCTAAATTCTTTATTCTCCTATAGTCTTTTGCTTCTATTTTTTTTTTTTAAATGAAAATTATGGATCTTGACCACCAACAGTTACAATTGCAGAAGAGTTCATTTGAAGAATATAATTTTTTTTTTTTTTCCATATTCATATTCATGTGGATGATTATCATAAATAGTTATGCAAGGCAGCAAGAAATATAATTGGAGAAAGATCATTAACTATCCATTTTCTTAACAGAGGCTCACCAAAATAGGAAGTAGCACACAATTATTGAATTTGAACCATACAAAAACACTTCTATAAAGAGAGTTTGAAGATGAAAAAAGAGAATTGGGAACAAAATAATCGCAAAATAAGCTTTCAAAAATTAATAATGTTATGCAAAATTGCAAGGGCTCAAAAGCTTCAGGTTCATCTAAAATCTTATATAGCTACCCTTATATGACTTTTGCCCAACCTTAAATTCAGAAAACAGACAACATTAGAGCATTTAATCATACAAAGATCATTGAACACTTAGAACATTACCGTCCAAAACAAAGTCAGAAAGTATTCAATATAAACCATCCCAAGATTAGGGTGTGAATGATATTAAAGATTAATAAACACATAAACTAGCATTATTCAAAATCAAATGTCAAGAAAGAAATACCAGATTATCAGCATAATCAAACAATAAAAACTTCAAACAAAAATAGAGGACATAAAAACTTTACTAAGCCTTTAATACTGATTTTGATTTCGCTCAAACATTTTGTCGAACACTTTGAGGGTGATGGAATTGTCCTCCCTTCGTAAAGGATACTGATTTTCATTCATTCTTCAAGCGTTACACTACCAAAACAAAGATTGAAAGAAGAAAATAAGAGAGAGACCAGATGAAACCATATCAAATCAGGATGGAAAGGATGATCGGGCTATTATACTTTTGCAATATTTCTTTATTTCGTATAATAAACAAATGGAATCCTAAACCCAAACAAATTCAAGAAGAGATGTAGTGAAAAGTTCGTTCATCATGAATGGCTAAAAACCCAAAATTGAAAATAGAAAATAATAAATAATAATAACAATACAAAAAAGCCATGTATGTTTGCTAGTTGATAGGCCTCGCCATGTCCCTTGCACTCATTTGAGTGCGTTTTGGCAGAAGGGCAGCCATAGGAGATGAAGGTCATACTGATCAATCGGTGCGAATTTATAAAGAAAAAAGAAAGAAGAAGAGAGAACTGAAGGGTCTGAACTCTTTGAGGAGTTATGTTTGGAGGAAAGAGAATGAGTAGAGTGAAAGATTTAGTAACAGTTAGATCCAAAAATTGTAACCACCATATTAGCCAGGAAAATGAGGAATCGAGAGAAAAGAGAAAGGAAATAAAATTTAAAAGGGATGAAAATTGAGTGAGGGTTGTGGGAAGAGGAAATATGATATGGCAGACTCTGGGAGAAGGCTGAGGCTTCAGCTATTAATTTATACTAGTCACAAATTCGTACGATGCACGGGAAAATTTTGTGATAAGGTATAATACATATATAATTTTGATTGAATGTCATAATGTTATAGGGAAAAAAAAAAATATCTCCATTATAATGAATAAAATCAATTTCAAGAAGTTAAGAGTCCTAGAAATTTTCTATAAGATATCTCATATGTATTATAGGAAACTTACATTAATTTTTTGGTTAAGCAGTAAAGAAATCACACATTTGAGAAGAGTATTGGGATTAACAGCGTACAAAAAAAAAAAAAAAACTATTAACCACTATAATAAGTATTATAGGTAAAAAATAAAAAAAAAATTCTTATAAAACTTTGACATAGGCTGCTAGGGGCAAGCCTTAGATATTTTCCATTATAGCTGTTATTTGCCAAGGGACAATACTTTTTCCTTTAAATATATCATTTTCATGTCTATTGCCAATTGAAAAAATAATTCAATAGAAGTCTTGTTCTCTTGTGGGTCTTTGCCTTCTACATAACCTCCAGTACTGCTACCACTCCAACCACCTGTTGTGAACAAAAATCATCATGCCCAATTGACATTTGGAAAGAAAAAAAAATCCACATAACAAACAAAACTTCAATTGTAGTAAAATGAATCCTAATGTACCAATTCATTGGTTGGACCAAACAAATTATTTAATATCACATAGGCTAATACTATCATTCAACATAGTAAGGGAGGTTGGGTTTTTGGCTTTAGAGAACAAATGCATCTAGTAGAAAGGGAACAGTGCTTAAATTTTATTTTTCCCTTTTCACTTAAAATTTCAACAATCATTATAAAAATTAAAAAAAATTTAACAATCAAATGTGGTAATTTACTCTTCCTCATCCCTGCATGAATATCTAAGTAACGCATGGATTTCATCAACTGGCACTGTACTTTTGATTCATGAATTTCTTTCTATGGGACATGAAGTAACAAAGGGGAAGGAAGATTTCCTAGAGAAAAATCAAGAAATTGCGTATAATATATCTCTAACCTTTTTTATTTTGATAAGTAATACAATTTTATTGAAGTGGGAAGATATATTGTGTACACAGAATGTGTACACAACACTCCCATAAAGAAGTACAATTGAAAAGAGAGGGAGTCTACGTAGTCTGCAAAACTTATATCAGTATCTCCAAGGTTCCTAGCCAATAATATCATGTTGTTGTACCACAGCCTTGGATCACTATGATATGATCAACTATGCAGTGCAGCCTGCATGGTATGTATGTGTGTGTGTGTGTAAAGAGCCCAATTCCTCTGTCTGCATCTGCTTTCCGGGTTAATCAATTAGCAACACTTGAGTAACACTGTACATTAGCAAACATGAAACTTTTAATATAATTGAGCAAGGTCATGCTAAAGTTATTTAGTTAGGTGTTATCCAACTTGAAACAGTAAGACCACTCGATCTAGATGATCATATTACACAATGAGAATATTTATTAAAAAATATCGCCAAGATTTGCTAGGAAAAAAATAAAATACAAAATTTCCACATTCCAAAGCTCAGTTCCATTTCCTCCCACTGCCACAAACAACAAACCACAAAAACTTCAACTTCAACTTCAACCAATAACTAACCCAAAAGGCTCTAACTTTCATCACTTCACACTTTTCTTGCCTAAAAATCTATTGATTTAAGAATTTTGCGTCTAATAGACATTTCCAGCCTTGGCCAATCAATTGGAATCCAATATTCTTCTATTGAATCTAAACTCAATAATGTTCCCTCTAGTTAAGCATACCCCATACTATGGGGATATACTAAAAACTAAAGTAGCTAAATAAATTGAAATCATAAATAACACTGTATAACTAAAAATCTGCTCCAAATAATGTACCTAAGAAACGAAAACATTATTTAGTATATCATACACAAAAGGTTTGAGATACCTTCACAATTGAATGATTCATAGAGACATCAAAGCAAGGAAAATTCCATTATACTTGAGATAGAACCAAAAATTGCAGATTTTGGCCTAGCAAGGTTTTATTCCTGTGACAAAAGCCTCATCAACGCTGCCATTGTTGGCACATTGTAAGTGCATGTGCTTGTTCCATAGGAGTCTTTTGTTGAATCATTCACTATGTACTAACAAAAGCTCTTCTCTTTTTTTTTTTTTTTGATAAGTAAAAAGAGATATTATTGATCAAAAACACCTTGTGCATAAAGCATGCACACAGGCTAGCAAATTATACATGAGAAGATAAAGAACAAAGGTTCCAAGCAGTGGACCAATCATATAAGGATCCCATGATAAGCTCGATAATCTTTCCTACCGAATGCTCTTGATCCTCAAAGATACACCCATTTCGTTCCCGCCAAATATTCCACATTATACAATGAGTTATAAAGTTCCAAATCTTTGAGGATTTCCACCCCCACCAGTTATGCCAACCAGCCAAGAAGTCTTTAACTGTTTCTGGAAAGACCCAAGACACCCCATAAGTGCCCAGAAAAAAATTCCATAACTCCCTAGCCACATTGCAATGAAGCAATAAATGATTAACCGATTCCCCACTGCGCTTGCACATACAGCACCAGCCAGCCATCACAAAACCCCTCCTCATGAGATTATCACAAGTCAAGAGCCGACCCCAAGCTGCTGTCCAAACAAAAAAAACTACCCTCCGAGGAGCTTTCACCCTCCAAACATTCTTCCAAGAAAAATCTAGAGCAGTAGATGCCCGGAGAGCAAGACAAAAAGAATGGGTATCAAAAAGACCGAAACTATTAAGGACCCAAGTAAGCTTATCAGCCTCAGTGCTGATCGGGGCATGAGAATGGAGAAGGTGAAAAAATGATTCAACCAAGTCCATCTCCCAATCATTGAAGTCTCGACAAAACGAAATATTCCAAACCCGACTCCTCCCTGCACTTGGTTCCTCAAACAAAGAAGCAATGAAAGCATCTTTATTATTGGAACAAGCAAAAAGAACCAGATACACATCTTTCAGAGGTAACTCTGTACACCATTTATCATGCCAAAACAGAACCTTGCTGCCCAGGCCCACCTCAAAGCTAGTGTATCTCCAGAAATCATCCCATACCATCATGATGGATTTCCATAAGCCACAGCCATGACGGTCACGACTTGGTTTTGTAATCCAACCACCACCCTCTACACCATATTTTGCAACCACAACCCACTTCCAAAGAAGATTATCCTCCCTACTAAACCGCCAAAGCCATTTACCCAAAAGAGCACGATTAAAGAGATGGAGAGGGCGAATGCCCAAACCACCATGGGCTAAAGGAGAACATATCTTATTCCAGGCTACAAGATGATAACTGTGAGAATCTCCTAAACCATCCCAAAGAAAGTTCTGTTGAAGAAGCTCAATTCTCCTTGCAACTTTAATTGGAATAGGGAAAAGGAACATAAAGTAGGTTGGCATGCTAGAGAGAGTGCTTTTCAAGAGCGTTAATCTTCCCCCTTTAGACAAGTAGAGCTTTTTCCAACCAACCAAGCAGTGCTCAACTTTCTCCAAAATAGGATCCCACATAGCAAAAGCCTTATGCAGGGCCCCCAATGGCATGCCAATGTAGTTCAGCGGAATAGACCCGATCTTACAAGAAAGAAGCGTTGCCAATCTCGGAAGATCTGATACTTCCCCCACCAGCACCATCTCGCTCTTGTGCATGTTCACACGTAACCCTGAACCGCCTCAAAACAAGTAAGGACCATTCAGATATACAAAAGATGCTCCGGATTCGCATCACAGAAAATGATGGTATCATCAGCATAAAAAAGATGGGAAACACACAGCCCATTTGTCCTACCCACTTGAAAACCCCGGATGAAGCCCCTTTCCTCCGTACGACCAAGCATTCGACTCAACACTTCCATAATCACTAAAAACAGAAGGGGTGAAAGAGGATCCCCTTGTCTCAAACCTCTAGTACTATCAAAGAACCCTGTAGGGGAACCATTGACAATAACTGAATAACGAACCGTAGAAACACAAGCTTTCATCCATCGAATCCATTTCTGACCAAAGCCCATACGGTCCAATATGAAAAAGAGGCAATCCCAATTAACATGGTCATACGCCTTCTCGATATCAAGCTTGCAAATCAAACCAAGGATACCACTCTTAAGCTGGCTATCTAAACATTCATTAGCAATCAATACCGGGTCCAAGATCTGGCAACCCCCCACAAAAGAGTTTTGAGATTCAGATTTCACCTTATCCAAGACTAGCTTTAGGCAATTAGCTAACACTTTAGAGAGTAACTTGTAAATACTCCCAATCAAACTGATAGGGCGGAAATCCCTGATATTGGTGGCATCAACCTTCTTAGGGATTAGAGAGAGGAAGGTTGTATTCAAAGACTTCTCGAACTTACAGTAGGTATAAACCTCGCCAAAGAAATCCATGACATCCTTTTCCAGAACACTCCAACACATCTGGAAAAAAGCCATGGTATAACCATCCAGCCTAAGGGCTTTATCACCTTGAACATCCTTAAGAACTTGCACTACTTCCTCAAGCTCAAAAGGACGCTTAAGATGAGCCCGGGCAGCAGCCCCAATAGAAGCAAAGGGCAACCCATCAACCACCGGCCACCAAGGCTCATTTTCCTGGTATAGAGAGCTGTAAAACTGCATTATCTGCTGCTTTACCTCCTCCTTCTCCTCATAAAAAACCCCATCCACTTCTAACCCATTCACATAATTGTGCCTACGGTTCGAATTCGCCATTCAGTGAAAGAACTTGGTATTATCATCCCCTTCTTGCAACCAAAGCACTCTTGACTTCTGACGCCAAGATGTTTCCTCCAAATGCGCAAGGCGAACTGCCTCACACTTGTGCTCTTCCCGCAGAAGGACTTCCTCATCCGACAAACCATCCAAGTCCTCTTTTACATCCAATCTTAGCACCTCCCTCATTTGATAATTTTTCCTGTAATGAACATCACCAAAGGTCTCCTTATTCCAATGGCGAAGATCCTCCTTCAAGGCTTTCAATTTACTTGCCAAAAACAAAACTGGGGGTACCAATAAAGACATAACTTAACCACCACCTCTGCACCCTTGTTACAAAATCTGTTTCTTTGAGCCACATATTTTTAAACTTAAAAGAGCTCTTACCCCTAGCCATACCTCCTGTTTTTACCATGATGGGATGGTGATCAGAAACAAGACGCGGAAGTAATTTCAGCTAGACATCAGGAAAGTGCTCCTCCCAATCCGACAAAATCAAAGCCCTATCAAGACGGTACATGGAAGGAGGGGTCGAACTATTGGACCAAATATATCTTCCTCCTACCAGGGGCAGGTCCACCAGCTGAAGATTATCAATCCAGTTCGAGAATGCCACCATTGCTAGGCAAAAACCAGAATACCCCCATCTCTCACCGGGGACTCGAATTATGTTAAAATCACCAATAGCACACCAGGGAGAAGCCCAACGATGTCGCACTGAAGATAATTCATCCCACAACTCCAGCCGTTCTCCGTCTATATGAGGACCATAAACTCCAGAGCAAGCCCAATCAAACCCATCAACCAGCCCCTTCCAGAGGCAAGAGACTGAGAATTTTCCTTTCACCACATCCACCTGTTCCATCATACGCTTGTCCCACATCAACAACACACCCCCTGCTGTGTTAACAGCATCCAGAGCTACCCAATCAGAGTATGGGCTGCCCCATAAGCTCTTGACTATCTGAAGATCCATATTATTAATTTTAGTTTCCTGCAAGCAGATAATATCACAACGTCAGTCTCTAAGTAGCTTTTTACTACCTCTCACTTTTTGGGGCTATTTAGGCCTCTAACATTCCAAGAAATAATCTTTAGTTTCATAAAAAACAATAATACCCAATCAAACAAAAACAACTCACAAGTTAATAGCAGTTTAATTGCTTACCCTCATAATTAACTAACGACGATAGATTGCGTAACTTGCGGAGCCCTTTGTGTGCTGACTTACGAGAGGTGGTGGGTCGTTTCAAGAGTTGTCGATCCTTATCAATACGAATCAACAAAGCCATACATTCCAGTTCATGCCCCGAAATAGACACCCCCACCTGTTTCCTGAAATAGTTCATTTGTTGCGAAACCCATTTCGATGGGTTGGCCAACGCTTCGTCCTCACAACTCTGGAGCAAGGGAGGAGCAACCGATGGAGCCAATATATTGAGAGGAGTACATGAGAGAGGACTCCCAAATTCCTCACTTGTCATAGTCTCCAATAGAGACAACTGTAGCCCCGATACCCTCATACCTGATCCCAACCGTGAATCTTGAAATTCTAACTCCTGGGTGGCGATCGGACTGAGAGGCTCAGGTGTCACTAGCTCGAGAGCCCCTTGATGATCAACCACCATCACTGCCTGGCCTCTAGAAGCTTCCCCTGCGGCGGCATCAATATCAGAAGTCAATACCGGGTCTTTAAGAGAAGCTTGGATTGAAGTGGGCTCTATCTCCACTTGGATCTCGGCTTGGGTTTGGAATTGGGCCGGAACAGCATCATCTACCTGTGTTGGGCTTCGATCAATTCTCATGCGTTCACTAGAGCCCTCGAGTAGATCTTGGGCCTGAGGAAAAAGCCCATTATCTCGTTGGATCAGACCTTGGGCCTTATATTTAAGGCCCACCCACTCCACTATTCTCTTACCCTCAACTCCTTTAGTGATACGAAGAGTTTTAACTCTCGGATTCCATTCAAACTCACACTTCCGGGTTGGGCGTATGGCATCCGGATCCAATGTCACAAGGGGCAACAAATTCGAATTCTCGAAATTGGTGGAGGTAACGATTCCAGCTGGGTGCGAAATCTTCGCGGGAAGATCGTACGAATCAAGTAACTTCCGATTCGGGATCATCTTGCCGTTACGAGACCTGCCTTCCTTGAACTCCACCGGCGGCTGCTTACCCAGAAAAAAGGAGTTTAACTCCTCGGCAAACCGATGCCATCCCTTACCCAAATACCCTTCAGGCACTCGAATTCCTCCACGTTGTGCCCCTCCATGGTATTCGCACAGTTCCACGAATCTACCACGTTGATTCTGCAAACAACTAAATTCTAAGGTGCTGTATTCCGTTCGTTTAAAATGGAAAAAACCCTTCAGCTCCGCGCTTTGCTGCAACAAACCCCATGTTTGAAGTACCCACCTCAGGTTATCCAAACCCAACCAGAAGTAGCCCACAAACTTACCTCGTTTCTCAATGATGTGGTACGGAGCAGTGTGTCCTCCGTCAAAAACCAGAAAAAAGGATTTTGCTCCCACACGAAACGAGTGTTTCAGCACCCTTTTAGAAGCGTGTCTCCCCTGAGTATGTGAATGGGTTGTCAAGGTACGTGGTTTTGGTGTCGGTAATATGGAGGATGAGGGCATGGGGGGGAGAGACATTTTTACATTCCCCTTGAGAATCCTCTTCTCTTTTTAATGGCTAAAAGTGGGTACATGGCTTCTAAAATCTAAATACCTTGCTTAAGAAAGACCAACTATCCTTGACTATATCCTAACAAAAACTCTTTTGTTTTTAATGGCTTCAAGAGGGTACATGGTTTCTGAATACTTTGTTCAGGGAAGACTAATTGAGAAAGTATATGTCTAAACCTTTTTTTTTTTTGGTTCTGTTTTTAAGTTTGTTATTTTCTTCAAATTTTATACTTATCTAAAGAGCACATAAATTCCATAAATAATGACACATTCAAGAGTTAGATCTTATATAACAGAAAAGTTAAATCTCTATATAAACTGTAAATGCCTCTTAACCCAAGTAAAATTTTTATAAGTCCAAATGCACAAACAATATATAATATAAACCCACAAGCACCAATCATAAATGGTCAAAACCCTTTGCATTCAAAATTAAAAGAACCAAAAATATTCATACAGAAAAATCACACCCTGCACCAATAGTTTTCCAAGAGAATAAGTAATACACACCAAAAACCTAGTAACTTTTGAGGGGGGTAGCAAACTAAATAATACTTTTGAGTGTTATATAAGTGTTCTATAAGTACAAAAAAAATTACAGTTCTAAAAAAAATATATATATATATATATACAGAGCACTTATAATCCTTAACAAACATTATGCAGCGAAACCAAACACATAAAAGTCCAAATACACATAAAACAATTTTAACCAAAGATTCAACCAACAATTTGAACGGAAAGCATCTTTACCAGATATAAATACACCCAACAACAAATAGCTTATTTGCATTTTTTTTTCTTTTTAAATATGTCAAATGAGAATAAGAAATTAAAGTTGCTCTTAGAGGCCTTTTGTCAAACACTTGACAGATACAACAATTAAATTCAAGTCCAAAATCAAACTTCTTTTATAAAGCATAATTTTATTTCAATTTCATAGAGAACATAGGGGTAAATCGAATCAAAGAGAGAAGGAGGGGGACCTGTTTACCATCGATAGGAAAGAAAGTGGCTCGGATGGGAGTAGACATGGAGTAAAAGGCCATATGCTGGAGATTGGAGTATTGTAGATGGAGGAAAAGGCCTCTAGCTGTGTTATGTTTGATTATAAACCCAAATGAGAATAAAAAAAAAAACCACAAATGCAATCAAAAGTAATCAAAATTAAACCTGGTGCATCAATGTCAAATCAAAAGTAATCAAAATTAAACTTGGTGTATCAATGTCAATCTTGTGCTTCAAGAAGAGTTCCTGGAGCTTGGAAAAATTCTCATCCGGGCAACACCCAAACGTGAACCATTGAAAAATATACCGAAAGAATAAATAAAATAAAAAGAAGATAAACAAACTCACCCTGGGTTGTGTGGAGAGAGCAATCGAAAATTAAAACAAAAAAAAAAATAAAACTCACATTGGGTTGTTGTTGGGGCAGCAGCTATTGAACGGTTTAAATAGGAGATTGATTTTGAGGAAAAGCAAAAAAGCAAATCAGGGATTATGAGCGGGCTTTTAAACAAAATTTTGAAATAAAAAGACTTTGGAGTGATTATGAGCGGGCTTGTTCGCGCCCAAGCTTAACTTTAGTAAACTGTAAACCACTGCCAGACACTCTTCAATTTGAATTTGCAGTCATTTGTGCTGGAATATGCAAATCAATCACAGCCATTCGATCTTTTTCTCTCATCAACCCACTTGCAGCATTTAATAAAGGCACACTGAATATTTTATTACTCTATCTTGTATGTTGTTTAGTTTGAGTGAACAGTGAAATTTCATCTCGGTTGTTTTGTAATGGATCTGTATTATGTTTTTGATCATTAAAAATATGTGTTTGGATATATCATATAATCGAACGCATATAAAGTTTTACCATGAGCCAACTCACTTTAAATTGAGTATCTGTTTTTCTCCTTTTTCTGCTAGGATTGGAAATCCTGTATTTTACATATCTATACGATTGAGTCTTTGGGTTTTCAAAATAAAATTAAAAAAAAAAAAGTGCTTCGAATCATTGCTATTTGACTCAGACCTGTTCTAAAAAGTCACCTCAAAATGTTGATTAAAAAAAAAAAAACTTATTTTGTAGTATTTATTATTTCAATTTTTTTCTATTCTATTCTATATTCTAATATAAAATATAAAGAAAAAAATTATATATTATAAAAATCTTGATTCCATAATATAGAATATATATATGGGACGGTTTGAAACCAAACTTCTTCTCATGAGGATAGATGAGGTGATTCAGGTGAGATCAAATGTAGATCTAACTTTCTATTCAATCGTGGGATCCGGACGGTCCAGAAGGGACCACCACGGCTCCTCTCTTCTCGAGAATCTATTTATCCCTTATCAGTATATGGACAACTATCTCTTGAGCATTGGTTTAGATTCAACCTTAATGAGAAAATAAAACAGAGCATCTAACAATGTATCTTCACAGACTAAGAACTACGAGATCGCCCCTTTCATTCTGGGGTGATGAAGGGATCGTACAATTCAAGCCTTTTTATCATGCTTTTTCCAGAGGTTTGGAGAAAGCTGTAATTAATAAGATTTTCCTAATCCTCCCTTTTTTGAAAGGAAGAAGTTGGTATGGATAAAGGATCTTTCTATATGGCTATGTTATATTATTTCATTCTCGACGAGGAATCTACTAATTTGATAGCTCAGATATTGTATTGTTATTCATGATATTTATCCAATTCAATATTATCGAAATGTAATTCATACCGTTGAATATTGCATTTACTGGCAAAAGAGTTAGTTCTTATATAATAATAAAAGTATATTTTCCTTGACTCAAGATAATTAGATTTTAAGGCGGGGGTCAATTTTGTCAAACACAAATTTAAAAGCTCAGGGATTTGTTTACAATTAAAGCAAACTCCTGGAATACGGCCTTAACTAGGGAGGGACTAATAAAAGGAGCAGCAGATGACGAAAAATTAGAAAAGTAAAAAACCAAACAGAGATGACGGAGGTGTTAGTCAGACTGGGTGTTTGTCAGTCCTCTCTAATTGTGGTGCGGCCCAGGGTTGGATTTGGATTACTGCATAAAAACCACAACAATTGTAGCAGTATCATTCATTGTTCAACCCGGCTGTCGAAATTGCCATCTTCTTGGGGATTTGGGGTAAGCTGGGATCTTCAACGGCAGTGCCTTTTGACTGCTGGAGCTGTCTCTTCTGACCCCCTTAAATCGTCCACCGTCCTTACCTTCGATTCCATCCAACCGGATATGAGTACTGGCGGTGGTGACGGAGACGGATTTGGTGACAATGGCGGTGGCGGTGGGGGTGGCGGAGGAGACAACAACAAGGGCGACGACGAAGGCGGCTCCGACGAAAACAGCAAGAAGACGGCGTCCATGTCCATGTCTCAGAAATTAACTCTAGCATATGCTGCCCTTGTTGGAGGTACTAATAAAATTACACTTTATTTATTAATGTTTTGTTTCTGTTCACATATCAATCTTAATCGGGAATTTAAAAAGGTTCAGGGATTCGTCTTGGACCTAAATCCTGGGCGGACACGATATCTTGTTACTTAAACAAGAGGAAAAATGACAGAAGCAAAAGCAAGTAACCTTATTAGTAAGACATCTACAACAAAACACGTGAAGACTAATAATTTTGGAATTGAAACTTGAAAGGTCATAATATTAGGATCCCAACCTAACCCTGGGCTATGCTGGTGAGGCTAGGCAGTGCAACAGATGCAGCCAAGCCAAGCTTAAAGCCAATATGTGTGTCAAGTGAATAGTTATATGGAAGCACGTGTGTCAACTTGTGCCAAAAGTAGTTCCAAGTATGAGAACTGGGACATGTGACTAAGAATTATAGCCCAAGACTTTTCTGGGAAGATATGCACTGCATGGACCTAGCATTTACCAGTGGTTGATCCTGAAATTGCAGAAGCATATGCAATTCTTTGGGCTCTCAAGCTGGCAAAGACGGAAAAGTTTCCAAAGATCATTGTTGAGAGAGATTCCAAATTATGCGAGGCCATCAATGGAAATCCCGAGAAGGCAAACTAGAAAATTAATGCTATTTGTTTTGATGTTAATCGTTTAGCTTTAGAGTTTGTTTCCTGTTGCTCGGCAAAGGGATGTTTTGGGTGTTTCTTCTTTTACGCTTTAATGAACATCTCTAATTTATCAAAAAAGAAATTAAAAAAAAAAAAAGAATTATAGCATGTGTGGAATATAAGTTAGATGAGCTAGCAGGTTGGTTAAGAGTTAGTTATGGAAAATCTAAAATAGCAGCCTGTATTATTATGTAAATGATAAGTCAATTCTCTCAAAACTATCTCTACTTTGAGGCCTCAGCTACCTCAAAGTAGCTACCCTAAACTTCTCATCAAGCTAGTTAGAATCCTTACAAGTGTTATTAGAGCAGTGGTATCCTGCCATGGCAGAAGGTACTCGAGTTGCCCAAGAAGTGGGCAAGGAAGAGAGCAAGCTGCTATTGGAGTTTGAGAAGGTGTTGAAAAACCCATTGGCCTGCCTCCCACAAGGAATCATGAACACCAAACTATTCTTGAGGAAGGTGCACAACCTACATGTGTAAGGCCATATAGGTGTCCTTACTACCAGAAAAATGAGTGGAGACATTTGTCAAGGAACTTTTGGACTCAGGAGCTATCAAGCCTAGTCAGAACCCATTTTCATCACATGTCTTGCTTCAATCAAGAGACTGTCAAAGACAAATTCCCCATTCCAGTGGTGAATGAGTATTTGGATCAACTATGTGGAGCCACCATGTTTGAGCTAGACTTTAAGGCTTAGTCATCATCGAATAAGAATGAAGACGGAAGACATTCCAAAAACAATAATCAAAACCCTTGAAGGACACTATGAGTTCAAGTTATGGCCCTTTGGCCAAACCAATTTTTATTATTTTTTTTTGAATAATAAAAGTTTATTAAGAAAAAAAAAAAAACCCCAATACAAAAGACACAGAGCACGTACGAGGATCATCTTCAACTCCATTGTGGTCCTCTCGGAGCCTTCAAACGCTATACGATTCCGCTCCCGCAAAACTGACTCTAGATATCATCCTTACCCTGTCTAGCAGATCTCCCTTACCACCCATCAATGACTCTGGGTGGTATAACCCATAGCAAATGATCCACCATCTTCCTAGCTTTCTTACACATGTAAAAGCACTCTACCACCAATACCCTTTCATCGACATAAATTATCAAGATTTAGAATTTGACCCAAAGCGACAATCATAATATATATATATATATATATATATATATATATATATATATACTTATTTGGTTCAGCCATGTTGCGACTGTGTCATGACCGTGTCCGAATTAAAAATTAATAATAATAATTTGGCTGGACACCGCACGGACATGCATGCAGCCCTGTCCTACAGTCCAAGGCATGTCCGTGTCCGACACAGAACACTTCCCTATTTGCCATGTCCGTGCTTTCTAGCACATAACTGACGTTTGACTTCAAAACTTCCCAACTTGAGATCTCTGTTTAAATTAGAATTGAGTTGGAATTAGCTTCTTAAAGTTGTCATTCCACTGAATTGCATAATAATAGGCTGCTCTGTACCATTGCAGACTACTGAATTAGGTTTTGGGATCATGCAACGTTGATGTTGAACATTATAGTCTTTGTAGTTTAATTTTTAGGCATATCTCACTTATCAAATTAATAAAGGAATCATAACTCTGTCCTTAATGTCTGTTTGCCGTGATTATATGTATATTGATCAAGATAAAATAAACTTTTAAAAATCAAGATTATATGTGTATGTAATTGAATCGTGGTTGAAATTTTGACAGTGGGTGGTGTTATGGGCTATTTGAAGAGTGGCAGCCAGAAGTCATTGTTGGCTGGGGCACTATCAGCCTCACTACTGTATTATGTTTATGCTCAGCTTCCCGCAAGACCCATCCTTGCATCATCCGTGGGGCTTGGTAAGACACAATTATGCTCTTCTCAATTTTCTTAAATTCTCTACATTTATTCCATATTCTATAGTTCAAGAGATTACATGCATTAATGGATAAGACCTGCTCATTGGGGTTTTTCACCAGCATCGTCCTGTTAAGGGTATTTTGAGAATTGAGTTAGTCTAGAATTTACTAGAAGACTAAGTGTCTTGGTGTTGATTTCCTAAAAGCCCAAACTAAGTTAGTTTTTTATTACATTATTAGGCCTTTAGGTAGCATTTAGTAACTTTAGTATCTAGAGAGAATATTTTAGCATAATGAATTCTAACAAAATACATTATTTTCAATATGTAGCATTTGGTAAAAAAAGGAAGAAAAAAAAAATCCCACTAAAAGGCAATTATGTTGATTGAAATTGCGTTTGATGAGATAGATCAGTATATGTGCAATACAATCTGTTTGTGAGATGGGTAGATTTATGAGAGAGTAAGATGGGGGAGGAATTTTTGGAAAGAAAAAGGAAATGAGAGCAGGCGCAGGGGGGGGGGGGGGGGGGTGGGGTAGAGTCATTTAGTTTACCTTGTGGATTTTATATGTGGGTCTACAGGTTTTCTTAACAAGAATGAGAATGAGAAACTGGTTTTTTTTTTTTTTTAAATAAGAATGAGAAGCTAGATTGAGAATGCAAGATATGAAAAATTCTAATTCTGGATTATTTGTAGAGGTGAAGGAGAACTTATTTTGAAGAATTAAATACAAAGTACTGAAAGTAGAATTAACAAACAAGGGAAAAAAAATGAACAATGCATTCCAAATGCCTTGAAAACTGTGAAATGCATTTTTTGTGGAGTTACCAAACATAGGCTTATTTTACTAGTCAAATTAAAAGTCTTAAAGAGTCCTTGTGTATTTATATTCAATATACTCAAAAAATTCAAAGCGTTGTTTATAAAAAACTTCAGTATTGACTTTAGTGTGTTCTTTTCCCCCTTTCTCCCCTCCCTTCTTCTTCTTCTTTGGTGTTTTGTCATTATTCATGGTATTGTTTACATGTACCATTCATATGCATTGTTCAAACTACTCTTTATATACATTGTTTACACTTCTTCTTTGGTGTTGTCATTATTCATGGTATTGTTTACATGTACTGTTCATATGCATTGTTCAAACTACTCTTTACATACATTGTTTACACTACTGTTCATTCCCCGTGAACAAATCCAATCTGTTTCTTCTCACATCTTTTATAACTGTAAATCAAGTCGTTCCCTTGCCTTTTCTTGACCAAAATTCTAGTCATTCTTTGAATCCCAACTTTTTGTTTTTTAAAATATTTCTAAAGCCTAAATCAACAAATTCACCTAACCCCTATAAGCTTACCACACGTGTAGACGAAATTCCCCAATTTTTCCTCATGTTCATATGAGTTTCTCAAAACCTTAAGGATTAGTAATCATTTTTTTAGAAATTGAATGGTAATGGAGCACTTATAGTTGGTGATACTTTTGAATTCCAAATTGTTAACCACATAGTGATAAATTGCGGAGGAAGTAATTTTTTGGTTACAACAGAAGGGACCTTTCTTCATTATCAATCTGCCTTTTGTTTAATCTAATGTACTTAAGTTTTCTCCAAAATTTCAGGTCTTTCTGCTGCCCTTCTGGGAGTGATGGGTTCTCGTTTTAAGAAATCGGGGAAGATATTTCCGGCGGGTGTTGTATCTCTAGTATCGCTCATAATGAGCGGTGGCTACTTACATGGAATTATGCGTAGTCTACACTAAAATCTACGTGAGTGAGATTTCCTGAAGTTATATGTAGTCACCAAGATCCCTATCATATCTCATTCGGTAACAAGAATCAGTCGTTGGGCATGTAGACCTGTGATACGGTAGCAGTTCCTTTTTTGTTTGGACCAGTTGTTCACAAATCAACTGTGTGTGCGTGTTATAGGACAGTTTGAACTTTTTGTTTGGACCATTATTCATCTTTTTATGATGTGATAATTAGTATCATCTTTAGGAGTGACAATATGAAGTTTGGGCCTTGATATTTAGACTGCTTTTGGTAACTCTACTCGGAAGGATGCATTCTAAAAAATGTATTCCATTTTTTAAGAGATTACATTTTGTATTATGTTGAAACTTTTTATGAAAAGTAATTTTGCTGAATAATATGCGTTTGGTTATTCAATTTTGCATAATGCATTTTTTGTTTGTAATATGGATAAACAATTTTGTGAAGGATGTTAACTCCCTTCAAACCTTTGCTACTTAGTTTAATTAAGCCCAAAAAGAAGCTCTAGCCCATTATTTGGCAGCTTGAGTTGCTAGTTGTAACTCTTAGGGGCCCACCCCCATCTTTTGTATCCCAAGAAAGTCTAGGACCACAACCAAAAACCACAACTTTTGACACAACAGCTGAGATGTGTTTGTGCTGATTGGAGGAAAATCAAAAGAGTTCAAGTACTGGACCCGTGCTTTTGTTGTTAACCACTCACATGTTGTCACAACACTAAATTGTAGCAAAAATTGTGGCTTTTATTGTGGCCCTATAAAGACTCTTTGTATCCCCCCTTAATTACTTCTCAATGTTATTTTGAAATGTTTTTTTTTTGTTTTTTTTTTGTTTTTTTTTTCTTCTTTAAGGAATTCTCTATGCTTTTACTGATTAATTGTTAAAAAAATATTTGGGGTAAATAACACCAACTTCTCTTAAGTTTTTACGAAATGCCACACAATCCAACTATTTTACAGAATGGCAACAAATTGTACTTATTTATTGTTTTGTGTCTCGTCAACTAACTTATTCATTTTTATTATTTTTACAACGAGGATGTCCAAAGTTCTTTGAATCATTGATTATTCTCTCAGGTGTATGTAGTTCCCCCGATGCTAACTAGAGATTTCGAACACAGGATTTTACGGATCTCATGAGATATTAGGAACTACTAGGCTAACCACTTGGGTTGTCATGACAACTAAGCTAATAGCATATGCTAGCTAGTCCAATTAAAACATGCCATTTCAAATTAAAATATACCACATCTAATTTAATGGAATGTTCCATTATGAAAGTTACTGTGCTACTTGGTAGTTTTATGAAGTATCATGTGGCAGGTTTCGAAGAATATAAAAATGGAGTATGAAATTGATAAATTTTTTTTTTTCCTTAATAACAATAGTTACAATAATGGGATTGAGAGATTTGAATCATTATTCTCCTCGTAAATAAGATGAAACAATGATACTAAACTACAAAAATTGTTCAGTACTCCTAAAATATAATAAATCCATACTCCCTCATAAACTACAAGAATTTTGGTTGAAAAATGAAAATAAATTTTATTTGTAAAACCTAAGAAGTTCTTATTTTATTTGTTTAAGTAAGGAAAATTATAGTTTGCAAAATATTAGTTATCGTTCTATTTTAGAAAATGACACCTTGTCTTTTAATGTTCTTTTTAACAAAAGTGATGAGACAAAATGTGATTTTTTAACAAATATGTTCTTATAGGAAGATAGTTTGGGTGATAAAAAGATGATTACAAACTGATTTGTAGTTAGTTTGAACTTTGAAACCCAATAGCTAGGTCAACAAGAGTTGCTGGAAACACTGTCCTCAAACCCCGAAACCTCAAGAAGTTAGTGTAAGTAATTTAGCTAAATTTATTTATGATAAAATGTTTTTGGATTCTGTTAACGAGTGCCTTTGGGGTAATGGTTAAGGAAACATTTAATGTTATCACTTTATAGGAAGTAGTAAAATTTTACTATTTAATGCTCCTTAACCATTATCCTAAGGGCACTGATTAACAAAATTCAATCTATTTTAGACTTAGGAAATTGAAGAAAAACAGTGATAAAGAGATATCGCTTTATATATTATAAGCTGGATCGCGTCTTTGTGGTTATTGGGTCCCGTTAACGAGTGTCCTTAGGACAATGGTTAATGAAACATTCAATGCTTCTACTTTATAGGAAGTAGTAAAATTTTAATATTAAAATAATACAAAAACAACTTTTAAGGATATTTTAGTCTTTCTATTTATTATTTTAATATTAAAAATTTATTATTTTCCATAAAGTGTAAGCATTTAATGTTGCTTAACCATTGTCCCAAGTTCAATGGTTAAAAAAATCCGTGGTTATTTCACTTTTTTTCTCAATTGACCAATGACCAGTTAGAATTCTGGATCGCTTTATATGACTTTTAAGTTTTAAGATCGGGAGAAGACATAGCACGGATGAGGATGGGGGTGAATCTCTGAACCGGAAGATTTTAAAGATCGGTGGGACTAGGAATAGGAATAGGAAGAATTCAGAGATTATTATATTACCAATAGAAAGAGGAAGAAGAAATCAGAGATTATTATTATATTATGTCATTGGAGCCTCCCCCTTTCCAGGAAGCAGCGCGCTGCGACGTCTGCAAATGCAGCTTCAACACTTTCAGGCGAAGGGTAATCTCTTTTTCTTGAAATAGTAATTTTCGTTTAACGAACATGCAATTCATGTACAGTATTACATCACATTTGATTTTCTGAATCCCTATAATATTCATCGATCTCTCATCTAGGATTAGGAATTATCTTTGCAAGCCTATTATCAGTGGCTTGTTGATGTCTACTATACAAATCGATATCTTATGGAGTCACATGCTCGGCCGTAGGCCCCATGTATTCTTGAATGTCTATTATCGTCTTGCCAACTCTAACAGTTGGGTTCACAACATTTCATATTCCTAGACGTGACTGAAACACTTATCTGACTTTAATGCTTTACCTCTTCCTGGTAATGATGTTAATGTTGTATACTTGTATCCAATCGTCTGTGATAATACTTTCCGGTTTGCAGAATTCATTCAATAATGCACCTTGTATTATTTTAGGTATATGGATTTTATAATTCGGACTGACTTCATCTCTCTCTCTCTCTCTCTCTCTCTTTATCTTCATTTGACAGCATCACTGCCGATGTTGTGGGAGGACGTTGTGTCATGAACATTCATCAAATCAAATGGTACGATTTTTTGTCTGTCCTGATAGTTTTATTGTTTAAATAGAACTTTAACCAATAGCAGATGACCGATCTGTGCACAAATGCAGGAATTACCACAATTTGGCATTCACTCACCTGTTAGAGTTTGTGCTGACTGTTTTAATGACCACTCTCGGTACATCACTCTCTATTGATCTTGATGGAATATTAACTAGTATTAATTGATTTTTGCTAATGAAATTTGAGTGGAAACTGAATACGATATGTTTAAATTTAAAATGATGTATACGTTGAGATGTGTTAGTAGATTCATTGCAATGTGACTACTTGAAGCTTCTTCTTTTTCTTTTTCTTTGCTGGTATGTATTTTCTAGTTATTGTACATGTTTGGGTTAGGAATGGCTTACTGATGCATCATGGGGAGTGTTTTTTGATCAGTGCATCATGGAGAGTGTTGAGATTGCTAGAATTCTAAATTAGAATTTGTGGTTAAGGTTGATATTTTTAGAAGTAGCATCTTTATTGGATATATTAGGCGGTTCTATGATGCTGTGAGGAGAACTTAGGTCTAGTGTAGAATAAGGGTTTAAGGAGAAATTCCAGCAACAAACAAGATTAAGACAAAGAAATAGATGATAAGATTGTAGTTGGAACACTCAAATATCAAATTCTAGGCTCAAAGAGCTCAAGAAATATTCAATTATAAAATTTCAGAAAGTAGATACAAAAATGCTGACTACAAAGACTCAAAAGAGGAGGCTATTTATACTAGCCTTTAGTAACCCTAGAAAAAACTAGGAACTTAGCTTAACATTTCATGATTGGGAGATCGAGTCCATGGCACTCTACTTTGATGAGTTGTATGCTAGGGAGGTCTGGCCTAACAGAGCTGATACTTTGATGTGGTTTCCTGCGCCTATGAAAGGTTTCCAAGTGAAGTTATTATAGGGTTCTTATGGCTGGCGGTATCCTAAGAATTTCCCCTGGAAAGGTATTTGGAAGTCTTGTATCCCTCTTAGAGTGGCTTTTTTCGCTTGGTCAGCAGTGCTGGGTAAATTATTGACCATGGATAATCTTCGAAAGCGGGGTATTATAATTGTTGATTGGTGTTGCATGTGTAAATGTCATGGAGAGTCGATCAATCATCTGCTTCTCCATTGCCCCCTAGCTCGGGAATTGTGGGATCTCCTACTATGTCTGGTGGGGCTTCCTTGGGTTATGCCTTTGTCAGTTATTGCATTGTTGCACTCTTGGAGGACAGCTCTAGGTACGCGTCAGAGCAGGGAGTTGTGGGGTGCGGCTCCTGCATGTCTTATGTGGTGTATTTGGCGGGAGAGGAATCAATGCACTTTTGAGGAGGTGGAGCTTTCTATTCCAAACTTAAAGTTGTTTTTCTACAGATTCTGTTTGATTGGTGCCTCTTCAGTCACTAAATCTATAAATTCGTTTATGGAATTCTTGGGGGAGCTATGTCTCAGCTGTTAACTTTCTCCTTTTTTTTTTTTGGCTTCCAGATCTTTAACAGATCTGTGCTCTTTATATTTCTTTTGCTCTTTTTTGTATTCCACTGGTGTACTTTTTCGAGTTTTGAATGAATTTCGATTATTTATGAGAAGAATGATAATTACAAGTGCAACAGTTTTTAGACTTGAGCTTATCGATCTCTTTACAAAGAGCAATGGCCAAGAGAGGCTCAAGATTGACTAACTGCCTGGCCGTAACTAAGTGTCAACTCACACGTGTTAATTCTTAGCCTCACATTTCTTAATTCTGTGCTTGGAATTACTTCGCATGGATTAGCTGACGTGTTTTCATAATGCCAGACCTGATGGCATGAGATATGCACACACATGTAGCCTAGACTTGCATGCATAGCCTTCATAAGCACAGCACTGGCTAGCCTCCCTAGCATGCTGTTGGGTCCTTAACTTATCCTCCCTTTTCCCCCCTCTCTTGTGGAGTTGCTGGATTTATGTATTTTTTGATTTCCTTTGTCCTTTTGCATACTCCTAGTATACTGGGACCTTTTTAATAAATTTTCATTACTTATCAAAAATAAGCCAGGTAGTGTGACCAATAAAAAAAGAAAAGAAAAAGCCCCCAGGTAGTGCTCCAAACTTTTGCTAACAATCTCAGTCTAACCATCAGTTTGTGGATGGTAGGCTGAGAACATGGCTAACTCAGTACCTTGAAGTCTAAACAGTTCACTCCAAAATGCCCCTGTGAAGAAATCATTCCTATCACTCTCAATAGTAGAAGGCAGGCCATGGACTTTGAATATATGTTGCGTGTACAACTACCTTAGCTTCTGTGTATGGGTGAGCTTAAGGGATGAAATGGGCATACTAGTGAATCTTTCCACCACCACTAAAATCACATCGTGGCCTTGAGACTTTGGAAGTCCTTTGCTCACATTAGTCCATGGTCTTTGCAGGAATTGGCAAGGGTTGGAGGAGTCCTGCTGGTGAGATAGTTTCTCTCATGTTTCTTTGGCACAAGTCACAACTTCCAATATGTTGCTTAAGATCATTCTTCATTCCATTCCAATAGTAGTCATGTTTAGATCTATGCAAGGACTTGAGGTAGCCAGAATGCCTTTCTGTGGGACTATTATGGACATGATTGAGGATTAGTGGTTTCAAGTGACAATCTTGGCCAAGAAAGATTCTTCCTTTGTATAGGATCAGATCATTCTGTAAGGAAAACCCCTTTAAAGTTCTGTCACTAGCCTTCAATGAAGTGATACTGCCTTAGGCAGTTTCCTCTTCTTGCTTTTAATTCATCAAGCCAAGAGGGACCTGGAAAGGATATGATGAACAAGCTTGCCCTCTTCTTCTTTTCTTGATAATGCAACAACAACCTTGTTTTCCTTCTCTTTTTTATAGCCAATCAAGAAGGAATACCCCATCAACTTGGTGATCCACTTTTGCTGTGCAAGAGTGCCAATCTTTTGCTCAAGGGGGAATTTCAAATTTTGTTGGTCAGTATTGATTATAAAGGGGTTTCCCAATAGATATAGTTTCCATTTCTTAACTGCTGTTACTAAAGCTAACAGTTCCTTTTTCATAAGTTGAGAGATGGAGACTTTTACCTTTAACCTAGTTGTGGAAGGCTATAGGCCTTTGTTCCTGCATCAAACAATGCCAAGACCCTATCCAGGGCATCACACTCAATGGCGAATGCCTTATAAAAGTCTGGCAGGGCTAGCACAGGAGGGTTGGACACTGCCTGCTCTTCATGAAAGCATCATGGGCTTGATCACTCCAAAGAAAAGCATTCTTCTCCAACAGAGCTGTCAATGGTGCTGCAATCTGACCATAGCCTCTAATAAACATTTTTATAGTACCATGTAAGTCCCAAGAATCCCTCCAAAGCCTTCAAAGAAGTTGGTGTAGGCCATTGCAACCGGGCCTCAGTTTTCTTAGGGTTTGCTTTCACATCCTACGATATTCAACTTCTTGGCATAGAGTTGATTCTGTTGCAGCACTTCCAAGACACTTCTCAAGTGTGTTAAGTGATCTTCAAGGGACGTGCTATACACAAGTATTTTGTCAAAAAATACAAGGACATACCTAGTTAAGAAGGGCTTGAAGACCTCATTCATAAGGTTTTGAAAAGTGGATGGGGCATTTGTTAAACCAAAGGGCATCACAAGGAACTCATAGTGTCCCTCATGAGTCCTAAATGATGTCCTTAATGGTCTTCTTATTCAATGCCCTATAGTCTATACACATTTTCCAACTACCATATGCTTTTCTCACAAGTAGGACTGGTGAGGAGAATGGGCTTTGACTAGGCTTGATAGCTCTGCATCCAATTGCTCCTTCACAATCTTCTCAATTTCATTTTTCTAGTAATAGGGAAACCTATATGGCCTTACACATATAGGTTGAGCTCCATCCTTCAAGATAATCTGGTGCTCATGCCCTTTTGTGAAAGGAAGCTCAGTAAAGGTCTCACATACCTTCTCAAACTTTTTCAATAGTTCATTAATTCTTTCCTCATGCACCTCTTGGCTGCCTTGATCATTAGGACCCAGGATTTGAAGAATCAACCCTTTCCTGGTAGCAGGTTTGAAGATCTGCTCTCCTTCTTGAAAGATAGGAGCTATTGGTCTTAAACCATATAGCATGATATCCTTTCCCTTGTGTGAAAGCCCCATAGTTAACTGCTGGAAGGCCCACTGTATCAATCCCAAAGTTCTGATCCATTGAGTTCCCAAAAACACATCACAGCTCCCGCAATGGTAGAACCTTGAGATCAATGGCAAAAACATTGCCCTGCACTTTGATCGAGATTGCAGCACATACCCCTTCAGTTTTGATTATAGTTCCATTGGCAATCTTGATCTCGAACCCTTGAGTGGTTGATAGAGGAAGCTAGATCTTGGACATGGCTGATGAGTCCAAGAAATTGTCCGTATCAAACCAAGATCACCACTCTGTTCCCTAATCTAGCCAAGTAGCCCCATTATCCTTGGGCTAGGAGTGCCAATTAAGGCATAGAGTGAAATTTGTGAGACTTCTAAGGACTCTTCAAATTGATATTGTAAGGCTGCCACACCCTCTTCATTCAATTCCTCCAAATGCACCCCTATGGAAGTCTCTTGAACAAGCTACAACCTTTCCATCAAGAACAGTTTTGGGGTTTTACATTTGTGGCCAACATGCCACTTCTCATCACAATTGGAACAAATCCCTTTCTTCCTTCTTTCCCTCATTTGGGTAGGAGAAATTCTTTGAACAAGGATCTTAGGCTTTGGATCAGTCTTGGGATCAATCTTGGGCAGTCCAAGAATTGATGGCTTTCCCAAATCCTGCATTTTCCTGATAGTCTTTGTGCCATTAAGAATGTACTCTTTAATTCTTGCTAATCCAAAGGCAGCATTCAAGGAATGAGGATTGGGCATCTTTATAGGCAGCCTGATTTCATGTTTCAAACCACTTTAGAAGCAATTGAGTTTGTGCTTCTCATATAGACCTCTTAAACGATTTGAAAGTGCTTCAAACTGGGCCTTATAAGCAGCAACAGTTGACGTCTGTCTTAACCTTGTAAGGCTCTCCATGGGGTCATTATAAGCTGTAAATCCAAACCTGACTTGTAATGCCCTCACAAAGGCACCCTAGCTGGTGAAAATTTCACTTTCCTCTGCATCCTGGAATCACACCAGTGCTTCTTCATCCATGTGAAAAGAAGCCACAAGAACTTTTGATGTGTTGTAGTAATTGAAAAATTGATTGGCTTCATAAACCCAGCAAGATGGATCTTCTCCTTTAAACTTGGGAAACTCAATCTTGATGGGCTTTGGCAGGTTAATAATGGGAGCATCCCCTATTGCATGTTCTTGTATACGACTTGGCTCTGGTCTTCTTTCTTGCGCATCGGTCAGCTTTTTAATGGCTTCATTCATTTGGCCAATCTTGTCAATTCAGAAAATAACAGAGAGTATGACTTCAAATAGAATAAAATGGTAAAAAAGAATACATGTGGCTGACCTTGACTAGTCTGTTGAGGATCCATAGTTGACCCCACAAATTTTGGGACTAAGGCTTGGTGTTGTATTCATTTGGCCCATCTGTTGAGTCAAAATCCCCAGAGTTCTGGTATGATGCTCTTGAGTTTGTCTCAGATTGATGATGGACTCATTCATTTGTGCAACTTGAGTTCCTTCAACTCTTTACAAAGCAATGGCCAAGAGAGGCTTAAGATTGACTAACTGCCTGCTCATTTAACTAACTGCTACTTAATTCCCACACGTGTTAATTCTTAGCTTGCATGTCCTAATTCTCTGCTTGAAACTACATGGCATGGATTAGCGCACGTGTTGATTTGTAGCCTAGGCTGGCATGCATGTGTTTGTCAATACCTTGCTTGGTCTATGAGCTGTTGCATTACTAGTCTTCATAAGCACAAAACTGCCTAGCCTCCTTAGCATGCTGTTGGGTCCTTAACAAAACCATTCTCTATTCAGTTCCAAAGATGGTCATTGACAAGGCAGCGTTGCATCTTGTGCCCTAGAAGCAAAGTTGGATACTATTAGACGAGATGGTGACTCTTCCCAATTTCTCTAAAACTATCGTTGCAAAAACTTCTTGCCTACTACTGGTTTCCAGTTTCAAACTTCTGGACATCATAGTCTATAGATTAGAGATGCGCTTTAGGATATTTGCTTGGTTTATGTCAGTGTAGTCAAAGGCAAAAGGCGACCTTAAGGCGCTAAGTACTTATATTGCCTTAGGCATGAGGTGCCAAAAAGGCGCTCGCTTGAGTGAAGTGAGGCGCCAAACTCTAAATATAGTTATCATACATATAATGAACTTAAATAATATGTATCTAATACTTATTAGGCATGGTTTGAATTTATAGGTATGAGACTATTTTTTTTTTTTTTTGATAAGTAATGAAAATTTTATTAAAAGAAGCCCAAGCATACAAATTGTATACTAGGGACAATAGAATCAAAATGTGCAAAGATCAATCAACTCCACAATGGAGTGAATAGAATAAACACTAGATCCCACAACCCATTCAAGAAGAGTTTGAAAGAAAAACAGTTTCAGCTCTGGAAGAGATCGCTCCAAATCCTCGAAATGTCTAGCATTCCGCTCACGCCAAAGACACCAAATCAAACAATGAGGGATCATCTTCCAAACCTGAGTAGGGCCATGTCTCCCCAACTTCCCAAGCCACCCATGGAACAGATCCAGCACTGTGTGGGGCATAACCCACTGCACCCCGAACATTCCAAACACCATAGACCAAAGATCCGTAGCCACAAGACAATGCAAGAATAGATGATCCACACTCTCCCCACTTTGCTTACACATACATCACCAATCTTGGAGAATAAGGCCCCTTTTCCTCAAATTATCTATGGTGAAAACCTTCCCCAATGCGGCAGTCCATGAGAAGAATGCAACACGGGGAGGGGTCTTCGTTTTCCAGATCAGCTTCCACAGGAACAGAACAGTTGGCGAAGTAAGTAAAGCTCTATAATACCTCTTAACAGCAAAAACTTGGTTAGAAGACCTCTCCTAACATAGCTGATCCTCTCCTGTCCCCCCCTCAAGGGAGACACATAAATGAGATCCATAAAAGAGGTGAGAGATTCCAACTCCCAATCATGCACACTTCGAGTAAAAGATACATCCCAATGCAGCATCCCCGTCCCAAAGGACATAAGATCAGCAATGGAAGCCTCCTTATCCCTAGCAATAGAGAATAGCTCCGGAAAAGTCACCTTCAAAGGCTCCATACCACACCATCGGTCATGCCAAAAACGGATCCTCGTCCCATTACCAACCTCCATATATAGATGTTTCGAGAAAGACTCCCACTCCTTACGAATATTCTTCCATGAACCCACTCCATATGGACCTTTACATTCTTTAGAGCACCAACCACCCCATAGACTTCCATACTTCACATCCACCACACGTCTCCAAAGAGCTTCTGGCTCAGTTCCATACTGCCATAGCCACTTACCTAGAAGAGCTTGGTTAAATCGCCGAAGATTTCAGATTGCCAACCCTCCACTACAGATGGGGTCGCAGATTTTGGACCAGCTCACAAGGTGATATTTAAACTCCTCTCCTATACCACTCTAGAGAAAGTCTCTTTATAACTTCTCTAGCCGGTAAGCCACTACAGCTGGGATAGGAAACAGCGAAAGATAATATGTAGGTAAATTAGATAAAGTACTCTTTATCAATGTGACTTTACCTCCCTTGGATAGATATAATCTTTTCCACCCTGCAAGCCTTTGAGCCATTTTTTCAAGAATCGGATTCCATATGGTCGTCTCCTTGAATTTTGCTCCTAATGGAAGACCTAAATACTTCATTGGTAAAGAGGCTTGCTTACAGCCCAAAATACAAGCCAACTCCTCCATGTTTGGGACATCCCCCACAGGAACCATTTCAGATTTCCCCAAATTAATTTTCAATCCAAAGATAGCCTCAAACCAAGTAAGAACACACCCCAGACGCTCAATCTTAGAATGATCAGCATCACAAAAAATTAACGTATCATCTGCAAAAAGCAAATGTGACACCATGACCTCCCTCCGTACAGAATTGCCCACTGTAAACCCGAATAATAGTCTTCCTGGAACAGTTCGGTCCATCAACCGGCTTAGAGCCTCCATCACAATAACAAAGAGCAAAGGTGAGAGAGGATCACCTTGTCGAAGACCTCTGGAGCTCGCATAAAAACCACTGGGGCAGCCATTAATGAGAAAGGAGAAGCGAACCATGGAGATGCAAAACCAAATCCATTTCCTCCAAAGCAAAGGAAAACCACATCGCTGTAACAAATATAGAAGAAACTCCCAATTAACATGGTCGTATGCTTTCTCAACATCCAATTTGCAAATTACACCTGGAGCCCCTTGTTTCATCCTACTATCCAAACATTCATTTGCAATAAGGACGGAATCCAGAATCTCTCTCCCCTGAATAAATGCATTCTGAGATGGCGAAATAATGTTAGGGAGCACCAATCTCAAACGATTAGCTAGGAGCTTCGCCAAAATCTTATAAACTCCTCCCACTAGGCTTATTGGCCTAAAATCTCTCACCTCAACAGCCTCGGATTTTTTTGGAATGAGAGCTAAAAAAGTGGCATTGAGACTCTTCTCAAAGGAACCCAACTCATGAAAATAATTGAGCACCTTCAAAATATCTGTTTTAACAACCCCCCAACAAGATTGGAAGAAGGCCATGGGAAAACCATCCGACTCAAGAGCTTTATCCCCAACAAAACCATGCACAACACCAATCACCTCATCTTCTTCAAAAGGTCTCTCCAACCTAGCTGCACTCCCAGTAGATAGCATAGAAAAATCTAAGCCGACTAGGAAAGGTCGCCGACAGTCCTCCTCCGTGAAAAGGTGATTATAAAATTGAGTAATGCACTCTGATATAGCATTTGGATCCGAAGAAAGTTCCCCATTAATAGATATAGTGGAAATAGTGTTATGCCTACGATTGGAGTTGGCAATGCAGTGAAAAAATTTGGTATTTTTATCTCTCTCTTGTAATCAAAGAGCCCGAGATTTTTGACACCAACTAATCTCTTCCAACAAAGCATTACTTTCCAAATCAGCTACAATCCTCTCTCTATGATTTTTCTCCTCTTTAGATAACGGACGGCCTTCCATATCAACATCAAGCTTATTAAGCTCGAGCATAAGTTGATTTCTCTTATGAGCCACATTGCCAAAGACCTCATCATTCCACTTTTTCAAATCAGATTTTAGAGCTTTAAGCTTCTTGGCCAAGATGAAGCTAGGAGTCCCTTCTATCTAATAAGAGTCCCACCACCCCTGCACCAGCTCTCCAAACCCCTCCGCTTTGAGCCACATGTTCTCAAACTAGAAGGGTCTATTCCCCCAATGAAACTGGCCGCTCTCCAACATTATTGGAAAGTGATCCGATAATAGTCTTGGAAGCCTCCTTTGAACGACAGTTGGGTAATGATCCTCCCAATCACTAGAATAAAGAAACCGATCAATACGAGACATGGCAACATTCTCACGGTTATTCGACCAAGAGTATCTGCCTCCCTCCAACGGAATATCCCTTAAGCCAAAAGAAAAAATGAATTCAGAGAAGTCGTTCATGGCTGGAGTAAACTGATCCGCACCTGATCTTTCCGTAGGTTCCCCTCTCGTATATTCTAACGATAAACGCCCCTCCTCCATGGTCAACCATGAGTTCAAAAGCCTTTGCTTCAATGAAAAAAATGCCTGCTGCCACCCATTCTAAGTATTCTGTCTAGAGAAAAACCGACTCCTCAAACCGTGTGGGCCTCCTGTTGCCGTTTGAAACGGCGGTGGAGGCCTGGTGAGGTGACTGGTGGCTCCCTACAGGGAAAGAGCTCTTTGCATCTCTAGAGAGAATTGGAAAGACAAATGTAATATTGATTCATTGAATAACTTTTTGCGAATTGCGATAGAAAAGAATTATAAGCACAAGTAGTCTAAGAATAGATTTATCAAAAATTAATCTAAGAATAGACTCTTTAACAATCTTATATAAAAAATTAAAAAAAATTTAAAATTCTAAATTGATGCGGAAAGAAAGAGAGGTGAGAGAGATCAAAGCAAGAGAAAGAGACACCTACTAACTTGAATATACGTATAGAAATATCCTTGTTGCCAAATTACAAAACTGCCTTTTTTTCTTTTTAGCTGAATTTCATTGAGGCTCTTGCCTAGGCTCTGAAGGCGGGTGCCTCACTGCACCTCACCTCACCCGAGCGCCTAGGCGAGCGCCCTACTTGCCTTTGATTACTCTTAATGTAACCTAGTCTAAGGGTCCGGTTTTCTACAAATACAATGGTGTATAGCCTAGTCCCTTGTTAGTGTGATGCAGCGCAGAATTCTCGAAGGGAATTGAGAATAAACAAAGAACAGAATAAAATAAACCTAGGAATAGGGTTGCCTAAAATCAGTACCAAGGCAGTGGAAAAATTCCAATAGAAATTTTATTCATCATTAACATGTCTCCATAAAATTTTCTAGAATTATGTAACTTTGTGATGATCTTTGTAGTTTCCTTAGTACACTGCTTGTGTACATGGGGAGTGTACTCTCTTTATTTATCAATAAAAGTTTTTAATTATCTATAAAAAAAAAAATCTCCATAGAAGTACAATAGCATGCTTATGTAGGCTACTATGACTAATCCCTAATTGTCTTTGGTCAAAGCCCAATTATTGAATTACGAAAATAACATTGACACTAGGAAATTAAATTAAATACTAATAACATAATTAGCTAATAAGACTTAAAATAAAATCCAATAAACTAATAGTAAAAATACGATTGACTTCTAAAATTAGTTAAAATAAATTTGTCTTCGTGCTGCCTGCATCTTTGGCTTATTTAAGGGATTAATACTTTGAATATGCCTCAGCATAACAGCTCATAAAACTTCTATGTTTTATTTTTTATATGTATGTACTTAAATTTGGAATTTGTTTTGGCACAGATCTGGGAAAGATGATCAACAAGCTTCTTTAGATGGGATTGATCGTGTAACAGATATAGTTTCTAAATTAGACATAGATGCAGATGTAGATTCGAAGGCTGGACCAACTGCAGAGCATCACTCTGTGTTGGTCATTTCAGAGTGCAAGTGTGGAATGCCTTTATGCATTTGTGAAGCTCCAGCCCCTTCCACTGATGCACTTCCTCTGCAGGTATAAATTCTTTAATCTTCAGATGCATCTCCTATGTTGTCCATGCACCTCACAGGTTTGATTCCTTTTTCGTGGCAGAGAGAAACTACTTCAACCTTTACTCAGATGAATCCAAAAACAAAGAAGATGGACACCATTCCAAGAAATAGAGGTGCCACTTCTAATAAGTTGAGGTATGTTGCCTTTAAGGTTTAATATCTCATCTCTGTTCTTTCTTACCCAGTGGGTGCTTTTAAACTTTAGTTTTATGCATGAGCTCTATGTAAGTAGTTTAATAGTATTCTCTGCGACGTGCAAATTTCTGAGTGAAGTTCTCTTATGTTATATAAAAAAATAAAAAATAAAATAGTTTAAGATATGAATTTATCAACAACAAAAAAATAGTTTTAGATATGACTAGCAGTTGTCCTCTGCAGTTCAGAGTTTGGACTTGAACGGTTCAACCTTTCTAACTGCTACTATAATACTCAAGTTCTCCATTTCTGTAGGGCCAATGAGTTATAGCTCAACGGTTCAAGATCCACTGGGTGCATGTGTAACTTACCAATTAAAAAAAAAAAAAAAAAAAGAGGTTCTCCGTTTCTGTAGGGTACAAAAACCAGACCTGCTACATGCCTTGACTTTGACACTAGTGGAAGTCCATTTTATTCAATCCAGTTTTAGGCAAAACAATGTCTACACTTAAAGCTCATTATATAGATTATGCCTTTCAAGTTTCAAGTGAGTGGATGGCTACATTAATTTTTTATTTCTTCGTAATTTGTATGAGTGGATGGCTATATTAAGTGGTTACCGTTTTTCTTCTTTCTTGGATTTTCTTGACTGTTGTTCATTTTCTTGAGTTCTTTTCCCTTTTGGTACACCTATTGTGTCCCTAAGGGGTGGTTCTCGTTTTATAATAAATTTTCTTTAATTATTAAAAAAAAAAAAAGTTTCAAGTGACTTGTTTTCTCAAATATAGCTGTGACATGATGAATTATAATTTTCTCTTTTTGCACAACATATTGTTTAAAATTAAGTGCAGCATGATGGATTTTCGCTTCTTTCTTGGCAACCGATGGTTCTTCTCTTTTCAACCCTATTTAGCACATCTCTTCACTTTTCCTGGATTTCTATAACCCTCAATTAATACAAATATCAAAATTTGAACTTCTAGTGGAAACAGACATGTCTTTCTAGCTCTAGCAGCTAGAAAGATGAATTAGATATCTTGCCAACTGAATATTTATGTGCGTGCAACTTGCTGGGGTTGAGTTAGGTCACAGTTTTGATTCTTGACTATCACAATTAAAATAAGGAAAAATATATCCATCTGCATGGAGGTGTATCATCCTTTGATGTTATGATTCTTTTCTGGTTATGTTTTTTTGATAAGTAATAATGCATTTTATTGAAGAAGAATGACACACTGTGTACATAAAATATGAACACAAAGTGATGGGTAATTACAATGAGAGTGAGGATGAAGGAATGTATAAAGAATCTGAGAAAGAAAGAACAGAATTAGAACTAGTGTAACCCAAAGCCGTAGCCCAATCATACAACATATTGGAAAAAGATTTGTATAATTGTAGAACCGTGTGCTCCACACTCTCAAAAACACGGTTGTTGCGTTCCCACCATATTGTCCAAAATAAACAAGCGGGAATTAAGTTCCAAATCTTGGAATGATGCTTTCCCAACCAATTTCTTCAACCAAACAGCAAGTCTGAAACATTGCTAGGCAGAACCCACATCATGCCAATAGAACGGAACACAAAACTCCACAAACCATTAGTAAATGAACAATGCAACAACAAATGACTTGTCGATTCACCAGAGCAGCAGCACAAACAACACCATCCTGCGAAATGATACCCTCTCCGCATAAGATTATCCATAGTTAAGATTCTATCCCATGTGGCAGACCAAACAAAGAACGCTACCCAACGCGGAATATGTACACTCCAGGTGGCTTTTCTGGTTATATTGTTCTTGTCTTTTCCCCTGTTCAAGAAAATTTTACCACATCTTCATTAGGCATTTATTATTTATTTCTCTTATTTATATATTATGGGACTAAGGTTTAGTTGTTGTTCTTTTATTTATATTTTAGATAAATCTAAATGCTTTTGAGAAAGCAATCATGTTTCTCATTTTATTACATGTAGATGATAAAATGGTGATTTTGAACATATCAACCATTGTTCTCTCTTACACTATATGTTGTTATTAATTGGTAGTTGTTTTGCAGTTCCGTTTTCAATCTTGGTCAAGTGACTGAAGGTACTTTGAGTAAGCCTCAGATGGATTATGAACCCAATGGGGAGGTATATATTCTTGATTATCTATTTAAAGTCAACTGTGCAGAAGGATTTTAGTTGCTGTGGATTATTTACTTATTTTTGCATGAGCTATTGTTAGGGTTTAAGAGAAGCAATAAAGAATGGTGACACTGCTGCAGTCAAGAAACTTCTGAGTGAGGTATTCAACACTTTAATGCAGCAGTAAAATTTGAAATGGATTTTCCCATTAGGGTGCAGCCTAGTGGATAGGAGGCTTGGGATGAACTGTAGACTCAGACATCCTGGATTCGATCCCCACTAGAAATTTCCCTTGGATTGTCCGATACACGGTTCTAACAAGTGGGGTCGTGTATCTGGGGTTTACTACCCAAGGGTGGGTCCGAAGGGCCTTGCCTTGGTGAGGTTCCTCGTTATAATAAAGAAAAAAAAAAGAAAGAAAAAAAATGGATTTAAGTTTTGTCACATTTGCAGGGTGTGGATGCAAATTACCGCGATAAGCAAGGACTATCTTTGCTACATTTGGTACTGATCTCTCTCTCTCTCATACACACACAAAATAAGCAAATTACCATTGCTTAAGATGTTTGATTTTAACATCAGGATTAATTGAGTGCAGGCGGCACTCTTTAATCGAACTGATATAGTCTTCACCCTCATGGAATCTGGAGCAAGCATGGATTACAAGAATGCACAGGGTAATTAATCCTTTGTCCACTTAGCAAATTTGATTGACTTACTGACCAGTGGAGGTGATTACTAAAGATATTCAAGGCATCGCTGGGGTTGTTCAGACGAAACTATTTTAGAATTGCCCCCCTTTTTAAGCTCTCTAAAATTCTCAGTGTGTTTGGGTTTGTTGTCTGGGTCAAACAATCTGGAGGGCAGTGGTGTTGAATCGTTTGGTTCATGTCGAAAAAATCCTCTCCTCTCCTAACATTTCCCAAAATGAACTTATCAAAAAAAAAAAAAAAAACATTTGCCAATATGAGGAAGAGAGAAAAGGGTTGGGGGTTAGTTTTTATATATCAAGAGAAATATCCCTTGCACCCTACGGCCTACATGCACATCATGCACATTGGTTCTTGTCCCTTGTGCACCCATTTCAGAATGCAGTGCATATGTACAAAATGATAATTCTGTTCATTGAGGGTTATTACAGAATGTTCTACTTTGCTTGTTCCGTTTATCTTTTCACTGTGTGTGGGTGGGTATTATCATGATTATGATTATGTAGCCAAGAATACTACTAGTTACAAATTTTTGGAAGCAGCCAATCTTAGTTTTCAATTCTAACTGCTTGCTTCTTATTCAGGAGAAACACCATTGGATTGTGCTCCTGCTACTTTGCAATACAAGATGCGAAAGAAGCTAGAAGAAGGTGAGACTCTGCACAAGCGCATTCCAGAGTAATATATTTGTTTTATCTTTAATCTGTGTTCACGTTGTCTGTTACCCCTAAGAAAACATTTGATAAACTACTCGATGGTTTTGTACTAAATATAAATACTGTATGCATGGTGGCAAACAAGGCTACAATTCTAGAAAGTTAATAAAATTTCCTTTCAGCAGTGTTTGATGTTTATCTATAGTAATAAAAGGGTTACATTTCAAATTATAAATTCGTCTCCTGTTTGCAAAGGCCCGCTTGGATGCACAGATAAGATAGAGCAAAGAAGAGGTTGGCCCATGTTATGCATCTTGTTTGTCATCATGCAATACATTTTGGTGTAATTTGGTGTAGTCTAATTATATATAATGAAAACTAAGGCCTGACGCTTATGAAGGCTAAGGTACTGCCATGAGTCAGAGACACGTGTAAAAGCTGTTTTTATTTTTTATTTATTTCCTTCATGTGCAGAACTTTTTTTTTAAGGGTTGAGTATTTCTTGGACCTATGAATGGGGATATTTCTGAAACTCACAAAGAAAAAAAGGAAGTGAGTTATAGACAGAGAGAAGAAACTCTGAAAAAAAGAAAAAAAAAAAAACGAACGTGACTTAGACAAATCTCTTTTTGGTTAACCTCAAACCAATTAATCGAATATTGATTAATATATAATCAATTGATCACTACTTGAAATGGAAATGGTTCTTCTATTTAGAAGTGAAATGTTCTGAATGTTCCTAAAAATTCTTATTCCCATTAGATCATTTATATCTTTCGAGTGATTATTCGGTAGTTCATGATTATAAATAAATGTATAGTTCTCCTCACATGAATAGTAGGTCTCACTTATTAAATTTATAGTAGGACCAACCACTTTGTGAGTGGGGGGACTATGCATATATCTGTAATCTGGGACTATTGAATAAGTTTTCATATGTTTACGTGTTAGGGTGTTAGGATGCGTTCTTATTATTTATTAAAGACATTTGTCTAAACAAATGGCACATGGAAATGGCTCTTCTATTTAGAAATGAAATGTTCTGAGAATGTTGCTGAAAATTCTTATTCGCATTAGACCATTGATATCTTTATGTGTTAGGACGCATTCTTATTATTTATTAAAGACACTTGTCTAAACAAATGGTATATATATAGATGTAGAGAGTGAGGTTCAATTTTTTTTTTTGGGTAAACGTGAGAGGTTCAAGTTACACTTGGTACAACTTCATAAGAGTTACACATTTTTTTAGACCATTAATATTCTTGATTGACATGGAAACCAAGGGTGGAATAATTTGACGCACTAAAAGCATGATTTTTCTATCATGTATTCAATTAAGAGAGGTTTTTTTTTTTTTTTTTTTTCGTGTGTCTATGCAAATGGTTACCAATGAAATCAAAGGCGCATAGATACCGTAGTATAACACAAGGAGATAGCTCACTGACCCACAAATCGGCCACCTTCAACAAGAGAAAGAAGGATGAGAGAAATAAAAGAGAGGTAAGGGAGGCCATGGTGATTCAGTCATGGAAGAGAGCATGAAATTGGGGAACAAACAAAGGAGACTTGCCATGGAACGTTTACCAAAGAGAGTAAAAAAAAAATATATTATAAATGAAGTTAGCTGATGTGAACGTTAATAAATGAATGGTTTTTATTATTATTATTATTATTATTATTTTAACTTTTGTGAAAATACAGCAAGTAATAAATTTGTTATTTTTTATAATTTGTTCAACTAGTTCAAAAATAAAAACAATAACATTGTCTGTATCTCTAGTTCTCCAAATATATATATATATATATATATATATATATATATATATATATATATATATATATATATATATATGAAGGTAGAAATTCCTCATCTAATTTGAATGAAGGGGATCAAACATAAACCCTCATAAAGGGATGGGTTAATTGCAAGAGAGGGAACACCATTGGGTCAAATGCTTAATGGATTACTTATCTATTTCGAAGAATATATATGTTTTGGTTGAAAGAACTATGTATAGTATAAGAGTAAAAAAAAGAAAAATGATGCTTTAATTAATTATATAAAATGGGTAAAATCAGGGAAACATATATATCGAGAAAGCTCGAATACAATGAGTACAATGAGGTATGAGACAAAAACTCAAATTATTGTCTTCATAAAAAAGACTGGATACTGATTTTGGCGTCGGAACCCCAATAGTTCTAGCAATTCCATCTCTTCTTGTGCAGGTATTTGCCCGGATTGATTGTGCATATGATTTACGCTCCATAGTAAGTTTTTAGGTTTGTTCCTTTCGCGTCAAATTGGAAGTACAACAAAGGATTTAAGTGGGAGAAGAATAAGAAAGGGACTTTTCATGCAACTTTATTGAGTTGAGTAAGATCCAAATTGGGAAATGCAAGTACATTCCTTCTCTATGGGTTTTTGGGTCAAAGGAATACCAGCACAGAATGATCAACAAGTTAACTCAATTCCTTTCTTGATAGATTGTTCTCTCTCATTCTCTCGTTAAGTCCATTAAAAATAAGGTGATTGGTGATCCAAATGGGTTTGCCCTTCGAATCCAGTTCCTTATTGAATCTTTGTGTAATTCCTTACCTTTCTTTTCATAAAAGGAAAGGAGATTCATGTACCTTTGGGTTGGCTCAAAATACAAATATTACTCCATATATATATATATATATATATATATATATATATATATATATATATATACTTGAATTGGGACAAGAAACCTAAAAAAAAAAAAAGAGAGATTCCGGCAGAACAAAAAATGGGTTTCCGCTATTTCTTATGGTTCTTGTTGCTCTGCTTCCTCGGCGAAGGACTAGCAAAGGGGGCCCTAGGCCTGGGTTGTAACTGGGGAACGCGTTTAACACATCCACTCCCACCAAACATAGTGGTCAAGCTAATGAAAGACAATGGATTCGATAAAGTGAAACTCTTTGAAGCAGATCCTGGGGCACTGAAAGCTCTTGGGAGATCTGGTATTAAGGTTATGCTTGGGATACCCAATGAGTTCTTAGCACCGCTTGCAAGCAGCGTCCGAGTTGCCGAGGACTGGGTAGCCCAAAATGTCTCGTCCTACATATCCAAAAATGGCGTAGATATAAGGTAAACGTTACGTTATCTTGCTTTTCTCAAGGCTGACATCCCAAATATTCAAAATTTTCATTTCCATGACAAGCATGGCCCATGCATCAATTTATTCCGAAAACATGAGCACTAGACAAGCTTTTAAGAAGCCCTCTTTCATCTGACCAAAAAAAAAAGAAGCCCTCTATCCTTATTCAAAGTTAACTTTTATTGGTATTATACTATTTAAATAACTTTTTATGAGTATTTTGACATATATCTACCTTCTATGCTTGCAAAAAATGTTATTTATTAAATATTTAAATTTTAAGTATATTTTGAAAATTATATACAAAGCACAGATTTAGGTATAAAATATGAAATAACATCCAACTATGGTATTTGCAAAATAATGATACACATGAAAATTGAAAAGCATATTGAGAATATGACATCCAACAAATGAGTATGGCAAAAATATAGATCCGATTATATAAATAATTGAGTGGTATAATTTGAATCCAACGTACACACATATAGATTTCCCCCCCTTTTTATAGAAACAATGATAGAACACAATATTCATTTACTTATTATTGTACACGTATTAATTAATAGCAATTGATTGCATTAAACTGTGTTTAACATATATGTATTATATATACACAGATATGTAGCAGTGGGTAATGAACCTTTCCTTAAGACCTACAAAGACACTTTCCTGCAAACCACATTTCCGGCGCTGAAAAATATTCAAGCAGCCCTTATTAAAGCTGGGTTAGGCCGGCAAGTGAAGGTGACCGTCCCACTAAACGCAGATGTGTACCAGACCGACAATACTCTTCCCTCTGGAGGTAACTTCCGGTCGGATATCCATGGTCTGATGATCTCCATCATCAAGTTCCTCAGTGACAATGGGTGTCCCCTCACCATCAATATCTATCCATTTCTGAGCCTGTACGCGGACCCCGATTTCCCCAAAGAATATGCCTTCTTCAATAATGGGAATGGGAGTAGTAGTGCTGCCCCAATTGTGGATGGCTCCATCTCTTACACCAATGTGTTCGACGCAAACTTTGACACCTTAATTTCAGCTCTTGAAAAGAATGGTTTCTCCTCATTGCCCATTATCATTGGGGAGGTTGGATGGCCAACAGACGGTGACACCAACGCCAACATAGATTATGCAAAAAGATTCAATCAAGGCCTACTTAATCGTATATTAAAAAATCAAGGCACTCCCAAGCGCCCTACTACTCTACCCGAGATCTACATATTTGGACTCATAGATGAGGATGCCAAGAGCATCGACCCTGGGAATTTTGAACGCCATTGGGGAATCTTCTCTTATGATGGAAGCATCAAATACCCTTTGGATTTGGGGAACGGACGAAGTCTAGTCCCGGCAAAAGGAGTCAAGTATTTGGCCAGGGAATGGTGTGTCATGTCACCTCAGGCAAGTCTTTCAGACCCCAATTTGCCAGAGAGTATAAACTACGCATGCACTTACGCTGACTGCACCTCTCTTGGATATGGATCCAGTTGCAGTAAGTTGGATGAGAGGAACAACGCTTCTTATGCTTTTAATATCTACTACCAGACCATGGATCACCGAAAAGACGCATGTAATTTTTCTAATTTATCACTCCTTACAAATATAGATCCATCTCAGGATACATGTCGATTTGAGATCATGATCGACCTGGGGAAGCACGATAAGCCACGATCTCCTAGTACTCCTTCACTGGCTGTGGCCGTTGGAAGCAACCAAAACTCGCCACTACTCCACCTGGGGCTTCTCGGGCTCATTACATTATTCATTTGTAGATCCTTCTGATTCAGAACATCACATTCACATATATATATATACTTGGGTTGATTTCACAACGGAACGGATATGTTGCTCTTATATAGTCATGATTTCCGTCAAGCACATCTAATTTCTAAAATATATTTCTAAGGTAGTTGGATCAATTTATTCAATTTCATTTTTTTTTTTAGTTTTTCCTATCTAGAAGAATTTGACTTACATTAATTCATTATTTGACAAAAGCATCAACATTCTTTGTTTCTGTCGAACAAATACAACACAATACAATTCTCAGAGTTAATTTCATGCATGTCAAGCTTGTAAAACTGATTAGTTGATTCTAATATGTTTTAGGATATATGGACTTCATTTGTGACTCCGTTTCTTGTTAAAAAGGGTACTATATATATATAATATATAAAATATTTATATATATATATATATATATATATATATATATATATATATATATATATATATATATATATATATATATATATATATATATATATATATATTATATCTATCTATACTATAATGTAAAACCAAAGTTTTTTTACTTTTGGTTGACTTCATAATATTGCGCCACATAAGCTTTTGAGTTCTCACAATTTTACATCTCATTATTTTAATATATATATTATATATATTATTTAATATATTATTAATTTTAATTTAAATTTTATTCTATAATTAAACATCTCATTAGAATCTTGACATATTATATTTTCTTTAATAGAAATAATATATTATTCCATATATATAAACACAATCCTAATAAATGCCTAATACTATAATATATTTTATATATAAACACAATAATAATAAATGTCTTTTAATAATTATCAATTTTCATATTTAGATAAAATATAAAAGACAATAAAAATCATAGTTAGACCAATAATTTTTTAGATTTAATTTTAATTCATTTTCTGTGCATCGCACAGGTTTGCGACTAGTATAATGTAAAACCGAAGTTTTTTACTTTTGGTTGACCTCATAATATTGCGCCACATAAGCTTTTGAATTCTCACAATTTTACACCTCATTATTTTAATATATATATTTTTTAATTGAATTTAAATTTTATTCTATAATTAAACATCTCTCATTAGAATCTTGACATATTATATTTTCTTTAATAGAAATAATATATTATTCCATATATATAAACACAATCATAATAAATACCTAATACTATAATATATTTTATATATAAACACAATAATAATAAATATCTTTTAATAATTATCAATTTTCATATTTAGATAAAATATAAAAAGACAATAAAAATCATATTTAGACCAATAATTTTTTAGATTTAATTTTAATTCATTTTCTGTGCATCACACAGGTTTGCGACTAGTATATATCTATACTATAATGTAAAACCAAAGTTTTTTGACTTTTGGCTGACCTCATCATGTTGCGCCACATAAGCTTTTGAAATCTCACAATTTTACACCTCATTATTTTAATATATATTTTCTAACTAAATTTAAATTTTATTCTATTATTAAACCTTCCATTAGAATTTTGACACATCATATTTTCTTTAATATAAGAATATATTATTTCCATATATAAAACACAATCATAATTAATGTCTAATACTAAAATATATTCCATATATAAACACAATATAAATATCTTTTAATAATAATCATAATTATCAATTTTCATCAAGATTTTTAGAGTTTCTTTTTTTTCTTATGTATTTCATTTAATTTTGTTGCTGGCAATGGAGAAAGATGGATGGATTTGTTATAATGAAACCATGTGAGCTTGAAATGAGTTATGAAATTTTTTTAGGTTTGATCATATAATCATGTGCCCATGTATTTATTTGTCCTTCTTTTTATTTTAAGTATCTTTTATTTTATTTTTGGATAGAAACATGATCCATATGGTAAATATAAACATGAATCGTGTTTTATAAAAATTGGACTATATTCAACTTATGCCAAAAGAAAAATTACATTATATTAAATTTTAATTATCCTATGGTAAATACTTTCTTAGTTATTTTTTTAAACCAAAAAGTAGGATTTATCCTAAATCCGATTCGTAAAGTCTCTTTATCGATCTTGCCTACAACATTTTGAACTACAAAAAAAAATAAATAAAATAAAATAATATAATATATATTCAACAAAAGAAGTAAAAGGAATCAAAATTAATTTAGATTTTATTTTCAATAATTTTCCTGTGCATCGCACAGGTTTGCGACTAGTATAATGTAAACCGAAACTTTTTTTTATTTTTGTTAAGCTGGTAGTACAATTTTACACCTCATTATTTTAATATATATATTTTTAATTGAATTTAAATTTTATTTATTAATTAAACACATCTTATAATTGACACATTAAACTTTAAAAAATAATATATTATTCCATATATATAAACATCATATTAGAATCTTGACACATTATATTTTCTTTAATAGAAATAATATATTGTTCCATATATATAAATACAATCATAATAAATGCCTAATACTATAATATATTTTATATATAAACACAATAATAATAAATGTCTTTTAATAATTATCAATTTTCATATTTAGACAAAATATATAAAAGACAAAAAAAAAAAAAATCATATTTAGACCAATAATTCTTTAGAAATCATTTTAAATAATTTTTCCGTATATCGCACGGGTTTGCGACTAGTATATATATATAAACTAGGCTAATTGGGATTATATAATTATTGCTTTCTAATGGATAATCGTCCTACCAAAGTGAACCTCATGAAACAGTTTAGAGTCTCCAGACCTAGGCCACTTCTTTATAAGTGCCACTTTGTTACAATGAGGGCTTTTAAGTTTGGCCCCTATAACCAAGAGTCTTGTAAATGATCAATTGGTATTACCTATATATTTTTAGGGCATAGTTTAGCCAGCTTTTTTTTTTTTTTGATAATTCATAGTTTAGTCAGCTTGCTACAACTCACTATGTGACAATTCATAAGACAATTAATATATACTTTTAGTCACATGACCTATTTAAAGAGTTATGTGATTTGTTTAAATAATACATGTAGATGATTTTATGAGTTACCACATAATGAGTTATAACAAGCTGGCTACAAACAGATTTGTAACCAAACTTTGTTCATATTTTTATGAGTTAGATCAAGGTGCAAATCTTTCTTCCCTCAACTATCAAAATATTATTATAAGTGAATGACTTATGAAAATACACCTGAATAAAAAGAAGCCCGTAGTTTACCAACCTTCTTTCAACTTTTCCCATATAACAGAGGCCTACTTCTAATGAACCTCATACGCCTTTGTTATAACTTTTTAGATGGGATTGTGATATTCATATACCAAACCCAAAAAAGGCCTCTGAGCAATTTCATTTTAAAAAAAATCATTTATCCGTAAAAGTTTAGAAATAAGAAATTTAGAAAATTTTCAAAGTTGATACATTAAATGAGGAGGGATATGTTTGATTTTGACTCAAAGGTAGAGGGATTATTTTTGTATTTTTCTTCCTTTTGAAAATAAGTAGGAGGATTTTACCAAAAAAAAAAATAATAAGTAGGAGGATTTTACCCAAAAAAATAAGTAGGAGGACAATGGTGGGTAAAAGAGTGGGGGAGGAGGAATAAATAATAAGGAAGGTTATTTGTCTTTTTGGGTCAGGAATAACCGAATAGGCAAGGTTCCAAAATCCGAGTTGTAACAAAAAAGGCTCCATTGCCCGGACCTCAAAGCCCAATTGCAGCCCCTTATTTGTTTTGGGTAAGGGTAAATGGAAGTTAAAGAAGTGGCCCATAATTGGATAGGAGGAGTAGCGAAGAGAGGGGAAAATCGGAAATGAAGGCAGGATATTCGGCAAAACCATTAATTAATAAATAAAATTAAGAGATTGGAGGGGATTGGAGTGGGATGTTCCTATTATTTGGAGTTTGTTCTCCTTTTGCTTTGTAAATGTAAGAGCTATTCCGGTTATATTATTTATAATAATAAAAGAATCGGTCGGTGTTGATTCGTTATGTTTAGGATCGTAAAGAGGCATTGGCAAGGCGGGGTTTGGTTGTTTGGTGGTGCTGAAGCTCAACAATCATATTCACATAATATGGCTCCTTATTATACTAGTACTAGTAGTTGCAGTAGTTGTTGTTATAATTCCATGACCTTTTTGTGGAGTAATAAGGGATTGCATTTACACACCCTCAATACTCCTACTCTGAGATTCAATCTTAGAGGTTGCTTGAGAAAGGGCCATTCCCATCCCCATTCATTGGCTCCGCTTCCTCAGAACCTGCAATTGCTCCGTGTCCGTGATTTGGAGGCCACTGCAAACCAACAACAAGGCCACCGCGGATCCCCTCTTGGATTCCCTCACCATCCTCTGCCTGATAAGATTGTTGTTGCCGTTGACGTCGATGAGGGTATTTTCTTTTTCTTTTCTTTTCTTTTTTTATTTCTATTTCTTCTCTTATATAATATATATTATATGCATTTCCTTCTCATAAGCAGTTTTAGGAAGCTTCGTCTCCGCTCTCAACAGATTTATAGCAGATCGCTACTCTTCTAATCATTCTGTTTCCGAGTATCATGTCTATGAGTTCTTCAAGGTATTTCTTTCTTAACCAATTTTCCAATTGCTTTATTGCTGTTTCTCTTTTCTTTATATTTTTTATTTACTTTTGAAACTATCATGTTGCTTAGTTCATTGGATTATAACCTTCTTCATTGGCTTGAACTCCACTCAATGTGACAGGATTATATAAGAGCTTGTCATGGATTTTCTAGTAATAATGTTTTATTTATTTATTCATTGGCAAGTTATCCACGCACATGTGGGTCTTGAACCCAGGACTTTACCCTCTAAAAGGAGAAGGAAGGAGTTTACATGTGCCACAATTGTTACTGGCAACATGACTTATTAATAATTTTCTCATTTCCCCCCCTCCTCACTCAATTTATGGTTGGCAAAATGTGTGCATTTTTCTTTATGTATTCTGATGTGTCATTCATTTCTGTTACAGATATGGAACTGTTCCCGTGATGAAGGTACTTCTATATTTGACCTAAGGATTGACTGATTTGCATCGTATGACTATTTTTCAACTTTCATTTGCCTTTCTTAATCTTTAAAATATGCAACTGAGGATGAAGTTTTTCTAAATAATTTATGTGATAAAATTATTTGGTTTAACTAGTCTTGCTCTTTTGACTCTTATCAAGTTCGTTGAAAGCGTATCATGTGTTTTGGGTGGTGTTTATCCTGGATGAAGGGTTCTCTTAAGCATTTCTATCAGTTTTAATAATGACCTTTAAATTTAAAACTCTTGGTTGGTTCTTTTTTTGATAAATAACAAGTTTTATTGATAGAATTGGGATGTACCAAGTATACAGGGAGTTTACAAAATGGACATCACAAACTAATCTTTAAAATTACAATGGTCTAGAAATTCTAGAAAATTGGAAAAAGAAATACATCTGGACGCTGTCATCCAGTCAAATAGTGTCCCTAACAAGTACAACTTTAAGTCAAATACGGTTCACTTACACCCCTCAAAGATTTTAGCATTTCTTTCCCGCCAAATTCACCACATCAAGCAATGAGGGATAGACTTCCAAATCTTGTTGTTCTGGTGTCGCCCAAACCAACCTCGCCACCAAGCTAGTAAGTGAACAGCCCCTACTAGGCAATACCCGCTGAACCTCAAAGAGGGCAAAGACGATATCCCATAACTCCCGTGCAAAAGAACAATGAAAGTCTTGGTTGATTCTTTATGGATTTGTATTTGTACATACTGAGTAAAGGTAAATGGGAATGCCTGGACCTCTCAGATAAATGGTTTTGTTTTGAATTTGAAAGAAGGCAGTATGAGAAAGGTTTTTTTTTTTTTTTTTTAATTTATATATATATATATATATATATATATATATATATATATATATATGATGTCCAAAGTATGCTTAGGAGGGTACCTATTAGACAAATGTCTCAAAAATGAGTTGAGATGAATTGTCTCATTGGTGCCTTTGAAGCAGCTTACTGACTTTATCTGGTTATAATTATGAGATATTTCTGCATTAGAATCGGTGCTAATGTCAATGAAATGGTTTTAAACATCTTTTTCATGGTGACAGCTGATATTCGTGTCCATGAGTTCTTCAAAACATCATACTTCAAGATGGGGATCCACCCTATCCCAGGTGCTCAGAGGGCGCTTCATAAGTTATCAAGATTTTGCAACCTATCAGTTGTGACGTCTGTATTATAAGTCAAACTTCTTTCAACATGCATAATTATTTAAACTGGTGATTAACTAACTTGTTTTTGGCATGTGCATATACATTACCAGGTCTCGGCAGAATGCAATCAAGGACCACACAATTGATTGGATTGAGAAGCATTATCCAGGACTGTTTCAGGAGATTCATTTTGGCAACCACTTTGCTTTGGATGGAGAGTCGAGGCCTAAGTCAGAAATATGCAGGTATGCCCACAAACCACTCTATTGTATCTCAATGCTTGTAATTGTCAACCATGTTATGTATTCTCAAATCTTTTTTAACTCGTTCTTTAAACTTCCAATTCCAATAGGCTGTTCAAGTACAGTGTAATGTCAAGTAATGTTGCTATGATACCAGGTTGTTGGCTTTGCCTTTGCGGACCATCACTTGTCAGTCCATACACTCCTCTTGAAGGAGTTTTTAGAGACTTACTGCAGAAACATTTTATCTTGAATTGTATTTGGCAGGTCCTTAGGAGCTAAGGTTCTGATCGATGACAATCCAAAATATGCTATTGAGTGTGCTGAAGTTGGAATCAAGGTTCTACTTTTCGATTATGAGAACTCGTACCCTTGGTGCAAAATAGAGTCCATCAATCACCATCCTCTGGTGACAAAGGTTCATAATTGGGAAGAAGTAGAGCAACGGCTAATCTCTTGTATTGCTTCTTAGTTATATAATTCTTTCACCGAAATTTACAAGACATCATCACTTCATCAAGATATGCTATTGAATCTGATGGATGCTAGAAAAAAGTAAGCTCATAAACATTCCGGTCTTTGGTGGAAAAGCTGAATAGAGATGAGCCAAACAGGGTTGTGGGATCTGAGCTGTTAGAAAATTTGTAAAGATGAATGAACACGGTTCTGTTTTTCCCATTTCTTGAGCCATGCAGAGAAAAAATGGCTTTCACGTAAAATTTTGGGTTTCAGATTGTTAGATGTCATGAAGACATTCATGTAATTGTGTAGTGAAATTCATTTGCAGATCATCTCCTCTATGTTAGTGTTTGTTTTGGTCATATAGCTCATAGTTAGTGTTGGTTTTGGAGTCTAAGCATAAGCGCACTAAAGCTTAATCTACTTGGTTTATCTTTTAAGTTATGTTTAACTTTTTAAAGTCTCATTTTTTTTTCCTTGTAAATTATACTTTTATCGGTTTATAATTTTAAGCCAAATAGGCCAATGAATTTAAGTTATTCAAAAGGGACACTAAGTCAGACCTATGAGCTGACATAGAATCATTCTTAGTGTTTGCTTTGGAATCCAGACCCAAATGAAAAATGAATTGGTGCCTAATATGGAAAATGCTTGATAATGTTAGTTTGTTAGTAAATGAGCCAAACTTAAACTCAAGTTTAGACTCAACTATTAAACAAGTTGAGTACAAATATAATAATGTGTTTCAAAACAAGATTAATGAATCTAGATTTTAGAAGTTCTTAAACGAGTCATTTATCTAATTAATTCAAATATTTTAATTTAATTATTAACATACATTTATTAAATGGTAAAAGGTTATAGTCATGGGCCAAAGTTACTAAAAAATACATTTTTTTAAATTTTTGGGCCAAACATGACTCTTGTGATGTTTATTTGAAATATGGACTTGTTCAAAATCGTCTTTGTGAAAGATACTTTTAAACATGAAAATCGTCTTTCTGAAAGACACTTTCTGACCAAAATTTTTATATTTCTCAAAAAAGACAACTTCTGACCAAAATTTGGTCAGAAAGTGTCTTTCAGAAAGACACTTTTCACGTTCAAAAGTATCTTTCACAAAGACGATTTTAAATGAGTCCATATTTCAAATAAACATCACAAGAGTCATGTTTGGCCCAAAAAAAAAAAAAAAAATGTATTTTTTAGCAAGTTTAGCCTATAGTCATGGAGTTTACTTTTGAGCAAAATATATATATGGAGTTTACTATATATAAGAAAAGAATAAGTTAGTAACTCATGCTAGTCTTTATCTAAACAATATAATCTATCAATAAAATTAAATGAATAAATCTCATATTTTTAATACTAGGCTCTTTGGCAGTGTAAAATTGCTAGTGTTTGTTTTGGTCATTTTGCTCAAACTCAACCGGCAATGCCAAAGGCTGGTTTATTTGTTTTCCTTATCTATCCTTTAGTTTTGAATTTAAAATGGAATAAAGCAAGGAGAGAACAATTAAAAATAAATGTATAATAAAATATTATTTTGCTAAGCTAAATACTTGTTATTTTGTTATTTTGCCTAACATGTTGCTAGTCCAATAAGTAGCAGTTTTGGGATTCATAAGCCATATTTTGGCTTAAATGGTATTTTGCTTAACTGGTTAGGAATGCTCTAAAAAACTTTGAACTTAACTTTTTTTAGCTTTTTAAACCTTATGGATTGGCTCACATCACTTTTCTACATCATTATTTCATATATAACTTGAATTGTGGACATTGTTATTTAAAATTTGTGAGCATGTTCAAATTTATGAAAAATGATGTCCATAATTTGTGGACATTAATGTCCACATTTGAGTGGTATATATATTTTTCCTTTTTAACTATGTATTGCATGGTGCAATAGTCCCGATCTCAATCCTTTTTTGGGTACCCATGGAGTTTGTAGCACCAGAATGGTACCATACAATCCTTTTCCTGACATCTGTGGTCTCCAGAGGTTTTGTGATTCCAACAGTTTAACTTTCACGTGAATTAATCTTATTACACTGAATTTGGCAGTTACAATAGCATTTAAACTTTGAATTTTCAGTGTTCGAAATCTGCATCAATACAGGAAAGAATCAAAATAAAATGTCACTCGATCTTCTCCATCAACTTGAATCCATAGGTCTGTAAGCAATCCAGTGCTGCAATAAAGCAAAACATATATAGTCAGTTGTTCAAGTCTACAACGCAATGATCAAGATACCCAGGCGAAATGCGGCTACCACATACAAAATGATAATGATGACAAAACTTGCAAATATATATATATATATAAAAGCAGTAACCTTAGCTATAGTAGTCTACGGTTTTATCATGTGGTGCATATCTTTGAGAAGAAAACAAAATTATCTTCATTTATCCTTCCATATCAACAAAATTTGGAGTATCAAACCTTAAAACCAGTTGGTTATGGGTGGAGAGGCCCCAACATCTTATATACCCATTACTCACCCCAATTCTTTCCAATGTGGAATTAATAATTTCTAACATTGTCAAACTATTAATCCATTGTCATGTGTTAATGGGGTAAATGTATTTATTTTCATCTATTAACTATCTATACGTGAAGCATGATGCAGTAATTATTATGTAGAAGGAATTTATATGATTATTTCTAAAATTTAAATAAAATAAAAAAAAATTGATTTGGAATATGACATTCTTGTTCAAATTTAGTTGTTTTGACAACAATTGATACAAAACCCACCATACTAAAGAAAGTTTAATAACACACGAAATCAAGAATATTAAAAAGATTATACTTTTAAGTTAGTGGATTTAATTAAATTTGATCAAATTTCTGTTTTTTCTTGATCAGTATGTATATACCATTTCACACATTGATAAAATTCTCTGTAGTTAACCCAGTGGTAGCCAGAGAATTCAATGGTCAGTCATTCTTCTGTTATACTAAACCAGAACCAAACAAATATATTGCATTTACCTGGCACATATACTTCAGGTTCTATAGGCCTCAAGACACCTCTTGTCTTGATCTTGTTTTCTAGTAAGAGCTGAAACAACAGACATAACTTTAAATTTTGTTAAAGCATTAGCTCATATCATGATGCATAAGGATAGAGATGTGTGACAAGTACCAGAGCACCAATGCCTGCAGGAATACCCACAGTGAGAGCCATGGCAGTGATGGTTTTCCCATTCTTTGTCCTCCCAAATTCCAATAAAGTGGCCCTATGATTCTCACTTAGGCCATCTGGGAAATCTACCTCCACTTCGTGATGCAAAAGCACCATATCCTAATCATTAATCACATAAGTTTCGATACTTTATTACTTGGGCATAAAAATTATAGTCAGGTAACAAGAATGCACTTTGAAGAAGGCTAACCCACAGGCTGTGGGTTTAATTTAGAGATATGAAATATACCTGTTCTGTGCCAGAGTAGGCTAAACTTTCTTCCATGCGGAGACAAGTAACATCGAATGCACTCTGGCAGGAAGCAGGAATTTCTCTAGGCTCGTGAAATCCCAAAAATCTAATCCATACAAAAAAGAAATTATAGCCACTTAGTTTACATTTTCTAGTAAAATTGAGCATAAAAAAATATTATTGGGGGCCTACATGATAGTTTTGGCTGCCTTTGCTGCAGTTCCTTGCTCTTTGCAATGTCCAAGTGTGACAATCCTTTCAGTGATGTCCTTCTCTTGCTATCAGAGGTCCATCCACATCTTCAATTTTAATATTGAGAAGTTCTAGCAAAAATGTACTGAACATCGGTTTCTTTCCACCCTTAAGAATTGGATGAGCTTCAGTATTAAAAAAACCAATTCTTGCAAGTGTCCCCATTATCTCACCAAAACCTGTACAAAACAATAGTGTCTTTTCTCAAAAAAATAATAGTGTCTTAGTTCCATAAACATTTAACCTATTGAAGTTTATGCAGACCCTTTATTGAGACTTTCCTACACTAAATTTTCGTCTCCATTTTCTAACTATAGAATGAAAAAAAGAAAAAAAGAAAAACATGATACTCAATAGAATATTTGAGGTTTATGATATCTAGATTAATCTTTTATAAAATTTAAGTTCACAGAACTTAGATATCCTCCTAATGCAAGTATGCAACCTATTTTTAGCTAATCAAGTCTTGATCATTGGCCTTAAGAATACTATAACTCAAAAGCCACACATGTCATGCCTTCATAGCGAAGTGTTCCACGGAAGATGGTTGATGCTTCATGTCCTATTCCATACAATTCCCCATAAACTAAAGAATTACGATTAGGAAGACACTCCAATGCAAAAGCTGGAAGATCAGGTATCCGAAGTCTGACAGCTGAATCGTAAAGACTGTCCCCTGCAAGTTTGTATCAAAAAGTGCAGCAGTGAATAGAAAAGAAATCATTCAGAGATAGAGCAAATTGTAATTCTTCATGATCTTTACAACAGTTAATGTACCCTACTAAGATAAAAGCTCATATATATCAGAATGAAGTGACACGAGTGCATGTGAGACTTTCTTTTAAAAAAGTACCAAATATCAAGTGAAGATTGAACGAATATCCACATTTCAAGTGTTAGAAAGATCAACTCATACATCTGATAAACAATGGACGAGTGCATGTGAGACATGCATATAGAAAAGTACCAAAAGAAACAAAAAGGCAACAACATCCCATTGGTTACTCAGATTCACCACTTTTTATTATCATTGACAGCTTACCATCAATATGTAAAGTTTCACCATGAGATCTGTAGGTGGCAGGATTTCGCCCAGCTCGAATAGCTCCTGCAGGATTCCAACTGAAATAGTTGATAAAACAGTGAGCAACTGCTGTCAATGTTACAAGAAAGAAGGGTAGTTCACTTGTAACATGAGGTACAAATAAATATACATTATTCACATCACATCAGTAACCTGATTAGTCTCTCTTATATACACACATTAAATGATAGGAACCAAACATGTACTATAGGTGTATAGCCGGTAATCCTTCAATTTTAGTTACTTGGTTACAAGATTAGTTAGTTAGTTGTAAGATTGCAAGAAGTGGACCAAGCTGGTTACAAGTTGTTAGTTGGTTATTTTGGCCAATAAGCTTTGCAAGCAACTTGTATAAGTACTTGTCATTCATAGCATTTCATCATAGAAGAAATAAGATGAAACTTTCTCTCTTTCTCAATTTCCCCTTTCATTCATATTCATTCTTGGAGGGTGACTACCTCGAATTAAGTCAATTCCCCATTCATTTCCCTTAGAAATCAGCGGGTTCTTAACAGTCAATAGCCTCATAATATTATTTATGTAAAATATTTTTCCAGAATAATTTTCAGTTATTAACTAATAATTTCCCTTAGAAACCAGCGGGTTCCAACAAGTACCTGAATTTATATGCTAATGGGTTGTTTGCAGCTGCTGGGGATGGGAGTCCCCCACAGTAAGAAGTGAAAGACCTTATTCTCCCCTTTCGAACATGAGCTTGGTTAATCATCTTCATTGCCATCATATGATCTGGTGTATCAACAACAAAAGTTACAGCAAAAGTAGGCCAAATGATTTTGTCTCCAGAAGTTGGAGTCAATCAATATATTGGAATATTAAAAGTAAAACAAATGCACACACAAAAAAAAAAATAAAAAATAAAAGACTTGTACAAAACTAAAAGGTTGTGGCAAAGCTTATTGTAAAATTATATTTCAAGTAATAGGCTTTCATGGATCTGAGAATTGGTCAATCAGCATGACACAGGACAAACCAAGAAAATGCAACAATAAAATTGAAGAACTGAAAATAAATGATAGATGACCTAGGAGTCAGCACTGTGGCCTGCTTGGAGTTAGTACCAAGCAAGAGAAATCCTAGAGGAGTCCGTACCTAAGGATGGTTGGAGTCAGCAACGGAACAATGGACTGAAAAATAAATGATAGATGACTTAGGAGTCAGCACCAAGCAAGAAAAAATCTCTAGGAGTCTGCATCTAGGGTTGGCTAGAGTTTGCATCAGATCATGAGAACCATTTCAAAAGAAATTTTATTCATCAAAATAATGCTCCTCTAATATGAGTATAATACTTTGCCCTAATTATAACTGTCATAGGAAACCTTAATTCTAATTGACTTGGGAAAATCTAATTATTGAATTACAAAAATACCTTTGACTTTAAATAAAAAAAATATTAATAATCTAAATAATATCTTATAAAAATCTAATTGACGAATAAAAATACATTTGACTTCCAAAATTTTATAAAACAAAATTAAAACAAATCTTTCCCTGTGCTTCCCTCATCACAGTATGGATTAATGAGCAATGTCAATACAATCTTTAATAACGGATCCTTGAGTGCAAGAGTTTGAATTACCTATTCCAGGGTCCAAGACCCATCTCACCCAGAATTGTAATGCCAACACTCTTTGCCTTTTCATCTAACATGGACATGGACTCATCGACATAGCTAGCAGTAACAAGATGCTTTTTAAGCTGCATCAAGAAACATTATCATGTCCTTAGCAAGAAAGAAAAAAGATTGGACAGCATTTAGTATTGAGAAATCCTACTGTTACTTTTGGGCTCTGGATGCTCACAATATTCTATAACACCTCTTTTTGTCTCCTATTTCAACCCAGATTTTTTGCACTCTTTCAAGTTTTTAACAGCATAATTTCTTCTTGGAAAGACAAATAATCTCTTCAGCTAAAGTCTAAGATCAAATCTCAAAACCCTATCCCCTGATTCAGTTAGTCCTTTACTAATTGGTACAGTTCCTCAAATGTCTTCCACATATTATTCATTGCAGAGATTTACACAGTTAAAGCATATTACACTTTCATAGATTAACTGGATTGTTAATTGTTGAGCTGATTCTGCAAAAAAAAAAAATTTTATCCATATATTGCTTCTTCACAGGCAGAATAAACTTGTTACAGAAACACATATTGACTTGAGTTTAGAATTTGTAACCCTAGTTCTCCCCATGGGAAGAACTGGGCAATTCCATGAGCCACAAGGCTCTTGGTGTGATCCCTCTCTTGTTGAGCTTGAGATAGAAGAAGATTTCATATTAGGTCACAATCAGGTGTGTCAACTGTTATACTGAATGATGAAATTGAGAGAGTGCAATATACCTCAATGCATGCATTTGCCACAATAATGTGACAACTAGGGGGGAGTAAACTTATGACAACTTCAACCTACAGGCAACAAGAAACATTGACAACGTAAGTCCATGATCAAGGCCACATTAATTCAAAAATTGTCAAGGAAAACAGAAGCAACATATTCTGGTGGCAAACAGTAGATATGAAAGTAATGAAAATAGAATGATTTATGTCAACAACTGTTGCCATGCATGCATGATAAATATCCATACATTATAGTTCTATAGCATTTGCCAATTTGCCTCTCAGGCTCTCAGTGACTTTATTTACAAAGTTTTTTTTTTTTTTTTTTTTTTTATTGCAAGATTTGTTTTAGAAGCATTAGTTCAGGTAATTGCTGATACATCAGACAAATAACTGTTTAAAATGTACCACGGAAAAGAATCTACCTGTGAAATATACTTAAAAAGACTTTCATGATCCATCACATTAAGCTGAATGGCTGTTGCATTTGGAATGCCTTCAACTATCTGCATCCAATCCTTCACTATAAATATCAAATGGTTTATATGCGATAAAATGACACTGTAATTAAAATAAACATAAATATGCATGTACATAATGTTAAATATGGAGCATCCAACCTCAAAACCAATTGGCAATGGGTGGAGGGGCCCTAGGATCTTATATATAGAGATGCAAGATTTTCCAATGTGGGACTTTGATTCTCAACACATAAACTCTATCTTATTAAGACAGTATGCATGCGTTTGCCGATATTACATTATTACATTTAAGTACATGAAACTGGAAAGAGAAAAAATTCCCCCTTAATGAAGAGATGCAAAATTCATACTCTTACAGAATTTCATGAAGCTAAAGTTTGCACAAAGGAAAAAGATTTTGGGTCAGTGATACCTCTTCTGCATCCTTTAGGTAGAGAGATCCAACAATAACCTGAACATCATTCTGCTCTTCAGAATGATCTTCCAGGCATGCTTTATACCCTTGGTGAGATGAAGAACTTCCAATTGATACTAACAGCTCAGCAGCTGGTTGACAGACCCGCCCTGCCCCAAGAATAAGAACTGCAGTCTTCCTTGTTATGTCATGTCCCTTCTTAATACTACTCTCCTGGACTTTACCAACCTTCAGTGAAATTTTATTTGTTTCTTGAATCCCAGATTTTTCATTTGGATTAGCTATAGAAGTTAAAGAGTCAATAATTTGATCCAGCACTGCCCTATCATCAGCACCAACCTGTCCAACACAATAAATACATCTATAAGAAGAAATTCAATCTTTGAAATACTTTCTTGAATAGCAATCAAAGTTAAACAGGATTGATAAACTGAAGCAAGAAAGAGAAATGATAGATATTTGAGTTTAGATACTTGAGCTAAGCCAGGGGCATCTAGATTGAGATCTACTGTATATAACAGGTTGATGTTTTAACTATAATAAATAGTAAAGTACAGGAACTTTCTCTTTGTCATTGCCACACAAATTGCAGGTTTATGGTTGTAGAAATTTGAACCACTCAGCTATCTTGATAAGATGACCTGTAAGGTGAAAGAATAGCTCATACCTCGCCAAGGTTTTCATAAAATAAAATGAACAAAAAAATTAAGTGTGTTGTAACCAGAAAGCAAGCCTCACAGGTTACAAGTGTATAGAAACTATAGTGTACTCCTTTGATGCTTCCCTTTATATTCTTGCCTTCTGGAATAGGAGAAATTGAAAACCAGCCCATGAGGCTTTACTTCACTCATTTTAGACTCTGTTTATATTGGTGATGATTTAATATACACGTTCAAAGTTTTGTAAAGGTTCAATATCATTAGTAATTGATTTGTTTTGAAATTTTTTTTTTTTTTTTTTCTTTCAACACAAACTTGACAAATATTTCCTTCCTGATCTGTATTGTACCATTGTTCCTCTTTGGAGAGATCAAAGAGATTCACAGGGTACAGCAGTCTCATGAACACAAACATGAGCTCAGTTTGAATGCTAGAATTTGAAGCGGAAAATTCTACAAGTTCTTTCCAAATTATACCTATTTGAAAATACAATGTTTTATAAAGCTACAGACCAACTCCTCTCCTTCTATATCTTAGGTAATAATTTTATATGTAACTACTGTAGAATGAGTATCCCAAGCCGTCCTTGAACAAAGAGATCACCATAGGTCCAAACGTAAGGTGGAATTGCGTGAAATTTGGTGACCTGAAAGTAAACAATGTGGCCAAATTCCATCATTTAGGCCTCCATTTTGGTTTTTTACTCTCAATTCTAGTATGTATCCTAGGTCAGTAATATTAATTTCTGAAGATCTTCTCAATTTTGCCTTTTGTATTATAAAATTTCCTCTCTTTTTTTAGCCTAATTTCTTGTTGAACACAAATTAATGTTTCATATCAAGTTACTTATTATCGATAGAATTACACAAGGATTCAAGGTTTTCTCAAGCTAGTGGATTTCTTGAAAACTGAAATAGACATGTTCTATTTTTGTAGCTATTCTTCTGCATCATTAATCTTCTATGCATCAATATTGTACCAAAACAAATGGCAGATATGAGTTTTTTGCTCACCTTTTGCCTAGGCGAGAGGTATCATTCATAAATTGTTCAACCACATTATACACACTGCTTATACAACAACGGAATGCAACCAAAGATAACTCACACTTAAAGATGTAAAGTGAGAAAGGAATTTGAAAACACGCTACACTTCTCTAATATCGAGGCACAAATTTGCTCTTCCAAAGATAAGCTGGAATAAAGATCTACTTACTTTAAGTTCTGAGTATGACATGACATTAGCAACTCTGAACCCACTTGACATTTAACCAAGTGGAAGGAGCCACCTGCAGCTTCAATAATATCTAAGGCCTCATTTATCAGAAACTGATCAAATAAGTGGCCACTGAGAGATACCTGCCAGTTATATTAAGCAATGTAGATCAGGAGATATTTTAATAACTGCAAATAGTAGAATGAAGTAACAAAATCTAACCTAATTAACATGATATTGCGACCCAACACCAATTTGCATGATCCAAGAACTAATCTTTGACATGAAAAAAAGAACGAACAACTAAAAAAAAAAAAAAAACCTACCAATATATTGTACTTCTTCTTGTTAGAGTGGCAATTTGCTACATCTTCTGATAGTTCTCTGCAAATCAAGAAAGAGAATTCATAAATATTTAGAAAAAGACAGCATCTCAAGTAAAATGGATGAGCAACTTTTACAAAAATTAAGAACAAGTATATCTCTCTCCTTGGGTTTTCATAGGGTTTCCTATGTCAATTAGAATTAGGGTCTAGTACTCCTATATAAGCAAAGTATTGTACTCCTATTAGAGGGGGATTATTTGATAAATAAATTTTCTTTTGAAATTTTACAAGGTGTTGACAGCCAACCCTAGGTGCTGACTCCTAGAGGTTTTCTATTATTTATATTCCAGTGATATGATAAGATTACAAGAATACCTTATGCTAATATAACAAGCCAATAGAAAAATAACAACAATAACACTTAACACTCCTCAAGCTGGAGCATAACGATCAAACATGCTCAGCTTGAAAGACAGTCATTGAAAGGAAGTCGATGATCATGGCAGCTACAAAAGGTTATCATTAGACACATTGTACCAAAGGGTCTTGTAATTAAGCGGAGTTTGTTTTAAGTACCTCTTTCAATGCTAGCGAATAGGTTGAGGTGTTGACGTCATAAGGTTTGTTTGTCACTCGTTTAATTTCAATGGTCACATATATCGCCTTACCCCTTTATAAAATTAAGGTTTAAGCTTGGTCACTAACTTACCGTCACACATTACAAATAAGTCCTGAGCAAACAATTTGTTCACATCTCATGGTTAAGTGTATTTGTTTAAACACCATTGAAGATTTGAGTGGATTGAAATGCTAAAGGTTGGGAGTGTGTTTTGCATGTATACTGCACTTACATGTGTCTCAGAAAGTCATTTGTGCATGCATTAGGCTTGGTTAGGGAACTTACTACAAACTCATTTCCCAACCAGTTAATCTATTCAAGTTCTAGGTTGTAACTTTTTTGTTTCTATTTAGCTTTCGCTTTGCACTAGGATCTTTCAAATTCAACGGATTTTATTTTTTATTGAAAAGCAAGCATTTATTGAGTACACTTCTTAGTCAAGATTCTTGAGCTCAATAATCAGATATTAAATTTTACAAACCCCTGATAAACATAGTACCAATGAAAAGGCCACAAAATTGTAGATGGAAAAGAAGCTTACTCTGAATCAGAGTTCCGCATTCGTTGAATATATTCATACAAAGACATAAGGGCTCCTCCATGAGCTATGCAAGCCCTCCTTAAGTGTGCAGGTAATTTTGTAGTATCTGTTGTAGAAGCCAAACTGCTAACAAATTGGGAAAGTATGTCTCCAAAATGTTGGGAAGCCTTTCCACAATAAGTGGCATGTTAATTGAGACTACAAAACATAAATGCTGGCCTAAAGATATTTCTGGGAAAAATGCACCAAGGAAACATTTATATATAATAGAAAGGAAATGCCCGGATCAGAGTACTTCACCTCTTTTGCAAACTCTGTTGGAAGATTGTCAACAGCTGAACATATCACACCATTACCCTCCATGTCATGATGATATGAATCATTTAAAGGATCATATCTGAGACCATAAATGAACATATCCTCAACACAGATCATTGAATATTTGTAGATAGAATTACAATTGAAGATGCCAAAATGATAGTCCAGCATGTGAAGCAAACTAAACATGAACAGGATGTCCAAAATCAATCAGAAACAGGATATGGAGTAATCTTAACAGTTCATTACGTATAACTAACTTCTGAAAAAATATTTGTGCACACAAACTAAGTCTTACGTCATCCCATATTTTCAAACTTCCTTTCTTATAGGTGGGGAGGTTTTCCTAGTATATTTACCAGAAAATCGTAATCAATATTTAGACGCTTTAAAAATTAGGGGGGAAAGGACAAATTTAAATGAAAACATGTACAAATTCAATAAGAACAATAGGCTGAAAGGTGCAATAAAAATCATATGTGATATTTTCTTGTTAATGTCGTGATCTTCCAGAGGATAAGTGTGTAGAGAATAGGATAAGGGTGTTCTGGAGCAATCTCCTCTTCTTAGATATATTCTGTGTAAAAGAGCCTGGAATTTGATATGCACTAAAATACTAACAGACATCATAACTGTGTGAGTTAACAACAATATTTTATAGACTACAGAAACTTTGCTGGTGTTTTTGAGGATAGATTTTGGTTACAAAACTGGTAGTGATCTTATTTATATAATTTCTCTCTCTCTCTCTCTCTCTCTCTCTCTCTCTCTCTCTCTCTCTCTCTCTCTCTCTCTATGACCATTTAAGGGTTTTTTTTTTTAATCGATTTGGACACTTCAAAGACCAACCCTACCTTTTTTACAGCTCAGACACTTGCTTTTATGCAGTAAACTGATACAGCCGGAGTCACGTTGGCAAGATGGTAGTCGGCTATTTGTTAGTTTGTGGATTAGAACAAATCATGAAGGTGAACAAATGAATCATCATTCTCTGCCACCTTGACTGCAACATTCTGCACTTGTTTCATTCATTTTCCACTTCAACCTATACACACTGTTATCCTAATGATAAGAGAAGGGATGACAGCACAAGGAGACACCAGGTCTAATTCCGCTCTTCCAGGGCATCTAAGCTACTGAAGCTCATCATTCTTTTTTAGCTTGACTTGTGTCTACAGTGAGAGTATGACACGGATACTTACAAGTTGACCAAATGGCATACAACATCTAGAAGATATGAAACAAACATAAAAATGCTTGAAAGAGGACATGATACTACAAATAAAATACCTGAAAAAAGGTGAGTCAATTAATGTGGTTTGGTTAACAAACTCAATGGAACCCCCTATATCACAAGTTATATCAAAGACCCCAACAAGTGGACATCCTATCCTCATGAGATCTTGAAGTTGCTTGGTACTCTACAACCGAGGAAATCTTGTCTCCCAATACATGCAGTTCACTACCAGAAAGTATACTTGAAGTTAATTAACAACTTGATAGCAGCCTAAAAGCCTCAATTGAGTTTTAACTGAATAAGAAGCAAAAGCTATAGCATATAACATGCATCAGAATATTTTGATAGGAAAGGGGAAAGGGGACTACACACCGATTACAGATGCATATGGAGCTACTTTCTCATAGAAAATAGGATTGTAGTGTTCTGGATGTGCATAGTATTCAGCCTGAAAATAAGATTTTTTTCATAAGTGTCTGCCTGAAATAAGAAATTAGTTGCTTGCTTCAACATGTCCTAAAGAAATTAGTTGCTTATCTTAAATTGATCCACATCAACAAGAATGCTTCAAGCATGAGGCCAAAGTCTTTGCTTGAAAACAAGATAGATAGCTAGATTGATAGCCACTTTAGGCGAAGAGGAACCATTAGAGAAGTGAAAAGATTCACAGAAACCATGACTTGCGAAGTTTGTGCATTTTAAATCCAGAAAAAAATGATACTCCATTACTTCTTCAGACTTGCTTGGCCTTGATTTTATTTTATTTTATTGTTATTATGAGAATTAATCTTAGAGCTAGTCACAATCTCTTCCCCATTACATTAAAACTTTTCCATGTAAATCTATATGCGCTCTCCTTGAGCAACAAATAATTTATATTGGGTTTCAATTTGTTGCTACACTTGTTTTGGTATTCTCTGATGTGTGCAAAGATTAGATAGGTGTAGTAGCTTCTTATCAAATGTACTTAATTTATATCTAGTTGTCATGCAGCAATGCGAACAGTGTGAAGCATGTCATTATAATTTCATACATGAGGTGGATACAAAAATAGATTAGAATGATAAATAAGAAATCAGAGTAAAGGAAGCCCCCACCCCTCACCCCCCCCACCCCAAAAAAAAAAAAAAGAAAAAAAAAAGAAGAAAAAAATTAAACAATAGGAAAAACAATCTGTAACTCACTTTATCAAATACTTTTGTGGGATCTTTATGTTCAACCATGTCTTGACAAGTTACAACACTACCATATACTTGGAAAACTCTCTTTGACATGCGTGCAGGTTGATTGAGATCCCTACCCTGATCAAAAAAGAAAATTTTCAATATTTTATATGCTTAAAAAATAAGTGTCAGAATCATCTCATCAAATTAAAAAGACAGACAAGATTAAGGATTCAGGATTCAGGAAAAAATGTATTTCAAATTGAAATTCGTACCAAGATTAGTGTGGAGAGTGTTGGGGCCCAAGACTTTGTGCCTCCCCAATCAATACAAACTAGTTAGAAATACAATCTTCTATGTCTTTTTCTTTTTAATTATTTTTAAGGCTATGCTGGATTTCAGATAAAAATATCTATTGATCTTTATAATTATTTTCCAAATTATTACCGATATTCTCCTTACCATACAAAATGTTTCATGAAACTTGCACCTTTAACTACTCCTCTTCATTTGAACTGATTTCTCCAATTTCAACTAAAAAGAAAAATAATAGTAATCGGTATTTAAGAGTCGACCTTTTATGGTGACTGCAACTTCCAGAAAACAGAAATGGAAACTGATAGGTCATAAATTTAGGACATCATGCCAAAGCCCTCCCAAGTCTTGCAAAGTAGGTGACAAGATGAAGCAGAAATGTGAAGAGCATTCATTGGATGTTGAAAGTTTTTACATATTCAACCATTCATGTCCCTTTTTAATGGTTGAATATGCTTAACTATCTATAAATGTGGAAGTTTCTACTTTGTATATTTACTCCCTTCATTTAGGTTCAATGCCCTGTAAATCAAGAATTAATTGAAGTCCAGCATTTAAACATAATATCATTCTACTTTGACAGAATACATAGTATAACTTGCTGGACTCATATTAATGACAATGTAAGTATATATTTAGATAGGTAGACAATATGTTTAAAGTTCAGATGCCTTATCTGCAGACCTTTAGAAGGGAGAAAGGAAAGGAGAAGTTTATCCACTAGGATCTGAAAGATAATATTTTGGAAAGTTCAGAAGAAAAGATACAGAGGATAGCAATTCCTGAACTGATGTTAGAGTTGTAACAATTCTCACATTTAACCTCTTAAAAAACCAGTTGATCTTCATTGTGGCCAGTGCTTGGGACTGGGCCTACTTCTGAGGTCAGAAAAGAAGAAAAGAAAAAGAAAGCTAAAGCTAAACATGGAATCCAGTCATCACTCTCATCCCATACATGGAGGAAATGAGGTTTAAAAACATTATTTACTTCAGTTTAGGGTGTAAACATAAAGAGGTGAGTTGGGAGCAATAGGGATTCACTTGGTAAAGTTTCAGCAAATGAACTGGGAGCTTATGCAATCCTACCTATGCTCCACAATTGGATGAACATATTTAAGAACAAATATGACACTTGAAACTTACCACCCCAAATAGCTCCGGAAGCCGACTCGGATCCACAAATGCGTGAGGAAGAAGCTTAAATATCTCTTGTGCGCCAAGAGAAACTACAGAAGAAAATAAGTAGATAGGTAATAAAAGTTTAAAAGTGACATGTAAATATTAAATATAATGGAGAATTATAAATAAAATCACTTACAAGAGTTGGAAACAGAAAAAAGAATGAAAACCATTTCAATGTATGAATATAAACCAAAATGTGTTGGTATTAGAATTTAAAAGTCATAATCAGAAGCATTTAGGAGAAGTTTACATGGATAGATATCATTATGTAAAGTAAGTGTAGATATGAGCACTCCACAATCCATTTACTTTAAATTTTCAATAGAAAGAGTATGGATAGAGCAAAAAGAAGAGGTATTTGCAATGTTAATTGTACCATTTCCTGAACCAGTGAATACAAAGACCAGCGGACAGATTCCTGAGGGAAGTCCCTGAGTGGCTATTTCTTCACCAACTGAAATTACAGCAGCCTTGGCGGCAGCCAAGGAAGGATACATGTAGGAAGCACCCAGTGAGAGGAAAGGTGTTGAATATCCAAGACTTAGATATCCTGTTGAATTCAGAAAAGTTGGGTCAAGATTCAACATGAAGTAACTAAATGATTTAGAGCATGCATGCGCTAGCTGTTTGTTTCTAAGTTTGGATATAGGATATGAGAAGGGAAACATTTTTCTTCCAAACAGAGGAATTCAACAAGAACATATGGAGCATGGTGGAGGTATATAGCATTATTAAATATATAAAAACTGCAAGAATTGGAAAAGGTATTGAAGGCAGGGAAACATACTCTGTCCTAACCCACGTAGGAAGTCAATAAATCCAGCTCTACCGGCATATATTCCAAATGCAAGCAGCCTTTTCCCATGTTCCCCAACAATAAGCTCGTAATCATATAATGACACCCTTTCGGTTAGTATCTACATAGTAATAAGATATATAGATAGTCAATAGAAGCAATTAAATCAAATAGATATTCTTCATCGATCCATAAAAGAATAAGATGTAAAAGAAGGAGAATCGGAGATACCACCTTATCTAGCAAAGGCATGTTTTCTTTCTGGGCCTTGTGCGTATGAGAGAAGAAGGCATAAGCTCTATCAGGAAGAATAATCTCCAGCTGGGCGCCAAACAAACAAACAAACAATAAATAAATAATAAAAGGGTTGTTTAACCTTGGGTTGTTTAGCCAAGATGAGACCACATTCTGACAAGTCATCTGAAATTTGACATCCAACATCCTCGTATTGTGAATCATGATGGATGCGCTTTGTGGATGGCTGCACGATAATGCGAGCTACACCACTTCCACTGTGTAGAAGTCGAGCACAGTGTGATGGGGTTAATGGTACCCTTCTTTCCCATTTATTACAAGACTCCGACAGGATCCCGATTATTCCATTCCCAAGCATGCTTACAGCTTCAATTATTTGGAGAATTGAAACTAGAAATGGACTCAGGCTAAGCTAATAAGAAATACAATTCAGTGGGAAATAAATTAAGGAAAAGTTAAAAGAAGAGACATCCAGAATTTGTAATTATTAGTAGTGAGTGCATCGTGAATCATGATTCATGAATACAGTCACGATCAGGATCAGAATAAGGAGATAGGATCGATATGACGCAGATCCCCGTCCTTTTGGATAAACTAAATAAATACCAACACGGAACTAGGATTTCTTCATGGACAACAACAATTTGCTGCAAGTGCAACCACGTGTATTCCAAATCAAACCCACAACAACACTTCGGTACGCAACCTCCCAACATTTCTTTTTTCAAACACTACACGTCTCATATTCACTCTCCACTCTTCACATCCATTCCGATCCGTTTATTCCGTGGGGATCCCAACCAATTTTATTACTAATATTTTAAACAAATTACGTACAACTCTCACTCAATTGTCATCTCCATCTCTAAATTTTTTTTATATCATTTTAGTCTTTAATTTTTTATATTTCTCTCAAGTTGGGCGTTATCCTTCAGAAAAGTGAATGATACAACTCGACCTAATAACAATTTTATAGACGGTTCAATGGACTTAATAAACAGAATAACCTTTTTAATAGAAAATGTTAAAATTAAACATTAAAATGACAAAAGTTGTATAAGCTAAGTGCCTGAAAGGGGGTTAAGACTTAAGGCTCATTTGGTACGTTGTAATAGATTTTATAATGTAATAGCTATTACATAGGAAGTTGTTTGGTTATGTTTTTATTAGGCAGAAATATACTTTTGGTCCCTATATTTAGGGGGTGTTTTCGATTTGGTCCTTATCATTTAATTTCAGTCAATTGGGTCCTTATGTTTTTAAACCGTTTTCAATTTTATCCCTGGAGTCAACTCCGTTAAAAATCTGCCTACGTGGTAAACGGAAATCCTACGTGGCATACAAAAATTGCTAAATCTACTATTATTTGGCCAAGTCAGCAACAAACAAATAATAAATAAATAAATAAAACTAAATCTTAATTTCTAAATTAACATAAAATAAAATAAAATAACAAATCTATTTAAACTTTCAATTTTCTCTTTCTTTTCTTGGCAGCCAAACACCAAACTGTTAAACACAAATTGTAATTGCAACAACAATATGAAAAAAATCCAAGTCTAATGCCTAACTTCATTTCAAAGTGTAACAAAACAAAAACAAAACCATGAAAAAGTTCAATCACAAAAATAAATACTTCCAAGAATTGAAACAAAAATGCATTGCCAAGAACACTGGCTTTTGAGGTTTGAAGAACTAAGAACACTGGTTCTGAGGTTTGAAGAACCCACTCAACTCAACAACTCAAGCGAGATCTCGCTTGTTGCCGACTCGTCTCCAAGAGGTGTTGAGTCGGTGCTTCGTCAATCAGACCCAAACGCCGTGAACTCGTTAAACGGCGTCGTTCAGCAAGTTGAAGCAAAGCTTGGTCTAGACCTCATCCACAAAGCTGGTTTGAGACCAGATCAACCTCCTCCTCCGCTCTCACCCACAAACACCACCTCAACCACAACCACCTCACCCTCCTCCAAAAGACCATTTTGCCCTCCACAACCACCCACAATTCCCATCCACCCACCACCAACACCACCACCAACAACAACTTCCACCAACAATTCTCTTCCCATTTTGCCCTCCAACCCTCTCACATTCACATTCGCCACCCACACCCACACCCTCAGCTTCAACCTCGACCACACCCACACCCACACCCGCACCCGAACCCGGCTCCGCCGCGGCAGCATACAAAGCCCGAGGCTTTTACTCAAATGCCGCCCCTCAAACTCCCAAAGAAAGGTTTCATTTTTCTTCTTAATTTCTTAGTCAACGCACTCACCCACGAGGTCCCGAAGCCCACGATCTCGATCTCTCCTCACAGCCGAAGCCGAAGCCCACGATCTCGATCTTGATCTCACCTCACAGCCGAAGCCGAAGCCCACGATCTCGATCTTGATCTCACCTCACAGCCGAAGCCCACGATCTCGATCTCACCTCACAGCCGAAGCCCACGATCTCGATCTCACCTCGCCGAGCATCGCTTCGTCTTCTATCTCACCTCGCCGATCGTCTTCGAGTTCACCTCGCCGATCTTCTTCGATCTCTGGTTAGTGGTGGAGAGGGAGATTTAGAGAAAAGGAAATGAATGGAGAGGGAGAGAGAAAAGAAATCTGGGAAGGAAAAAAAAGAGAGGAGAGAGAAAAGAAAAAATAAAATAGAAAAAGAAAAAATAAGAGAAAAGAAAAATAAAAATAAAAATAATCAAAATAAATATATGGTGCTGACATGGCTTAATTAAATCATTTTTAAATGACACAACAGTAATTTCCGTTTGCCACGTATGCAGATTTCTAACGGAGTTAACATCAAGGGTAAAATTGAAAACGATTTAAAAACAAAAGGACCCAATTGACTGAAATTAAATGATAAGGACCAAATCGAAAACACCCCCTAAATATAGGGACCAAAAGTGTATTTCTGCCTTTTTATTACAAGGAATAGTCATTCCTTAGTAATAATTATTTCTTAAAATGAAGAATAGTTATTCCTTCCATAAACAAATGTAATAGCTATTTATTTACCTTACATATTAACTATAAAATATAAAAGACCCAAAAGACCCGATCAAAACATACATTCCTATCTCTATCTCGCCTCTTTCTCTCTCTTGCTCTTCATCTTTCTCATCAGGTTCTCTCTCTCTCCTTTTTCTCTCTCTTGCTCTTCATCTTCCTCACCAGGTTCTCTCTCTCTCCTCTTTCTCTCTCTTGCTCTTCATCTTCCTCATCAGATTCTCTCTCTCTCTCCTCTTTCTCTCTTAGGCAGTCGAGGTCATCTTCCTCTAGTTGGCCATGGAGATACTCTCTGTCTCATCTTTCTCTCTATGGCCGTGGAGGTCCTCTCTCTCTCCTCTTTCGTCTTGGCTAGTGTTTTTAATCTGTATAGTACTATTTTTTTTTTCCCTAGGTTTTCAATCTGTACAATACTGTTTTTTTTTTTTTTTTTCCCTATATAACCATTGTTATTAATCTGTACAGTACTGATTTTTTTTTTTTTTCCTATATAACTATTGTTGTTAATCTGTACAGTACTGGTTTTTGTGTTTACTGGTTTTTCAATCGGTATAGTACTGGTTATTTTTTTTATCCTATATAATCATTGTTGTTAATCTATACGGTATTGCTCATGGAAAAAAAAAAAATAAATAAAATTCTTTTGGTTTTTGTGTTTACAGCATATACCAGTATTTATTTATTTTTTTGCTTTTGGTTTTTGTGTTTACTGGTGTTTTCCATCTGTATAGTATTGGTTATTTTTTTTCCTATATAACCATTGTTGTTAATCTATACGATACTGCTCATGGGAAAAAAATAAAAGAATTGTTTTTGGTTTTTGTGTTTACAGCATACACCAATATTTATTTATTTTTTTTTGCTTTTGGCTTTTGTGTTTACTGGTGTTTTTAATCTGTACAGTATTGGTTATTTTTTTTTCCTATATAACCATTGTTGTTAATCTATATGATACTGCTCATGGAAAAAATAACCAGTTATATAATTATTTTTGCTTTTGGTTTTTGTGTTTACAACATATACCCGTATTTATTTTTTTTTTTTGCTTTTGGTTTTTGTGTTTACTGGCTGGTGTTTTTAATCTGTATAGTACTAGTTATTTTTTTTTTCCTATATAACCATCGTTGTTAATCTGTACAGTACTGCTCATGGAAAAAATAACTAGTTATATAATTTTTTTTTGCTTTTGGTTTTTGTGTTTAAAGCATATACCAGTATTGTTTTTATTATTAAATCTGTACTGTACTGGTATTTTTCAGTTTATACATAATAGAATACTAAACAAGACTTCACAAAAAGTGTAAATATATAATGCATTTCAAAAATGGTATTTTAGGAATTTGACTAAAATATAATGTCATTCCACCACGTTATTATACTGTACCAAACTATGGAATACAGATTCAGGGTTCTATTCATGTGTTGTTACCAAACTGATGAATAGTAATACTTATTCCATTACAACTTATTTTATTCCTTATAATACTAATTCTTATTACAGTATAATAATCATTACTGTGTACCAAACGTACCCCAAAAGTTAAGGAAATGAAAATTTGGAAACCATTTATGCTCAATAACTCAATCCATTCCGAAACCATATATGCTTCGTCCAATGTGACAGGGAGAAATTCAAAAGGAAATTGGCTCCTCGTGAATCATGATTCTGTGTTTTCCATTCAACATTGGCAGGATTCAGAGCTAAGTCAATCTATCATTTAAAACTTAAAAATGATAGATTGGCCTAACTCTGAATCCTGCCAATGAGATATTTTTTCCTTTTGTTTGTTTTGAAATCTTATATAAAAATGATAGATTGGCCTAACTCTGAATCCTGCCAATGAGATTTTTTTTTTCTTTTGTTTGTTTTGAAATCTTATCTTTAGAAATATAAAAGAAAGTAGGAGAAAGCTTTGTTTGAAAAAAATCTGGTATTGCATTATATGATTGAAAAGAAAGGTCGGTCATTAGGGGCCTTTACATATAGATATGGATTGGCCCGGTTCTCTGTAACTAGCCAATGAGAGGATGGATTATGGTCTATGGTCTATATCTATTGATTGGTTTTTGTGTTTACTAGGCTGGTGTTTTTAATCTGTATAGTACTGGTTATTTTTTTTCCTATATAACCATCGTTGTTAATTTGTACAGTACTGCTCATGGAAAAAATAACTTAGTTATATAATTTTTTTTTTTTTTGCTTTTGGTTTTTGTGTTTAAAGCATATATCAGTATTGTTTTTATTATTAAATTTGTACTGTACTGATATTTTTCAGTTTATACATAATAGAATAGTAAACAGGACTCACAAAAAGTGTAAATATATAATGCATTTCAAAAATGGTATTTTAGGAATTTGACTAAAATATAATGTCATTCCATCACGTTATTATACTGTACCAAACTATAGAATACAAATTCAGGGTTCTATTCATGTGTTGTTACCAAACTGATGAAGAGTAATACTTATTCCATTACAGCTTATTCTATTCCTTATAATACTAATTCCTATTACAGTATAATAATCATTACTGTGTACCAAACGTACCCTAAAAGTTAAAGAAATGAAAATTTGGAAACCATATGTGCTCAATAACTCAATCTGTTCCGAAACCATATATATGCTTCGTCCAATGTGACAAGAAGAAATTCAAAAGGAAATTGGCTCCTCGTGAATCATGATTCTGTGTTTTCCATTCAACATTGACAGGATTCAGAGCTAGACCAATCTATCACTTTTAAATGATAGATTGGCCTAGCTCTAAATCCTGCCAATGAGATATTTTTTCCTTTTTGTTTTGAAATCTTATTTAAAAATGATGGATTGGCCTAACTCTGAATCCTGCCAATGAGATTTTTTTCCTTTTGTTTGTTTTGAAATCTTATCTTTAGAAATATAAAAAAAAGTAGGAGAAAGCTTTGTTTGAAAAAAAATCAGATATTGCATTATATGATTGAAAAGAAAGGTCGGTCATTAGGGGCCTTTACATATAGATATGGATTGGCCAGGTTCTCTGTAACTAGCCAATGAGAGGATGGATTATGGTCTATGGTCTATATCTATTGATTGATTTTTGTGTTTACTTGCTAGTGTTTTTAATCTGTATAGTACTGGTTATTTTTTTCCTATATAACCATCGTTGTTAATCTGTACAGTACTGCTCATGGAAAAAATAACTAGTTATATAATTTTTTTTTTTTTTGCTTTTGGTTTTTGTGTTTAAAGCATATATCAATATTGTTTTTATTATTAAATTTGTACTGTACTGATATTTTTCAGTTTATACATAATAGAATACTAAACAAGACTCACAAAAAGTGTAAATATATAATGCATTTCAAAAATGATATTTTAGGAATTTGACTAAGATATAATGTCATTCCACCACGTTATTATACTGTACCAAACTATGGAATACAGATTCAGGGTTCTATTCATGTGTTATTACCAAACTGATGAATAGTAATACTTATTCCATTACAGCTTATTCTATTTGTTAGCCTCAAGGTTTCAATAATTATTAATTGGCTAATTAATCCAAGGACATTTATGTAGTTTTGATGATAACCATGATTTTAAGTTGTTCATTAATGATATTTTCATATGAACTAATGATTTATGTTTTAAAGCTTAATTTTGACTATTGATTTAATTGGACCAAGATGGCCAATTCAAATATCAAGCAAATGCAAAGTTGATAAGTTGCAAACACATTGAAGATCAAAGTCATCAAGACTCAAGACAAAGAAATCAAGCTCAAAGACAATGATCCGAGACATATGAGAAGTAAGAGTTAGGTTTTGTAAAGTTTATTAAGATTTGATCTTTAAGGCTCAACTTTAAAACCAACTTCAATTGAAAAATCTCTTAAAGTTTTCAAAGACAAACTTGATTGGTTGAAATTCAAATATAAGACAACCATATCAATTGAAAAATCTCTTAAAGTTTTCAAAGACAAACTTGATTGGTTGAAATTCAAATATAAGACAACCATATCAATTGAAAAATCTCTTAAAGTTTTCAAAGACAACTTGATTGGTTGAAATTCAAATATAAGACAACCATATCAATTGAAAAATCTCTTAAAGTTTTCAAAGACAACTTGATTGGTTGAAATTCAAATATAAGACAACCATATCAATTGAAAAATCTCTTAAAGTTTTCAAAGACAACTTGATTGGTTGAAATTCAAATATAAGACAACCATATCAATTGAAAAATCTCTTAAAGTCTTCAAAGACAAACTTGATTGGTTGAAATTCAAATATAAGACAACCATATCAATTGAAAAATCTCTTAAAGTCTTCAAAGACAAATTTGATTAGTTGAAATTCAAATATAAGACAACAATATCAATTTAAAGTCTTCAAAGACAAACTTAATTGATTGAAATTCACATGCAAGACAACCATATCAATTATGGTTGAAAAATCTTAAGAAGAAAAGTTTTCAAAGAAAACAAATTGATTGATTGAAAATCAAGAAGAATGCAAGACAACATGATGGCTATAAATACTACCCTTTCTTCATTTCTAAACATCAAGCATACAAGAGAAATCAAAGATAGAAAAGATAACATCTTATACTTCAATCCATCCTTCTCAAGCTTATATTTTCATATCATTCAAAATCCTTGATTGAAAATTTCTCTAAACACTTTTTGAGCCATATTGATCAAATCCTTGATATACTATTAGAGTGAGCATATTGTGTACAATTACTCTTTGAGAGAGCCTTATCTTGTACAACAAATACTTTGTTGAAACCATTGAGTGTTTTTGTTAGGGTTTTGGTATAAATCCTAAGTAGTGAAAAGGATTTTTCACTGGGTGGTTACTCTTCACCTTGTAAGGAAGATTTGTGGGTCTTGGTATAAATCCTAAGAGTGAAAAGGATTTTTCACTCGGTGGTTACTCTTCACCGTGTAAAGAAGATTTGTAACGGTTTTGATCTTCACCCGAAAGAAGATTGTCAAATTAGTGAATTTGGGAATCCTCGAGAAGTGATCTTGAGGCGGGGACGTAGGCGGGGAAGCCGAACCTCGATAACAATCACTGTGTTTGATTTTCTCTATCTCTATCTCTTACTTATTCAATTGCTTATATATGCTTGTGTTTGATTTTCTATCATATCTTATTGCAATTGAATTGTGTTCTTAAATTTGTTTTTGCTAATTGAAAATAGTTTTTAATTCCGCATTTAAATCGAAAAAGTTTGCCTCAACCTAAATCACCCCCCCTCTTAGGTTGATATTTGGGTAACAATTGGTATCAGAGCCAAGGCTCTACATATAGATTTAACAATCTTAGAGTTAAGATCATGGCAAACACATTTAGACCTCAAATGGTTGAAGGTCAATCTACAAATAGACCACCCTTGTTCAATAGTAGTGATTATAGTTATTGGAAAACTAGAATGACTACGTACATTAAAGGTCAAGATTATCTCATATGGAAAATCATTGTAAATGGTCCTCATGTTCCTACTAAAATAGTAGAAGAACAAGAAATACCCAAACAAGAAACTGAATGGGATGAAAATGATGTCAAACTCATTGAATTAAATTATAAAGCTATGAATTGTTTATATTGTGCGTTTGACTCAAAGGAATTTGATGAAATTTCAAGTTGTAATTCAGCTAAAGAAATTTGGGAAAGACTTGAAGCTACATATGAAGAAGCAAGTCAAGAATCAAAGATGAGCATGCTTGTTCATGATCACAAATTGCCTCAAATAGAGAAAGATGAATGTACAAGCATTAACCCTCAAACATCCAACGATGAAGAAGATTCTACCGAAGCTTTTTGCTTAATGGCATATGAAGATGAGGTAACTTCTAAACTTAATTCTTTAGAAGATGAATCTTATAGCTATGATGAATTACAAAATGCTTTTGAAGAATTGGTTGAAGAATTTGAGAAGAATGTTTTGAAAAATAAAGTTTTTAAAAAGAAAGTCACATCTCTTTCAAACGAATTAGATGATTTCAAAAGCAAAAATGAAATTTTAGAAAAACAAATTATTTCTTTAAATGATAAAAATCTATCTTTAGAAAAAGAAATAATTAAGTTGAAAATTGAATCACAAAGCTTCATTGAGAAAATGAAAGCAAAAGATGTGGAAACATCATCACAAATAGCTTATGATTCAAATCTCTTAGTAAATGAAAATAAAGAATTAAAACTCAAAGTTGAAAACTTAAACAAAATTTTGACTAACTTTACAAATGGAAAGAAAAATTTGGATAATTTGTTAGGTAGTCAAAGATGTGTTTTTGACAAAGCGGGTATTGGATATAACCCGAAAATAAAAGAAAAACACTATCAAAAATTTTTCATTAATGAAAACTTCTTGAAATCTCCCATATGTAAACATTGTGGAAAATTAGGGCATAATATTCATACATGTCCCATGAAAAATATGATTTGGATTAGTCAAAGGAACTACTCCTCCAAAAGCTAACCCTAGTGGACCCAAGAAGATTTGGGTACCAAAGAAGGTTACTTAAATTTGTTTTGTAGGTATGCTTGATATCCAAATCTATCAAGGACAAGTGGTTTCTTGACAGTGGATGTTCAAGGCATATGACAGGTGACAAAAACAAGTTCACTTCTCTTACTCTAAAAGATGGAGGAAATGTCAAATTCGGTGATAACTCAAAAGGAAAGATCATCGGTATAGGTAATATTGGTAAAACACATTCTCTTGTTATTGAAGATGTTCTCTTGGTTGATGGTTTGAAACATAACTTGCTAAGTATTAGCCAATTGTGTGATAAAGGCTATAATGTAATATTTAAATCAATCATGTGCATTATAGTAAATGAAATTGATAATCAAGTTTTATTTGTGGCATTTAGAAATGAGAATGTCTACACTATTGATTTTGATAATATGACTTCAAAAGAATCAATTTGCCTTGCTGCCATAAATGAAAATAGTTGGTTGTGGCATAGAAGATTAGGACATGTCAATATGGAATTACTCTCAAAATTGTCTAAACTTGATTTAGTAAAAGGCTTGCCGGTTACTAAATTTGTTAAAGATAAAATATGTGATGCATGTCAACTAGGTAAACAAACTAAGTCATCTTTTAAGAAAAAGAAAGTTATTTCTACTTCAAGACCTCTAGAACTTATTGCATATGGATTTATTTGGTCCTATTAGAACCGCTAGCTTAAGTGGCAAATTGTATGCATTTGTAATTGTTGATGATTACTCTCGCTATACATGGGTATTATTTCTTGCTCACAAAAATGAAGCTCATAAAGCATTTGTTAAACATTGTAGAAGAATTCAAAATGAAAAAGGTTATACAATTAACAATGTTAGAAGTGATAGAGGTAGAGAATTTGATAATCAAGATATTGAACTATATTGTGATCAAAATGGTTTTGGACACAATTTCTCGGCACCTCGTACTCCTCAACAAAATGGAGTAGTAGAACGTAAAAATAGATCACTTCAAGAAATGTCTAGAACTATGCTTAATGAACATAATTTACCTCAATACTTTTGGGCTGAAGCTGTTAACACCGCTTGCTATGTTATAAATAGAACCATCATTAGAAACACTTTAAATAAAACTCCTTATGAACTATGGAATAATCGAAAACCTAACATTGGATATTTCAAAGTTTTTGGATGTAAGTGCTTTGTATTGAATGATAGAGATAATCTTGGTAAATTCGATGCTAAATCCGATGAAGGTATATTCCTTGGTTATTCTACAAATAGTAAAGCATATAGAGTGTTCAATAAACGAACTATGGTTGTTGATGAATCTATGCATGTTGTTTTTGATGAAACTAATCCATTCCATATCAAAAAATAATTGTGATGATGAGCCAATTTCTCTTGAAAATAAAGCTAGTTCATCTAACCAAGTTGATTTAAGTGAAAAAGTCAAAGATCAAGTAGATGAACCAAAAGATGAAGAAAAAGCGCTTCCTCCAACCAACAATGAAGAATTACCAAAAAGCTTGGAACGTAGTCCATAGTCATCCTAAAGAATTGATCATTGGTGAAATT